>JALIGW010000021.1:829633-1454633 GCA_023053685.1 Diadophis punctatus similis
TCTCTCTGTCTTGATGCAAATAACTTACATTTTTAAAACTTCTTAAAGCACACTTCATATATTACTACAACTCTCAGGCAATCCTTGGTTTCCTTCAGAGTAAAGAATCAATGCAACATCATCACCATTTTATTTTATCCAAAGAGGATCCAGATCATTTACATGGCAAATATAATAAAATCATTTATTTCAACTCCTTATCAATAGAAGGCTGTGATAAATTTAGCTTTTTGTGAAAGTTTATTTATTTAAAAGAAAAAAGAAAAAAAGAAAGAATCTTTTGTGCGGGAAGAGATGCTCCAAAGGTGCTTTTTCAATAGGCAGCTGAACTGTCTTTGTTTTTGCCAGAAGATGTTTTGCTTCTCATCCATAAAGTTTATTCAGATCTGAACTGAAGAAGTTTGTTTGTTTGTTTGTTTGTTTATTTACTTACTTACTTACTTACTTACTTACTTACTTACTTACTTACTTACTTATTAGTGAGACTTATATACCGCCTCATAGTGCAAACACTCTCTAAGCAGTTTACACCAGTAAGCAATGTATATTTATATTACCCCCAACAATCTGAGTCCTCATTTTACCTACCTCGGAAGGATGGAAGGCTGAGTCAACTTTGAGCCTGGTGAGATTCGATCTGCCAAATTGCAGGCAACAGAAGTAGCCTGCAGTACTGAATTCTAACCACTGCACCATCACGGCTCGATGAGGGGGACAAGTGGCTAAATGATCTTGAGCATGGAGGCACATTAAATATTACATGAATATTTTTTTCTCTAATTCAGCCTTCTTGGATCAGAAGTGAAATGTCTTCAAGGTTGTTAATGGATGGGGCTTGCATTTTAACACATAACCACAGACCCACGGTCATAGTGACCACAACAGTTTTCCAAAATGTTCTGAACACCCCTATTTTTAGAAATGGACCATTCCAGTTGCAAATATCTTTTGTTTTCCCGCCAATAAGAGTGCATGCAGCACCGCGCTTGCATGAGTTATTTGGTGTTTTCTGTAGCGGCGTTTGAATTTGAGTTTGGTGATCCAAACTTCGAAGAAACTGTTCTAACATGGTATGAAGAAGCAGAGAGTGATCTGAGTGAAGTGGAATCACATTGTGACTAAAATTTTGTAATGGACGATGAGGAACACGTCGCCGCCAATTCTGACATCACCGATGATGAAGCCCCCGATGAATTTGATGACCAGATACAATCTACGTTGTGCAGTAATTTATATGGCAAGAACAAATTCAAATGGTCTTCTGCACCTTTTGGAAGCAATAGATCCAGAACCACCAGTCACAATATCGTAGTGCAATTACCTGAACTACGGGCAGCAGCTGGAGCGGTCATTACGACCTCATGTCTGTAATAGCGTAGCCGAAATAGTACGTCTGTGGTTAAGGGTTAAGGTTTGCATTGTAGCCTGGGACACATGCTATTTTGAAACTTTAAAATATTTCAGATTATGTGGAATCCTAGGGATCTCCCAAAAAGGTTCAAAGGGAGGGAAGAAAAATCATTTTTTTACGTTATGTATCATGCTATGGTATATTTCTATTTGCCATCTTCTGTGTTTCGGAAAGGTTAGAGATTATTGCAAATGGTTTGAGGTTTTCCCCAGAATTCTGCCTTCATCTCAAGCAAAAGTTATCAGTCATATCTAGCTATAAACACTAGATGATTAAGTTCCAGTAAAATTCCAGTTTATAATTATTTAATGCCAGTCTTTATGAGAAACATTGATGTAGGAAATACATTGTAGGATTTGCCATAGTCTAAGAAGCTCTGACTCCTGTCTGATAAATCTTTTACAACAAAAGAGGAATTTTACATGCCTGAGATTTTGCTAATTCTAAGTACCCATTTATTTATACTATATTATAATACATAACATAAATGTAAGATTATTTATATTGCTATACAGGATGCTAGTAATGAATTAATATGGCAATTCTAGGATTAATAAGTGGCATCAATACGGCTAGACATAATATTATGTATACTTCTCTTTAAAAAATTTAACAAGAGAAAGCAATACAGATTTTAGTGAAGAAATAAAGAAAACAGTGAATAAATAAGAAAATGAATAAAAACGAAGAGAGAAAAAGGAAAGGAAAAGATTATAAAGTGGTTTCTGAGCTTCTTCACAGCAGTTATAAGAACATTTATCTTTGGCCTCTCTATGATTAAATCATAATTCCCTTATTCCCTTAACCCAATTTTTGTAATTAACCCATAAATTACAAGCTCTTTTTAAAAATTTCATCAGCAAAATATCCATACGAGTTTCCAGATGCTAATAAATGTGGTAAATGCCCTTTCCCTAATCAGATAAGTTAATTTCCCCATCTCTGTTAATTCTGTCATCTTCCCAAAGCATTCCTCCATTGTGGCTATTAGGGTACATTTTTGTGCATATAATAGTCTCACAGCAATTAACATATTCAAAAAACAATGCTTCTGATTCTTAGGGCAAATTAGGTGACAAAAATGTATTGAATTCTATTTTACATGAGAGGGAATTGCTTCAGAGTTATTCAAATACTGAGACTTATTCTAACTTCGGTGTTTTTGCAAGAATTCAGGATAATACATAGGAAGCTATTTAGAAACAGAACACAACAATGTCATTTCCCACACTTGTGTAATTTATGACGATCCCTTCATAAACAACAATTCCTTTCCCCTGAAAATGTTTTCTATTTTAAAAAGTTGCCCCAGTTTGCACTTATAAAAGTAGAAGAAGAGTGAATATCTGAGCAGTCATGTGACAGGGATCAACAGCTTCTGTCTTCATAGGTAGAAATCTCCATGCTATTTCCTTGGCAACAATATGGAAATTAGCCTCCCAGTATAAGCTAGTTGTATGGAATTTTCTGGTGATCTGCCTTTCCAGGGCGATTTTGTTTAGCTTATTTGAAATCAGTTCAGGTTGGATAGGTACTGGCCCTAGTGTAATCATTTAAATTCATTTAGAACACAATTAAAATATATTTCCTTACTTACTTACTTCACACTCCCTTTTAATTTTGGAATACAATACCTGGGATGTTGTTTGAACATCATGTATGGCCATCTGCCTAAAAGATGTATCCCTTTCTTAAAGTTTTATGTCCCGTCCATACTTGTAACGGAGATGTGCAGGTAAAGAGTAGGAAGGAAGGAAGGAAGGAAGGAAGGAAGGAAGGAAGGAAGGAAGGAAGGAAGGAAGGAAGGAAGGAAGGAAGGAAGGAAGGAAGGAAGGAAGGGTGAGTCCTTCCTTCCTTCCTTCTTTCCTTCTTTCCTTCCTTCCTTCCTTCTTTCCTTCTTTCCTTCCTTCCTTCCTTCCTTCCTTCTTTCCTCCCTCCCTCCCTCCCTCCTTCCTTCCTTCCTTCCTTCCTTCCTTCCTTCCTTCCTTTCTTTCTTCCTTTCTTTATTTCTTTCTTTTTCTTTCTTTCTTTCTTTTTTTCTTTTCTTTTTTTTTTTCTCTCTCTCTCTCCTTCCTTCCTTCCTTCCTTCCTTCCTTCCTTCCTTCCTCTCTTCTGCATCTACATATCATTTTTATTTTTTTAAGAAAACTTGTGAGTTTATGTGGACCTTGGAGCCATTCTTGTTAAATAAAGATGATGCTAGAGGCTGAGATTTTGTTTTACAGCATGTCTCATTACCATTTATTTATTTATTTATTAGGGTCTAATGCAGCCACTATAGACTTCAGGCCTGCTTTTCAGTCTGTCTCCAGAGAAATGTTATAGCACAAAATGAAGGAGTCTTCCACTGACAGGCGTTTACTTTTATTACTGCAAAATGAGACTCTATAGATAGAAGCTCAGTGCACTACAGAACACTTTTGTGCTGAGAGTATTCTAACTAAGGGAGGTGTTAGGCAAGGCCTTGTTTTGGAATCTTTATTGTTGATTTCTACATAATCACCATGGTTTCATGTTTTAATAATATAGCCTACATTTTCCCAAAGCTGTCAAAGCTCCTATATGCTAAGCAGACAGCTAAACTGTCACAGAGTCCAGTTGGGCTAAAATAAATTTTTCATTTTCATTTTCATTTTCATTTTCATTTTCATTTTCATTTTCATTTTCATTTCTCTCTCTCTCTCTCTCTCTCTCTCTCTCTCTCTCTCTCTCTCTCTCTCTCTCTCTCTCTCTCTCTCTCTCTCTCCCTTCCTCCCTCCCTCCCCTCCCTCTCCCTCCCTCCCTCCCTCCCTCCCTTAAAATTAAACCGTGATGGGACAAACATTTTTAAATTTGCAAACTACCTTAACCCCCATATCTTGAGGTTGAATGTGCATTAATTAGAACTAGTTAAAATATGTAAATATGCAGATATACATTTTAATTCCTCTCCTCTAGAGAGGAGAGGGGCAGGGGTGAAATGCAGCAGGTTCTGGAGAACCGGTAGCGGAAATTTTGAGTAGTTCAGAGAACCGGCAAATACCACATCTGGCTGGCCCCAGAGTGGGGTGGGAATGGAGATTTTGCAATATCCTTCCCCCAGGAGTGGGAAGGGAATGGGGATTTTGCAGTATCCTTCCCCTGGAGTGGGGTAAGAATGGAGATTTTGCAGTATTCTTCCCCTGCCACGCCCACCAAGCCATGCCCATCAAGCCACACCCACCAAGCCACACCACGCCCACCAAGCCATGCCCACAGAACTGCTAATTAAAAAAATGTATTTCGCCACTGATTGTAGGGCCTTATCTAAGCCCCTTTAAGAAGATGTATTTACATACTAGCTACAAACAGTTGTAATTTAGTTGCAACTAGAACATATTTGGATCAATAAAAAGCATGTTGACCAGAGGTGATTTCTGAATATTTTGCAAACCATAGCATACAAATACCCCTCTTACAATAATACAAATATGATAGCTTTGGAATCTTTACAATACATTTTTGGGTTTTGTTTTTTCCCCAAATAATCAAGTGTAGCCCATATGTGGTTCTTTGAAAAGAATCTGGTTTTGCTAGAATTAAAATTTTAATGTGAATTAATATTTTAAATTATCGGGCAAAGTTATGTTTCCACTTCCCCCACTTTCTGTATTGATCTCTGTCATTTTGGTTGACAGATTTACTATTGAAAGGAAAGGATCAATTTTGCAAAAGCTGGATCATTATGAGCATTCACAAGAGGCTTTATTATGTTGAGTTTGATTAGACCAAGTTGGAACTAAGGATGAGAATTATAGCTACAGTGGGGCAAAAAATATAAACCTTTTTACTGACAGTAGTCTAGTTAGATGAGCATTATATTAGCTTCGGTGTTGCTAAATAGTTATAAGTAAAACTGAAATGTTAAGGTATAGGAGACATTTCATATGAGAAATTCTATGGGTTACCAAGTGCTATATTGGAAGAGAAATCAAAGAAAATTCCATATGAAACTGGCTTTATTGCAGCAAAATGGATCTTATTGAAATCATAACCCATTTTCTTTTTAGATTGTAATAATTGAGTTAATGGTTTTCTTTCCAGAATATTCAGACGTGTTCTACCTTCAACACTTATTGTCAGATCATGGTGACTTAATCTCTATAAATATTTGTAAATTTTGCTATAGAAGTTTTAGAATGTATACAGATGACATTCTACTGCTAATGTTTTATTTGATTATCAATTTTCTTAATTCTGTGACTCATACATTGTGTGTCTATGACAAAATGAAAAATTGAATTAAATTGAGTATAATTTTTAATCATACAAGGTGTAGGAGAATGAATATTTGATAAAAAGTCTTCTCTTTTTTTTGGATTGAACTACCACTTCCTGGATAAGTGTAGTAATATACAGTATAATTATTGTATTTATATCCTACCACAATCCAAATAAAACTTAAGGACACATTGTTTCAAAATGCAGTTACTGCAAATATTTTGTCTTTCTCAACTGTTTTTTAGAGTTGAAAGAAAACTGAATGAGATTTCATGATCTGCTTTCAGCTTTTAAGATACCAAATCCTTTTATTGTTGCCTCTGATAATCAGTTTTGAGCAACATTGAAGGAAGATACTTCAATCCTAAAGCAGGCCTATTTATGTGAAACGATAGCCCCAAAAATCTTTATTTATCTGAATGGTCCTGTTCACGATTAAATATGTCAGTCATCTCTTTATCATCTATCTGTCTCAGAATGTGAAAGCAAACCTTTGCAATCACCTATCTCCCCTGTCCCCTTATAAATTCATTGTACTTCCCAACATGTACTGAGCCCTTTCTTATTCCCAACAATTCTTTAATACAAGGGCCAAAGAAAAATTGGGATTTGTCTCCTTATATACATTGAGAATAACGATAAAACATGCCTGTCCAATTGTGCCAACCTAGCACCATTTGTGTGCACTAAATCAGCTAAAATAGGCATTTCTATTTTTCCATTTGCTATATAAAATTGAATTTGTTCCAGTTTCTATTAAAAGCTGTCTGACACGGAGCACATATACTCTAAGCTTGGTATTGAGCCAGAAGAGATGGCTCATCCTGTTCTCACTTTCATTGCTTGCGTGGAGTAGAATTAAGGTGACAGCCCAAATAGAGAAAGTCAATTACTTATAAAAAGTCAGGATATGCCACCACAGAACATATTCCATTGTTGGTTTCCCACACTAACTAGAAAGAACTATAATGTCAATACTTACCTGAGACCAGTTATTCACTGCTTTCTTCTGGGACTTTTTTCCGCTTCCCATTCTAGCTTGCAGCTCGGATTCCTGATAGTCTTCCATTATAGTGGCTGCCTGATTCAAATTTTATTTCTGGTATTTAACATTTTATATTATAACTGGGAAAAGGGGAGAGATAGCTCAGCATTTAAATACGCTGAACTTATCATTTGGAAAGCTGACAGCCTGGGTTGAAGACACGAGCTCTGCATGATAGGGTGAGCTGAGTCCTTGTCAAGCTCCTGTCCAGCAGCTCAAAAACATTGAAATGGGAGTAGATAAATAGGTATCACTTCAGTGGGAAGCAGAGGTGGGATTCTCTCTGGATCAGGCAAACCGGTAGCGGTGACTGTGGGAGGCTCTGCCCACCTGCCTGGACGCAATGTGTGAGTTCTGTGCATGCGCAGAAGGCTGTGCACATGCGCAGACAAGCATGCACTCACATTTGCAAACCGGTAGGGATGGTAAGTGAATCCCACCTCTGGTGGGATGGTAAAAACATTCCTTGTGGCTGATGAGGTAAGGCAAATAGTTGAATTGGGGATGCATGTAATCAGTAAGGAGAAAGTTGTCTGAAGATGGGGGAAAGCTAATAGTGGAACTTTCATTTTTGTGGGCAGTGAATAAGGGAAAGGTTTGCCCTTTAGTGAAGTAAAATTTGGATTGGAACAACCTTGTCTGGCATTTCCATTCAGTTAATAATGACCTGTCTTGCTAGGAAAGCAACTAAGTTCCAAATGGTTGTGAATATCTCCATGCCATGAAATTTACTTGTTTGTGGGTAGAATAAGGAGACACTGCTGACTATTTCTTACACAATTGTGTCAAAGAGATTGTCTGATTATCTAATGACAGAGCTAAATTATCAAATAGGTATTGTCTAAGTTACCTTCAGTTACCAGCATAATATTTCCTGGGTTTCCTGAATATTAATTTATACAAATAACCCATTCTTTTAAAAAGAAATTGGATAATGATTTGTCTGAAGTGGTGTTGGGTACCACTTCAGTCCAACCCTCCTACCTAACCAGGGGGTTGGACTAGAAGACATCCAAGGTGCCTCAAACTCTGTTATTCTATTCTATTCTCTCTTATTTTAAAGATATTTTCTTTCATATACATTGCCCAGTTGCAAGTTGAGCAAACTTTCTAGTTGATACACAATACAGCATACAGATTAACGGAGTTTGAAAGGACACTGGAGCAATAGTGGGATCCTGCTGGTTTAATAACTGGTTCAGGGATCGCACACTTTGCACGCGTGCGTGAGCTTCGCGCATGCACACTCCTGACATGTGCTGTGTGCGTGGGCGCAGTTTTATAAAAACTTACCTTTCGCATTACTGCTGGGGAGAAACACAGCTGAGGCACAGCAATCGTCTCTGCCGTGCGAATCAGCTGAGAAGATATAGGTCAGTAAAGCGCAGGGGCGGGCAGGCGATCAGCTGATCATTGGAGTAACCGGTTCACCTGAACTGGTCTGAACCGGTAGAATCCCACCCCTGCACTGGAGGTCTTATAGTCCAAAACCCACAGTGATATATTAATAGTGTGCCCCTTCCAAAAGACTGGAACAGACCCTCTTATTTAAAAACAAAAACAGAAGATAAACTTAAAAAAGAATAAATCCATTCAATTATGGAACCACTTGTACTCCTTTAAACCCAGAATCCAAATCACTGCCAAGCATCCTAGCCTAAAAATCTAAAATGCAGTCAATCAACACCGTCATTATGAATGTTCCTCATTTGCTATTGAACTACTGTACATGAGCTGCGAAGGTTACTTGTGGGTTCTATGTTCAATTTATGGTATTGGCTGTCACCTATAAAACTTTTATGTCCTGGTTTTCAGAAGAACTTCACGAGATTAAATGGCAGAAAAGACTCCAGAAGGGCAAACAAGAAACGGAAAGCAAATATAATGGACTTTATTCCAGACAGTATCCCAGGCATACATGAGCACAATATAATAAAACTCATCTTATAAATAAACAAAACAAAACAGGCAAAGCAAAAAAAGATCCTTTTGCTTGTACCATCGTTCCCATATTCTCATGATTACCATTATGCAGATATAGATAGATAGATAGATAGATAGATAGATAGATAGATAGATAGATAGATAGATAGATAGATAGATAGATAGATAGATGATGGATGGATGGATGGATGGATGGATGGATAGATGGATAGATGGATAGATGGATAGATGGATGGATAGATAGATAGATGATAGATAGATAGATGGATGGATGGATGGATGGATGGATGGATGGATGATGGATGGATGGATAGATGGATGGATAGATGGATAGATGGATAGATGGATAGATGGATAGATGGATAGATGGATAGATAGATAGATAGATAGATAGATAGATGATAGATGATAGATAGATAGATAGATGATAGATAGATAGATGATAGATAGATGATAGATAGATAGATAGATAGATAGATAGATAGATAGATGATAGATAGATAGATAGATAGATAGATAGATAGATAGATAGATAGATAGATAGATAGATAGATAGATAGATAGATAGATGATGGATGGATAGATGGATAGATGGATAGATGGATAGATGGATGGATAGATAGATGGATGGATGGATGGATAGATAGATAGATAGATAGATAGATAGATAGATAGATAGATAGATAGATAGATAGATAGATAGATAGATAGATAGATAGATAGATAGATAGATAGATAGATAGATTTAGATAGATGAACTGCATGAAATATATACTGGGCAGCGTTCAAAGACTTAGAGCCAAAAGGCAGCAGAGAGCTTTGGTGTGGCAAACAATTCTCAGCTTGCAGCTCAGAAAGGAAAACATACAACTTTTGTACATTTGTACAAATGTTCAACAACAAAGGAAGAGTAAAAGTGTTCCGATGGCTTCCACAGGCTTCGTGCTCCAATAATTAAACAGTTATGTGTTGCTGTAAAAGATTAGCATACAATTATTCCAACTTAAAAAGGATATATATATACTAGTTTATGTATTAAGTGCATTTATTAGATTTCTTTTCCTTTCCTGTTTCCTCCCCTAACCTCTCTTGACTATCTTTTCTAAGTAAAATATTAACACCATTATAGGCTGGAGGAGAGACCTTGCATTTTAATCATACATCAGTGTAAGAAGGCAAAAGAAAATTGTACTTAAAGATTCTATTAATGAATGTTTCAGTCATCCATTTATGAGCCTTACTATCTAGAGAAATCAGTAAACTGGCCAACTGCAAAAACATCAGCTCTCACCAATAATAAGGCTGGAAATATTCCAATAGTACTCTTTAATCAGAATGCCTGAAGGAATTCAGGTCAAGAGGTGAGTTTGCTTCTTATTGAATCTATAAATATCTAGGCCTTCACTTTACTAAGAATATACTCCAACATTCCTATAATGGAATATATTAAATGCAATAAACTATATTAATGTGGTATTAGGGCTGCAAAATTATACAGTGAAAAATCATGAAACACAAAGCTTATAATTTTATCTCTGTTTTCCTGGGAACATAAATTTCAAAACTGTTGCAATATATCATTTCATTGAAACCAACATAGATGTGCTATTTGGGAAATACTGCTCTAAAGGTGGACAAAATTAAATATATTGAAGCATCTTTAGAAATTTTGTTCTTTCTTCCTAATATATTTTGTTTGCCTATTTGTATTAGAAGGTAAAACGTTGAGATCAGAACCAATTAGAGGTGGATTTCAACTGAGATCTTCATAGTTGGAAATAATCTCAGAAAAATAAACCTGGCAGATTTTTCTTAAATATTGTAGTTCCTGATTTCACAATAGCAGAGCAATTAAACATCAGCACTTTGTGGATTCTATCTGCAAGTTGGGTTGACATACAAAACAAGCACAACATTAGGACAACTTAAATCTGGGTATATGCTTAAAAACACACAACAAGGGTACCTACTTCTTTTACTTTAACATTAGAAAGTAATGATTATTTTATTTCCAATACCTAATCATCATCATCATCATCATCATCATCATCATCATCATCATCATCATCATCATCATCATCATCATCGTCATCATCATCATCATCGTCATCATCGTCGTCATTATTATTATTATTATTATTATTATTATTATTATTATTATTATTATTATTATTATTATTATTATTATTATTATTATTATTATTATTATTATTATTATTATTATTATTATTATTATTGCCAACATCAGCTAATTGCAGAAGGTGGCTTTACTTTGAACAACTTCCATCCTGCGACAATATCTGTCACACTGTCAAACATCCACATTTGCCTATCCCAGGTTGCGAGGGCGGTCGCCCATCTCTCCAGTCAGGTTTATTGTTTTATATCTCTTGGTAGCGTAAAATAGTGCTCAGAATAGATTTATGTTTAATTTTCTTTTTTATATCTCCCTGACCAAGGGTAACACCCTCTGTTTCACTTCTCTCTCTCCTTAGAGGCTTGATTTTTACTGTTACACTATCTCTATGCTCTGCAGAATTGCTTAAGATATGCTTTATGTGAGAAATAGAAAGACTTTGAGACGTTTCTTGAACAAACAAGAAAACAGTTTATTTAAATACAAACTTCTCAGTAAATGTCAAGTAAATTTCTTTCAGCCACAACCAGCTATTCAATTCTTTTGCACCCTTTCTTCTCCTCAGAGACTTCACTAGCTTTCCTGACTAAATCTAAGGAAACCCAGTTCTTCTTTAGATTAAGGCCTATAGATTAGAGCACGTTTCAGCGTTTATCTCTATCTACAAATAATACAATATATCAATCATTAAAGTTCCCTGACCCTGGCACCTGCTTCCCACAGAACTGCCTAGAGCCTATCTTCTCTCCTGTTAACTTCCCTCTTGGACAGTTAAACTCAGGCAGAGAATCCTTATAAAGCTTCCCTCTTGGAAGTTACCACAAACAGAGCTCTCCTCAGCTCTTCTCAACTAGGCCTTTTGTAGTTCCTGGCCCTGCTATCTATGATCCGATTGGTTGGTTCCTTATGAGGTAATCTATCCCTCCTCTCTTCTGGAGAACTGGGATAAACACCTCCCCCTTTGTACTTACCATACATTTAAAAGCTGTTTGGCTCCATACTTACTTGTGTATACAATTCCTTTTAACCACACTTTAACTTTATACAACAAATTAACTCTTCTCCATTCATTACCTGTATGTGGGCACCACACAGGTCCTTGGTGAGGACTCGATAAGTAGACAAAAATGCCAAACCCAGTCTGAACATCTGGCTGAATGTGCGATGATCAATAAAGCCATAATAAAATAGCATATGTGTGGGCAGTTCTGTGGCTAGAGGTGAAGACACTTAGAGTGGAACCTAAGTGGTTGAGAAGGTTGAGAGTTCAATCCTAGGCAGCAGCAGATGTTTCTCTATCAGGGCACAAAGAGAAAATATCTGCTGTGAATGTCACATAGGCATCAGGAAGGGCATTCGGCCAGTAAACTCTCAGCTCCATTCAGTCGCCCCGACTCCACAACCAATACATAGAATCACTGGGTCACAAAAAGAGAAATTTCTAAAATTAGAAGACAAGTTTTTACTGAATCAATCTGGAGACACATCAATAATAAGAGAAGTTGTCAGAGAAGTAGAATAAAGTAATTGGAAATGATTTAGAACAATGCCATCTTTCACCTTTTGTGACCTTACAATTCAGAGCTGATCATTTCAGTATTAGCCAAATCTGACACATTAATTAGGATATTAAAGCCTACAAGTCCCTTTGTGTTAAGGTAATTAAGGTTGGTTGTTTTAACATTTCCATTCAAAAAGCCTACTTACCTACTTACCATAGGGACTGTAACTCATTCAGGGAGGGAAAATGAAGTAGTTCTGAGTAGAACTTCAAATACAGCTGATTACCTCTACAAAAGAAAGTGTAATTCCATTTTAAGAAAAGGAAGCATAATTCTCTCAAGGAAAATAAATGGCTCAGTGAATAGTAGCAGCTTTTCATCCCACCTTTGATCTGCTTTTCATATTCTTTTGATTGCAGGTTAATAATTCAGTCATGGGAAATCTGACTTGCCTCCTAACTGTAGGTACGGATGAACTGGACTGAATTCCTAAGGCATCTAAGAAAAGTCACTTAAGACTGTCATGTAAAACTTCCATGAAAGCTTTCATGAAAGCATAAGCATATTTAGAAGAAAGAAAGAAAGAAAGAAAGAAAGAAAGAAAGAAAGAAAGAAAGAAAGAAAGAAAGAAAGAAAGAAAGAAAGAAAGAAAGAAAGAAAGAAAGAAAGAAAACAAATATTGTAAAAGCCAAAGACCTCTAAGGCAAACTTAACGCTCCAAACTTGATTGCAGAAAATACGACTTCAGCAACAGAGTGGTCAATGCCTGGAATACACTACCAGACTCTGTGGTTTCTTCCCCAAATCTTTAACCTTAGATTGTCTACTGTTGAACTCACCCCATTCCTAAGAGGTCTGTAAGGGGCATGCATAAGCCCACTAACGTGCCTACCATCCCTGTCCAAATGTTCACATGTACTCAAAATTGTCTCATGTATACTTGTTTATACTTTTACTGTAATCTTCTATATGCTTGACAAAAATTCACTATGATTCTAGCATTCCTCCAAAATTTCCACTGGATGTTCAAAAATTGGAAACTATTTCCGAATAGTATCAAGCCATGGACTAACTGTTGGGGTCCATAGTAAGTATGTCCCAGATAGAACAGACTGTGAACATGCGCAAAACCAAAGTCAGGGTTAAAATTCCAAAATTCTGGCTCCTTTCCAGCAAGTCTCTTTATTGTGGGATTGCAAATCCTCTATGTTGAAATCCAAGCATGATTTTCAAACCCAGAGAGGGGAGGCAAGTCTCCATCAATTTAACTACCTGCGAGATCACTTAAAGACTGCAATTGGGAATGATGGAATTGTGGTTATTGAGCAAAACCAGCATGTGATGTTTTGCTTATCAACCATTTTGCTCAATGACAAATATTCCATTCCTAATTGTGGTGGTAAGTCAAGGCTAACATTCCTTGGAATTGGCTAGCCTGAAATTTTATACCACTGAATGGTGTAAAAATAGATAGGATCAATATAAAATGGGCAGAGTGAACACAAAATAGTGTTATACAGTGGGTCAGGAGTTACAGATCTGTTATTGCCACTAATGCAATATAGTGTAGTATAGTAATGCTAGCACAAAAGATATTAAGAACAAGTTTCTGAAATATGTTGGCATTCTGTGTAATATAATACCCATTAGTAATATCTTCATTCTAAGTACCCTTGTTCTGCGGTAGAACATTTAGCATTTTAATTAATTGCAAGGAATAATACTATGCAAACTATCAGTACCCTGAAAACTATCTCTGCATTTTATCCTCCTCTAATGAGTATCATTTACAAAAGCACATGGAATATTACAAATGTTCAAATAGAAGCTTGGCAAAATGTAATACGGTAATTCATTAATGCCTCAACATTGTGGAATCACAGGATTTATTTCAGCCAAAATAAATGCATTATTATGCAATAGGAAGATGATTTTTTAAAAAAAGATTCAAAGCAATAAATAGATAATTAATATATATTTGAACTGAATTCAAATATAGTAAATGTAGTATTTTAAGTCATAATTTGTGGATTTCCTTTTTTGTTGTTATTGTCTTCTGAAAAAAATAGGCATATTTAGCTTTTATACCAATATTACAAAAAAACCACAAACCCCTATTTGGACATGCACTCATAGATATGAACAGACTTTCACAGCCCTTTTCCAACACAGAGAGGAATCCATTACTCACTTTCAGTAATCTTGCCCATATGCACTATTCTCAGGCTTCATGAGCAATGTAAAATAATTGTATCAACAGATTGTATATCTGCATCCTTTTCTGATGGACCAAGGCCTGCTGCAATACATTTTAACACTGCCATTTTGCTTTATACAACACGACCATTTCCAGTATCACCATTCTATGATTACCATTAATTAAAAGGAGACCTAAACATTTAAATTATTTTAGGGGCTGTATTGAAAAGCTAGGAAGGAAAATAAAATGCAATGGGGATATTCTCTAAGCATCACAGAATTGAGAATGCTGAAGTATTGATCTAATAGTTCACAAAAATGACCTTGGAGTGAGCAGATAATTGAACCAAAATGCAATGGAATTGCCTCTTTTTCATGTGTGCTTAAAACGACACAATTAGCTTGTTGTAGAGTAACACAATTAGTTTGAGAGATTGGAATACGCAGTTTGTTTCAGGTAAAGAAATGCAGTAGTCCAAGAAGGAAGTGCTGAGCTCTACTCAACATGATGATGTAACATTATACCCCCCCTTTTAATCTGTCACTATGTAGAAACAAAGCAAAACAAAAAAGCCATTCTTATTTTTCTGATCAATATAAGATTGCAGTAACTGTTGTCTTAAAGAACAGGAGCAAATGACAATAAACTCAAAGCAGAATAAAATAAGCGCAATTTTTTGGTTTAGATCAGGGGCAGGTTGCTCTCTTAGCTTGCTACCGGTGCGCTGCGCGTGCACCTCCACGTTTCGTACGCGCACCCCCTCACGTGATTTTGCTTCCACGCATGTGCAGGAAGCGAAAAAAGCCCAAAAATTCTTTTTAAAAAAGATGGCAACGCGCGACGGACCAGTGAAGACGACGGACCGGTGTCGCGCGCAAATTGCGTAATCGGCCGGCTGCTACCGGTGTGGTAGAGTGGACCGCACTGGTAGGAACCCACCACTGGTTTAGATTAATAGTCCTTCGAATATTATTGGGTTTAATTTCCGATAAACTGAGAGACTGTATCTCTGGGACAGATTCCTGAAGATAGTGGGTGAGAAGTTCAAATAAAAAAAGAATGAACTTGGTATAATTTCCATTTGTTTTTTTCTATGTCAACCTGCTGCCGTTGGATGCAATGGAGAGTATTAATTATCACCTGTGGCCTTCCGGGGGGCAAGAAGGAGCAAGAGACTTCACTTACATCTTAATTTACATCATTCACATAATTTTATGCCATGATTGTTTCTCCCTAAGCTACACTATCACCTGTGTTGCAGTGAAATCCAGTTCCGATTACTTCTATACTGTGAACGGGAGGGAAGGCACTCTTGCTTTTGAATCAGTTTGGAAAATGTTCTCCTAGTTTACAAATAATTCTACAAATGCATTATTTTCCAACATCCCTTTTTGGTAAAATATAGACTATTGTTTAAATTATAGGGAACTGTTTACTAAAATATACATTTAAAAAAAAATATTTCTGCTGACTCTGGTAAAGTCTACTATGGCTGATTTGCTTAATTACAGAAAGTAATCTGTTCATAACAAAGGTCAAATAAGAATGGTTCCCAGCACCGTGTTTCTTCTGCTCCACATCTAATATGTGACCAACTATGTGGATTGGGCCCATGTTGACTTGTGACAAGAACATGATTCTCATGGTGGACCTGAATTCCTATGCTTCCTCTTGTTCTATTTAGAGATGGTTAAAATTTATTTATTTATTTATTAGTGAGATTTATATACCACCTCACAATGCAAGCACTCTCTAAGCGGTTTACACCAGTAAACAATGTATATTTACATTGCCCCCAACAATCTGGGTCCTCATTTTACCTACCTCGGAAGGATGGAAGGCTGAGTCAACCTTGAGCCGGTGAGATTTGAACTGCTGACCTGCGGATCACAGTCAGTTAAAGTGGCCTGCAGTACTGCCTCTAACCGCTGCACCACCTCGGCTCATCAAAATCACCTAGGAGAGATTAAAATCACTAGTAGACTAGGAATCCATAACCACCTCCACAAGGTGACTGAATAACATGGGAGGGACAACTGGGAGGGTATTACAATAACAGTACTCTTAGCTTTCTTCCTCTGAGTCAATCTGAGAAATATAGCCTCACCTTTAACCATGGGAAGACTGATGTTTCATAACTACAAAGATCCTGGTGCATAAATGTTACTCCATCTTCCTCCCCAAAATCAAACCTGCTCCAAAACCCAGTCAGTCATATCTCAGTGAAAGATCTTCTCCCTTCTTGCCCAGCCATTATCATTAACATACGGTTGCTTTCTTTTCTGCAGTTACATCAGGCTGAATCTGAGGTAGCTAGAAATATGAAGGTGTGTCTCAGAAAGTGAGATTATGAACCCATTACCAATTTTCCACCCATGCACCCACCCTTTGGTACGTCTCACCTTTCATTTCATGATACTTTCTCTTGCCCATTGTTACCATTGTCCACATATGCATCTCTTTCAACTACTAAGCTGACCTTCACAATCACAGACACCTATAGCAGATGGCAACATACTCTCCAATTCAGCATACCTGTCAGCTACATTTGACACCTCACAACACTTAAGGATTGCCAGAAGCAGGTTAAGTCTTCTTCCCTTTCTTTCTTCAGCTCTACCACACTCACTCTAATATTCTTGGTTTGCAGAAATCTCTATTCTCCACAGTTCCATAGTTTGTTCATGGCATATAAAAGCAGAGAAAGTTCCCTTCTTGATTATCATTTACAATGTTTGGATCAAAAATTCCAAAATGTGAGTCAAGTGGTATGAGTCTGAGACAACAAGCATGATTACCGTTTGAGGACTATATGCCAAGTGCTCTAGTATTCTAGAGAAGATTTGCATTTTTTATCAGGAACCAGAATGCCAAGTTACACAATGAGGTTGGCAAACAGATTGACTTTGGATAGACTGCCAGGGCTTCACAGGAAAAGAAGTCACCTGCTTTAATACCAAACTTTTTTTTTGTTATTGAATTGCTTTTAGTCTGCAATTTAGTAATAGCAGTTTATTTATTTAGTCTGAAATTTAGTAATAGTGGTGGGTTGCTACTGGTTCGGACTGGTTCACCCAAACTGTTAGCTCTGACTCCAAGCCAAGAGCAAACTGGTTCTCTGTATCTGTGAAAGTGGGCCCACCTGCCCGCCCCTGGGTTATACTGACCTTTATCTCTGCTTCCAAAGCCCAGCTGATCAGAGGCGGCAGATTGAATTGCCGCTCCACAGCTGTTTTCCTTGCTCCTTGCCAAGTTTGCAACATGGAAGTTCTATTTCCTCTGAACTACACACGCGCGTGCACACAATGAAGTGAAGCACGCAGCGAAGCGCACACGCAGCGAACCGGTTGTAAAGCCAGTAGCAACCCACCACTGAGTAATAGTGAATAAAGTGATGAATATATGTATATACAGTATACTCAGGTTGCATCAAATATTGACAGTTGTGATGGTGATCGCATTTGCTGCAATTTCCGGCCTAAAGTTACAGAAGATAGGTTTGATTTCCAGTTAGATCCCAGCAAAGGTAATGTTGGTTCTATCTTTTCCTCACCTGTTACTATATTAAACTAACAAAAAAAGTCCAACATAATTATGAAAGGCATTCACATGGGATGACACTGAGAGATTATAGATAATAAGCGACCATACTTGGAGAAGGAGGCTCTACTCACAGTCACTCATGCCCTTGTCACCTCTCGACTGGACTACTGTAATGTGCTCTACACTTGAAGAGTATCCGGAGACTTCAACTGGTGCAAAGTGCGGCTGCGCGTGCTGTGGTGGGTGTCTCAAGATACACCCACGTAACACCCATACTCCGCCAGCTGCACTGGTTGCCCATTGGTCTCCGGGTGCAATTCAAGGTGTTGATTATCATCTTTAAAGCCCTACATGGCTTAGGTCCAGGTTATCTTCGGGACTGCATCCTACCTCATACTTCCCTTCAACCGGTTAGGTCCCACAGAGTGGGCCTCCTCCAGGTCCCGTCAACCAAACAATGCTGGCTGACGGGGCCTAGGGGAAGGGCCTTCTCTGTGGGGGCCCTGCTCTCTGGAATCAACTACCCCCAGAGATCCGAATTATCCCCACCTTGCTGGCCTTCTGAAAAGCCATCAAGACATGGCTTTTCCTGCAGGTGAGGTATTGAGACAATTTTACATCTTAGGTCTCCCCCATGTATGTATGTTTTTTTAAATTGTTCTTTTTTTAAAAAAAATTAATACTCTTTTAAAATTTTATATTGTTTAGTTGTTCTCTAAATGTTGTACGCCGCCCTGAGTCCTCAGGGAGTAAGGCAGCATATAAAAACACTAAATAAATAAATAAATAAATAAATAATATGTTTCAGGAACTAGAATGAGATGGCCTGTAATGGCTCCCTCATCACCAGCTTGGGCAATGAGGAAAAGCCAGCTCCAGGGACATGGGACAGGGCTCAGGGAGACATGGAAGGCTTGGTGGCCACTTTGGAGAATCAAGGTGAAGCTGGACCAGGAACGTTGGGAATCCATGAGCCAATGACTGGATGAATGGTCAGCTGCACAGGCAGGAGAGGCACAGCTGTAGTCAGTGAGTGCGGATGACCAACCAGCTGCACAAGCCAAAGAAGAGACACAGCTGCAGTCAGTCAGTGGTGAAGAAGTTGCTTCCACCATTGGAACCTAGGTCATGCAGAACCAAGTGGAGGGAGATGCAACGAAGGTCAATGAGGCTACTTATGAGGAGGCAGCCTTGCTTACTTATGAGGAGGCAGCCATGAGATGCATCGGCCAGTGTCTATTTATTTCTGTGCTCGGAGCCTGAAGGTTGTTGGAGACAATAATTCACAATCCATCATTTGTGCATGTGCTTGACTTCCTTGATTTCATTGTGCTGTCTTCCTCTTGATTCTGTGTTGACGTCCTTTATAGACTCATATTGACATCATTGTGCCATAATCTCATTGACTCCATGCTGACTTCTCATTGACTTTATTGTGTCTTGACTTCATTGACTTTGCTGGGAATAAATTCCTGAAGTGTTGCACTTGCAGTTGGGACCTGGGGAATGACAAAGGGGCTTGGTAGTGTGGAATAAATATGTTGAACTCCACTTGTGTTGTGTATGTGGACTGAGCCAGGATATAACCCCACTGATTGGGGGGGAGCATTCAGATAATAATATACTCTATGAAAACTGAGATTAATTGGGAAAACTTAGATCTTCCCTCATCACAGCAGTTTCCCAAAGGGGAATACTTACATTTTCCATATAACAGTAAATTATTATTATGAGAAAAAGCAAAGGCATTGCTGGAATAGCCAGGGAATTTACTTTCTTTACACATGGTGTGAAGAATTCCAGCAACTGAGATTCAATGCTTTACACTCACATTCTGGATGTATTTTAATAGGTCATGCAAGAGTGGGGAAGACCTATATATCCTTTAAAAATTATCTTCAATGTAATAGGTCCATAATACGTATATTAAACCTGTGACATAAGCCCAGACTTTATTTAGATTGTGGGTCTAAAGTTCAATTCCCCAATGATGACTTGATGCAAGCAGGGCTAAATCAAGTTCCAATCAATACATAAATTGCTAAGTACAGGTTGGATGCCAGCAGGACTAATACTGCTCACTCTTCATACAGACATTTCATAGTCCGAGAGGATGGCTAAGCTTATCGGTATATACAAATGCTTTATTTACTATATACATCATGCATATAATGAACTGCTTTTCATTATATACGTAATGTACACTATACTATTGATTTCTTATGCAATAGAAAGATATAATCTTAATATATTATAAAGTTATGTCAATTTAACCTTATAATACATTTATTCTTTGTTGCAAAGTATATTTTCAAGTAAAATATATGACTTTGTAAATGGGGCCCTGTAAGAGAATTCATTATTTTATCTAAATTTGCTTAGCTTATTGCTTATTGGTTGCAAATGCAAAGCTAAAGGTGTAAAAGGTTTGAATAAGGACGGGTCATTTTGAAAATTGATTGATTGATTGATTGATTGATAGGACGTGAATGTTTTATTTAGGACATAAGACGGGTAAAGCAAGATAGAGACTGAAACAGGATAGAGATGGACAGTGACCATTTTTCACTTTTAAAGTAACAGTCTTAATGTCCCCACCAGGAATCAGCTCGTTTATATCTAACAGTGCTTTAGTTGGCATTATGCGTTGATCAGCATCTTTGTGGTAGAAAGTGATCATTAATTTCCCTGGCTTATGCAGCTAAACCTATTAGTGATGGGGTTAGTTTCATTTAGTACAAAGCTTCCTGATAAAAGATAGCCTTGATTCATTTTCCCCAGGATTTTTGACTAAGGTTCTGAACCCTTCAAGCATGATTCTTTAAAAAAAAATGCTTTGAATTAATGTGAGGGCACTTCTCTTCTCTTGATTAAAATAGCCTCTTTTTTCAGGTTTCTGTACGTGCCTGAGGTTTTTTTTTGGGGGGGAGGCAGAAATAAGCTGTGGAAAATATTTCTCTGGTTTAAGGTAATTTACTATTCATTGTGACTCTTAAAGTAGCATTCTATTTTTATCCTGGGCTCATGCAAAAGTCTGAAAAAAAAATTGGACTCTTTTAATCAAGAGCACTGAAGCATCGTGATCATATGAAATGTGAAAGCTTTTTTTTTAACACAATCTGCCTGTAATTGGTGGCAATTCTCTCTTCCCAATCCAGCCCTCTTTGTGTATGTATTTTGGTATGACAAAGAGTTTTTGTCCAGAAGTATGGAAAGGGATGGTAGAATCTCATTGAAAGGTTAGCAACGGGTTTCCAAAAAGACCCCTGTACAAAATGTCATTTCTTCTATTGCACTACTGTGATTTAGCATGGAGAAAAGCAAGAATAACAGAGTTACAGGATACATGTTTAATGGACATCTAACTTGGCTTGCAATGCGCATAGCGTTTACATGTATGCAAAAAAAAAACCCCAACTCCTACTTGCTAATTAGCAAACCCCTCACAAGCAAAACTGCCTCTGTGCTCAATGACAAAAGATAGAATGGCAGAATAAGACATAACATGTCTTGGGTTGCAACTCCTGTTGAGGACACATCTACAGCCACACACTTTCAATTTCATGGATTAACCCTAACACCTGATGTCCATCCAAAAACCTGAATACATGAAACTTGATACATGAAGCTATTGGAAATAGATTAGTCTATGGGGAATTAGTCTGAAATCCCTCTGTAGGTACAATATAGGGACACCCCCCACACACACACTGAATGCTATTGAACCTTATCTAATCTTACCCAATCTGAGAAGATTCCTGTCTATAGACTTGAGCAATAAAATTGCTAAATGAACTCTTCATGCATGGATCTGGTTGTTCATGCCTGACATAAGCTAATAGGGTAAAGATCTAAATGCAACCTCAAACTTAATTGTTAGTTTATATACTAACACCCCTAATGGTGTAATAGTTAGAATGCAGTATTGCAGGCTAACTCTGCCCACAGTCTGAAGTTTGATCCTGATGGGCTCAAAGTTGACCATCCTTCCATCCTTAGTAAAATGAAGACCAGGTTGTTGGGGACACTATGCTGACATTGTTCATATTCAAGTCAAGGTGGTGAACGTATCTGCTAACCCTGTCTCCTATCTGTCTCTCAGTTCTTTCATTATTTCAGGAATGATGGACCCGTATCACTCAGAAAATTACAGCTCTTTGATTGTGATGATGTTCATGTCAGGTCATAAATATAACATTTCCATCCTCAACTTGTGGTTTGGCCATGATGAACAGAGCTGTCAACCAGAGAGATGAAGATGGCATTGACTTAGACAGCCTCCTTTTTTCTGACTGGTAATTCTTTATAGTCACCAGCGTCTCTATTACGCTTTGTTATTTTAAGATTATATTGGCTAAAATACTACCAACTCATACTGTGATAATCTCCAATGGCTGTCTTTGTTATTTGCAAAGCAACTTAGAGTTATCCATCTGATTTGACCATGAAGCTTTGCCCGGTTGATTCATGAGGTTTCTTTCTCTTGGCAAAGTGATTATCAGGAGAATTCAAGCAGATGCTTCTGCTGCCCACTCAGTTAATTCCAATTTTACCACTGACCACAGATTGTTCTTTCAGTTGGCTTTTTCCCACACCAGACCCATACAATTTACCCTTATTGATATAAAGCTACCAGAAGTGGATTGCAAAAATTTGAATGATCATTAGATGCTTGCTTGCAAATATGGACCTTTCCTTTCCTCCCCTTTCCTCCCTTCTCCTCCCCTCTGCTCCTGGAATGAGACCAGTCCTGGAATGGGACTATAGAATGGCTGAAACATTTGTCAACAGTGAATATCTTCAGGAACCAAAAACTAGAAAGTGAGATATAAAAATTAAGTCAAATAAAGAAGCACCCACTACAGAACAAATACAAATTGAATGTTTTAAAGCTACAGGTGAAGAGGCACTAATGGTTCAAAGAAAGATACAATTGGAACTGGAAGAGTGATGCATGAATAGAGATGCAAGACAATGAGTGTATTAGTCAACCATTATGCTAGTTCCTATTGCAAAGAAAGTATTGTTTAAGAGCTTACAAAGAAAAACAATTAAACACATATAAGCAGAGAAATGATAAATGAATAGACAGAGATAAAAAAAAATGCAGTATAAAACATTATGTCCCCCTGAATGTAAGAAGGCAAATAATGTTACATGTGCCATAACATCACTCACAGCATTTGCACAATGACGCATGTGAAAACCTTGTGGCTTATACAAATGCCTATGTGTAATATATAATAGCGAAAATGGGGGGGAAATTAAGAAGGAGAGTACAATAAGAATTATGTTTTATTTACTGTTCCTAAGGCTTTGTATAGATAATACCACAATGTAAAATGTATTGAAGTTATTGAATGTGTTGAAACTTCTTTTTAAGAAAAAGAAGCTAAGCAATCTACTGCAAGAACTTCATGACATCATCTTGTTAGCTGAAAGTAGTAAAAACTTACTGGAGCTCACAGTGAAAGTGAAAAAAAAAAGAAAGTGAAAAAACCTGCAATAATATTAAATATTCTAAAGAAAAACATAAGGTCAATCAACATGCTTAGGGAATTCACAGTTGATAAACAGTGTAAAGGCAGTATTGGGGGGATTTTTGGAAGTGGCAGGTAACTCAAGAGTAAATGACAATGCTGAAGAAGTCAGGGGATTAATTTTAAGAAGAAAGGCAGTGATGAAGTATCCTTCATGATATAATAGTAGTTACATTATATGACATCAAAGATGTCCAAAGCACCTGAGGGCCAGACAAGAAGCAATGAATGAAAACGAATCAAGGGGAGAAGCAACCTAGAACTAAGGAGAAATTTTCTGACAGTGAGAACAATTAATCAGTGAAACAACTTGCCTCCAGAAGTTATGGGTGCACCAACACTTTTTAAGAAGAGTTTTAAAAAGACATTGGACAACCATTTGTCTGAAATTGTATAGGGACTCCTGTTTAAGCAGGAGGTTGGACTTGCCTCCATGGTCCCTTCCAACTCTGTTAAGATCAGAATTATGAAATTAATATATCTCCCACTCTCTGAAACCTAGAAGGAAGGAAGGGAGGGAGGGAGGGAGGGAGGGATTGATTTTAAGAACCAATTAATCCTATACAAAATAAGATTAAGTACTAAACTACTGAATTGATCATCAGAAAGCATAATCTAAAAGAAAAACTCTGCCTGGCAAGGCTGAAGCAACTAGAAGTGAATACAATGGATAAAATGGATTTAAAGACTTAGGATCACTGGAATCTCATAAAAAATCTATGCTGCTATGATCCAGAAGTAATGATGGATAGTGCCCTATACCCGTGATGGCATGCATGCCGGAAGTGGCACACAGAGCCATCTCTCAGGGCATGCCAGCCATCTTCCATTGCTGCTCACGATGCTCACTGGGACCGCACTCTGGAAGAAGCCTCCCTCTCTGACTTTCCTAACAAACTCCGTTAGTTGTTTGCCATCATGTTGGTTTTCTGCCAACTTGCAGACCCCCTAAAATTGTGGGAGAAATACAGAGACAGTCTTGTGGAAGATGTTAGAAGGCTAATGGAGAGAGAGTGTGGAGATGCCCAACTGGTCCTCCAAATTGTTTACAACCAATGCCTTATCCTTCTTGAGGATATTGTCATATCCATGTCGGGTAAAACACTCCTACAGTTTGGATTTCCACCACCTTCACGAGAGCAAGGAGCGACTGTCAGCAACCGTCGATACCTGAGTGAACTGTCTTATAATACCATTCAGCTGACACAAGCAGTTGCTTTGAATGTTCCAAAATTAAATCAAGAACAGAGGAAAGCCTACAATGAAATCATGCACAATATTGCTTCTGATTCTGGGCAGTTGTTCTTTCTTGACGCTCCTGCTGCTGGGATTAAAGGCCTTAAGCCCATCTATTTCATTGTTGTTACACTTACAATAATGTCTTCATCTGTAACAGAAACTTAGTTTAAGGTCTCTAATGAAATAATAGTCATTTTTTTTAACTACTCATTAATTTTCAAGCTGTAAGTGTCCATTTATCAAGCCCGATCATATGGTTCCATAGCGGAGCACGGGTATTTAGCTAGTATTGTATATAACTATACGTTTCTGAACCAATTGAAGTTTGCTGGCTTTAACCCTTAAAGCCCTACATAGCTTGCCTTCTATAAACTACAAAGACCATTTTCTTCCAGCATTTCCATTCATCCTAAGAGATGAGAGGCTACAGATTTTTCTCTTCTATGAGGCTAAGTGAATAGAAGCCTAGATACAGGGCTTTTTGATAGTGGGCTTCAAATTGTAAAATGTTTTATCCCATAAGATAAGAAAAATCCCCAACTTGCTTAGGTTTCATGATCCACTCTTGGAATAAAAAATGGAATTTTACATGCAGCTGCCTTTGAAGAATGTTTAAAAAAAAAAAAAAAAAAAAACCCTGGTCCAGAAAGAGATGGCCTGTATTTTTACTGACTCCTGACTCTAGTTTCTAAGCTGACATAAATCATACTGTAGAAAGCCCTCCCCAGCGGTGGGTTGCTGCAAGTTCGGACCGGTTCTTAGAATCGGTAGTGGTGGCAGCAGGAGGCTCCTCCCACCCACCCGGATGCTGGGTGGCAAGTAGTGTTGTGCACACCCACACAAACTGGTAACAAATTAATTCAGAACCTACTACTGAAACCCCCCTCCCCAGATTAAAATATTGTTTATTCTTAATATTAAATAAAGCAGGATAGAATATTCCCCCAAAGGAAAAATGGAGAAACATGTTCTTAAAGGCAGAAAGCAGCCCCAGTCTTTCTTAATAGCCTCAAGTCTTTAGAGATGGATATTTTGTACCCATTAAGAACTCCAGGCCAGTCTATTCATAACCAAAACTCCTTCAGCCCAGCTCTCACAGAGTTGATGGGATTAAGAATTTACATTGCCCCAAGGACAGGACATGACCTTTAGGACATAATAGGATTTTCCCACCACCATTAGAATAGCAAAAGACACAAGGCTCACTACATTGCACAACCCTCTGGAGCATCTCAAGCACAAAACCCCAGAAACCTATAAAGATCCATCCACTCATTCAGCTGTCCCAGAACTGCATGCTGTTGTTGGTTCTGCTCATCAATAAACCTTCTTTCTTAAGCAGCCTCCATTTTATTCCTGGCTTGGAACTTGACCTGATTTTTCTTTCAACAATACAGTACTTTAATATATAGTCCACAATATATCATTTCATTTTAATTAATTAATTAATTAATTAATTAATTAATTAATTAATTATACTCCTACTTCTCAATATATAATACACTAAATACACTTATTTAGATGATAAGATGTCATTACAGGGTGAGTAAGGCTCAAGATACAGATTATCTTTTTCCATACTCCATCACTGTATGTAATGTAGGATTATAATAGCTAGGAAACTGGACAGCTATTCCCTGGCTTAGTAGACAATCATGGCCTAAATATGGAATAAGATACTGGGTCATAAATCCATTTCAAACGTCGATACGTTCAATACCAAATAACATTGAGCTTAATTTTAATTAATATTTCTGCATTGAATAGAAACAATTGCATTATAATTATCATCCTCATCATCATACACTTAATAATCTAATCATTTGTGCATATCACTGAAAATTACTGGGATATTTTTAAAAAAGCCTAATGCATAGTAATTTATTTTTATCTAAAAAGTTCCTAAATATCATCATTCCAGTGCATTTCTTACAACTAATAGCATTAAAATAAGACATTTGATATGTAACAATCAATATAGTAATGAAAAACAAGAGGAAATAAAAATAATATCTTATTTAAAAAATAAAGTTTAAGAAGAAAAATAACAACAGTCAGAGCACTTTTATAAAGCAAACATACTTTGAGCATTAGTGTGACTGTTTCTCTTTCATATACACATAGGCAGACCATTTACCTGTCTTGTGAATTTTCCATAAAATCCAAACATGAATATTTAAAACACCTGAAACTGATAGTTCCTTGACATAAGATACAGAGATAGATCTAATTGGTTTCACTCAATTGTAATAATCTGATCATTTTAACGATTACCTCTTTCAAGCCATTTAGAATTCTTCTGTCACTTAAAAGTATCAGAGAAACATGTTCATATCCCTGTTTTAAGTTATCTGTCTTGCAAAATGTATTCCTTTCCACAGGGGTGGGTTCTAACTTACCTCGCTTCCGGTTCGCTTCTTCCCACGCCGCGTGGGCACGCCGCATGGGAGCGCGCATGCGCAGTGCCGAAAAATTTGAAAAAAATAAAATAAAATTTTAAAAAGCTGAAAACAAGATGGTGACCACATGCACAGTGCCGGAAACTCAGCTTCTGCACATGCTCAGAAGAAAAAAATATTTTAAAAAAAATTAAAAAGGAGAAGCTGAAAACAAGATGGTGACTGCATGCACAGTGCCGGAAACTCGGCTTCTGCACATGCTCAGAAAAAATGTTTCGATTTTTTTTAAAAAGAAAGATGGCGGCGCCCACGGACCGACACCAACCGAACCGGTTCTGTGATGTCATTGTGACATCACCAGTGGGTTGTTACCGGTTCAGACGAACTGGTCCGAACCAAGAGGAACCCACCTCTGCCTTTCCAAAAATATCCACTTAATTTCTAAATGACTTCATAACCAGACATTCCTATTAATGGCTACTGCTTCTCAAAGGGAATTTTCTGGTCTTCTCTTTAACTGAAGGCCAATGAATTATCACCATCAGTTTTACTTCTGCAGACTAGTGATCTGATCTCATTTGCTAATTATAAACTTATGAGTCAGCTTTTGTATTCTCATGGAATTGCTTCTGTAATGATATATTTTAAAAAGTTCTTCATGAAAGAAAAAAAATGTATTTCTTGCTCCTAGCAGAACATGGCAGGATGAATTTTATGAAGAGGGAAGTCCAATATGTAAGTGTTGGTTCTTTCCCTTGAGGAAGGGAAAATAAATTCAACTCATTTTAAAAAAATGTATAGTAAGCTGTCACTTCTGCCTTTTTTCTTTTCTTTTCTTTTCCTTTCTTTTTTTATATTTTTTTTACAGCAAAATTTCCCAGCAAGCTTACAAAAGCTCTTTTCCTCTGGTGATAGTCCATGGTTATTCCAAGAAGCTCTACAAACAAACCCTAACTTCAGAAGAGAATCCATACTGACGTGAGTGTGTAAGGTATTTACTATGAAGATTAAAAAATTCTTAACCATCTCAACCATCTTGTACATTTTTAAAAGTAAGTAATAATTCCCAACTGCCTTAAAAAAACCCCAGCAAATTTATGTTCAGATAGTATATTAAAAATCCAGACATTAATCTTCCACCGTAGAAAGCTGCCTTGCAAAATGAGCTGGAAAAAGGGCGTTGTCTTCTTGCTGAACGCCCCTTCTCGTAGGGTGGAGCTAGCCTCCAAGAAGTGGGTTGACACATTCCACAGCCTATCAGGACTGAGTCTGCTATCATATAAAAAGCTGCCCTCCATTGCTATTCCCCCTCTTGAGACGAAGGGCAGGAGCAGACTACGGTGTATTCCGAACCTTGATACACTACCCAAAAGGGCGGGGCTTGGAGGCTAGCTCCACCCTACGAGAAGGGGCGTTCAGCAAGAAGACAATGCCCTTTCTCCTTAGTGGGTGGAGCTAGCCTCCAAGAAGTGGGACGTACCAAAGCCGTACTGTCCCTAGGGGGGGCATGATGTAGTAACGCCCAAGTCCGCCGGTTGAGCTACTGCTTGCAACACATGGCGGCCAAAGTCAGCATCCGCCGAAGCGAAGGTGTCCACTTTGTAGTGGCGGATGAAGGGTGTCGGGGAGGACCAGGTCGCTGCCCAGCACACCTCCTCGATAGAGGCGCATGTTGTCCAAGCCGCTGTAGCAGCTGCGCTCCTGGTGGAGTGCGCCGTCAAAGGACTGGGACATGGCAGGCCCAGTTGCCTGTATGCTGTAGCGATAACCTCGCGAATCCAGCGCCCCACCATCGCAGGCGATGCCTTTTGACCCGAGGAAGACGATGTAAACCCGACGAGAAGAGCCTCTGATCTACGAATTGAAGCCGTCCGTTGGACATACACTTCCACCGCCCGACGGACGTCGAGGGTATGCCACTCCCGTTGATCTGCAGTAGCAGGTTGCGGGTGGAACGCCGGGAGAATCAGCTCCTGGGCCCGGTGGAAGTACGAGTTCACCTTTGGTATGAATGTCGGGTCCGGTCGGAGGATGACCCTATCAGGGTAAAAAATGCAAAGATCCTGCCGGACCGACAGGGCCGCGATCTCGGAGATCCGCCTAGCCGACATAATTGCAATAAGAAAGGCGACCTTTAACGTCAATGACCGTAGAGGTACCGTTGATAAGGGCTCGTATGGCGAAGTGGTTAAGGAGAGTAGAACCTTCTGGAGGTCCCAAGTGGGAAACCGGTGGACCACCGGTGGAGCCACGTTGGTGGCCGCTTTGAGGAATCGTTGGATGAGTGGATGACCTGACAAGGGCTCGTGCCCCGAACAGGATAGGACCGTGGAGAGGGCCGCTACCTGCCGCCGCAAGGTGTTGGGTGCCAACCCTCTGTTCAGGCCGTCCTGCAGGAACCGCAGAACTTGGATGACCGAGAGATCCGCAGGACAGAGGGAGGCCGCTGAACACCAGTCACAGAACACCTTCCAGGTGGAGTTGTAGACCCGCACCGTAGAAGCCCGACGGGAAGAGAGTAGGGTGCGAATGATGTCCTCTGGAACTCCGCGAAGCGTCAGCGTGCGCCGCTCAAGTGCCAGGCGGTCAGTTGATACCAGCGCGGATCTGGATGCATCACTGACCCCTGGGAAAGCGACAACGCGGTCGGCGGGATTCGCCAAGGAGGGCTGATGGAAAGCGACCTCAGATCCGCGAACCAGGTCCTCCTCGGCCAGTGAGGAGCCAGGAGAATCACCTCCGCTTCCTCCGAGATAATCTTGCGGATCACCCGCGGGATGAGGGGCAGGGGGGGAACGTGTAGAGAAGGCCCCTTGGCCATGGACAACGAAGGGCATCCGTCCCCTCCGCCCCGTGAGCGTAATACCGGCGAAAGAACCGCGGAAGTTTCGCATTGCGGGGGGTTGCGAACAGATAGACCTGCGGATGGCCGAATCTGAGGGAGATGTCCCGGAAGAGATCCTGATGGAGACTCCATTCTGCCGAATCTACCTTGTGTCGGCTGAGCCAATCCGCGGTCTGATTCGATTCCCCGGAGATGTGTTCCGCTCTGAGGGACAACAAGGAGTTCTCCGCCCAGAGGCCGAGGGCTTTGGCCTCCGCCATCAGGTCCTGGGACACCGTGCCCCCTTGTCGATTGACGTGGGCTTTTGCCGTCACGTTGTCGGTTAGAAGGAGTATGTGGCGGTCCGTCAGGGAAGACTCGAAATCCCGTAGGGCAAGGAATGCTGCCCTCAGCTCGAGGAAGTTGATGCTGAGCCGTGCCTCCGCCGGTGTCCAGGTTCCTTGAGCCACCTGGTCCAAGGAGTGTCCGCCCCATCCCTGTAAGCTGGCGTCCGTCGTCACGGTCACCCTCGGGGGTTCTTTGAAGCAACTCCCCTTGGTAAGGGCCGAAGAGTGCCACCACTGGAGGGACCGTCGGACGGTTGCTGGGAGGTGCACCTTGGCCGAAGACGTGATGTGTTGAGTTCTCTGAAACGGTAAGAGAAACCATTGAAGGTCTCTGGAGTGTAGTTGAGCCCAGGGGGTGATATGTATTGCCGAGTTCATCTTGCCCAGAAGGGAGGACAAGAGGTTTATTGGAACCCGGTCGAGGCCCTCAATTCGTCGCGCGAGGGCCGACAGGCTATCCTGCCGTTCCTGGGACAAATAAATCCTACACTCCAGAGAGTCAATGACTGCCCCTAGATGAGTGATTCTAGTTGCGGGCGCCAGCTGGCTCTTCTCAAGATTAACTGAGAAGCCATGAAGGCGAAGTGTATGCAGTGTGAGCTGAACATCAGCACTGGTCTGGGAAAGTGATGACCCTTGGACGAGAATGTCGTCCAGATAACACTGAAGCCTGACGGGGATTGCCCTCAGGTGGGCGGAAAGAGCCGCCAGCAGTTTCGTGAATACCCGGGGCGCGGAGGAGAGGCCAAATGGAAGGGCCGAATACTGGTAATGCTCCTCCATGTAAGCAAACCGAAGGTACTTCTGGTGGGAGGGTCGGATAGGAACATGGAGATACGCCTCTGTGAGGTCGATGGATGCCATGAAATCCCCCTCCCGGACACCGGAAATAATGGACTGCAAGGTGGTCATTTTAAACTTCTTGTAACACAAGTATTTATTGAGACGCTTTAGATCAAGGACAGCTCTCCACCCGCCCGAGGACTTCTCAACGAGGAATAAGATGGAGTAGAAGCCCTGGCCCCGCTGGTCCACCGGCACTGGTTGAATCGCCTCGATGTCAAGGAGGTGCCGGATGGCGGTCAACATGAGGGACCGCTTCCGGGGGTTAGAGGATCGGGGGCACCTCAGGAAGAACCCCGGGGGGGTGGAGATAAAGTCCAGGGCGAGACCCGATGACACGGTCTCGCAAACCCATGCGTCTGTTGTTATGTCCTCCCACCGCCTAGCGAAGAAGCGTAGGCGGCCCCCAATGGGAGGACCGGGTTCGTCTACTTGTAGCGGCGGAAGGGGCGCCTGCCTGCACCCCGAAAAGGCCGCTTGCTACTTAGGTTGGATTTAGACTTGTCTTGGCCCTGGCCTTGCCTTCCCCCCGACTGCTGGCGGTTAGGAGTGTACGCCGGTGGTCGGTAGTTGCGTCTGGGGAAGGAAGATGGAGCCGAGGAAGAGGGAGTGGCCTTGTTCTGGGCCTTGCGCGTGCAGTTGGGGAGCACCTTCCTCTTATCCTTAGATTCGACAAGATAAGGGTCTAAGGCCTCAGCAAAAAGAGACTGACCCTTTACAGGGGCGATGGCCAGGCGCCACTTGTGTCTGCAGTCCGCTGGCCAGCTCCGGAGCCAGTGCATGCGACGAGCTACAATAGATGACCCCATAGATCGTGCCGCAAATCGGGTGGCCTGCAAGGTGGCATCGGATGTAAATTGTGCGGCAGCTACCAGTTTGTTGATATCCTGCTTCGCTCTGGAATCAGTAGCCGGTATGTGGTCTTGGAGCACCTTCAGCCACCGGATCGAGGTCCGGCAAAAGAAGGACGCAGTGGCGGAGGCCCGAATAGCCCAGGCGGCAGACTGGTGTGCGCGCTGTAGAGCCTGCTCCGTGCGACGGTCCTCTGGACGCAGGAGTTCCTCCGAATCCCCCGGCATCTGGGCCGAGGTATACAGGGCCTTGATAGGTGGATCGACCGGGGGGACAGGAAGATGCTGCGCCAAAGCCTGGTCGACATTAAAGAACCGTTTATCCATCGTGGATGGTAGGGCCCCAGCGGAAGGAGTGGCCCATTGTTTGAGGACGGAATCCACGAATAAACGGGGGGCTGGAATGACCTCCGCTTGGGCGGTGGTCTCCTCGAACAGTGGGTCCTCTGCCTCTTCCTCCGTGGGCTTGACCGCCGCGGAGGTTACCTTGGCCGCTGACTTGGCCTTATGGAGGAGGGACTTAAATAAGGAGGGGTTAAAGAGGCCTGTGGTGACCGGGGCCTCGGGAGCCATGTCCTCATCAGCTGAGAGATCCATGTCCTGTGCCAGGTCATCCGGGTCACGCAAAGAGATGGGTGAACCCTGCAGGTCATCATCGCCACCTCCCTCATTGGGTCCTGGATCAGCGACCGGAGCTGGGCGGGAGCGCGGTGGAGTGGCTTGGGGTGGGTCAGCTGGAGGAGCAATGGCAGTGGCCTGCTTCAGGCCTGCCTCAATACCTGCCTGGATGGCAAAACGAATCATGGCCTGCACCTCCGGGCTCTGGAACTGGGCCGTGGCCGATGGTGAAGGTGAAGCCACGGTGGGTGTACTGGCTGGCCTAGGGTCCTCCCAGATATCCCCCTCCTCCAGGCAGAGGTTGGGGTTATCAAGGGAATAAGCTCCAGAAGATTGCCTGGAGCGATTGGGAGGAGGGATGGGCGGGGCCTGAGCTGGGGGTGGGCCTGGAGATTTGGCCTTATCACGGCCCTTGTCCCGTTGGCCTGAAGTTGAGGAGGAGGCTGACCCTGGGGACTTGGCCTTATCCTGGCCCTTGTCACGCTGGCCCCCTTCCTTTTGCGCAGCGCTGCGCTTCTCCCCGTCCTTGTGGGCGATTTACCCTTATCTGAGGCCTGGGGCCTCACGGGGGAGCGCTCCCTGCTGCGCTGTTGCCGGAGGGGTGAACGGTCCCTGCTCGAAGAGCTCCTGGCTGACCCCTCCGAAGCTCGAGGCTCCCGGCTCTGCTGGGCCTTAGATCGGCCCGATTTCGCCGACTTCTCCGCCATTGTGCTGGTCGAGGGAGGCTCGGCTATTGCTGATGCGCCGAGGCTCGATGCAGGTAGGCGGAGCAAGGAGCCGAGACGGAGTGCTGTCGGACGTGCGGCTGGCTCGGTCGGCTGGAAGGACTGCGGCTGCGCGCACAACGAAGAGGCGCGTGGGCGGGGCTTCCGATCCCGGCGGCAATTCGATCGACCGTTGGAGGCTGAGGCGAATTTCAATGCAGGCCCCAATTCGCGCCAAATCCCTAGCCGGAGAAGGCCAAGCCGCTGCGGGCGCCGATGGATCCCAAGCCCAAGCACAAGGGCCGACGTCGGGCGAGGAGAGGAGGCAGTAATCGCTCAAGCGGCAAGCTTCTGCGATTATCTGTCGATCTCCGGACGAAAGCCTCTCTCTCCAAACGCGGTAGTGACACAGGTCACCCTGGTCTCCAGTCGCTCAAGCGCTTGGCTTCTGCGATGATTAGTCAATTTGGAGAAACCAGGCCGCAGGGATCAATGGCAGGGCACCCCCCCACATGAGGCCCGAAGGCCGGTGGACAGGCCGAACCCAAAAAACCCCCAAGGCCACACTGAGTGACAGGAGCTGGGAAGTCAGCACTCACGAATCAGATGATGAAATACAGATGTAGTTTGACAGTTGATAGATAAGCAGTGGGAATACACAAGTCCTTTTGACTGTCGACTGAGTCGAAAGAGGGGGAATAGCAATGGAGGGCAGCTTTTTATATGATAGCAGACTCAGTCCTGATAGGCTGTGGAATGTGTCATCCCACTTCTTGGAGGCTAGCTCCACCCACTAAGGAGAATGGATTGGATTTCACTGATCTGCACATCCCTGGTATATTGGTCTGAGCAGTGTAATGTCAAAGCTGTGTATTCATAGAAAGTGCAGCAACATTAATTTATGTTGCATAAACCTACACCTAACGAGTCCTATGAGATGAGGTTGGAATTCAACTTGCAAAGATTTAGGTGCCTATAGAACCATCTGAGTTCCCGACCAGAGGAAGTGGGTGGGTGGTGGTGAGGAGGTGATTTTCTCGTTTCAAAACAATTAATAGTCAAAATTCCAGTGTATACTTCTTTTCTTATATAGACCTTAAATGCATTCTAGATCTATTCCTTTTTGTTATGCTGATGGAGCAATCCCATGAACAGCACAGATGTCAAGAGAAACAAAGGGCTATGTTAGCTTTGCAGGGGTGAAATGCTACCGGTTTGGGCCGGTTTGCCCTAACCAGTAATAAAAAAATGCTTAAAAAGTTTTTTTTAAAAAAAAATGTACTGACCATCAGCTGTGCAACGCACAATCGCCGGTCCCCCCTTTTTTTTTTAACTTTTTAACCATTTTTTACTATAGGTTCTCCAGAACCGGTAGTTAAAAATGCTTTAAAAAGTTAAAAAAAAGTTCTACCAATCACGTGTCACACAGCTGATCATCGGCACTTTTTTTTTTACTTTTTAAGCATTTTTAACTACCGGTTCTCTGGAACCGGTAATTAAAAATGCTTTAAAAAGTTTTTAAAAATTGCATCAATCGCGTCGCACAGCTGATCGTCAGACCTGTTTTTTGTTTTTTTTACTTTTTAAGCATTTTTTACTACCGGTGAAAAGGCACAGGGACAGACTTTGAAAGTGGCTGATGTGCATCTCACAAATGACTGTTTATCCCATGGCCAGTTCTATGTGGCATGCTCCAGAGTCAGTTCACCTGACAGCCTGGTCATCCTCCAGCCAGACAGCAAAACCAGGAATGTTGTTTACAGGGAGGTCCTCAGCAATTCATCTGAGGGACGAATTGAAAGTCTATGCTATGCAACGTATTAGCCTGGCTACATAGACAAAACAGCCACGGTTGCTGCTGGGATTAAAGGCCTTAAGCCCATCTATTTCATTGTTGCTACACTTACAATGATGTCTTCATCTGTAACAGAAACTTAGTTTATGGTCTCTAATGAAATAATACAGTCACTTTTTTAACTACTCATTAATTTTCAAGCTGTAAATGTCCATTTATCAAGCCCAATCACATAGTTCTGTAGCAGAGCATGGGTATTTAGCTAGTCTATCTATCTATCTATCTATCTATCTATCTATCTATCTATCTATCTATCTATCTATCTATCTATCTATCTATCTATCTATCTATCTATCTATCTATCTATCTATCTATCTATCTATCTATACAAGCGAAATACCACTTGCGCATCATCACAAAATCTCCAGAACTGTAAAGCCTACAAATTTGAAACTTGGCACGTATGTTCCTCTTGGCTTCTAGGTGCTTGCTAAGAAAGGATTTTTCAAAATGACCATCAGATTATTAGTATATCTTATACAGTATATAAGAATATATACTGATTGTCATGATGTGAATATTGCCAGTTGAGCACCTCTGCCATATTTCTAGGTTTACTGTATTTTCTAATCAAGTAGACATGTGATATGTATTACTGCACATGTGTGCATTCCAGGAATCTCCTCCTTCCTTCTTCTCCTGTGAGCCTCCCCTGAGGCAGACGTGAATTCTTAGCTGAGAGAATGTAGCTTAAGGTTTATATTTTGTTACTTTTATACTGAAATAAATATTTTGTTAATTAGAATTAAATCTCGGTTTTATTTTCTAAGTAAGAATGACTTCAAGGAAGTAAGATCCTATATCACCTCTTGATGGGAATAATTTCCTATCCATCACTGATGCTAAGGAGTTAGATGTTCTACTCCCCCTCCCCACCTGAAAAGAACTCTGTTCCAAAGTCAGTGGGCGTGACCCAGACTGAGGGAGTGAGGGGGATAAGATAGGAGAGTCTTCTGTGGAGCCAGCCTGAGGGAGAGAAGGGGAAAGGAGAGGCCGATTGTAACTACTCATTAATGTTCAAGCTTTAACTGTCAATTTATGAAGCTCAATCTCATAGCAGGTATCCAGCTACTAGTTTAAAAAAAACCAGTAGGTAGGAAACAATAGACTGCTGTTCCATAGTTAATCAAAAATTAAAATGCTCTCCTTATTGGCAGTCAGAAATATGGCAGGGACAGCAGAGATCTTTTTGTCATAATGCTTAATCAAGATAGCCACTATTCTCTCCCCCCCCCCAAAGTTTCTTCCCCAAACCAAAAAGTAAATTAATAGATTATGAATACCAAAAATAAATAGAACTGAAAATTCTCAATGGACAATAAAAGCATGTGGTGTTTTTTTTTATTCTAAGAAATGCCTTTGCAAGCAAGGGAAGCTGCTCTGTGTGCATGAGTTATACTCATTCAATTAAAGTGCATGCCATTGTAGAATGCTGCATCAATAGCATGAGTAAATTTGATTTGCTGGACAGTTTTACAGTGAAGCTCTTTGGGAACAAATTGATTTTTGCTGCATTGTGTATTGTTCAGATAAGCTCTTCTGATATTCATGTACTCTCTTTTTTCAATAACTCACTGTTACTTTGTTCTTATAAATGAAACAAGGACAGGGAAAACAATTAGCATAATGAAATACATTTTATTGGATGGAACTTGCATTTGATTGGATATATGAGAACACAAGGCTCCTGCTTAAGCATCAAGCATTTCCTGGCTCTCATGCATATTTTGCTATTGCATCCTTTTGATTTAGCATTCTCAGATGGGCTTATTTATAATTACAATATGATTAGGATTGATTGTATGCCATCAAATCATTGTGCATGCGGCAACCACACAGATAGACCTTTTGCATGATGATCTGCCCTCAATATGGCCCTTCAGATTTTCCATGGTGCCTCCTTCATTGCTCTAATCAAGTCAACTTATTTTGTATCTGGTTGTTCTCTTCTCTATTTCCTTAAATTCATGAGAGCTGAATTTTTGCATGATGTGTTCAGAATGGGATAATTTCAACCTGGCCATTTATGCTTCAAGCGAGAATTCTGCATTGATTTGTTCTATGATCTATTATTTCTTTTCTTGACTAGTCATGATATTTTCAAAAGGTTTTTCCAATACCAAAGTTTGAAATATCAATCCTTTTTCTATTCTGTTTCTTTAAAATCCAACTTTTGCTTCCATAGAAGAAAATTGTTTCTTGCATAATTCTGATCTTTGTAAATATAGACCCATCCTAATGTCTGAATCTTTTCCAAGACCTTCACTGATGCCAAGTCTTAGAGTTATCAAGTGCTGGTCTGTGGCTTCATTCTTCATTGCTGGTCTCTTTACAATTGATAGTTAGTCCTTTAAAAAAAAGAACACTACATACCATTTCAATATTTTCACTGTCCTGATAGTTACAGTATATCTGTTGTCCTTAATTTGGTCTTCTTTATATGTAATTATAGCCCCATTTTTCCCCCACTAAGTTTCTTGACTTGCATTACAGTTCCTCTGCTTCTTCTAATTCTGACATGAAGTTTAGGATTTCATCATGATTCCTGTTCTCCTTGAAAATGATTGTTATATGCTCAAGACCATATTGTGGAAAGCTCTTGGCTTTCCTTGGTTTCTTGGTTTTTCAGCTTTAGTTTGACTCAGAACTTTCACAAGAGCAGTTCATGATTTGCTGAACCCCTGGCCACATCTTGCTGTTATAACTGAGAAACTCCACCTCCTTGTATCAGAAACATAGTGAATGTAATTTATGTGTGGCCTGTCTTATGATATTGATAGCTATATAGGTGGTATTTTGGTTTCTTCAAAGTATTTATTTTTGTATTTATATTTTTATAGTATTTTGGTACTGGGTACAGGTTTTGTGTAGTTTTATTATTTTAATATCGTAAGTCGCCAGGAGTTACCCATAAGATGGGCAGAAAATAAATAAATAGATAGATAGATAGATAGATAGATAGATAGATAGATAGATAGATAGATAGATAGATAGATAGATAATATATAAATAGATAAATAATAGATACATAGATACATAGATACATAGATACATACATGAATTAATGAATTAATGAATTAATGAAGAAGTAGCAAGATTGCCTGCTGTTCTTTGGCATCATTTCTGTTCCCTGGCCCATACAGTACAACTATGTTTTCCCCTTTCAATTTCCAATTTTGCTTTCCAATCTTCTACCCCAAGAAGCTTCTTGATCACATCATGTTCTATTTTAGATTGACTGATAACCATTAAACTGATCAACTCCCTCTTTTCCTGTATCGGTAGAGCGTAAGTTTGATTAACCGTTGTACTATAAGGTTGTCTAACATATATCCTTCAGTAATTATTCAGGTTGCATTACATTTCTAGATATGAAACTATGAAATTTCTTTCTTTCTTTCTTTGCTTTTATATCACAAAAAATAATAACAGTGTGATCTTGTGACTGAAAATGTCCACTTCCACTCCATTTCAATTTGCTGATACCTAAAATGTCAACTTGAGATGTCCATCATCTGACACTCTGATGTCAATCAGTAATCCTGTTTAATCGTGTGGTACTATATCATGTTTGTATATTGATTATACACACAGTGTATGTATGCAGTGAGTTATACTGGGTTATACAGTACATCCCTCTGGTTAGTACATGGGATATAGTAGGCACAATAATGCACATGGATATTTGATAGAATTTTCTCTGAAGAATTAGTAAATACCAAGGACAAGATAAAATGAGGAATTCAGTAAAAAACTAAAGAAATTACATCAGCTAACTCTACTTCTTACAAATACAGAGCAAAGCTCAATACATTATTTTGCAATGTTACTTATGACCATAGACAGAAAGGAACTGACTGTACTGTTTGTCTCTCTACTGATTGAGTCTTTTCTATCTTTTAAAGTGTCTTTTACATTTATGGGTGGGAATAAAGTAAACAGAAGTACACAAAGTACACCATGAGTTGGACACCTAAGCAATCCTTTTAATGCACTACAGTATATTATAACTTTTCCCACCACTGAATAAAAGATTCACAATCAAATATTGTTAGCGGCTCTTATAAAATAAGAGCATTGACTCATTGTTCCAGGCTTTTTCCGATGCATAAAACAGTTGTCATCATAACTGTCCAAAGTTTTAAGTATTAACAGATTAAAGTAAATTTCAGGTAAATAAAATCTCTCTTGTCTGTTTTTTTTAAATGTAGGCCAAAAAAATGTGCTTTCAATTTCTATTGAAAGAGCTGAAGTGGTGCAGTGGTTAAATGTTGTGACTGCAGGCTGACTGCTAGTTCAGCAATTCAACTGTTCAAATCTCACTAGGCTCAAGGTTGACTCAGCCTTCCATCCTTCTGAGGTGGGTAAAATGAGGACCCAGATTGTTGGGGGCAATATGCTGAACTCTGTAAACCGCTTAGAGAGGGCTGTAAAGCACTATGAAGCAGTATATAAGTAAAGTGCTATTGCTATTGGAATAAATTGTTACCTAGATTATTCCCATGAGTTGGAAATATAATATTAGTTCAAGCATAAAAGAATATGAACGGGAGGAGGAGGAGGAGGAGGAGGAGGAGAAGGAGGAGAATCAATACTTGTAGTGCTAGCAGAAATATTAGTGGAATAAATTGTATGAAAGTAGAAGATGGGGGAAGTAAAATAACTATTCCATTCAATGGTTTTTCTACCAGCCTTGAGGAAAAGAAGAGTGAAGGGAAAAATAACTGAACCACTGACTTTCAGAGCTACAAATTGTCATAGATTAGAAGGATTATAAAAGCAGCCCCAGCAAGGTTTCTGCATCTGATAAAATTCAAGATCGGACACCTGTATCATCTTCTGTACCATCTATCTCAAGGATTCCCAATAGCTAGGATTTCATAAACAACCCTTCTCATTTTGTCTTTCTGGTTAGACAGGAGCCTGCAGTTCTAGAAATTATAAGCTCTTTAATTTATGGAAAACAGTGGCAGCTGAAAGTATGTCTGGTGATAACAAACCGCTCAGTTGAATACAAAGAAATGTTATAACAATAGTTTTTATATGGGGTATCAATTCCATCTTTAGTATCTTGTAGCACATTCTCCGAGGGTCTGGCAGTGCTTTGTTCTGACATAGCCCAGGTCTGTCCCTGCCCTTTTCACTAAGAATGACTATCACTTTTACATGGCTTCATTGAATTCCTTATCCACAAAAGAAGAAAAATGCCAAATTTGCTGAAGAGCTTCCATACATATAAAGAAGGCAGCAAATTCAGTCAGCTTACTTCTAATAAGAACACAGCCTTAGGTCAATTGTGATTTTGCTTTTTTTCAGGATTTTTTTTTTAAAGACTGCCTCTTTTTTGTTTGCTAATTTGTGACTATTTCAAGCAGAGGTGGGATTCAGCAGGTTCTGACCACTTCTGGAGAACCAGTAGTGGAAATTTTGAGTAGTTCAGAGAACCGGTAAATACTACCTCTGGCTGGCCCCGCCCCCATCTATCCTCCGCCTCCCGAGTCCCAGCTGATTGAGAGGAAATGGGGATTTTGCAGTAACCTTCCCCTGGAGTGGGGTGGGAATGGAGATTTTACAGTATCCTTTCCCTGCCATGCCCACCAAGCCACGGCCACAGAACTCGTAATAAAAAAATTTTTGAATCCCACCACTGATTTCAAGCTGAAAATGAAAGATAAGTTTAATAGAAAAAGAATATTTCACATCACAACTTTCTTACTAAATCCCATGGTCAAATATTTCCCTCTATTGTTCTTTTTCCATTGAAGTCAGTGACACAATAAACTGAAAATACTGAAAGATGTTGGAGAATTATATTTGACTTGACTGTTTTCATTTCCTGATGAAAATATCACTTCATCTGATCATTAGAAATACCAAATCATTGCATGGATGGACTATCTCTCTAAATATCAAGCCTTGGACAATTCAATTCATGGAACTTCTTAATAAGTTTTCCTCAACTGAAAGGGCTTACTAATAGTTTGCAAAACAACTGAAGTAAACATTTGTAGAATTATTCTGCAATAGTTACAACTATTATAAATATTATATAAGTGTTCTGCAAGACTCCATTTGGAATGCTACATCCAGTTTTGGTCACCAAAATAGAAAAAAAGATGTTGAGACTCTAGAAACAGTGCAGAGAAGAGAAACAAGAATGATTAAGGGGCTGGAGGCTAAAATATATTAAGAACGGTTACAGGGATTGGGTATGTCTATTCTAATGAAGAGAAGGACTAGGGGAGACATAGTAGTGTCCCAATATTTGAGGGTCTCCTACAAAGATGAGGGTGTCAAATTGTTTTCTAAAGCATTAAAAGACAAGACAAGAGATAATGGATGGAAACTTACCAAGGAGAGAAGCAACCTATAATTAAATTTCCTAATGGTGAGATCAATCAACCAATGGAATAGCTTACCTCCAGAAGTTGTGGGTGCTCCATCACTGGATATTTTTTTAAGAATAGACTGGAGAACCATTATATGAAATGGTATAGGGTGTCCTGATTGAGAAGAGGATTGAACTAGAAGAACTCCAAGGTCCCTTCCAACTCTATTATTCTATGTTTATGTTTTCCTGAAATTAAAACAAAAACTTGTTGAAATATTCTGAGTTAATATTTCAAATTAAAATATTTGCTGTGAGCTTGATGGAATATCAGCAACTGTTACTTAGATGCAACTGTTAAGATTCCAGAAACTGCAGGTTATCACAGATATCAGTAGGAACACTGCCATTCCAACCTCAAGATCATGATGAATAGTTTCATGTCCACAAGTCCACAAGTCTTAAACTTGCCAAGTTTGAAGACCCTTGCACCCCTAACCCCTAAACAGAGGTCTTCAAACTTGACAGCTTTAAGACTAGTGGACTTCAACTCCCAGAATTCCTCCTCCAGTCATGCTAGATGGGGTAATTAAGAGCCGAGATGGCACAGTTAGTGTGGGGTACTGCAGGCCACTTTAGCTGACTATGATCCGCAGGTCAGCGGTTCAAATCTCACCGGCTGAAGGTTGACTCAGCCTTCCATCCTTCCGAAGTAGGTAAAATGAGGACCCAGATTGTTGGGAGCAATATAAATATACATTGCTTACTGGTGTAAACCGCTTAGAGAGTGCTTTCACTGTGAGGCGGTATATAAATGTCACTAATAAATAAATAAATAAGAAGGCAAAAACACCCCAGTTTTTGCAAAAAAATAGCCTATTTTTTGCTCCCTTTTTTTTTTCAAAAACAGGGCATGTAGAGGGTTTGGGAAGCCTGCAGAGCACTCCTAGGGGCTGGGGGGAGGCAAAAATGCCCCCATTTTTGCAAAAAATGGCCCGTTTTTCGCAAAAATGGGATGCAGAGGCAGGGCTTCGAGAGACCAAAAAATTGCTGTATTTGGTGTATAAGACACACCCACATTTCCACCCTCTTTTGGGGGGCAAAAAGGTGCATCTTATATTCCGAAAAATGCGGTATCTCCTGTGGCTTTTGCTTTAATTTCCTTCTCTTCCCCCTTTCCTTCATTTTCATATTATTTTGTGATCGCACCTCTTTCTCAGGTATTGCAGCTTTACAATTACTGTGTTTGTAACAAATTAGAGCAGCATGTGCTTAATGCTGAAGTGTGATGCATGTGTTACTGCAACCATTAATCCCAAGATTTGGATGTTTCTCTGACTCTACAGCAACAACTTGGAGATCTAAAGTAGGTAAGAGAAACTATCAAACTTCCATTTCACATTGTTTTATATTTTTTTCTGTAGATTTTAACACATAATCACAGACCCGCAGTCTTAGTGACTGCAACCGTTTTCCAAAATGTTCAGAACACCCCTATTTTTAGAAGTGGACTGTTCCGGTTGTGAATAGCTTTTGTTTTCCAGCCAATAAGAGTGTATGCAGCATCACACTTGCGTGAGTTATTTGGTGTTTTCTGTAGCAGTGTTCAAATTTGAGTTGTGGTCATTTTGACCGCAGATCTTTGTTAACGTATATATTTTTTATAACGTCGGGGGCCACGTTTTCCACCAAAAATAGTGTGCTTTGGTGATCTAAACTTCGAAGAAACTGTTCTAACATGGTATGAAGAAGCAGAGAGTGATCTGAGTGAAGTGGAATCGGATTGCAATGAAAATTTTGTAATGGACGATGAGGAACCCGCCGCCACTGCCAATTTTGACTTCAGCGATGATGAAGCCCCCGATGAAATTAATGACCAGATACAATCTATGTCGTGCAATAATTTATAGGGCAAGAACAAATTCAAATGGTCTTCTGCACCTTTTGGAAGCAATAGATCCAGAACCACCAGTCACAATATCGTAGTGCAATTACCTGGACTACAGCCAGCAGCTAGAGCGGTCATTATGACCTCATGTCTGTAATAGCATAGCCAAAATAGTACATCTGTGGTTAAGGGTTAATCAATGTGTGAATTAATTCAGTGGTTACAGAACTGATGGACTTAATTTAGCATGTAGAAATATGGAATAGTGTACTGTCCATACTATTTGCTATGAACCTTTCATGACATCTTGATTAACCTGGAGCATTATGGTCATCAGATATATGCAATTAGATCAGATGAATTAATTAAATCAGATACTGCAATTCCCAGTATCTTTCAGCATTGGCCAGAGTGATTGGGTTTCCTAGGAATTTTTGTCCAGGTTCTCTTCTTTAGGCAGCAGATCTGAAATTCTAGGAAATCTAAAATGGAAGAAAAGTTTGGCAAGTTAAATAAATGTTATTTATCATTATGCCTAAAATCCACCTTTTTTGTTTTATGTCTGCAGTTTTATTTGATGATTCGATTTATTTGGGGAGAAACTTAAAATTTAACATAAAAATACTAACTTAAACAACACAGAACAATTCATCTTTTCTGAAAAGTCAACTGCAATTGAGCAAATATGACTTCATCGTCATCTTTGCCAATGACCATTTATTTTATATCTTGATGGAATTTACTTAGGTGTTGAGTCTTCAGGATCCTTTCAGCTTAGTTGATACTTCTGTTTGTGTCTCTCTTTGACCTTCCATCACCTGCCCATCTTTGAATTTCTGTCAAGATATCTCTGAATCATTTAAATCCTATCCTTCTGGTGTCTAGCTAGCTCTTAACCTAGAGTTCTGTCTCTGTTGTTTTCACCCTCTTTTATCTTCAGCGGATCTTTTAGCTATGTGTCCTATTTTATAAACATTTTTCTGCTACTTCTAGATGACCTTCACCTGAACTTTTATCCAGCTCAAATGTGCTTCAAAGAATAAAAGGTTGAAGAGCATTGCATGGAGAACAGGAGACACTAGTTATTAACATATCTAAGCTGAATAATGGTTCAAACAAAGATCACCTGGCCACAAACCTCTTCACGGAATGAAAGTGAATTATTCTTTTTCTAAAGTTGTGCAAAACAATGCAGTCAATTGAAACTGGGACTGCTACTAGAACTGAAGAAAGTGCTGGAGACCATCCACTCTGAAGAGTGTAAGATGGCTAAGGTCAGAAAACAGCAATCTTGAGTCAAAGGTGAAAAAACATGGCTTTGGGATACATTTGCAATTGCCTAGTAGTGTGAGGAAGACAGTGTCATCTATTTCTGTATTTGTATTTAATGCATGTATTTGTATTAACACAAGTATTATGGAGTCAGTTTGGTCTAGTGGTTAAGGCAAAATGCTAGGAAATGGGAGAGTGGGAGTCCAAGTCCCGCCTTAGCATGAAAGTCAGCTGGGTGACTTTGGGCCAATCACTCTCTCAGCCCAACTCACCTCACAGAATTCTTGTTATGAGGCAAATAGGACGAGGAAGATAGTTTAGATATGTTCGCTCCCTTGGTTTGTTTGTAAAAAGTAATAAAGATGGGATATACTGAAAATTTATATATATATTAATTTTAATTCACACACACACACACACACACACACACACACACACACACACTCACTCACACACACACACTCACACACACATGTATATACAGTAAACAATGACCAGCAAGAGGAATACTAGAACAAACATTTGGGGCTGAGTCAATACGAAATGATGAGTTTCAAGTTCTCATGAAAAGAAGCTGAGAGAGAAGATGAATATGCTAGGACAGTGATGGCGAAGCTTTTCGGCACCGAGTGCCAAAAAGGGAGCACTTCCCAAAACCCAGAAGAGGAACGGGCAACGCCGCACGTGCCAGGTGACATGGCTCCGCGTGCCACTTCGGGCACGCATGTCATAGGTTCGCCATCATGGTGCTAGGATAAGGAGAAGAGAAGAAGACTGACGGTGTGTTCCATGAAGGCGGTAGCAAACCACCAACTACAGGGAAAAAGTGATAGAGACAATTGGAGTGAGCACAGTTTGGAATGGTGAGAAGGAGATTCACTTGGTTACTGGACTATTATTCATTAAGTAGCTTAGTCTAGTTCCGTGATGGAGAACCTATGGCATGTGTACCAGAGGTGGCATGCAGAGCCCTCTCTGTGGGCAAGAGAGCCATTGCCGTCACCCCAGCTCAGCTCTGCTGCGCATGCGCACGTGCACATGCCTCCTGCCAGCCAGCTGGTCTTCGGGTCTCTGCCGCACATGTGGGGGGGGCAGGGTACATGCGTGGGGAATGCACACATATGTGTGTAGGGCAGGGCGCATGCACAGGGGCCATGCGCGCATTGCATTTTTGGGGTGCGCATGCATGCACATGCATTTGCATGCACGCATGTGCACTTTGGGCACTCGGTCCAGAAAAGGTTAGCCATCACTGGTCTAGCAATAGCAATAGCACTTAGACTTATATACCGCTTCATAGTGCTTTACAGCCCTCTCTAAGCGGTTTACAGAGTTCAGCATATTGCCCCCAACAATCTGGGTCCTCATTTTACCCACCTTGGAAGGATGGAAGGCTGAGTCAACCTTGAGCCGGTGAGATTTGAACAGCTGAACTGCTGAACTAGCAGTAGCCTGCAGTGCTGCATTTAACCACTGCACCAACTCGGCTCTTAGCGTCTAGTTCCTATTGAACATCATTCTGTGTCTGCATACTGTTTCTAATGCTGCAAAAATAGAAACTTATTCTGGTCTTATTTTGTACAGCCAAAGTGGAAGCAAAGTTAGCTCATAGATCTTCCTGTGCTGACAGGGTCAACAGCTTTCTTGGTGAAACAAATTCTATAGGACCTGGATGAAATGCTGCTTCCACAATCTCTGTAGGAATTCAGTATTCTACTGTAGTTGGGTACCTGCTAATAATAGTATAATAGTGTAATGAACATCAAATGCTTTCTTGAACTGGCATAGTTAGAGCAGCCATAAGTTGGTTCAGACAGGAGGCCACAGATTTGACCCGCTGTTTAACGGCTTTCCATTGTAAATTCTGCTATTGTAGTTCATTAAATGTGATGTATCCCTGATTAGACGTGCGAACAAAACTACTACGGTTAATTCAACATGCCAAGTTTAAAGCCTAGCTAGTGAGTTATTTATGTGATGAAGTTGACTACACTGAAGGGAGAGAAAATCTTCATAAACACCCCACTACAATAAATTACGCATAAGGCTCATTAGGAAAAGCAAGCCCAAAACATAGACTATACAAGTTCTTACTGATTCCAGAACATTGATTTACAATGTGTGTGTGTGTGTGTGTGTGTGTGTGTGTGTGTATGTATATATGTATATATCTATATCTATATCTATATCTATATCTATATCTATATCTATATCTATATCTATCTATCTATCTATCTATCTATCTATCTATCTATCTATCTATCTATCTATCTATCTATCTATATACACACACACACACACACACACCACACACACACACACACACACACACTGTATATGCAGTATTTGAACTGTAACATTGGAGAATATACTTCTGCATGTGTCCTTCTTTTGATTGTCCACACTATATACTCTGCAATGCACTTAAACAGTACAGCTGCCAGTTTCAATTAATTTAATTGAACCTGCTCCTACCAAGCCGCTCTAGTGCTCTGCCCAAGTATGATTATAATAATTCATCAATCATTGAGTGCTTGACAGGGTACAAAAATATTTTTAAGATGTCACATTGTGGTACAAAAAAAGCCATACATTTCAACTATAAACAGCATACAGTATATTGCATTAATTTCCAAAGGACTGTAACCTCTTCTAAGAAAGGAGATGAAGTTAGTGCAGCAGTCTGTTATGTACTGACAGTTTGTACATGGTTTCACCCAGGTTCAGCGTTTGAGCGGGAGAATGCTCAAACGCTATTGGTTGTTGTATCTGACGGCTCCCTATAAAAGGGCTAGCTGTCAGACTACAAGTTGCTGGTTGTCTTGAGCAGTCTGAGTAAAGAGCTATTCTGAAGTCTGTCTCCTGTCATCATTCCCACTACTTAACACAGTCCATTTAAAAGGCCTGCATTTATTTATGTCTTTCAATGAATAAAGGATTTTTTTTAATGTGTTGCATGTTTATGGCACAATTACAAACACATTTATATATGAATAAATTAAATTTCCTGGGCTTTTAGAATCATGACCAAAAGCTCCTTCTGAAATTTCTTTCAGAAGCCTTAGGAGGATGTATCAAGGAGGATGTAATTGCAGCTAAAGTTTAGGTTCATATGTCATTTGTAGACTTATGACTGGTTCAATATTTGAGTAAGTTCTCAATAAAATGCCCTCTGGTAGGCCACATTCTATGTTTGTGGGCACTAATGATCTTCCTGGCAACCATAATGCTCTTAAACAGTATTAGGTAATTGGGAGTCACCCTTTTTAGTATCTGACAACGGCTTTCCATGTAGAATTGCTTCAGGGGGTGGTGGAAAGTTAAAAAAAATACTATTCTCTGGTGAGGAGAATCATTTTATTATTTCACAATGTCCAGAATTAACATTTTCAGATACTATATATTGCATGAAATATAAATATCATTCTACCCAACTGGAGCACTGGAAAATATTTTAAGAGAATACCGGAGGGAGGAGCCTAGAGTGGTGTGGTGGCCTAGAGGTGGAGCTCTCACCTCACAATCAGGAGGCTGTGAGTTCAATCCTAGGTAGAGGCAGATATTTCTCTCTCTGGGCACAATGAGAAACTATCTGCTGTGAACACCACATTGGCAACAGGAAGGCTATGCAGCCAGTAAACACTCAGCTCCATTCAGTTGCCCTGACTCCATCCCACTGCAAGGAATTATGGAGTCATTAAAAGACAACAAAAAATAATGGAGGAAGGAGCCTGAACTTGCCAGTCCAGTAACACACGCTTTCTGAAACGCCTCACAGTTTTATCACATTATTGGATGTTTAGCATTTCTATTGGACCTATTTTTTTTTACCAAATTAACATTGTCCAGATGAGACAATTGGGAAGACAAATGCACAGATAAAGAATTTTACGTGGAATTGATAGAGGGAAAAGAAATAATTGCTCATAATGCGAGCCCAGAACATCTCCCTCCTTTGAAGTCTACAAAATAGCCAAGAATTGAGGAACACTTCATACAAAAGGGAACTTTTAAATAAAAGAGTATAATGGTCCGAAATCGGCACTGAACCCTGGATGAGTTCTTGGATCCCAGAATTTCCTGCATTGAGCTGACCAAGTTTTGTTTCTTCTTCACATTTTTTTTTAGTAAAGACAAACTTGATTAACATAGATCAGTGATGGCGAACCTTTTTAGGTTCGTGTGCCAAAAAGGGGGGGCGCGCGCGCTAGCGCGTGCTCGCATACCCACACCCATTCCCTCCCCCCCACGCATGCACACAACACCCCCCCATGCTGCCCCCTGCGCATGCGCACACCCCCCCACCCCCGCGCAAAGGCCTTACCAGAGCCTGGGACGACGAAACAGGCAAACCGGAAGTTCGGAAAAATGCACTTCCGGTTTGTCCGTTTTGTAGTTTTTTGCATTCCGGAGGGTTCAGGGAGCTTCACTGAACCCTCCGGAGTGCAAAAAACAGCTCACCGGCAAACCGGAAGTGCGTTTTTTCGCACTTCCGGTTTGTCCGTTTTGTAGTTTTTTGCATTCCGGAGGGTTCAGGGAGCTTCCCTGAACCCTCCGGAGTGCAAAAAACAGCTCACCGGCAAACCGGAAGTGCGTTTTTCCGCACTTCCGGTTTGCCGGTGGGCAACGCTCGTGTGCCCTCCGCTATGGCTCCGCGTGCCACCTGTGGTTCGCCACCACGGACATAGATTATATGATTAGGTGCTAGAATAGAAAACCTCATTGCACAAACTGAAAGCCACATGGATGGAGACAGTATAAGATTCATCACACAACAGGGGTGGGCTTCAAAAATTTTAGCAAGCGGTTCTCTGCCAGGTTGATGGGTGGGCATGGCCATGGTGGGCGTGGCCTAGTCGGCTTCCTGCACCACATTGGGGGGGGATTTTTGCCCTCCCCGGGCTCCGGAGGCTTTCCTCAAGCCTCCAGGAGGGCAAAAATGGCCTCCTCAGGCTCCGGAGGCCCTTCCCAAACTTCCTGTTTTCATTCTCCCCGAGCCTCTCGGAGTGCCCTGCACTTACCTGCATCCAAAATGGGCCATGTGGGGACTTCTGGGAGGGGCGGGGTGGGTGGGGCCAGCCAGGAGTGGGATTTGGGGGTTCTCTGAACTGCACAGAATCTTAGCTAGAGGTTATCCCGAACCCCAGTGAACCCCCAGCAGCCCACCCCTGCCACACAGTATGGTAACTATGGTGATGGTTAACATAACCATCTCTATGGCATACATTTACTCTGATGGCCTCTATTTAAATTATGTGATAATGTCTATAAAATCAGAAGGAATCTAGGTGCATTTTAATTTTATTAAATTATCAGACATGTGGTACAGCTAGATTGATTTAGGATTTAAATTGTGGTGAGGTGAAGGAGAGGAAGGATAGACAGGTTGGTTATGCAGTGAATGATTGCAAGTGTTTATCAATTATCAATTGTAATGTGTCAAAAAAACCCACCTCATTTTGTTGATTGAAACCTAAGATTGCCTGAAACCTTTTGATGTATGTAAGTTCAATTTCTCACTCGGATATGCTATTAAAGTCCCATTTTTCCAAAGCAATCACATTGAGGTGTGATGTAGGGTGTCTTGGGATGTTAAATGCTGTGATATTGCTTTGTCCTTTTTGAGTCTTGATGTCAAACTTGTATCCATTAATTCCTTCACACACATTTGTCCTTTTCATCCTACATAAAATCCTGAGGGGTATTGCTGGCAGATGATGACATACATAACACTAGAGGAAGAGCATGTGAAGGCACCGCTAAAGTTTATGTCCACTTGTTGGGACCTGTGGTCTTATACTTGGTGGTGATGTGGAGTTAAAGTAGGCTTCAGAGTCTGGTTCCTTTTTAGTATCATTGTATTATTATTATTCATTAAACATGAAACTCAACAAACTAAACATTTAAAAATGTATCACAAATACAATTGACTGGCGCCGATGGTTGATACTGGTTGCTGCCAGCATCCTAGGTATCAACCAAGTATCCTTTTAAAATGTACAATGTTCCGAGTAGCGCAGTCTTTTGCAGTTCCACAGGTGTTATAGCAGGAAGCTGCAATTTCTTGATGTATTTTGTAAAATTCTTGGACATGGTACCAAGTATCCTGATGACAATGGGTATCACTGTCACATGTTTCATCCATAATCATGTAGTTTCAATGGTCATGTCACGATATTTTGTGATTTTTTTACTGTTCCTTTTCTTCGACTCTGCCATCTCCCGGTACAGCGATATCAATAAATTGTACACTTTGGTTTTCGACAACTGTGATATCTGAAATTTGTGTTGTGTTCCAAATGACGATCCATCTGTATTCGAAAGTCCCACAAGATCTTCACCTTCTCATTTTCGACAATTTTTTCCATTTTGTGTTCCCATAACGTTTCGGATACAGGTAAATCACATTTTTTACATAATGACCAGTGGATTAGTTTAGCAACTCGGTCATGTCTTGCTTTGTAAGCAGTTTGCACAATTTTGCTGCACTCACATATTAAATGTGAAACAGTTTCAACTTTGTCATTGAAAAATCAAGTAGTTTGGATTGTCGGTGGATTTTTGTATCTTCACTTTCATGGCATTAGTTTGTAGTGCTTGTTCTTGAGCAGTGAGTATTAAACCTTCCATTTATTTCTTGATAATTCCCATCTTAAGCCATGCCCATGTCAAGTTGTTATCACATTATTATTATTATTATTATTATTATTATTATTATTATTATTATTATTATTATTATTATTATTATTATTGTTGTTGTTGTTGTTGATGATGATGTTGTTATTATTGTTATTATTGTTATTATTATTGTTGTTGTTGTTGTTATTGTTGTTATTACTATTAGTATTATTAGTATTATTAGTACTATTAGCATTATTAATATTATTAGTATTATTAGTATTATCATCTTTTATTCATTAAACATGAAGGTCAGTCAACTGAACATTTAAAAATGTGTCACAAATATCATTGACTAGTGCTAATGGTTGATACGAGTTCCTTCCAGCGTCTAGGTATCAACCAAGTATCTTCTTAAAATATATGATGTTCCGAGTAGTGCAGTTTTTTGCAGTTCCGCTGGTGTTATTGCAGGAAGCTGCAATTTCTTGATGTGTTTTGCAAAATTCTTGGACATGGTACCAAGTGTCCCGATGACAATGGGTATCACTGTTACATGTTTCATCCAATAGCTGTGTAGTTTCGATGGCCAGGTCGCGATATTTCGTGATTTTTTTCCAGTTCTTTTTCTTCGACTCTGGCATCTCCTGGTACAGCGATATCAATAAACTGTACTCTTCGGCCCTCAACAACCGTGATAACTGGCGTATTGTGTTCCAAATGATGATCAGTCTGTATTCTAAATAATAATAATAATAATAATAATAATAATAATAATAATAATAATAATAATAATAATAATAATAATAATAATAATAATAATAATAATAACAACAACAACAACAACAACAACAACAGCATCAATAACAATAACAATAACAATCATCATCATCATCATCATCATCATCATCATCATCATCATCATCATCATCATCAATCTGCTCTAGACTGAGTAATTTCTTGTGTTAACATAGGGCCTAAGAATGTGCAGTGTCATTGTCCAGTATAGTCTGTAACTTACTAATAATGTATTTCAGTGGTTTGAACTGCACGTTGTAGGTGACAACCACTGATTTAGTGTTATTCCATTTTTGTGGTCTGTGTTTTCATAGGTCCTCTCTGGGAATTGAACTGTATGTACTCTTTATTTGTATTTATCTCATTGATTGGGTAGTTTAGTCTCCTGAACGCCTAGTTTAAGTCAACTAATTGAGCATTTCTGTCAAGTGGATCAAGAACAAATGTGGTTATAGCATAGACTCAAACTATATATGTTAGATTTGATAGCAGATGGAATCTAGGAGTATTTGTGTACTTATGCCTGTCTGTCAATTTCTAGGTAATGATTTATTGTGACATGAAGATGTCACTCCAACAATGATATGGCCACAATATTAAAAAGAAAGAAAGAAAGAAAGAAAGAAAGAAAGAAAGAAAGAAAGAAAGAAAGAAAGAAAGAAAGAAAGAAAGAAGATGATAGATAGATAGATAGATAGATAGATAGATAGATAGATAGATAGATAGATAGATAGATAGATAGATAGATAGATAGATAGATAGACAGACAGACAGACAGACAGACAGACAGACAGACAGACAGACAGACAGATGATAGATGATAGATGATAGATGATAGATGATAGATGATAGATAGATAGATAGATGATAGATAGATAGATAGATAGATAGATAGATAGATAGATAGATAGATAGATAGATAGATAGATAGATAGATAGATAGATAGACAGACAGACAGACAGACAGACAGACAGACAGACAGACAGACAGACCGACAGACAGACAGACAGACAGACAGACAGACAGACAGATAATCTGTAGATAGATTTAAGCTGATATTGATGATGGGGTAGAAATTGTTGAAGAGATTTGATTACAGAAAAACAGAATAACAGAGTTGGAAGAGACCTTGGAATTCTTCTACTCCAATCCCATGCTCAGGCAGGAAACTCTATAACCCCCATTTCAGACAAATGGTTGTCCAATCTCAATTACAGATTCATTCAGATGGTGACCTTTATTTCTCAGTGTAATGAGAAAAGCCTTAAAAAGGATTCAAATTAGAGTCATCTCCATATCCCAGTTCAAGAAAAATCCTTAACATCCTCAGACTCAGAAGATAATTATTCTACAAGGTTTACAGCTTTCTATCTCTAACTTGAAAATTAGCAGCAATTATGAGTAAAGCCGGTGATCTCCATGAAATCTCAGTACTTTCTTCAGAATGATAAAAAAAATTGTTGCATTTTATTGCATAGAACAAGCTGTGGCCATAAGGGAGATGTAATCAACGATGCAACGATAAAGGTAAAGATAGTATGGGATTTGTGTTGCAGTGTCATGAGTTGACTTTGAGCAATCTGATGCCCTTTGCTGACTATATTGAATGCTTCTGGGTGAACTTAAAGTATTTCCTGGCCCTTCCAGTATATCTAAGGGTTCAATTGTTCATAGGTATGTGCCTCTTACCAATCCTCTCCTCCCAACATTCTTCCTGGGAAACCTGCTCATATATTTTCCAGGTTCAGCATGTAATTAATCCTTTAGATTGATTCTTTTGGTTCTTGACTGGGTCATTACTATAATGGCATGCATATACTAAAAATAGAGAGGCAGTCAACTTAGTGTCTTGCAGGTATAGTTGTTCTCGTTGGATTTCTTTTCTTTGTTGCTCACTCTCTCTCCCATTCCTTCCACAAATTGTATAAGTAGGGCTATCAGGCCTACACAACTTTGAACAGCCATCAGACATCAGCAAAGTGATAGAGTTTCTCTTTATCACCATAAGCAATCTTCCCAACTTTGGTAGCTGTGATAGAATGTCTACCATACCCTAAGAATGCAAAGGAGGAGTTGAGACTTTTATAGAATCTTAATCCAGAAAAGAGAGAGGTAACGCAATCTTAATTATGCTAACTACCACAGGTATAAGTTGACCTGTTTGTTTGTTTTGATAGACTTTCAAGATTCTGTAAGGTAGCCTTTGACTTACGATCACAATTGAGTCCAACATTTCTGATGTTATAATGGTCATGAGTCACTTGTTTCACTGCTGTTGTAACATGTGCCACATCTGTTAAGTGAGTTTGCCCCATTTTATGATCTTTCTTGCCATGGTTGTTAAGTGAATCGCTGCACTTGCTAAATTAGTAACATGGTTGTTAAGTGAAACTGGCTTCCCCATTGACTTTGCTTGTCAGAAGGTCGCAAAAGGGGATCACATGACCCCGGGACACTGCAACCACCATAAATATGAGTCAATTGCCAAGTGTCTGAATTTTGATCACATGACCATGGGGATGTTATAATGGTCATGGGTCACTTGTTCCACTGCTGTTGTAATGTTGAACGCTCACTAAACAAACTGTTGTAAGTCAAGGACTATCTGTATTAGTAATAGAGATCTTTTGAAAAATCCAAGGGGGTTCTGGTTTCCTGAATCTGCCCGTCTTGCAAAGCTTGATGGTAGTCCAAGTAGGGTAAGTCAAGCCCAGGGATCCAATAGAATTTGTAACAGAGAATTGATATGTAGGAAAAAAAGAGAGAGGAAAGGAAAAGTCATTGTTGCTATTATCTCTGCTGCTTCTGATGGTTAGTTCACTGATACCTATGCATTAACTAAAGCTCTCAAAACCCTTGGTGGTTTTATCTAGCGGTCATTTGGATGGCATATCTTTTGTCCAACTCTCAACTGCTGAAGCCTTGGGAGCAGCGGTGAAATCCAATTTTTTTTTACTACTGGTTCTGTGGGTGTGGCTTGGTGGGCATGGCTTGGTGGGCATGGCAGGGGAAGGATACTGCAAAATCTCCATTCCCACCCCACTCCAGGGGAAGGTTACTGCAAAATCCCCATCAGCTGGGACTCGGGAGACAGAGACAGAGAATAGATGGGGGCGGGGCCAGTCAGAGGTGTTATTTACAGGTTCTCCAAACTACTCAAAATTTCCACTACTGGTTCTCCAGAACCTGTCAGAACCTGCTGGATTTACCCCCTGCTTGGGAGGGGCTAGACACTTGAGGCATCTCATTACTGGGAATTGAACCAAGAAGCTAATACGTTGAAGGCCAGAAAGCTCTACATATATTATTCAAACCCACTGTATAAGAATGGAAACCCCAACCATTTATCCCACTAAATGACTGGTCATGGTTGTTGGTTGGTAATACACTGGACAATGTGTCTTAATAGAAAATTCAGGCTTAGAAATCAGACCCAGTGCAGCAGGTTAAGGAATGGAAGGCAACTCTCAGCATTTCCTTAAGTCAGCATATTTAGCGTCCATATTTATTAGAACATAGGCCAGCCATTTTAATTAATGTCAAACTACACAAAAAGGGAAAGTGAGATAAAAGAACGGGTCAGACTGATGTACAGCCTTACAAGCTCTCTTCATCACTGCAGCTTATGTGCAGAAAGAGAAAGATAAGAGAAGCAGCGCTGCCAAGTTCAGAATGAAAAACTATAATGAATACGGACACTTCATTGCAGAGGTTTCTATCATCTATTATGAGCTCAGACATTAAAGGATGGTTTTACTGGATACTTTCAATCTCTGCATATTGTTTAACCACAAGAAAGGTGGATGGGTTACTTGTTTAATCAGACAGGCAGCCCGATCAGCCATTTAATATTTCGGCAATTGTGTGATGCCTCTTATGCCTCGCCATAAATCCTCTTGTTCAATAGAATAACCAAAGGGTTATTAATATAAATTTAGAGGAATGGGAAAAAGTATGAAACAAAAACTGTATATTAACATTATCGTCGGCATTTAAAGAAAATCAATATAAAATGCTTTATAGGTGGCATTTAGCACGAGATTGGCAAAAATGTATACAAATATGAAACCGGATTGCTGGAAATGTAAAAGTAAGGATGGAACTTTTTATCATATGTGGTGGCAATGTCACAAAGCAAAGAAATATTGGGAACAGATAAGGAGATGGCTACAGGAGATAATAGGAGAACAAATAGAATTTAAACTATTTTAAGCTTAATTTAATTTAATTTAATTTAATAAACGTTCTTATAGGCCGCCCAATCCTGTAGGACTCAGGGCGGCGTACAGCATAGATAAGAAACGTACAATAAAAACAGTAATAACAATTAAAAAATAAAAACATTATTAAAAAACATTCATTCATGGGGGAATCTGATCTTCTTATTCACCCCGCCTGCCGGAAGAGCCATGTTTTTATGGCTTTACGGAAGGCCAGCAGGGTGGGGATAGTCCGGATCTCTATTGAACTATTCTTATTAGGAATAATTAATCAAAAGATAAAGAAACAACTCCAGTGTTGGAAACTTGAAAATACACCAAGCAATACATAAGATACTTGAATGTGCCGAGATGTATAAGCTCACATTGGAATTGAAAGGCAAGGAAGAAACATAATTTTATGAGGTGTGGAATAAGTGGTATAATTTGGTTAGAACAGAGAAATAAAGATGTATAGAAATAAATGTAAATAACTGTATGAGACATATGACACAGTACTGTTAAAATGTTTATTGATATGTAAATTGGAAAAATTAAATAAAAAATAAAAAAGAATAACCAAAGGGTTTTGTTTGCATATGGGAAACCTATCCTGCTTACATTACATCCAAAGTATGCCGTTGCCTATTCAATCAAGCCTGATTTTTAATTGTTAAAGCAAATCTTTACAGCGTTGACACAACACTGTTTATTTAATGGTGAATATGCGGCAAGGAAATATTAATAGTTCATCATAGACTTTGAGGTGTTACATAAGATAATGTAGCATATTGTGCTGAACAGTTTCATGTTTTTAAAATCTGTTAATGGTAAATTTGTCATTTAAGTTGGAGGGATGTTTTTTTCCATATTAATTTTTTCCCCTTCTTTTCACCAAGCTTAAAATAAATTCCTAAATACCGTGTTTTTCCCGAAAATAAGATCCTGTCTTATATTTTTTTGAACCCTGGCCTTATTGCCATGCACTCAAAAGCCCAATTGGGCTTAGTATCAGGGGATGCCTTATTTTGAGGAAAACAGGGTAATTCTGTGGATGCACGAATATTTGGTTGTATCCATTTTTACTTAAAGAAAACCTTCCTGATATCTTATAACATAAAGCACAGTTTTATGCATTTGATATGACATTTGGTTCCACCTCAGACACTTCAGATAGCTAATTCAGAAAGTCAGTTTCTAATTTACCCTAGTAGCAATAGCAATAGCAATAGCAATAGCAATAGCAATAGCACTTAGACTTATATACCACTTCACAGTGCTTTACAGCCCTCTCTAAGTGGTTTACAGAGTCAACATCTTGCCCCCAACAATCTGGGTCCTCATTTTACCAACCTCGGAAGGATGGAAGGCTGAGTCAACCTTGAGCAGCTCAGAATCGAACTCCTGGCATGAACAGTGAGTTAGCCCTGCAGTACTGCATTCTAACCATTGCGCCACCATGGCTCTAGTATGATTGACAATGAACATACAAGTTTTCTTTTTCTCTATTTTTTGGGGGTGGGTGGGCGGAGGGATGGTGAGTAAGTGACAGATCTTTTCCACCCAAGTGACTATGGTAGAAAAAAGTGCTTACTGCAGAAAATATTCTTCAAACTGCTGATTCGGGAGCAGACATATAGAAGGAAGAAGAGGGCAAATACAATAGGGACTCTAAATGCCATGGCATATGCCAGATATACCCACTACTTGTATGCCAGGATGATATAGTCTAGACCAGAGGTTTCCAAACTTGCCAACTTTAAGACTTGTGGACTTCAACATGCTGGCTGGAGAATTCTGGGAGTTGAAAGTTTGGTGACCCCAGTCTACAAATACCTAGGCAGCCAAGGGCAGGAATTTCAATAAACTTGTGTGTACTTCCTATTCAGCCAAGTAGAGTTATTGGAATAAGAAAGAATTACTGCTAAGAAAATAACACCTTGTTTACATCTACCTGTCTCATTAGGTCCAGAAGGAATAGCATGTTGTGGGTGCTGTCAGAAAGGGGCTGTCCTTAGATGGGAGCTAGAAAGAAAATCTTTTCTGCTGTAGCCCTTGCCCTGTGAAGTAGATCCCCCACCCCCACCCCTGAGAGAAATTGAGGCTGGCCCTCAATCCTTTCGGCCTTTTGAAAAGCCATTAAAACATGGTTTTGTCAAGTAGCTTGGGATTCCATTATAGAGAGGGATTTATTTTTATTTTATTTATTTATTTATTTGTCAAACATGTATAGTAGTAGTTTGTATAAACATAAGTAAAAAGTAACAATAAAAGAGGACAATAGGACAGTAGGACAGGGACGGTAGGCACAGAGGTGCGCTTATGCACACCCCTTACAGACCTCTTAGAAACGGGGAGAGGTCGACTGTAGATAGTCTAAGGTTAAAGTTTTTGGGGTTTGGGGAAGAAACCACAGAGTCAGGTAGTGCATTCCAGGCATTGATCACTCTGTTGCTGAAGTCGTATTTTCTGCAGTCGAGTTTGGAGCGCTTTACATTTAGTTTGAATCTATTACGTGCTCGTGTATTGTTGCGGTTGAAGCTGAAGTAGTCATTAACAGGAAGGACATTTTGGTATATGATTTTATGAACTACATTTAGATCAGATCGGAGGCGACGTAGTTGTAAATTGTCTAATCCCAGTATTTCAAGTCTGGTGGAATAAGGTATTTTGTTGTTAGCGGAGGAGTGAAGGACTCTTCTTGTGAAATATTTCTGGACTCTCTCGATTGTATTTATGTCTGATATGCAGTGCGGGTTCCAGACAGGTGAGCTGTATTCCAGAATTGGTTTAACAAATGTTTTGTATGCTCTGGTTAGCAATGTAATGTTGCCAGAGAAGAAGCTACGCAAGATTAGATTAACAACTCTTAGTGCCTTTTTGGCAATGTTGTTACAGTGGGCTCTAGCACTTAGGTCATTGGATATGAGTACTCCAAGGTCATTGACAGAGTTCGTTTCCTCCTAGTTTATATTTTGTATTCTGATTTTTTTTGCCAATGTGTAAGACAGAGCATTTATTGGTTGAGATTTGAAGTTGCCAGTTGTTTGACCATTCTGCTACATGATCAAGGTCTTTTTGAAGGGTAGCAACATTGTCAGTGGTGTTCATTATAGGGATTCATTATAGAGAGGAATTTGCTAGGTGGCTGCATGACAATTGATGTAATGCACTCGCTATATGTTTGGCCACCATTTTTAGCTAGTTTTTATTTTTTTAATTTAAATTGGTTGCTTTACCGTTTTTTTTTTAAATCAGTTTAATGAATATTATGAATGCCATTCAGATTCACTATGTGAAGTGGGCACCTTTGAAATGTGCTTAAATAAATAGCAATAGCACTTAAACTTATATACCGCTTCACAGTGCTTTACAGCCCTCTCTAAGTGGTTTACAGAGTCAGCATATTGCTCCCAACAATCTGGGTCCTCCTTTTACTGACCTCAGAAGGATGGAAGGCTGAGTCAACCTTAAGCCTGGTGAGATTTGAACTGCCAAATTGCAGGCAGCCGGCAGGCAGCAGAAGTAGCCTGCAGTACTGCATTCTAACCACTGCACCACCATGGCTCTTATAAATAAATAATACCCTTGCATTTATTTATCCTATGTGATAATATCTTCTTTATCATTGGAGATATAGCTAATGTGTCTCTGTCAGATTATGATAACAATTAAACTTTTAAAGACTAAATATAAAGCTCAATGCTTCTAAAATCACTGTTGCAATCGAGGTCAATTCAAAACTCTCTTCAAGCTACCATTAAAGAGAGTCCAAGTGGTGCAGTGGTTAGAATGCAATACTGCAGGCTAACTCTGCCCACAGACCAAAGTTCAATCCCGACCAGCTCAAGGTTGACTCAGCCTACCATCCTTTTGAGATTGGCAAAATGAGGACCCAGATTGTTGGGGACAATATGCTGACATTTGTAAACCATTTAGAGAGTGCTGTAAATCACTATGATGTGGTATAGAAGTCTAAGTGCTATTGCTAAGTTATAGGGCACAGAACAATATATTGAGAAACACCTTCAAGTTTCAGGTCATGCTACACTTAAACAACATATCTTCAAACATCTTTAACCTAAAGACGTACAACAATGTTAATGTTAAGTTGGTTTTTGAAAGCTGCAGTAGAATCTTCTTCACCATTTGCTGATCTTGTTAATATTGACAATCATATTATTTTGTTACTTAGAGGGTGCTGCAGTTATCATTTGATTCATGTGTATTTTTATCCATGTATGTTTATTCCTGTGCTACTTGTATAACTGTGTGTAACAGGGCATTGCTTTTTTATAAATTAGCCACCTTAGAAGACGCCAAAAGATAGCATGTTCAGTGTATCTATGTTCAGAAAGAGTGCAAAACTACTTTATTTCAACTTAACATTTCAGTATGCATATTAGTCAGGGTGAAGTTAATAGCAGGTTTGGTAACAAACTGAATTTCTAAAGCATCTAAACTAGAGAGGATTGCAAATGAAAATTTATCTTTGGTGATATTTTGAGGAAAGAAAGTCACAATCTTTCTTTTTTTCCCTTTCAGAGAAAGCACCCTCAAGAGATAATCAAATATAAGCTTATCATTATTTTCATTATTGTTATTTAGGTTTTAATTAAGAAATAATTAAATTAATTATTAGGATAATTAAGGTAATAATTATCATTATTTCTTCTCACTCCCTCATTTGAAAAAAAAATAGTTCCTGCTTTTCTAAGTTGTCTTTAAAACTGAAAATAAAGCTGTGCAGTTCTATTTTTATATGGTAGAAAAACATTTGCTAAATCTTGAGAAGAAAGAAAGACAAATATAAAATCTAAGGTACCAATTTAATTATTCATCAAAAACAACTTTAGAGTTCACTTATGTATGGGTTTACACTAAATGGAAGCATTAAAACTGAAAAAAAAATGATAGTGTTCTCCCAGAGACCATCAGATTTCAAATATATATAGCAATAGCAATAGCACTTAGACTTATATACCGCTTCATAGTGCTTTACAGCCCTCTCTAAGCAGTTTACAGAGTTCAGCATATTGCCCCCAACAATCTGGGTTCTCATTTTACCGGGAAATAACTGGGGTCATATATTTAAAAATTGATACCTGTGGAAGGGGGGATTTTGCTTTCTGTGCCATCCACCAGGGGTGGGTTTCACTTACCTTTGCCACCAGTTCACATTGTGCGTGTCCCATTGTGCAATTTGGTTGCCGTGCATGCTCAGAAGCAAGAATTAGCCTGAAACACAGGAGGAGCTCATCAGCTGTGCTTCGGGCGAAGAAATAAAGGACAGAATTCACCCTCGGGCGGGCGGGAGGGCCCTTTTTCAAGCCACAGAAGTCCCAAAAATCTGAAAAAATGATGGCGGCGTGCATGGAACAGCATCGACAGTGACGTCACCAGCAGGTCACTACTGGTTCGGGCGATCCAGTCCAAACCGGGAGGAACCCACCCCTGCCATCCACCATCTACAAATAGCAAGCAACCATTGCCTCCATACAATTCTTTCAATTGGGGAAACAGACTTACACCAGAACATGGGCACACAATTGTTGGAGAGTGGAGACACTAATGAGGATTTGGCAGGCTGGCATGACAGCTAACAGCCTCTGCTTGGTTTTTCAAAAAGAGCAAAAGTAAAATGGAAAGCAAATGAATTCTCCTACTGTTAACAGGTTAAGGCAATTAGAACTTAAAAAGAAAGTTGCTGCCTCCAGTTCTGTTCTATGTCAAGGGAACACCACGATCCTAAAATGAAAAAAAAAAGAAGAAGAAGAAGAAGAGGGTCAGCAAACTCCTGCAGTTAAAATAGATAATGAAGTTAATGTAATCTCTGCATGCTAGAACCTGGCTTGGTGCCCTGTTTTACAATTTCTGTTGCTATAATTCACTTTAGTAGATTGGCACAGCTGCAGAAAGGCCAGCAGAAAGAACCAGTAGAGTGTCTGAGATTAACAGTATCTTGCTGGTAGCACAGCCTACAGTTCGTAGCCAGACCATTTCCACTGACCAAAAAGTAGTGAAGCGTAAATAATCCTAAATCTGTCTGAAGCTACTGGTTCTGTTTACAACGTCTGAAAAGCATAGAATAGAATAGAATTCTTTATTGGCCAAGTGTGATTGGACACACAAGGAATTTGTCTTTGGTGCATATGCTCTCAGTGTACATAAAAGAAAAGATACATTTGTCAAGAATGGTTGTCATAGGGTTCAAGTAAGCAATCAGGAAACAATCAATATGAATATAAATCGTAAGGATACAAGCAACAAGTTACAGGCATACAGTCATAAGTGGGAGGAGATGGGTGATGGGAACGATGAGAAAAACTAATAGTAATAGTAATGCAGCCTAGTGAATAGTTTGACAGTGGTGAGGGAATTATTTGTTTAGCAGAGTGATGGCGTTCGGAAAAAACTGTTCTTGTGTCTAGTTGTCTTGGTGTGCAGTGCTCTATAGCGACGTTTTGAGGGTAGGAGTTGAAATAATTTATGTCCAGGATGCGAGGGGTCAGTAAATATTTTCACGGCCCTCTTTTTGACTCGTGCAGTGTACAGCTCCTCAATGGAAGGCAGGTTGGCAGTAATTGTTTTTTCTGCAGTTCTAATTATCCTCTGAAGTCTGTGTCTGTCTTGTTGGGTTGCAGAACCAAACCAGAGAGTTATAGAGGTGCAGATGACAGACTCAATGATTCCTCTGTAGAACTGTATCAGCAGCTCCTTGGGAAGTTTGAACTTCCTGAGTTGGCACAGAAAGAATAGACAATTGGAAGCAGCACTGGGGGAAGTCGAATTAGACCAACCTAAATTTGATGCCAGCTTTTAAATTCAGATGCTCACAGTGGCTTTACTTCAGCAACTGCTTTTGGATTCTCTTGGAATCTTAGGCCTGATGTTAGGCATCAGTTCTTGGAAAAACTTCCTCTCAGCAATTGATTGGAAATTTTGCGGCGACATGGCACTTCGGCTAAAATAAATAGGAAGACAATAACATTGAGTAGATGCATCTAGGGCATTCCAGCCCTGACCATTTAAACCCAATGACTTCAAGGGTGGAACTGCAATAGGCAAAGTTTAGCAACTTTGTTTCCAAACTCGATTGCAGAAAATACAACTTCAGCAACAGAGTGATCAATGCCTGGAATACACTACCCGACTCTGTGGTTTCAACCCCAAACCCCCAAAATTTTAACTTTAGACTGTCTACAGTCAACCTCACCCCATTCCTAAGAGGTCTTTAAGGGGCGTGTATAAGCGCACCAGCGTGCCTATGGTCCCTGTCCTAATGTACCCTTTTATTTTATTCGTATACATTTCATGCATTCAATTCATGTTTATAGTCATATGTACTATCTAATACATGTTTGACAAATAAATAAATAAGAAATAAATAAAACTTTTTAAAGAACTGTCAATGAAGGTATTTGCTATTTTAAAAAAAGTATACAATCTAAGATGAGGGGGTCAAACTATTTTCCAAAGCATCAAAAGGCAAGATAAGAAACAATGGTTAGAAACTAACCAAGGAAAGACGCAAACCTATCCATCTCATCCTGGGCACCTTTTTTTTTTTTAACTATTATCATCTGGCAGACGGTACAGGATAATAAAAACAAGGACAAACAGGCTGAAAAACAGCTTCTATCCCAGGGCAATAACCATATTGAATTCCACGGTATAGTGCAATATCGGGTTTTCAATTTCAATTATACAGAATGTAAAGGATGTATGTTTGTGTTTTTATTTTTATAGTTATAAAGTACACAGAAGACGGCATTTAATTTCGTTGTACCATGTGCAATGACAATGAACTAAACTAAACTAAACTAAACTAAACGTAGAACTAAGGAGAAATTTCCTAATGGTGAGGGCAGTCAACCAATGGAATAGCTTGCTTTCAGAAGTTGTGGAGGCTTTCAAAAAGAGACTGGACAACCATTTGTATGAAATAGTATAGGGTCTCCTGTTTGAGCAGGGGCTTGGACTTGAAGGCCTCCGACGTTTCTTCCAACTCTATTATTCCATGTTCTCTGTTCAGTCTATACAGCTGGCAATAAGGTATTTTAGAATTGATCACCAAACCTCATTGCCTCGTGATTCAACTACTTCTGAACCAATGCAATGACAATCTAAATAGGAAATACTGTGACGGATAGGAAATTATTCCCATCAAGAGGTGATATAGGGTCTTGCTTCCTTGAAGTCATTCTTACTTAGAAAATAAAACTGAGATTTAATTCTAATTAATAGAATATTTATTTCAGTATAAAAGTAACAAAATATAAACCTTAATAAGCTACATTTTCTCAGCTAAGAATTCACGTCTGCCTCGGGCGAGGCTCCCAAGAGAAGAAGGAAAGGAGGAGACTCCTGGAATGCACACATGCGCAGTAGTACATGTCACATGTTTGTTTGATTAGAAAATACAGTAAACCTAGAAATAATAGAGATGGCTCAACTGGCAATATTCACATCGTGACATACTGCATTGTTAAATCATCCCTTCTCAAATTTAAATAGTAGGATATTAAACTTGATAGTGTGCCTGCTAGTGTGAAAGGGCAGATAACATTTTTTTCCCTTTTTTTTAGTTGAAAGTACGAAAAGTATTAAGATAAAACAAAAATGTTCTAGCATATATTTGAGGACTTTATGCCCATCAATTTATAAATTTATATATTGTTCTATCTTAGAAATAGTTTAATCTACAACCATCACTGTTAATACTTTGGCCAAGAGAGCAGCAGAAGAGAGGTCACTTCATGCAAATAGCTGGAGAAGGAGATCCTAGTTCAATTATTCCATAAACTAGCAGGCTGAATCTGAAAGCTTGCAGGATGGTTGTTATGCACTTTGACTGAAGTACTTTTAGGTATATTATATACTTTTCTAGGTCAGTATGGTGCACCACAGAACAAGAGTGTGATTATTTTAATGCTAAACAATTAAAAAATTGTCTGTACTGCTAATATATCTGATTATTACCTCTGAAGCCCTCTTGCATACGATAGTATCTTGCTGATTTGTTGTTTTCATGTGGAGAATAAACAGAAGGTAATACCTAGATATTTAAAGCACTTGGTGTCATCTTTTTGAGATACATTTATTTGTTGTTTATATTGGCAGTTGAAAAGTCCTTTAGGATCAGTTTTGTTTTTGAATAATTATAAGCGTTCATGGTAGAAGAAGTAAGCTAATGTTTGGAGGCTTCTTTGAAATCCTATTTGAGAGGGAGAAAGGATGGCAAGAGCAGCATATAGTAAGATAGAGATGGATTTGTGTGTCAGTAGGGGATGAAATGTGTTAATTAACACAGCCTGAAAAATGCAATTAAATAGGAAGCTTAACAGTAATGGGGCAAGGATACAGCACTCTTTAATTCATATTGTGATGAGGATAGGATAATGAGGACTCCACTGTCATCAAATGAACATAGGTATTCCTGCAGAGTAGCACAATCTGCCTAAGTGACAATCAATTGAAGCCTCTCCCAATTTCATGTACAATCTTTCTCTCAGGATTGTATCAATGCTACTGTTAGGTAAATGAAAGTAGTGAAATAACTTGCTGAGTGGAATCCCTCCCTCTCCTTTGGGATGGTACAGAAAATACCCAGGGTACTCCAGGTTTGCAGATATAGAAAATATGTTTTGAGTAGATATAAAAAGATGCTGAGACCTTAGAAAGAGTGCAGAGAAGAGCAACAAAGATGATTGAGGACTGGAGGTTAAAACACATGGACAGTTGAAGGAATTGAGTATATCTAGTCTAATGAAAAAAAAATTAGGGTGACTTGATAGTATGGTTGTAATATTTGAGGGACTGCTTCAATGAAGAAGGGGTCAACCTATTCTCCAAAGGCAGGACAAGAAGCTATTTGATGAATGGAAGCTAATCAAGGAGAGAACCAACGTAGAATGTAGAACTAAGGAGAAATTTCCTAACAGTGAGAACAATCTTGATGAATACAAATCACCAGGACCGGAGAGTACTAAAGGAGCTGGCTGATGTCATCTCAGAACCACTGCACCACATCTTTCAAAAATCCTGGAACACCGGGGAACTACCAGAAGACTGGAAAAGAACTGATGTGGTTCCCATCTTCAAAAAAGGGAAAAAAATTGATCCTGGAAACTACAAACCAATCAGCCTAACATCAATACCCGGGAAGATACTGGAAAAGATAATAATAATAAAAAAAAACAAATCTGTTACCACCTAGAAATGAGTAAAGTAATAACTAGCAGCCAGCATGGGGTTTGTTAAAAACAGATCATGCCAAACCAATCTCATTTCATTCTTCAGCACCATGACTAAATTAGTAGACCAGCGAAATTCTGTGGACATAATATACCTAGACTTCAGCAAGGCATTCAACAAAGTAGATGATAACCTACTTCTTCATAAACTAGAGAAAAGTGGGGTAGACAACATCACCACCAGATGGATCCACAACTGGCTGACAAACCGAACTCAATGAGTAGTCCTTAATGGGTCTAAATCCACATGGAGAGAAGTAAGCAGTGGGGTACCACAAGGCTCCGTTTTAGGCCCAGTACTCTTCAACACCTTCATAAACGACTTAGATGAGGTAATAGTAGGAGAACTTACCAAATTTGCAGATGACACTAAGCTGGCAGGAATAGCTAACACCCCAGAAGATAGGCTCAAGATCCAGACGGATCTTGACAGACTTGAGCACTGGGCCCTATCCAACAAAATGAAATTCAATGTAGAGAAAAGTAAAGTCCTACACTTAGGTAAAAAAAAAGTATACATATAAACTGGGTGAAACCAAGCTTAATAGCAGTGACTGTGAGAGGGATCTTGGAATCCTAGTGGACAACCAGCTAAACATGAGCCAACAGTGTGCAGCGGCAGCCAAAAAAGCCAATGAAATCCTAAGTTGCATTAACAGAGGGATACAATCTAGATCAAGTGAGGTACTAATACCACTCTATAAAGCCTTAGTTAGATTTTCACCTGGAGTATTGCATCCAGTTTTGGTCACCACACTACAAAAAAGAAATTGAGACTCTAGAAAAAGTGCAGAGGAGAGAACCAGGATGATCAGGGGACTGGAGACTAAGACAAAGAAAGAGCAGTTGCAGGAACTGGGCATGGATAGTCTAGTGAAGAGAAGGACCAGGGGAGACATAATAGCAGTGTTCCAATATTTGAGTGGCTGCCACAGAGAGGAAGGGGTCAAGCTATTTTTGAAAGCACCTGAAGGCCAGACAAGGAATAATGGGTGGAAATTGACCAAGGAGAGATTCAACCTAGAAATAAGGAGGAACTTTCTGACAGTGAGAACAATCAACCAATGGAACACTGGACTGCCATTTGTCAGAAATGGTGTAGGGTCTTCTGCCTGAGCAGGGGGTTGGACTAGATGACGTACAAGGTCCCTCCCAACTCTGTTAAACTATTAACAATCAATCAGTGGAATGGCTTGCCTTCAGAAGTTGTGGGTGCGCCATCACTGGAGGTTTCTAAGAAGAGATTGGATAGTCATTTGTCTGAGCCATTGGCAGTGAGTTGTCCTTGACCTGAAAGAGATGGTAAGATGATTAGCAAGATTATTTTAATTCATTACCTAAAGGAACCTTCCCATACTCTTATGCCAATAACATTTTCCTAAATATTATTTGCATCATTAAAAAAAAAGATAGGTAATAAACATTGACTAAGGTATGTCAAACAAAATTTCACCTCTTTGTTGGAAATGTCAAAACGCACATGGTACATATTTTCATATGTGGTAGACATGCGAAACAGCAAAAAAAAATTGGGTTAAAATTAGAAAAATAATAGAAGAAATAATAAAATATCCTATTGATTGGAAACCGGAAATTTTCCAAGTAAGACACTCACATCTCTACCCTATGTCAACTCTACCCTACTGCCTTCTTCACTATGAAATCCCCGATTTTTGGTTTTCGTTGTATTACTGCTGATGGAAGTACATCTTTTTATTTATTTATTTTAACTACTTCAGCAGATGGGAGGTAGAATCATTCTACCATTTTTAAAATATTATTCTTGAGCTACTCTAAAAAATGCAATTTTGCCTATTTTAAAAATGGCAACACATTAAGAGAAAAATACTATGTAATTTCTGGTACAGAACAGGGGAAGTTGAAATGGCATTACAATTCTTCTTTGCATATGAAGAGCAATAAGGGGCGTGCATAAGCGCACAATCGTGCCTACCATTCCTGTCCTATGTACCCATATAATCATACCTCTTTTACTCTTATTCATGCTTGTAATATTACATATATATTCAATCATGTTTTACTGTTTGTACTTCGCTTATAATCATATATGCTTGACAAATAAAGAAATACAAATACAATAAGTGAATATACTAATGCATTTTGACAATATTTGCCTCTTCTCTGTGTGCAATTACAATCAATTTTCCCATTTTAAGATGCTCAAAATAATATTTAAGCATTCATTTCCATTATATTTGTTAGCAAGTGCTTTTCAGTCCCCTTTAATCATTACAAAAGTTAATAAACAAATATACTTTCTCAATAAAAAATAGCTATTAAAAAGCACTGTTACTTTTATAACCTTTCTCACCTAAAATAGTGGCCTGAATCAACTTTGTTATCCCTTAATTATCAAATTTTCCAGGGAGTCATATCCAGGCTCCATCCTGACAACCGCTAATTGGGTATAAAGAATCTATGCTTTCACAGATATTTGTGATACTCCTACATAATCCGTCTCACACAATAATAAGATCAAATATAACAACCAAAGTGATAATATAAACACTCCAAAAACAGAATGGAACATAAAATTATATTTGACAGAGTGATAACTTTAATTATATACATACTTGGTGAATAGAAGGAATACCTATAATCCTCTAATTCTCTGATAATAAAATTTTGTTTTGCTCTTTTTATCAGTGCATTTTTTGGTTGTAAATTCCAATTTCTATTATCTGCATTGGTCTACCATAATAAAATAAGAAATTAGTTTAGGAAATGATTATCAAATATCAGGTAAATGAATTAATCTTGACAGAGAACAGTCTGTAACAAAATCAGATTTCATTTTCATTGTAGGTACAATTAGATTCGTTTATGACAACATTTTTTCTGAACATTCTTACATACATTTAAAAATATTTTTCTGTATCTGTAGGAATTGGGATTGGAGATCAAAAGTTGACCAAAAGTTGCTAGTCTGCACTCATTTTCAAGCCTGATCATTATATGGGCATTGATAAAGAGAATCCAACCACTACTGCTGATCAATCAATTCCATAATTTCCTTCAAGAAATTTTCTTCACATGTGAAAATGTAACTTTTTGTAATTTTTGAAGTAATTAAAATGAGTCTCTTGTAGCGTAATAACTTATAATATCTATCCTATTATCAATGGTTGCTTACGTACTCACTATTTATTTCTACTTAAATCTTTTATGCTTGCAAAATACTGATCAAAGATCCAATATCTTTTGTCAGTGATTTCTTAAAAAACTCTATTGTAATCTAATTGATGCCTCTGTAGTTTTTGACCACAAGGGAAGCAATATCCTATTTGGTCACCATGTGAGTAGACTTTTAGTCACTCTGTTAAGACAGAATGTTGCCCAGGGTATACTATTGTGGAGGTAGTTTACACTTCATAACCCTGTATGACCTATGTAGATAACATGTGTTAAATAAATAAATATCAATAAATAAATAAAAAGATACCAACACATACATATTCATGAAAAGATCAATGACTGTAGGACAACATGGTCATTTAAATAAACCTTAATCCCATCCACTGTCTTCATAAATATTACTCAATTTGAGATGAGGGGAATTTGAGTTTATACTTTTGTACTCAGTTGGACATTAACATCTCAATAAAATTGTCATTCAAATCATTCAGAACATTTTGGCCAACACACCAAATGTTTCAAATTGATGGAACAATCTTAGTCTGATGTCCCATGAATTTACTGATTGGAACCTTTGCTTGCTTAGCTGATTACCTGTTGAGAAGCAACCAACCTGGCAGGGAGGAGGGCTCAAGAAAAGGGTTAGTTTGGAGCTAGGACCAATCTTCTGCAAGTTCTTTGGTGCCTAAGCTATTTATTCCCAAGTGAAGGCTGCTAGTCTAGGGAGATTTCCGTATTATAGGCAGAATGTGATAAATTAGCTAGCTTGAATTCTGCACATATAGGTCTGATTGTTCATACCTGACATTACCTGAGGAACTCATAAGTCTTTCTACTTATCTAAAATAATACATTGTCAAGAAGAAATAAAATTTTATACCAGATAATGTATTTATATATTATAGTATATTATAGTATATTATGTATATTATGATTGTATATTATGCTTGTGTACTACTTTTATATATGAGATTTGTTTAAATGTAAAATTTAAGATTTATTATTATTATTATTATTATTATTATTATTATTATTATTATTATTATTATTATTATTATTATTATTATTATTATTATTATTATTATTATTATTATTATTATTATTATTATTATTTTAAGAGTTGAAAAATTATAGTGGATATAATTAGTAAGAATGTTGATGATTAATATGAGAAATTAAAAGAATAATTGGGCATTTAGTTTTCTGATAGAGCAAAGGAAAAAAATATATAGAAGCGATGAATAAAGAGACTAAAGAATTGAAGGAAGCAATATGGCTTAAAACTAAGAAGCAGAAGATAGTAACTATTTTGGAAAGTTAAGCAAATAGCGGTTAATTTGGAAGGAAATTTGAAATTAACTGGTGAATATCCCAGATGACAAAACTAGAAATTAGATTTTTCTTTTTTTCTTTTTTTGGAGTTAAGATGGAAATAGCAGCATGTACCTAGAAGAGAGTACTATATAAAAAGAATAATAATATTGACTATATTGAACAAATATGTATTTTTATTGTAATATTTTAAGGTACATGTGTATTGAACTGTATATGAAGTGGAGAAAATAAAAAAATTTGTACAAAAAAAAAAGAAGAAATAAAATTTTATACCAGATAATGTATTTTGAACTCTGACACAATGTGATACAACTATAAGTAAGACATTTAAAATATTGGAGCTGTGAATGCGGTTGATAAAACTCTCAATCTTTATAGACAACACTGCTACACTTGAAGAGTATTCAGACTGTAAAAAAAATGATTGATGCTCATATAGTTTTGGTCACTAAAGTTCAAAAAATATTTGCTTAAGACACAAATGTTTGAAGCCAGACCAACATGATTCCTAACCACAACAATTGTTGAAAATGAATTTCTATCTACTATCCAAGTTTGTAGTACATGCTAAGCCACAATAAAACGCTTATACAACAATGTAGGGAACTATTGTAAATTTGGTAACTTAAAAAAAAAAGGTATAAATGCACATTTAGCATACTAAAATCAAATTAGAATTCCTATTGAATTCACTTAACCCATTCTTCTAAAGTGATGGCTGGCAGAAATATTTTTTTTCCTATAATTGTGATATAAATGCTAAATACAACCTTGGGAATTTAAAGTAAACTTAAGTGGAATATCAAATAGCCTCTAAATTTGATCTAATCCAAAGCATGACTGAATCATTGCCAATTATGTCTTAGAAATGTCTCGCAACATTAAAAATATTTTGAAATAATTGAACAATACGTATAGAACAGCAGAATAGTTCCACACTTGGCACAAACATTTGTGGTATGCATTTGCAAATAATAGCAGTGTATTTGTATACGTAACTTCTATTTACTTAAAAGCAAATTCCATTATATTCAGTATAGGCAAATTATTTGGCTCTAATGCTGGGAAAGATTAAAAAAAAGATAAGAAAATGACCACCAGGAACATAAATCAATGCATTACAATAGCCATGGATGTGCTACCACAAGATCTGAAAGACCAGATTAGTGATAGATTTGTCATGGACAAAAATCTATTTCTAAGGTTCCTAAGAATCAGTATTGATTTAATGGCACATAATCAATCAATCATGGGGAATATTCATTGGTTGAAAATCATAGGCTTGCAGCCTAAGTGTCTAATCCTGAAAGTATTTACTTTTGCTTGAAAAAATACACCTGGATGAAATGAAATGAAACAACTGGATATGTAAAAAATATCTTCAATTTTACCATTTAATTATTTTCTTTGGTCACTGAATAACAATAATCCAATAGTTTGTTCATTGGAGAATATAATAGAACAGAACAGAACAGAACAGAACAGAACAGAACAGAATAGAATAGAATAGAATAGAATAGAATAGAATAGAATAGAAGAGTTGGAAGGGACCTTGGAGGTCTTCTAGTCCAACCCCCTGCTTAGGCAGGATAACCTACAACAGTTCAGACAAATGGTTATCCAATCTCTTCTTAAAAACTTCCAGTGTTGGAGCATTCACAACTTCTGGAGGCAAGTTGTTCCACTGATTAATTGTTCTAACTGTCAGGAAATTTCTCCTTAGTTCTAAGTTGCTCCTCTCCTTGTTTAGTTTCTATCCATTGCTTCTTGTTCTACCTTCAGGTGCTTTGGAGAATAGTTTGACTCCCTCTTCTTTGTGGCAACCCCTGAGATATTGGAACACTGCTATCATGTCTCCCCTAGTCTTTCATTTCATTAAACTAGACATACCCAGTTCCTGCAACCATTCTTTATATGTTTTATAAACACTGCACAAAAATTCTTTCTTTCTGAAATTTTAACAGTTACTTTCCTGGGTATATGACATAAAAACTACCTACACAACTATAATTGAAAAATGAATTCCCTTTGTTTTTACCCCCATCCCTGTTTTAATAAAAAGTCCTACATTGTTATCTTTCTGACAAGAGAAAATTAGTACCTCAGATTGTCAGAGCCATAAAAATTATGGATGAGGGAAGGCATTTCATGAAATGCTGCACAGCAAATTTATCTTGTTTTGTGATTTTCATTTCAAAATATCAAGTTGAGGTTTGTTTACTAGTGTAGGCCAGAATATGTAGTGATTTGTGTGTGTTTTTCTGAGTATAACTAAGATTATAGGTTAAAAACTAATAATTTCATGGGGGAAAATGAGAGTACTTTTATATATTTTATTTTTAAAAAACATGAGATATAAGTGCAGATATAGCTGTGCTTCAATCATTCATATCAAGTAAATTCCTTTGCAGTAATTATCAGGATCTTGGATGAGAATATTTCAGTGTAAATCCCAGAAGGATCTTTTAAATTAATCTTAGCCTAGTACTACAAAGAAAAAAATAGCACAATTTCCAGATATTTGTTTTATAGGAAACTAGGCTTTTAAGATACTGGACAACCACTTGTCTGGAATGGTATACTACTACCATTACTACTAATAAGAACAACAACATGATTTATGTTTTATTTCTGCTCCATGTTAAATGAATGTCTGTGTTTATTCATGTTAGTTCCATTAAACTAAACAGTGCTTATTCAGCACAAGGTTAGAATAGAACAAGAATTCTTGCTTTTAAGGAGAAAGAGCTGTGTCTGTTATTTAAATTATTTTTCTTTTAGATCATTAATAATATGAACCATTTAGATGTACAGATTTGCATATGAATAAAATAATGTTTTGGAGATGTGCAGCTTGAATGTATGCAGATTTATTAAGAGTGGGGCCAACTATTTTTATAGGACTTCTTTCTAAGTAAGTATGTTGATGATAGAATTGTAATTTTACTTTGAAAGGTAGAATTTACAGCCTTCAGCCAAAGAACATTATAATAAAAATTATACAAACATGTAGTTATTCATAAAAGAAGTTGACATAAAATACAGTAAAATTACTTGAAAATAAGATAGTAACAATAATCCAGGCAACACTTTAAAAAGTATACAAAATGATTATAACAGACACAAAATAGGAGGGTAGATTCCTTTTGTAGTGTACATGTGTATGTACATCTTGGGCAAACCCAACCTCAATATTTGGCAGCTATTGGGACCCTAATTTTAAATATCTTATTACATTACCGTATTTTTCAGAGTATAAGATGCACCAGAGTATAAGACACACCTTAGTTTTGGGGGAGGAAAATAGGCAAAAAAAATCTGCCTACCAGGTATTCATCTGGCTAGTGTCCTTAGTCTGGTCAGCTTCAGCACATTATTTTATCCCCTGATTATGGCTTAAAAAAAACCTTCTTCGGAGGGAGTAGCAATGCAAGCTGGGAAGAACCAGGAAGATCGTTAGCACCTCGTTATGGCTGAAAAAAAAGTTTCAAAAAAGATACATTCGGAGTATAAGACGCACCCAAATTTTCAGCCTCTTTTAGGGGGGAAAAGGTGCGTCTTATACTCTGAAAAATATGGTAAGTCAGTTTTCTGTACCATAAATTAATGGCACTAGCTGTGTTTCCCAAATCAAATTTAAGAATTCCAGCTGGATGTAGAGCTTCACAAAAATCCAGAAAGGGAATGATGAAAATGGGACTAATATTGAAACTTAGTGTTACGTCTTCAGAAAATTAATATGCACTTAACTAATTTGTAGTTCAGTGATCGTATTTGCATAAAGCAAAATAGCCGTTGACAATTTAGCCTATTCCACTGGGCAAACTCAACCCCTGAAGCTAAAGGATGGTTCAGTGTGTGTGCGCAAATCCAGAAAATTAGTTTCACAGCATGATAAGTATCTATTTTCTCCACGACTGGATTCAGAATAAATGTGGTGGACTGGACAATCAGGTTGCTTAAAGCTTCTTGTTGAAAAACATCTGCTATTATGGTAATTTGCCAGGATAGTCCAATTTATAAGAAAAGGGAGATTTGCTGGCTCATAAAAGTACCATGGGGTGCTTACATCAGAGAAGGGTTCCTCCCGGTTCGGACTGGATCGCCCGAACTGATAGGGACCCGCTGGTGATGTCACTGAACTGGGCTGGCCGGTGCCGATCCGTGCGTGCACCATCTTTTTTTAAATTTTATTTTATTTTTTCCTGTTTGGAAGGTTTGTCCAGTTCAGCTGCTTGAAAAAGGGCCCTCCTGCCCGCCCCGGGTTAATACTGACCTTTATTCCTTCGCCCAAAGCACAGCTGATCTTGATCCTTCGCCCAAAGCTCAGCTGTGTTTTGGGCTGATTCCAGTTACTGAGCATGCGTGGAAGCAAAATTACATGAGGGGACACATGTGTGCACGCGAGTGGAGAGTGCGCGCATGCGCAAAACGTCGAGATACAAACCAGTGGGGAAGGTAAGTAGAACCCATCCCTGGCTTAAATAGTTAAAATGTTTTGTGGTAGACAGTATTCTATTCAAATGAAGCATTTCTTTTTTTACTTAGAGCTATCATTGGATGTGGTGGATCAGTGGCTAAGACGCTGAGCTTGTTGATCAGAAAGGTCGGCAGTTCGGTGGTTCGAATCCCTAGCGTCGCGTAATGGAGTTAGCTCCCATTACTTGTCCCAGCTTCTGCCAACCTAGCAGTTTGAAAGCATGTAAAAAATGCAAGTAGAAAAATGGGGATCACTTTGGTGGTAAGGTAACAGCGTTCCGTGTGCCTTCGGTGTTTAGTCATGCTGGCCACATGACCACAGAGACATCTTCGGACAGCGCTGGTTCTTTGGCTTTGGAACGGAGATAAGCACTGCCCCTTAGAGTCGGGAACAACTAGCACATATGTGCAAGGAGAACCTTTACCTTTTTATCATTGGTATCCATGATCATCAGGAAGGTAGATATTTTGTTCCTCCTAAAGGCAGCAGCTTCAGCATCGAACTTAAATTGGCATAGCAAAATCACTGCAGTACTTTCATATTAAAAGATTGCAATAAAAATAAACTTTGTGGTAATGAGAGATGCAAGTTATGCATGTTTATTTTCTATGTTTTTAAATTAAAATTAGGGACAGGGCTTGAAAAAGATTTGCTAATACATTCAAGCACTGTGACCACATTGAAATAATTAATATTTCATCTGAAGTTGCTGTAGTACAGATATAAATTTCTGTCTAAGTGAAAAAAATAGCTTTAGGGAAAATTTGTTAGGATTATAATGCAGTGAGAAAAAGTTACTTCCTATAATATCTGTTTTCCATGGCTTAACAAAAATAGCAAAAATGACAAAAATAGCAACATTTCAGACTCAAACTATATGTTTCACAAAATCTCAGGTAATGTGTTACATATATCAAATCCAATGATTGGTTGGTTTGTTTATTTTTAGATTTATTGTATATCCCATATTTATTTGTTCCACTCAGGTATACATAACAGTGTAAATAGCAATTTTGAGAAGTTGGTGAGAGAGAGGGGGGGAGGGAGGGAGGGAGGGAGGGAGGCTCAAAGTCACAAAGCCACTTTCCATTCATTAAGAGATTTATTTATTTAGCATATGGTGATGTTAATTAGCCGGGAGACTACAATACTAATACAGGATAGTATTTTTGCTATCTAAGACTGCTAGCCTCTTTGGTTCATGCTTGCTTTTTTTCCAAGGTGAGCCACAGTGAGCGAGCTTACTCCACATCAGAAAGATGAATGGCTTTCCTGCAGCAGCATCTAGGGCCCTCTCACTCCACTGAAGCTGCCTAGCAAAAGGCCAGCACCAGCAGAATTGTAACAATCTGCCCAAAGTACTGGCTCATCTCCCCACCAGAATGGTACCTATTTGTCTACTTGCATAGATCATGCTTTCAAACTGCTAGATTGGCAGGAGCTGAGGCGAATAATGGCAGCTCACTCTACCAAGCAATGGTGAGACTCAAATGCTGGAACAAAGACCATCTCCAGAGTCATTAAGCCACTGAGCCAACTCACCTCTTCATTAAGGAAGACCATTGCTCATAGTCTCAAATCAAAGCCTTATCTATAGCACCAAACTGGCATTCATCTATTAAAAGAAGTATGACTTTGTCTGTGGAGTTTCTCAGTCATAAAGGTCAAGGTTGTCTGAGAGCTGAAGAAGCTTCTTGGATGAAAAGTGAAATGTCTTCAAAGAAAAACCAGAAAGTCCAGTTGCCTCTTGAAAAAGCACCTTTGGGACAAGTATGACTTTGATTCCACTTTCTTTGGTGAACTTGATTTTTTTTCTCCTTTACTGTAATTCTTTTTTCCCCCTCTTCTCTTCTATAGTTCTTGTTTACTCTTCACTATGTTTGAATCAGGAGTGGGTTCTAACTTACCTCGCCGCTGGTTCATTTCCTCCCGCGCCATGTGGCTGTGCGCGCTTCATGCGCGCTTCATGCGCAGTGCCGAAAATTCTCAAAAATTTCAAAAAAAAAATCTGAAAACAAGATGGCAGCACATGCTCAGTGCTGGAAACTCAGCTTCTGTGCATGCACAGAAGAAAAAAATTCAGAAAAAAAATTCCCAAAAAAAAAATTCTCCAAAAAAAATTCCCCCCAAAAATGGAGGCATCCACGGACTGGCACCGACGGAACTGGTTCCGTGACATCATCATGACATCACCAGCGGTTTGCTACCAGTTTGGGTGAACTGGTCCGAACAGGGAGGAACCCACCTTTGGTTTGAATTCTATAAAGATCCCAATTCTAGTTGCCGAACAGAGCCTTGTTAATCATCTATTAATTCATTTATTTTTCCAGGATGGCAAAACATCTGATCTGAAATATGACTAAATATAACATTCCAAGACATTTGTTAGAGAGAATAACATGATGGGGTTTGTACATTCCTTTGTCAAGATGAAACTCTCAGGCTGTTCCGTGAAATAAGGGTTAATTTATTTTTAATTAAATTTATTTAATTAAGCTTCACCCTTTTTTTAATAATTGAATCTCTAATGGAACTCAGAGCTGCAGGGAAGCAAATCATCATCACTGCATGTAATCCTTAATTGGAAATGATAGAGCTCCACAAAATGAATCATTGTTGCCGGGGATAAGATCAAATGCTTTGTGGAACACCTCTTAGATCCAATATCAGGTGTATCACAACAAATAATCCCTGAAAGATTTGGTTACACACACCTCCTTATTATTTCACAATTAGCAACAATGAAAAGTGCTTGGTAAGGACAGAGGGTACTAATAAAGATGAGAAATCAAGCCATGTAGTAATATACAAATATTACTAGACAGTTTCTAGACGGGATTGTAAGGTAAGACGGTTATTTCAACTTTCAAAAGAGTCTCCATGTTCTTAACAATTTTGTAGCAGAATGACATTTCCAATGGGACACCTTGCAATTAATGCAAGGCATCAACTTTGGCAGCACTTTTTGAATTGGAAAGGAGAGTTCAAGAATCAACATAGGCTAAAATTACAGTTTAGAAATTATTGTTTTGTGGATATATGTGCTAAAGTAAATAATATGATGATTGAAAGGGATGAGATGGGATGGGATGAGATGGGATGGGATGGAGGAGAGGAGAGGAGGGGAGGGGAGGGGAGGGGAGAGGGGTGGGCAAGGGGAAGGGGAGAAGAGAGATGGGAGTGGAAGGGAAGGGAAGAGAAAAGGAAAGGAAAAGGGGAGAGGAGAGGAGAGTTGGGAGGAGAAGGGAAGGAAAAGGGGAGAGGAGAGATGGGAGGAGAAGAGAAGAGAAAAGGAGAGGAGGGGAGGAGGAGCGGAGGGGAGGAAAAGGGGAGAGGAGAGGATAGATGGGAGGAGAAGGGAAGGGAAGGAAAAGGGGAGAGGAGAGGAGGGGAGGGGAGGGCAGGGGAGGGGAGGGGAGGGGAGGAGGAGGGGAGGGGAGGGGGAGGGGAGGGGAGGGGAGGGGAGGAGAGGCTACTGGTTAAGATGCAAACAACATGAAGAGTGCTATATAAAGGAATTCTTCCTTCAATTTCCTGGCCAGGTCTTACCAGTTTCTCAGTCTGATGAGAATGGAATTGAACAGAAATCAATTTCAATGAAATTTGGGTGTTTCTGAATTTATTATGTAATGAAATGGTCAAGGATGTCTCTGTATCTCTGAGTGTTTTCTAGGTTCCATCATGTCTTCAGTAGTCTGTTCAATTATACTTTAACAAACATTTAAGATGACATGCAGAATGAGTATCAATTGCAGGATTCAATCTGGGTCGGTCACCAGGACCAGAGGTATTGTATTCCCAGCTTTTGGACTTGTGCTAAAAGTCCATCCTCAAGGAACTTCCCTCTAGAGAAAAGTTCCATGAGGATGGGCTCCAGCATGAATCTGAAAGCTCAAAATACAAAACCTCTGGTCCCCGTGACCGACCCAGATTGAATCCTGCAACATTATCCTGGGACACGTATATTCGCCTTCATTTGTCAGTATAAATTCCCAATCATTTCCCATGTTTTATGATTTAGAAAAAGTTCCATTTCACATTTAAAAATAAAAATAAAAATATAAAGCCATACAAACGGATTGCCATTTGAGACCAGCTCCCAAAAATATTATCTCAATTTTCAAATTAATCCTCACTGCATCCAGGCCAAATCAAACGAAGAAGCTCCTTCCCTTTGCTGAGATCATTTGCAAGTCTAATATATTAACATTTATGCAACCTGTCATTTTGAACACTGGAGACCAGACTAAAGCTAAAGAAGATGCTATTTTGGGGGGGGGGGTAACTTTTGTTAGATGTCACAAATCTGCCTCACTTTGGCATTAAGTCTTCATGGGAAGAAGAGCTGCAGCAAATTTTCTGTGATGAACCCCCTCACAAATATTGCTTTTAACAACAGTTGCCTGCCTTTTAGATTAATCAGACTTGATTAACAAGTGAGTCAATTTTCCATCTTTAAAGGTTTGTCTTTTCTCCATCTTGTTAAGAGAAATAGTTGCCAGGAGGAGAGGCAGAGACTTCTAATATACTGTAAGTGATTCGTTTTTAAGCAAACTCTAGAAGCACGTATTACTTTTCTCAAAAGTTGTCTAGCCAACTTTACTGTGAGGAAAACACACACATTAATGCATTTCCTTTATTGTTTCATTGTAGTGTTCTGTATTACGAATAAGTTATGTCTACTGGAAGCAAATCCATAAACAATATTTTTAAACGTTCTGTTTGTGTATCAAGGAAAAATTGAACGTTTTTGCTTTCAGAATCATGAGAAGTTATTTACCTTTCCAATCTTAGTTTAATACTGAATAAATGAAGCACATGTTGATGGTTTAAACATGATTTTGTGGGGAGGTGAGAGTAATGTGCTGTTTGTTTTTAAATTAAAAATAAATACATAAGCACTTTCTATGTATTTATTTCTAAGACTGCTTCTCTTTTTTCACTTCTCTTTTTTCACAGGATGTAGCCTTATATCAATTCACCCCATTAAAATTTATGGTAGTTTCCTTAATTATTCATAGCAATTACTATCATGTAGATTCCAGGCCACAGTTATTTCAGCTGATAATTGTTGGCTATAAATTCTGTAGTAATATTGGGCTGGTACTGCACTTGGAATTTTGGCTTTGGGTAAAAACATATTTGAACAATACTAAGGTCTGTTTCATGATCACTGGTAAGATAATTCATATAGGTTTTTCATTTACTGAAAGGCAGTATCTCTGCAGGCCTTTCTATTTTGGACTTAAATATTGTAATTAGCTGGATCCAATTATAACTTCATGATACACACCAGTTTCTGGGGAGGGGGAAATAAGTCACAAAAGCTTGGGAAAAAATAACTTATGGGAAAATAAACACAATGAAGAAATGCAAAAATTATTCTGCATAAGCACCTGTGTTTCTAGATTGGATACCTATCATGAGCATTTATTGTAGATGTAACTATTTCAGGGAGATATTCTTTCAATTCCATAATATATAACTCTGTTTTTATGATCCTATAATCCGTTAATTCGGGGTGGAGTTAGGATGACTGGATGAAGCTGAGCGTTTACTGGCCAGATACCCTTCCTGACACCACTCAGAATTCACATCAGATATTTTTTCTTTGTGCTCTACGAGCGAAACCTCTGTCGCTACCTAGGATTGAACTCTCAACCTTCTGAGTGGGTGGCAAGAGTTTTCACCCCTAAGCCACCATGCTGATCTTGGTTCCATAGTGTATAAGCAAAAATAAAAATAAAATAAATGCATATGACAATATTCCAGTGTAGATGGAAATAATGGCTAGCTATTTAGACATGGACCAGTGGCTGAACTAGGCTAAAGCAATTAGAACAGCTTTCTCATGGGATAATTGATAACACAGTACCTCAAACTAATGAAAATGTTAAAATAAGACTGCATATCAAGATAATACTTCCTATTGTATCTCTTAGGCAAACAAAGTCCAATAGAACAGAATATAGACTTTTTTCATTCATTCATTAAAAAAAATCTTAACATTCAATAATATATTTTGGATGAGTGTTAAATGAAATTCCAATCTAGTTTGCTTTATCTCTGTTGTAGGATTAATTACTGATTGGGAACTATTTGTCCATAGAAATAACCACTGAGATGAGAAAGATTATATCTGTATTATTCCCTTCTCCCCAACATTCTTTAATCCTCACACCCAATGCTCCTGGTATTATTGTCTTTGTTTTTAGCAAAATTAGCATTTGTGCTAATTACATAATTAAAATAATCTCTAATTTGGCCCAAATGTAGCAATAGCCTGTAATCTAACATACTGCATATTGCTGTGCCAAGATATTCTTCTCCCCTCCAATTTCTGTCCATTCTTTTTTAAAGGAGATTTTTTTAATATTCCATTCCAAAGGTAGAGTTTATTTGAAGAAGATCATGCAATCTAAATCCCATTTTCAGACGATCTTGAATAAATACCAAGACGTGAAGAAGAAAAAAACCCAAAAGGGTCCAATTTAGTTGCTTACCATATTTATCTTTCACGCATCATTTCACCACAAAAAGGAGCAAATGTTTTAATTAAATGTTTAATTCAAATGAGACAAAAAAGTAATTAGGACTGGAAAATAAAAATTTCAGAATAGAATTAAAATGTCATGTAAAATAATTGGCTAATTAAAGTAGAACTGATTAATTTGTAACTACTTCTGATTGGTAGTGAGAGGGGGAATTGTTATCTAAAGGATCTGATAATCTTGATCCTAGTGTTTAACTTACAACTGCAATTACATTTCTGGGGAAAAAAATAACAGCGATCCTTTTTTCAGAAAAAAAATGTCAAGCATTAGGTTGTTTCTGAGAGTTTGCATTTTTTTTGCTACGAATATTCTCCATATTTTATTTATTTATTTAGTTTGTCAAACATGTACAAGATAACAGGTATAGTATAAACATAAATATGAACATAGTAAATGGGTACGAAAAAAAATGGAGACAGTAGGACAGGGACGGTAGGCACGCTGATGTGCTTATGCATGCCCCATACAGACCTCTTAGGAATGGGGTGAGGTCCAAGCCAAAAATTTCAAGCCTGGTGGCATAAGGTATTTTATTGCGAGCAGAGGAACAGAGTATTCTTCTTGTGAAATACCTCTGGACTTGCTCAATTGTGTTAATGTCCAATATACAGGCAGACAAGCTTTATTTGAGAATAGGTCTAGCAAAGGTTTTGTATGCCCTAGTTTGCAGTACAATATTACCAGAGAAGAAGCTTCACAAGATTAGGTTGACAACTCTTAATGCCTTTTTGGCAATGCTGTTACAGTGCGCTCTGGAGCTTAGATCATTTGAGATGAGAACTCCAAGGTCCTTGACAGAGTGAGGGTCATCTACAAGGTCATATCTACCCAGCTTGTATTTGGTGTTCTGATTTTTTTTGCTAATGTGTAAGACAGAACATTTGTTGGTTGAGATTTGGAGTTGCCAATTGTTTGACCATTCTGACACATAGTCAAGGTTGTTTGGTAGGGCAACAGCATTGTTGGTGGTGTTGAATAGTTTTACATCATCAGCGAAGAGGATGCAGCTGCTTATAATATGATCTCAAAGGTCATTTATGTAAAATATAAAGAGTGTGGGTCGTAAAACACTGCCTTGGGGGACACTACTGTTAACAGGGTTTGATAAGATGCTCCCTATTTTGACTATTTGTTGCCTATCTGACAGGAATGCAGCTATCCACTTATGCAGGGATCCGGAAATGTCGTAAGAGTTTAGTTTTAACAGTACGAATTATTGCTTTTATTCAGCAAGATCAGGCCTATCCAATTTGATGCTTCGATTAGTTTAGTTTAGTTTAGTTTAGTTTAGCTTAGTTCAGCTCAGTTAGCACTGTTTATCTTGACGTGGCTTAGCTTGGTTTTTAAGTCAGGAAACCTGCCTGTGTGGAATGCCTTTGTCCTGCTTCATTTAATGTACTAGTAAGTTTTACTTGACCACTGACAAGTGCTGTTGCCATCAAACCTCCCTTTAGTGTAATCTTAATACACACACCTACCCAAACACACAAATGAACCAGGAAAACAATACAATAAAACTTTGAGAAAGGTGAGTTTATTGTTCAAGTGCAACCAAACGTTCTTCTCACCTTGGTTTCTGCACCTTCCCAAGGCACCCAGATCTAGTATCTTCTCATTTAGATTATTGTAATGTATTTTGGTTTATAATTCATTTGTATGGCCATCAGAGACTATATTTATATGGAAAGGTCCACATTATTTTATTTTTGGCTAAATTTGATAGTGCTAGCTTATGAACTACAAAACGGAAATTGGACAGATGAACAGATTCTTTTTCCAGCTATCACACAAGTTTTCATTCTTTTTCTTTCCCTCTATTTGGAAATGGTTCCCCCCCCCCCTTCTCTGACCCTGGAAGAGAAAATTAGCAAAAAACAAAGCAAAAGTCTGAAGATTTCTGTAATATATTACTTCCACGTTTTGCCTATAGAGGCATGAATCTAATCAAATCATTCATTGTTATGTAATAATTTTAAATATATATGTTATACTTACATACAAGTCATTTAAGATTCCTATAGATATTCATGAGGATTTTTTAAAGTCACTTTTTACAGCTTAACCTTAAAAAAGGGATTTTAAAATCTCCTTTAAAAGTGTTCTCAGTTAAATAAGTGCCTTAACAGCCTTCCAAACTTTAACAAACAACACTCAGTCCTAGTTCCAATAGTAAGCAATTCCATGAGTGGACACTATTGTAGAAAGTGGAAACATTAATACTGTCAAAGTTTTGCAGCACCTCTGACCAGCACACAAGTAAATGAACTCAGCAGGATTCAATTATATATAAGAAACTTCTTTATATACAATACCATCAGTGATGGTTTCAAATTTTTTACTACCCGTTCTGTGGGCATGGCTTGGTGGGTATGGTGTGGCTTGGTGGGCATGGCTTGGTGGGCATGGCAGGGGAAGGATACTGCAAAATCCCTATTTCCTCCCGATCAGCTGGGACTCGGGAGGCAGAGAATAGATGTGGGGCAGGGCCAGTCAGAGGTGTTATTTACCGGTTCTCCGAACTACTCAAAATTTCCGCTACCGGTTCTCCTACCATACAGCAGAATCCAGAAGTAGAGAATTCAGAAGCACAGTTTTTCCTCAATCACAAAATGTTTTTCCTTATTTCATTTTCCCTTCTCTTTCCAGAGTTTTAATTAGGGAGAGTTTGGGAAGAAATGTACCAGTTTTCGAGATTACATTTATCAGAATCTTAATTATAATTATTAAATTGCCTAATAAGTAGCTTTAAAACTGGACAATTATTACTTTTTTACTAAATCAATGCAACTGGATTCCGGATGCTCCAAATCTGGCATATTTCTTTGCAAATAAAATCAACAAGAGTTTGCTAACAACAAAGTGGTAAACTAAAGACATAAGAAAGAGATTTCACTCTTATCCAGCAACTGTGTCAATACTATAATACATTAGGAACCATAATATGATGCAATCTGAAAATTAAGTTTTGAGCCTATGCTGCTCTAAAACGATAATAAAGATTAGGTTTTGAGCCAACTATCTGAATTTAACATAGATTTTAAACATGAGAAGCTGCCTGTATGGATTCAAAGCATTTGGCCATTTGGGTTAAATAATTTCATAAACATTATCCAATTATATTCTTTCAATTAAATGAGAGAGAATTGCATTGGTACTAATTAGCAACTTTTGAGAATGGGACATTATTGTGGCAGATTGATTTATAGTAGCTAAACAAAGACACATTCTGTTGAGTCATTGGTGCTCTCTGAGGTTGTTTGCTTGCAGAATTTCATTACCTAACTAGGCAACATCATCACCTCCGAGAGCACCAACAACTTCACAGTTCAACCCTGAGCTACATGTATTCTCTTCTATTGAATAAAACAATTTGCATGTGTACTTACTGATGTCAGGAGCATGTACTGTTACTATGAGAAGATCCCTGAAGAATGCATGAGGCATATCTACCAATTGTGATGCAGCACTGGTGTTGTAAAAGTGCCAACATTTAAATTCACACTTGCATTGAAAAAAAATCTCTCTTTTTTTTTACAACCCTGTAATCCCTTAATTTGGGATAGAGTCAGGGCAACTGGATGGATCTGAGCATTTACTAGCCGGATGCCCTTCCTGATGCCATGTGGAGTTTGCAGCAGATGTCTTTTTCTTGGTGAGAAAGGAGAGAAACATCTGCCACTACCTAGGATGGAAATCCCAACTTTCTGAATGGAAGGCAACTGTCTTCACCACTAGGCTACTGCACTATTTATATCTGGACTGAAGACAAGAATATTATGTTACTGACATTATGCCTTATGTCCTGACTAATTTGTATAGCTCCAACACATATGAGTCCAATGCAGCATTATGTCATATTTTCTCTTGAATAAATTTACTTGCTTCATCCTCACTGTATACCTCACTAATATACACCTAACAGTGTGATTAATAGCAGTGTGTAGCAAATGTATTTCCTAGGATTCAAAGAATTTTCCATGTCATGATATACATTTCCCAATTTCCTTATTTTCCCTGCCTTAACACGCATGTGTGGTTATGGTTGATTTTTAGGATGAATTGATTTTAAATGCAGCCAAATATTGAAATTCAAAGGGTTATTGATGTTTTGAATTAGACTTCATTGATTAATCATTACTCAACCAGAGATTTAATCTCTGAAAGGGAGTTTAAGATTCAGCATAAATTATTCACAGAGCTGAGAAGCAGTAAGGGTGAGATTTAGAGACAGCAGCAGTGTGTATTTTAAAAACCTTCAAAAGAAGAAACTGATTTGGCCATTATGTCCCAAAGTACATCTACCAGGCAAAGCCTTCCCTTCAACATTTTCTGCAATTCTTTCTCCTCCCCTCTGCTTTTACTATATACACAAGTCCTCCCTAAATAAGTAAATATGCAGTTTTGGCTCAGATTTTACTTTGGTTTGAAAGACAACCCAACAAGCACCTTGTAGCATAATCCAGTTTAAACCTTAACCACAGACATACTATTTCGGCTATGCTATTACACACATGAGGTCATAATGACCACTCTAGCTGCTGGCCGTAGTCCAGGTAATTGCACTACGATATTGTGACTGGTGGTTCTGGATCTATTGCTTCCAAAAGGTGCAGAAGACCATTTGAATTTGTTCTTGCCATATAAACTATTGCACGACATAGATTGTATCTGGTCATCAATTTCATTAGGGGCTTCCTCATCGCTGATGTCAGAATCGGCGGCGGCTTCCTCATTGTTCATTACAAAATTTTCATCACAATCCAGTTCCACTTCACTCAGATCACTCTCTGATTCTTCATACCATGTTAGAACAGTTTTTTAGAAGTTTGGAGCACCGAATGACACTCTTTTTGGCGGAAAATGTGGCCCTGACATTATAAAAAAATATACGTTAACAAAGATCTGTGGTCAAAATGACAGCAACTCAAATTCAAACGCCACTACAGAAAACACCAAATAACTCACACAAGCGTGATGCTGCATACACTCTTATTGAGGGGAAAACAAAAGCTATTCACAACCGGAATGGTCCATTTCTAAAAATAGTGGTGTTCTGAACATTTTGGAAAACGGTTGCACTCACTAAGACTGCGGGTCTGTGGTTATGTGTTAAAATCTACCGGAAAAAAAATAAAACAATGTGAAATAGAAGTTTCATAGTTTCTCTTACCTACTGTTGTGGTCACTATGACCACGGGTCTGTGGTTATGTGTTAAATACAAAACCTGGCTTTTGGATCTAAATAAACTGGCTTATTTATTGATTTGGTTATGTGTTCAACACAAATTTAGTTCAGTTTAAGAAAGAGTATCCAAGTAACTAAGAATGATTTAGGTACGATGGGTAGTATAGAAGTCTGATGAATGAATGAATTAATTAATTAATTAATGAGCAAACCAACTAAAGAATTAGGTAACAATGTCATAAAAATGAAGGCTTATATTGGGGATCTGGGAAAAATCTGGACCCCCCCCCAGATCTCAGGGGTATAGAGCAGAAATGCTAGGCCAGCTCAGTCTTATAAGATGGTGCTGTTTAATAGAGGGGACCTGTCAGGTCTGGTGGAACAAGCAGAAAATCTCTGATTTACTTGAGCAGAGGCTGTACTTATTTACTTTGTTGTTGTTGTTGTTGTTGTTGTTGTTGTTGTTGTTGTTGTTGTTGTTGTTAGTTGCGAAGTCGTGTCCGACCCATCGCAACCCCATGGACAATGTTCCTCCAGGCCTTCCTGTTCTCTACCATCCTCTGGAGTCCATTTAAGCTGACACCGACTGCTTCAGTGACTCCATCCAGCCACCTCATTCTCCGTCGTCCCCTTCTTCTTTTGCCCTCAATCTTTCCCAGCATTAGGCTCTTCTCCAGTGAGTCCTTCCTTTATCCTATCTCCATCTTTTCCCCACAACAGTTACTTGATGTGGTAGTTTGAGTTGGAAAAAATAGGTGGACTTAGATCTGGGTTGCCCCAGTCCTCATCCCACACTTTAATTGCCATATTGACTCTGTTTAAATAACATTATACTGGTAGTATGTAATAGTAGATATTGCATACTTTGCCTTCAGTAGGGAGCCAATTTAAAAATGATCTGTAGGTACCCTAACTACTGCCTCATGACAGTCTTTTCTGATGAAGGTAAGGTAGACTAATTCATTTCAAAGGTCCATTAGTCAGTTTTGGCACAACAGCAGAGCCTTGGAGAATAAATTTCCAACTCAGGGTGAAAGGTTTTACCAGTGTGTCTGTGTAACATATTGTGCAAAAAAATAAATAAAAAGAGTTGATGAATGCTGTGGTTCCTTCTCACACTTATTTAGGGCTAGAAATAGAAGGTTCTTTTTAAAGTTTCCTGCTGCTTGGTACCTTGGAGAAAATAATTTGTTTTAAATATTCATTTACGCATACTTCTTTATTTGTTCATATGTTTTCTCTCATTTGCCTATTCAACAAAATAAAGTAGAGCAGAGTAGAGTAGAGTAGAGTAGAGTAGAGTAGAGTAGAGTAGAGTAGAGTAGAATAGAATAGAATAGAATAGAATAGAATAGAATAGAATAGAATAGAATAGAATTGGAAGGGACCTTGGAGATTTTCTAGTCCATCCCCATACTCAAGCAGGAGAACCTATACCATCTCAGACAAGTGGCTGTCCAGTCTCTTCTTAAAAACCTCCAGTGATGGAGCACCCACAATTTCTGTAGGCAAGCTGTTCCACTGGTTAATTGTCCTCACTGTTAGGAAGTTTCTCCTTAATTCCAGGTTGCTTCTCTCTTTCATTAGTTTCCATCCATTGTTTCTCGTCCTGCCCTCTGGTGTTTTGGAGAATAATTTCCTCCCCTCTTCTTTGTGACAGCCCCGCAAATACTGCTATCATGTCACCCCTAATTCTTCTAATTCTAAAACAGGTAGGGAGGAGTTACAGTATATGTTATAAAATTTCACTCTTATGAATGGTAGATTGTCTTCCTCCATCTCAGAGGCCTAGAAATTTGAGGATTCTGTGCAGTATCTTAGCTGTTTGTTCCTGTCACGATGTGAATAATTGCCAGTTGTGCATCTCTACTATTTCTAGTATTTATTTTTCACACATTGGAAATAATCACCAATTACAAACTTTTTAATTTTTTTTTCAAAATTGTGGATCAGCAAAGTCAATAAATGTTCGTAGCAACGATATAATTGCTTCCCATTCCAATTTATCCTTTCAACTGAAAGCAAACAAATGCATTGTCATGTCCTGCCTTAGCCCTGAAGCTTTAGCCTCAAGCTAAATTAAGGGTGGTTGAGTTCCTGAAAGAGGAGATAAATATGTATTTATTTTTAATGTAATGGTTTGCTCACAGACATTTCATTACCCAACTAAATAGTGTCATCAATTCAACCCTGGGTTACATAAATTCTCTTCTAAATATATCTCCCTCTCACGAGATTTTGATACAAGCTGATCTCACCGTTCTCCTTTACTCATTCCAGGTTTCTAGTTTTCACTCTCCTGCTCCAATTAATTCCTTGCATCTTTGTGTTAAAGATGAATAATTTTTCTAAATGGAAATGAAAAGAGAGATAAGTTTGCTTTTGGAAAAAAAAGAATATGGATAATTTTAGATAACCTCTAGTGGCAATATCTTGGCTCTCCTTTCTGTTCCTAATTTTGTTTTAAATCTCAGTTTCTCACTGTCAAATGCACACACAGGGCATTTCTAATTTCAGCCACACATTTTACAAAGAAAAGAAAATACTATTTTGTTCTGATGACTTTTCCCAACTGTCATAGGTACAAATAGACTTAAATCAGGGGCGGATTCCTAATTTTTTACTACCACTCTGTGGGTGTGGCTTATTTTGTGGGTGTGGCTTTCCAGCCATGTGACCAGGTGGGTGTGGCTTGCCAGCCATGTGACTGGGTGGGCGTGTCTTCTCGGACTGCTGAAGGGAGGGGAACTGAGATAGGTCCTGCCCCCCATTCCCCCTCCCCTCAGCAGCACAAGAAGCCTCAAACGTGCGAAAATGCCTGGGATAATCACCGCGCGTTCGTGGCTTCTCGGACTGCTGAAGGGAGGGGAATGGAGATAGCTCCTGCCGCCCGTTCTTTCAGCATCTCATGCGCTCCCTCAGCCATCCTCCCCTGTTTGGACTCACTGTGGGGTAGGAAGGCAGCGCATGCGCAGTGCCAGAAGCTCGGCTTCTGGGCATGCGCAGAAGGAAATTTTAAAAAATGTAATTTTTTTTAAAAAAAATGCCGGCGCCCAGGCACCGGCAACCAACCGCACCGGTACTGTGATGTCACCAAGGGGCCACTACCGGTGCTATAGAGTGGACCGCACTGGTAGGAACCCACCACTGACTTAAATGCAAAGCAATGTTTATCATTTTCTGTGAGGTAGTGATGTTTGCTACATTATTTTTGGATTAGTCTCTGGTTTTGACACAATTAAATATCAGTACAACAAATTAAGATATTCTCTTGTCTGTTTTGTCTTAATAGTAAATAATCGGGCAGCAGAAGAGTATTGAAAGGTACAACTTTTGAAGGCTTGGTGCAATCATTTTTAGATCCTTTCTTGGTCTTTTGAGTAATGTATGCACAAATAGTAGGTACTTCTATAGCCAAGGAAGCAGAGACAAAATCATCTAAGTATATCTGTGCTAACCTCTCAAGAGATATGACAATCTCCATATTTCAAATAGAAACTTTAAAAGTTTGCTCAGCACTAATGAATGGCATTTGATACCAGATATCTGCTTTAAGTTTCAAAAGTGCAGATGGTAGGTGGGGTACTTGGTAGAAGTCTTTACTCATATACAGGATTGATCCATTTATGAGCATAGCACATAGAATAACACAGTTGGAAGGGACCTTGGAGGTCAATAGCAAAGCAACAACTACATAGAAAAGAGAATTCTCTATACATTGGGGTAAATTCTATAGAATTAAATAAGCCTTAATTTTGATATATCAGGTTTGGAATGCAGGATTATTATTTTAGGTATCACATCATCATCTACCTATCAGAAATCTCTATGCTGTCTCCTCGACAAATTCTGAATAATGTCCTAGAAGTTAATATCCCATTTCATTAATTACAGTTAAACAAAATACTAATAGTTCTCTTTTTATCTTGTTATGGTTTTGTATTGTTTTTAGTAAGCTGTTAAATTCTTAGAAACAATTTAATACAGCATTCAGAGAGAATATTGATTATGGAGCAGATTAGAAATGTTGGGTCTCACATTCAATTGGTTTGCTGCAATTCAGAGGCTAGTATCTGTGAATGTATGCAGTGACTGAAAGACAGTCACAGGGTATCTGTGAATGTATGCAGTGACTGAAAGACAGTACTATGCAGGCCAGATTCAACTGGACTGGAAACATTAAAAACATTCAAATTAAAAGCCAGAAGTAAAGGAAACAATTCTCATCTACATGACTAGCAAAGCCAATTGGTTTTGAAACATTTTTGTCCAAAGGAGTGTTGTATTTTAATTATGGTATAGTGATCTCTTTGTGCTCCTTCATTTAAGTGCACCCTTCTTTTTGGGAGCTTTGCAGCGGTGGGTTGCTCCCGGTTCAGCCCGGTTCTGCGAACCGATAGAGGCGGCGGCGGGAGGTTCTGTCCACCTGCCTGGGAAGCTTTGCACATTAGATTATTATTAGAGTTGGAAGGGACCTTGTAGGTCATCTAGTCCAATCCCCCGCTCAAGCAGGAGTCCCTACACTATTTCAGATAAATGGCAGTCCAATCTCCTTTTGAAAGTCTCAAGTGTTGGAGCTCTCACAACCTCCGCAGGCAAGCTGTTCCACTGGTTGATCGCTCTCACTATCAGAAAGTTCCTCCTTATTTCCAGGTTGAATCTCTCTTTGGTCAGTTTCCATCCATTATTCCTTATCTAGCCTTCTGGTGCTTTGGAAAACAGCCTAATCCTCTCCTCTCTGTGGCAGCCCCTCAAGTATTGCTATCATGTCACCCCTGGTCCTTCTCTTCACCAGACTGGCCAAGCTCAGTTCCTGCCACCACTCTTCGTATGTTTTAGTTTCCAGTTTCTTTATCATCCTGGTTGCTCTCCTCTGCACTTTCTCTAAACTTCAATGTCTTTTTTGTAGTGTGGTGACCAGAACTGGATGCAGTACTCTAGTTGTGGTCTAACTAAGGCTTTATAGAGTGCTATTAGTACCTCTCTAGTTCTAGATTGTATCCCTCTGTTAATGCAACTCATGCACATGTTATGTTATGCATGCGCATAAGCATCATGCGTACGTGCGAGCGCACGCGCAAACCGGTAGCAAACAGTTTTAGAACCCACTACTGGAGCTTTGCCTATAGTACTTAAACAAGGACCATTGGTTTCCCCTTCCCACATGATGCACTCATGCTGAGCTGTGAAATCACACAGCAGAGATTGATAGTCTCATCAGCTTTCCAGAGAGCTAAACAGGAAACATCAAAAGGATTCTCTAACCTTGTGGCTATGGCATGTCTCAGCTTTCTAGCAGTAGCAAAGATAGCAATACACAAAACAAAACAAAACCCTGAAACACTGATTTAATCTAACTTCTGTGTATTTCTTTAAATGTAATTCCTTCTGGAAATGTCTTCTTTTAAAAGCATGCACACTGAAAGCAAAAGTCCATATATGATGTGCTGCAAAGATAAAAACTTAATTCTTACTGTCTGGGAAATAGGTCAAACCAATTGCAGAGTACATATCTGATGAATTCATTAGAGAGTCTGATGTATAACTGGTTGGCTCTCTTTAGGATCTTGAATGCAGAAGATCTTGTGGTTATGTCTTGTGCTATTTGCAAAAGATTTGGGTCAATATAAATTAGAAAGAAGCACTGACTATCAGAACTACAGAGCAGAGCAGATTATGGTTTGCTAGAGGGAGTAACGGCTTGTCAGATGGCTCCATCTGATGCAACATGTATATGGTCCTAGAATCAATAGCATACAACCTCATGATGATGTCTGCGGTTTCTGACAATTTGCTCCATGGAGATGGGGAGGTGTGGGAATTCCAAATTTATTTTATTTTATTTTATTTATTTATTTTGTCAAGCATGTATTAGATAACAGATATAAGTATAAACATGATTATGAATACATGAAATGGATACGAATAAAAGGCAATATTAGGACAGGGATGGTAGGCACGCTGGTGTGCTTATGCACACCCCTTAAAGACTTCTTAGGAATGGGGTGAGGTCGACAGTAGACAGTCTAAGGTTAAAGTTTTGTAGGTTTGGGGAAGAAACCCAGAGTCAGGTAGTGCATTCCAGGCATTGACCACTCTGTTACTGAAGTCGTATTTTCTGCAATCAAGTTTGGAGCGGTTTACCATAAGTTTATATCTGTTGTGTGCTCGTGTATTGTTGCGGTTGAAGTTGAAGTAGTCATTGACAGGTAGAACATTGTAGCAGATAATTTTGTGTACTACGCTTAGATCAGACCAAGAGCAGTGTAGTTCTAAGTTGTCTAAGCCCAAAATTTCAAGTCTGGTGGCATAAAGTATTCTGTTGCGAGCAGAGGAGTGGAGAACTCTTCTCGTGAAATATCTCCGGACTCGTTCGATTGCATTAATGTCTAATATGCAGTGCGGGTTCCAGATGGATGAGCTGTATTCAAGAATTGGTCTAGCAAAAGTTTTGTATGCCCTAGTTTGTAGTTCAATATTACCGGAGAAGAAGCTATGCAAGATTAGGTTAACAACTCTTAATGCATTTTTAGCAATGCTGTTACAGTGAGCTCGGGTACTTAGATCATTTGAGATGAGTACTCCAAGGTCCTTGACAGAGTGAGGGTCGTCTACGAGGTCATATCAGCCCAGCTTGTATTTTGTGTTCTGGTTTTTTTTTTTTTTTTTTTTTTGCCAATGTGTAAGACAGAGCATTTGTTGGTTGATCAATGGGAATTTTTGCTTCCCTATTTTCTACTCTCTGAACTTAGAGATCTCCAGCAGTTTTACCAACAAATTTATCTCTGGGGTCGGCTTTGCAATTCCAGGGGGGGGGGACATGACAAGCTTATTTAAGTAGTGTGCATTGATCCCTTGCCCCACTCTACCTCACAACCAACCTTGTCTTCAATCTCCAACCGTGGCTCCAAACTACTTATTTAAATGCAAATTTCTTCAAAATATTTGTATTAAATATGCAGTTTTTGGTATACATTGCTAAGAAGAGTGCAGTAGACTTTGAATTACAGTGAAATCCAGTGGTTAATAAGGGTCCCATCTGGAGAGTTTGAACCAACTAATTCTACATAGGACTTTATGAAGAAGAAAAATTTTCACACACAACTATTTCACAATATCTTTGTTTTTAAGAATGGTTAAAGTATAACAGTACCCAAATTACAGTCTTGGCCAAAAGGAATGATATTTCCTTTCCAGATCCCATTTTGTTTAAGTGAACCCATAGTTACATGAATTAATGGATCCTTGGACATTTTTAAAAGTTTAATATCATGGTCCCATATGTTATGACTTTTGGTTACAGCAATTAACTTACTTACCTACTTACTTAATATCATGGTTGTATGATTGCCTTGAAATGTTCAACGTCTTCCTTGTGCCCTGGCATTTCATCTTTCAAATGTTGTATACGAAGAACATATTAACAGATGGTGTCAAGTATCTGTATATTTATGCATTATAAGAAACATATTATAGTCTGACAGTCAATAGACTGGAATATGTACAGCATGAAAATTCGAAGCAGGACGGCCAATGGAATTTATATTGTCAGCTATATATTTGTTATTATGCTTTGTAATAAGTAAGGAAGTACATATATGATAAATGAATTGATATTTTAAAAGTGCTTCATTTGTCCTTGCCAACATTACTTCAGGCCTTGCAGCTTTATGAAGAACTATTGAATTTTCTTTAAGTGTTGATGATAGGGCAGGTGATAAAGCCAAATAAGTAATCAAGTAATCGAAACAAATACAAAACTTTGTATCAAGCCAAAAATACACTGTGATCTATAAATTGCCTGAGTCTTTTGTGTTCTATAATGATCAGGATATTGATTAAGGAAGTAGTATTTGAAGTAATGTTGACTAACCTTAAAACTGCAGTTCTTAATTATATTGCTGTAGTGGTTAAAGGAACTGGATTTAAAACTGGATAATTGTAAATTTTGGTCCTACCTTAGGCAGAAAAGCTAGCTGGGGTTTTTGGGATAGTCACTTGCTCTCAGCCTGCAAAAAAAAACACCATATACTGACAAACCAGTTCCAAAAATATTGCCAATATAACAGCAGAGATTTGTTCTCAGGTCAACAGGAAATAAGGGTTGACTCAATGGACACCATAACAAAAACCACAAAGCATTATAGCACTCTTGGGCATTATTCTATACCTCTAATGGAACCTGTTCAACTCTGATTTTTAGAAAATCATTATAGGTTGAACTTTTGCTTTCCATCATTGGAAATTTCCATTTTAAACTCAAACAGTAGAAAGCCAAGTTTCAGCTTGTAATATCAAATGTATTATTTATTAAAAATGTCTATTTTTTATTTTTTTATTTTTTTATTTTTTTATTTTTTTATTTTTTTATTTATTTATTTATTTATTTATTTATTTATTTATTTATTTATTTATTTATTTATTTATTTATTTATTTATTTATTTATTTATTTATTTATTTATTTATTTATTTATTTGTTTAGTGTTCTTCTGTGCCGCCCTACTCCCTGAGGACTCAGGGCGGCGTACAACATTTTAAGGAACAAATTATAAAAATGTTTATAAAAATTTTCAGAGACCCACAGAACCTCTTAAAAAATATGAACAGAGAATATCAGCAAAATGAGATTGTGGAGAATATCAGCAAGATGACTTTCGATAAAGATATATTTTATCACTGGCCTTGACTATGATAATGGAAGATATTTTGTAAGCCACATATATTGTCAATATTCAAACTTTTCTCACAGAGCCCCCAAGAGTATTTAGCTTATTTTATAATTTAAAAATAAAAAATATTTTTGTGTATCGTCCCTACTGCTGTCAATCCTTCATTCCTCTCCTATTTATTTGTTTGCAACCCATTCAGTTTGACTCAGGTTTATGATCCTAATTTTTATCTGGATTATTTGAAAAGGATTCCTCATCAGTTCACTGGGGGAAGATAGGATGCAGGGGAAAAATAGCTAAACCATGCTTGAATGCCAACAGCTTAAAAAAAAAGAACAAAAACTTAGTTGTCACTTCCAATTTGCAATTCTCTGATTGTTGCAATGTAGTTTCACAATTTTTAAAGGAAGAATATTAAGGATCATCTATTAAAAAAACCTATGCATATCTGAAGATGTAATATACAGAAATTCATTGCTTTAGGGGAGAGAATGTACAAAAAAGATCTACAATTGAAGATATAGAATATAGAATAATAGAGTTTGAAGGGACCTTGGAGGTCTTCTAATATAACTCTCTGCTCAAGCAGGAGACCCTATACCATTTCAGACAAATGGTTGTCCAGTCTCTTTTTGAAAGCCTCCAGTGATGGAGGAGTACCCACACCTTTTGAAGGCAAGCTATTCCATTAGTCGACTGCTCTTATCATTTGGAATTTTCTCCTTAGTTCTAGGATGCTTGTCTCCTTGGTTAGTTTCCATCCACTGTTTCTTGTCTTGCTTTTTGGTGCTTTGGAAAATAGTTTGACTCCCTCATTTTTGTAGGAGCCCCTCATATATTGGAACCAGGGGCGGGGTGCTCACTTACCTCGCTGCCGGAGCCATGCGTGCGCATCTCCACACTTTGGGGGCACGCGCGCTTGCTACATGTGCATGCCCCCTTGCATGATTTTGCTTCTGAGCATGTGCAGAAGCAAAATCGCACCAAAATCTCATGAGGGGACGCGTGTGTGTGTAAGATTTCAGTGCGATTTTGCTTCCGCGCATGCGTGGAGCAAAATCGCGTCAAAATCTCACGTGCACGTGCGTCCCCTCGCAAAATTTCAGCACGATTTTGCTTCCGCGCATGCACAGAAGCAAAATCACCAGAAAAAAATGGCGATGTGCCGGGTGGACCGGCAGAGAGGGCTCCGGAGCAGTTGTGAAATCTGCCGCTCCCTACTGGAGCTGTGTAATTTATTATATAATATATAATATAAATGTTTTAATAAATGAGTAAATAAATAAATAATATTGTTAAATATTAACAAACTTAACTTGATTTGGTTACCAAAACTAGAAAATGGAACAAAGGAAATTAACGCATTAAATCCCTATTTGATTAGTAAAAGACAAGAGAAAAGTTGACTCAAGGCCCAAATAGAAGAGATGCTCCTTTTATTCTTATTCTACTCTATTCTGGTTTCCTATCCATCTATCATAAGCAGACCCTTGGAGAAATTGCTCACCATTGATCTAAGTCAACAACAGCAGTGAAAATTGCCAGCAAAGGACTCATCAAATAGTTAATGAAATTCTCTATAAATAATTTGCCTTTCAATTATGTTCTGGAACTTTTTGTGTATCTCAGATATGTATCAGAGTAAAAAAAAAATGGTGAGCAATCATGCCTTGAGGTAGGAGAGCATTCAATAATATTTCTGTTTCAAAGATAAAAACTCCTGCATATGAAAACAGGCATAGACTCATAACAGGGAAATGTAATCAATAATGTATAATAAGTAAGAATCTGAATCCTTGTTTCTATTGGCAATCCAATGTCAGACTGCGGACTGGAAGGAATTTAATTACTTCTTTCCTTTTCATCTTATTACAATGGAACAATATTTCATTTAGTCAAAGGACTGACCCTAAATATATGTATGAAAACATATTATTAACTTGCAAATATACAACTCTTACATTATTAATTTAATTGCAGGGAGTTAATTTGGAATTAAAACTTCTCAAAAGAGGAGAACGAAAGATATGGAACGTGGCATGCTGTGCTGAATGCTTTGGAGAAATGGAGTTTGTTGATTTTTTTTTACCTCCTCCTAGATTTTCCATTTCACTTTTCTGTCCTTTATGTTTCAAGCCTTTGAAATGAGTTAACCTTGGATTTGGGTCACTCCATTCACTTTAAATTGGGAATCTAACCCCAGATCCTATTGCAACCACCTCAATGATATCAGAAATGGGAATACAAGGGTGTGTAAAGGCCAAGTGTTCTATATCAGGACAGGATAAAGTCCTTTGAAAAATGATCACTGCGCTCTGAGTTACTCTGGGAATAGCCTGATCTAACACAGGCACTGGAGCAGAAAAGGGTTAGAAAAAATAGTGTTCTTCCTTCTCAAAGTCCAATGTGATAGAATTCTCGGATTCTCTAATGAAAATAAGTATTTCTGGAAAGAGTACAGAGAAGAGTAACAAAGATTATTATGGGCCTGGAGGCTAAAACATATAAAGAACAATTCCAGGAATTGGGTTTGTCTAGTCTAGTGAAAAAATGGACTAGGGGGTGGTAGGATAGCAGTGTTCCAGTATTTCCAAGCCTGCCCCAAAGAAGAGGAGTGTCAGATAGGAATTTTCCTATCAAGAGGCGATTTAGGATCTTGCTTCCCTGAAGTCATTCGTACTTAGAAAATAAAACCGAGATTCAATTCTAATTAGCAAAATATTTATTTCCGTACAAAAATAACAAAAGAATAAACCTTTAATAAGCTACATCTTCTCAGCTAAGTATTTCACGTCTGCCTCGGGCGAGGCATCGAAGAAGAAGGGAGGTAGGAGGAGACAAACTCCTGGAATGCACGCATGCGTAGTAAAACATATCACATGTCTGCTTGATTAGAAATACAATAAATCTAGAAAACAGTAGAGATGCACAACTGGCAATTATTCACATCGTGACAAGGAGGTCAACCTATTTTCAGAAGGTAAGTTGAGAAACAATGGGTGGAAATTAATCGAGGAGAGAAGCAACATAGAACTAAGGAGACATTTTCTAACAGTGAGAATGATTAACCAGTGGAACAGCTTGCCTTCAGAAGTTGTGAGTGCTTCATCACTGGAGGCTTTTAAAAAGAGATTGAACAGCCACTTGTCTGTAATGGTATAGGGTCTCCTGCTTGAGCAGGGGGTTGGACTAGAAGACCTCCAAGATCCCTTCCAACTCTGTAATTCTGTAAAGCTCTTTTACTTTAATTAATTTAAATGTATTTATTTTAAACTCACCTTTAAATATGTTTTGTATATAACTCAAGGTAGTGAACATACCTAATACCCTTTCCTCCTTCTATTTTCCCCACAACAACAATCCTGTGATGGAAAGAAATTGGGATAATAATAGCCCAATGGAGAAAAGAATTCCAGGTAAAGGTGAAAGTACTAAAAAGAAGATGTGGTAATAAGCGAACATGTTGTCCTTTTCTAATATGATGATATTGTGTCTTGGATGATGATGAAATATCAATATAAAAAGTAACTCAGAGGACATTAACAAATCAGCTATTAAACCAACCAACTGACTAAGGCAGTTATGAAAATATCATCACTATATTCAGTTAAAGAGGAAAAACAGATATCTAGGGAAATGCTTTATATTTTTACTATATTTGATAATATCTTTTGGTTGATAGGAGATCATATTATTGTAATACATAAAAGAAAAGGTAAAATGTCGTACTCTGAAGGAATTATGTAAACTATCTATAGCCTTAATTAATCAGTGGAAAATTAGAAACAATTTAAAACTGATGTATAGATAGAGATTAATATAAAACTATATGGAAAAAGTTTATAACTGGATTATATCCCATAATAGCTTTTGGATGATAGGGGGACATCAACGCCTCACCTTTTTGTTGTTGTTGTTGCTGTATGTGTTATTGTCCTTGTTATTGTCAACAGGGTTCAGGCACCACCACTTCAATCTTGCCAAAGATGGGATCCATTAGGTACAGTTATTGTCCTCCATCCATGTGATAACACATACTTATGACTCTACCCTGATTTTATTTATTAAAATTTATTTCAATAAATGTTATTAAATCTAATTAACTTTTTAGTGCATTAAAGACACAATAAAGGAATTGCAACTAAAAATTCAAAATTATATTAACAACCATTTAAATAGTGTCAGTCCCTAACAATAGAGAAACTCAATAGATCGAAAGGCTGCTGAAATCAAAATTTAGTTAAGCGATAGAAGAAGCTGTGAGCGGCATGGTGGCCTAGTGATGAAGATGCTGGCTTCCCACTCAGAATATTGAGAGTTCCGTTTTAGGTAGTATATTTCTCTCCTAGAGTACAAAGAAAAAATATATTTGCTGTGAACTCTGTGTGGTGTCAATAAGGACTCAGCTCCACCCAGTTGCCCCCACTCTACCCCAAATTAAGGGATTACAGGGTCATAAAAGGGATTATAGGAGAAGGTAAACATCATTTCCTTGTGGAAGAAGATCCCATGAAGAACATGGTCCCCAAAATGTTTGCATAATTTATTCACATTTTTTTCCATTCCTTTCAAAATGAAGAGAAGGACCTTGCTTGTGCATGCAAATTAGAGGAGGCAGGCTTTAAGTTATCCACATCTAAATACAATGTGCCTTATTTTATTAATGTTCTATTGGATTTTTATTAAAGCGGACAAATTTAAACCTAAGTACCCTTAAATTCAAGAGCACTTGAGAATTGCTAACTACAAACTGAGTTGCAGTTCAAGAGATGAGAATCCTGCATTGACTAATTACCATATTTTTCGGACTATATGATGCTCCGGACTATAAGAGTCACCTACTGTAGCTTTTGGAGAGGAAAAAAAAATCTGCCTCTGCTTCCAGCATTCATCTGGCCTGTTTGCTGCTGCCCGTTTGCTGCCGCTGCTGCCTGTTCAGCACCGCCTCTTCAGCGCGGCCCATTCGCCACCACCTGTTTGCCACCGCCTGTTTGCCACCACCCATTTGCTGTCGGTACCGCCGCCCATTCGCTGCAGCCCGTTAGTCACTGCCCATTCGCCACCAGCCGTTCACCGCTGCCCATTGGCCGTGGTCCGTTCACCACGACCCATTCCCCGTGGCCTGTTCACTGCCAACCTGGCCCGTTCTAAACAGCTGATTGGCGCCGCACCAACCCCCTCCCCCTGCAACAATATTTGGAGTATAAGACACACAGACATTTCCACCCACTTCTTTTTTTGGGGGGGGGTGCTTCTTATACTCCAAAAAATACGGTAGTTGCTGTAGATCACTTATTAAAAGTGCAATCTAGCATCATTAGACTGTTGAAATGTTTTGATCAGTAGGATCACGTATCCTTTGAAGGTAGAAGATACATCAAAGCTTTTCCTAATGTGTAGTCCTGCAAGAAATGAGGAGTTGTAAATCAAATATGTGTAGTTGTAATGGAAATGTTGTCCAAGTCTCCATCAATACTCAAAGAAAAGCAATGCAGATTTAAAAATAAAAATAAAAAATGCCTGAAAATGTACCACACTTGTTTTGTATTCATTAAAGTTTGGTTCTCAAAATGTTTGGAGATATCTTCTGTTCAGAAGTATCAACTTCAAACCTAAAAAGAAAAAAAAAATATGTTTAGAATTTACTGTAGAAAGACACCTTAAAGATATTGATGGGTCTTGTCTTTTATCTCTCAGTACTTTCGTGAAACCATTTACTGATCCAGTAATGTGCTGCTAAGATAGGGCTGCCACGTAAAGCTACATACAGATCAAGGGATTTTCGGCCATTAATTGACTGACCAACCTTAAATCTTGCCAGTATTATTAGCGCTGTTCATCTGCACTACATCATTTGGTAGTATTCACAGTTGTGCAGAAATTTTAATCCAGGTGCTGAGTATGGAACTCCAACGTTATGAATGGGAAGCAGATGGGGGAAGAAGAAAATATTTCTAGTGCTTGCATCACTTCCTAATTTACTGTTTATAGGAATGGACTGAAGTCTGGTATAACCCCAGGCCTATCATAAACTGGAAGAGAAATGTTAAATTAGCAGTGAAGAAACCTTGGCACATTTTAAAGTACTTTTTTCTCTCTCTTATGCATATGAACCAAAGACAAATTCCTTGTGTGTCCAATCACACTTGGCCAATAAAGAATTCTATTCTATTCTATTCTATTAGCAATAGCAATAGCACTTAGACTTATATACCGCTTCATAGTGATTTACAGCCCTCTCTAAGCAGTTTACAGAGTTCAGCATATTGCCCCCAACAATCTGGGTCCTCATTTTACCGACCTCAGAAAGATGGAAGGCTGAGTCAACCTTGAACCTGGTGAGATTTGAACAGCTGAACTGCTGAACTAGCAGTAGCCTGCAGTGCTGCATTTAACCACTGCGCCACCTCGGTTATTCTATTCTATTCTATTCTATTCTATTCTATTCTATTCTATTCTATTCTATTCTATTCTATTCTTTCTCTTTTGATTCTTGCTAAGCACTTTTAAATTACAGGTTCTATGGTCTTTCTCAGCAGATATATAGCTTGGGAATGTTAGAACATGCAAATATAAGGACAAATAAATGAAAGTAGTCATTCCACACACAACATACTTCCAATTCTGCACACAACACACTGGTGGTCAAATAAAGATTACAAATGAAGGCAAATATATGTGTCCCAGGATAATCTTGTGGCATCCAATCCAGATCAGTTACTGGGACCAGAACGTATGGATTTATGATAGAACCCATCCTCAGGGAACTTTACCACACATTCTGGTAGAGCAGCGGTTCTCAACCTGTGGGTCACGACCCCTTTGGGGATTGAATGACCCTTTCACAAGGGTCGCCTAAGACCATCGGAAAACACATATTTCTGATGGTTTTAGGAACCGAGACACTGCTCCTCTATCCGTCTCCAGGCGGGTCCATCCACATGCAAATATACTACTGCAAATATATATATATATATATGTATATATATATACACACACATATATGTGTGTGTGTGTGTGTGTGTATGTGTATATGTATATGTATATGTATATGTATATGTATATGTATATGTATATGTATATGTATATGTGTGTGTGTGTGTGTGTATGTATATGTATATGTGTGTGTGTGTGTGTATGTATATATATATATATATATATATATATATATATATATATATATATATATATGTGTGTGTGTGTGTGTGTGTGTGTGTGTGTGTGTGTGTGTGTGTGTGTGTGTGTGTGTGTGTGTGTGTACACCATGGGAACTTCTGAGCATGTGCAGAAGCTGAATTTCCAGCACTGCGCATGCATCGCCATCTTGTTTTTGGCTTTCTTTTGCATTTTTTAAAAAAATTCAGCACATCGCATGCGTGCACACACAAAGCGTATGCGCGCCTACGAGGTGCAGCCACATAGTGCAGGAGGAAGCAAACCGGCAGCGAGGTAAGTTAGAACCCACCCCTGAGTTTCCTAATAATTTTATTATTTTATGGTTGGGAGTCACCACAACATGAGGAACTGTATTAAAGGGTCGTGGCATTAGGGAGGTTGAGAACCACTGTGGTAGAGAGAAGGTCCCTGAGGATGGACTCCAGTACAAGTCCAATAGCTCGGGAGATTAAACCTCTGGTCCCAGTGACTGACTCAGATTGGATCAAATACAGATTACACAATATTCATAATAGTACAAATCTATGTTATTCTTTGGGAAATCCTCTAGGATGAAGGGCAAGTAGAGTTGCCCTTCAACAATTCTCAGAATCACTTGCCTCTTTTTTTCTTGTTAAAGGGCTAAAATGAACGGAGGGGATTTTTGCCCCTAAAAAAGGGAAGGAAAAGGGAGACAGATAGAGCAAATGTTTTGACGTGTCAATCAAATATCATCCTCTTTCCCTGTCTTTCTCACAGTCACACACATCCTATGAGTCCCTTGTGCTTGCTCATTGTTATGTAGTAGATGTGTTGCAATAAAAGTGCTACCTGAGACAACCTTCAGTGATGCTTTTCTTTTTTAAAAAATAGAACAATTGTGGCCTTCACATATAATATTTTTAGTCCAGCTGAAGTGACAGATATTATGTTTTTCCCAATAGCCTTGCTCTCATAATTGCTTTGACCCTGCAAAGACATATAGATATGAAAAGCTACTCTGATGCTACATTTCAGAAATACGCTGGTTAGCTTTCCACTTACCCTTTTGACACCTGGCACAGACTTTGACCACATTTCTTTAAAATTATAGTCGTTCACGAACATTGCACAAATGAAAGTGAAGTCAACTGAAATGTTTATGGGATGGTGCTTATGCAAAAGTGCTTATTAGATCTAACGGATTTGTTCATATAACAGAAGGGAGGGAGGAACGAAGGGAGGGAGTGAATAGAGAAAGAGAGAAAGGGGTAGCTGGTTTATGATCTTCTGAAATGAACACCTAATGGAACACAATGCTCCAATTTCAAAAGAAAGAAGCTCTTTGTTTGAGAGAGAGGGAGAGGGAGAGGGAGAGGGAGAGGAGAGAATGATAGGGAGAGAGAGAAGGACAGAGAGAGAGGGACAGAGAGAGGAGAGAATGATAGGGGAGAGGGAGAGCGATAGGAGAGAAAGAGAGAGAGGAGAGAGAATGATAGGGAGAGAGAGGGAGAGCAATAGGAGATTTATGTAAAGTATATCTGTCCCTGATATTCTCCAAAATAAGTCCTTGAGAAATTAAGAACAAAGCCTTAACAATGTTGTTCTGCTCATTAAGCTACATATTAGGTTTTTGATGAATCAATATCAGAGATATTTTTTTAATGTTTTATAATTTGGATAAGTATTAAGGATGTATTTTTGCTCCATTTGTTTTCTAATGAAGAAACCTTCCCTCACTCCCTTACAACTTGAAGTTTTAGATGGGAAAAAAATCCTTATTGATGCCAGTGGGTATTTAGCATTAAATTCCAACTAAAGAACCAAACTTTTTTTAAAAAATGGAACATATAAAGTATAGTCTTGAAATAAGACACATTCTTCTTACCACCATCACCCTGCCCATATTTGAATATAAATTATCAAAAACAAAATGTAGAGTTACAGATTAACATAGCCAGTTTTCCTACAGTGTTTTTTTTAAGATGTATTAAACTTTATACCAAGAGCCAATATTTGAAGCTCTGTAAAAAAAATATTTGTTTGTCAGGCCCAAATGATTTTGAATCACTAAAAATTCTTAAACAGTTATGAATTTTCCCTCTGAAGTTCACATATTATGAGGAGCAGGGATGGAGGAGGAGGAGGAGAAGGAGGAGAAGAAGAAGAAGAAGAAGAAGAAGAAGAAGAAGAAGAAGAAGAAGAAGAAGAAGAAGAAGAAGAAGAAGAAGAAGAAGAAGAAGAAGAAGAAGAAGAAGAAGAAGAAGAAGAAGAAGAAGAAGTCATCCATTTTTTTACTATTATTGTCAAGTCATCTGTGTTTTAGAAGTTGATTCATTAATAAAGTATTTTGAACAATAGACTTAGACTCTCTCGGGGAACTTTTCTTTTTTTCTCCATCTACATAATTCCTAAGTGCAAGAATGGATGATATTGTCCTCCACTTTGAAGACATTACAAATACCCATGGGTGTTTTCCTCTGCTGTTTCTCAACACCATAATATCTCATTTGCTTGCAGTTATAACACTTTCATAGCTATGATGGTTCAAGAAAGGAAATGTATAGGAAGGGAAATATAGAGATTATTGTGGTTTCAACTGAAAGAATACTGAAAGACATGGGTGGGCATCCCTCTATGAAACATCTGGAAAGGCATAAGATTACATTGGGAAGGAGGAAGCAATCTTTAAAAGCAGAAACTGAAGAGAAAACATTTGCCTTTCTTGAATGCACTGAAGAGAATGACCAATCAGTTGGCCATAATCTAGACTGAATAGCAATCTGGCCTGTTCCCCAGACAGCCACAGAATCCAGAAAAAAAAACTGTTGAAGTCAGCATAAGGAAAAGCTAAAAACAGCACAAAAGACAAACAACTTAGCTGATGTGTGGAATTGGCCTTTGATGCAGTTTGATATATTGACACTGAAAAAGAAACTTTAAATGAGATTTTTTTCTTGTTCCTCTGTTGTTGCTGATCAAGCTGACTTTGCAAGAAAAACAATAAAATTAAGAATCACAAACCCTTGCAAAATCTGTGAAAAGGGGATATAGGTTGGACAAAGGCTTATAAAACAACTGGATTTGCCACTGAGCATACACTTCACAACAAAATGGCCTTTGAATACCTATTTTCATGTGTGTCTGTGTGTTCATATTTCAAGTATTGTATGGTATGTTTTTTTTCTACATCAGCAGTCAAAATTCAGCCAAGAGTGGATTTTAACTTATAACTGCGATCTTGTTTGCATTAAGGCTTGAAAAATGTGAAATGGGTAAGTTGACATTGACGTGAGGACTGGATCAATTTATCTTCCTTCCTTGTGAAGACTTATAGAGTTGGCAGTGGAAAATGTATGTAGTACACATCATGAACAATAAATTCTTTCCACTTCTACTTTCAATTTTCTGGGGGGGAAAAATCTCCAAATAAATGAGGAAACAAAGTACATCAGAAGAATAACAAGATTCTGTCAGCAGGATTCATTTATAGAAGAAACTTCTTTATATACAATAATATAAAACATGATGCATGTATATAATACCCATGCAGCTCTTGCAACATGGTAGAGAGAAGAAGTAGCAAGTACAAGAACACGAAGCAAGGAACCACAAGCAAAAACAAACAAACTCTTATATATACAGAACAGTTAAGCTAAGCCACGCCCAGCCTCTGAGCCGTCTCACATGGCTCACAACAAATCCTGTGTCTCAGTCACCAAACAGTTCCCATTGGCTGACTTGTTGTTATGGCTATTCCAGTTCATAAATTTTTATACACTGAAATATTCCACTGAACAGAGCACATCAAGAGATGTATCATGGAAACCACTGGAATTGGTTTGTAAAGTTGAGATCATAATCGGAGATCAGGTTAACTCAACTACAAGAAGAAAAATTTGAGCAACACAGGCTCCCACTTTTACTAATAGCATTTCCCCCCATTTTCCCTATTCATTTAGCATTTGTTTATTTTTGAAAAGAGTGAGAGCAAAGCAAAGCAAAGCAAAGCAAAGCAAAGCAAAGCAAAGCAAAGCAAAGCAAAGCAAAGCAAAGCAAAGCAAAGCAAACCAAACCAAACCAAACCAAACCAAACCAAACCAAACTGACAGAATAAAAATTATTCCTATCGAGGCGATATAGGATCTTGCTTCCTTGAAGTCATCCTTATTTAGAAAATAAAACCGAGATTCAATTCTAATTAACAAAATATTTATTTCAGTACAAAAGTAACAAAAAATATAAACCTCATTAAGCTACATTGTCTCAGCTAAGAAATCACGTCTGCCTCGGGCGAGGCTCACAGGAGAAGGAAGAAGGAGACTCCTGGAATGCACACATGCACAGTAAAACATATCACATGTCTGCTTGATTAGAAAATACAATAAACCTAGAAATATTGCAGAGGTGCTCAACTGGCAATATTCACATCGTGACACAAAGCAAAGCAAAGCAAAGCAAAGCAAAGCAAAGCAAAGCAAAGCAAAGCAAAGCAAAGCAAAGCAAAGCAAAGCAAAGCAAAGCAAAGCAAAGCAAAGCAAAGCAAAGCAGACCAGACCAGAGCAGACCAGAGCAGACCAGAGCAGACCAGAGCAGACCAAACCAAACCAAACCAAACCAAACCAAACCAAACCAAACCAAACCAAACCAAACCAAACCAAACCAAACCAAACCAAACCAAACCAAACCAAACCAAACCAAACCAAACCAAACTGCCTTTTGCTTACTATTATAAGAGAGAGTGAGGCTGACTATGCACACATCTCGCTCACTTTAATCCAATTCACGCACAAGTCTTGACATCCCCCGATGTGAAGGTCCTCTTCGAACACAATGGACAAACATTATCATTTCCCCCCAGTTATGCTGCTTAGCAGTGTTCTTTTTTGGTTCAAACTGTACTGTTGTAATAGGTGATGCAGAAATCTGTCTTAGACAGCTCGACAAGAGTATTGATTTAGGCGTCCATTAAAGAGTAAGATGAGACAATGGGCAAGAAAGGAAATCATTCTCAAGGGTGAAAGGGATTTGTGGTGAAAATGTATTTAAGTTTAACTGCAACACACAGAGCAGACTCAAAGAATAAACTTGTCCGAAAGATATATTTTTTTCCAGCCTTGTGGTGTATTATGCTCTATTCAGGTTTTCTTGCTTTTGCATACTAAAAGGAAATGTAGAATTTCAGAACGAAAAAACAAAATCAAAAAGGAAATGATACAATACTTCACCATGCGACATCCACACTGTTTGGTTCAATTAGCTTACTTCCTAATGTAGCCTCTACTAATTTATCTCAGCATTAAAAGCCCCACTGAACATAAAACATAGAACATCAGCATTGGAGAGGACCTTGGAGATCTTCTAGTCCAACCTCTTGCTCAAGCAGAAGACCCTGTACCAGTGATGGCGAACCCTTTTGGTACTAAGTGCCAAAAAGGTTGCGCAGAAACATCATGCGCGCCCGCACGCTTGTTGGGGCCACGCTCCTGAAAAGAGGAACTTCCAGGTTCTAGCGCACATGCGCGCCCTACGATCAGCTGGCCAGCATGCATGCGCAGGCCAGTTTTCGGCCCTGCTGTGCACACAAAGGTATTGTGCTCCGGAAAAGCCGAACTTCTGGGTTCTGGCATGCATGTGCACCCAACAATCAGCTGGCCGACGTGCATGTGCACACAGGTTTTTGGCACTGCTACGTGTGCGAAGGACAACTGATCAGCGCGCGCCCATGTGTGCCAGAAACCTGGAAGATAAACAGGCAAGGTTGCGAGTGCCAGGCGACATGGCTTCGCATGCCACTTTGGGCATGCGTGCCATAGGTTCGCCATCACGGCCTTATACCATTTCAGACAAATGGCTGTCTAGTATCTTCTTAAAAGCCTCCAGCGATGGAGCAGCTGCAACTTCCGAACACAAGTCATTCCACTGTTCACGGTTCACTGTTCTCACTTTTAGGAAATTTCTCCTTTAGGCTTTGATTGAAGGCAAGCTGCTCCACTGGTTGATTGTTCTTATCCTTAGGAAAATTCTTCTTAGTCCTTCTAGATTGTGTCTCTCCTTGGTTAGTTTCCATCCATTTCTTTTTGTCTTGCCTTCTGGTGCTTTGGAAAATAGGTTGTCCCCCTCTTTTTTGTGGGAGCCACTCAAATATTGGAACACTGCTATCATATCATTCCTGATCCTTCCTTTCACTAGACTAAACATACCCAACTCCTGCAACCCCATTCTTCATATTTTTTAGCCTCCAGCCCAGGGGTGGGTTGCACTTACCTCGCTACCGGTGCGCTGCCATGTTGCGTGCGTGCCCCCTCATGCGATTTTGCTTCCTGCGCATGCGTGGAAGCAAAATCTCGCCAAAATCTCACGAGGGAATGCGTGCGTGTGTGTGATTTCGGCAGTTTTTTGCTTCCACGCATGTGCAGAAGCAAAATCTCACCAAAATCTCTCTCTTGCGCGCGTTCCCTCACAAGATTTTGCTTCCGCGCATGCGCGGAAGCAAAAAATTGCCGAAAAAAATCAGAAAAAAGATGGCGGCATGCGACGGACCGGCAAAGATGGCACTGGAGCCTTCGCATGCAAATTGGGCAATTGGCGGGTTCCTACCGGAGCTGCGCACTGGACCGCACTGGAAGGAACCCACCTCTGCTCCAGCCCCCTAATCATCTTTGTTTCTCTTCTCTACATTCTTCCCAGAGTCTCAACATCTTTTTTTTTATATTGTGGCAACCAAAATTGGATGCAGTATTCCAAATGTGGTCTTATCAAGGTCTTATAAAGTGGTACTAACACTTCACATGAACTTGATTCTATCCTTCTATTAATTAAATTAATATTATTAAAATATAATTTATTTCTACAGGGTTTCTTATATACCGGTAAGTTTTAGAAATAATTGCTGTTATATCTTCCTCTCAGAATTCATGAATCAGGTAAGAAATACCTGTGTGTTTTTGGCTGTTGAGGAACATACAAGACGTTCTCTGTGAAGCCAATGTTTTTCCTACATGTGAAGGGGCTCCTTTGTTTATCACTGTTCTTTAAAAACTCTAGCCAGCAACTTGACTTGTCTCTCTGAGAACAGAATGTTCTCTTCATTCGTAGATGTATTATGAATCTAGAAAAACTTCCACTAGGGGGAGTAGGAAGGGAGTTGAAGTTTACCAATTCTCATTCTTCAGCACTGATGATGTTACCTAGTTGGGTAATGTCTGCAAGAAAATAATCAAGCTCACAGAGCAACAAGTACCCACAGGCAACACTATGACGTAAATCAGATTTCATATATCTCATTTTTCTATGCATTATAAGATCAGTAACTGTTTTCTGGAGTTAATTATATGGCCATGTTGAAAAACCAAGTACAACTTCAATGGGATAATGTGGAGAAAACCATGCTCACAGAGCAAGAAGGTTTATAGTGTAAGCCACCCTGCGTCACTTTGAATAATGAGATGGGTGGCAAATAAATGTAATGAGTAAGTAAGTAAGTAAGTAAGTAAGTAAGTAAGTAAGTAAGTAAGTAAGTAAATGTATGTAGGTTTATTTTCTCACTTCACAACACGTAAGAGTTACTTACTATCAGTGGTGTGTGAAATCACTAAGCATTTGCTACAATCAAAATCCTGGGAAGCCTTGAATTCCATCTGAAATTATTCATATCTATTTTTACCATTTAAAAAAACCCCAAGAGTTATTAATATGTATGCTGCAGCTTCATCTCTTCATTATATAGATCTGCATATCATACATCTTTCCTCTCAAAATGCTTGTTCTCAAAAGCAACATCACTGAAAAGAAGTGGTACATTTACTAAAGGATTGCCTCAATAAACATCATTTCCATGCTATGTCCTTTGCTGGATACAATGGGATAAAAAATACAGTATGATTCAACCTCATTCATAGATGTGATCACACTGAGCCTCATAGTAATGCTTTTTCATAGCATCTCTTTGTAACATAATCAGTATACTATTGGCCATGCTTCTCAGAGGAGTAACTGTAGCAGCACTTTCTTCATGGACATACATTGTTCTTTAGGAATTCACAAATGAATCATCCTATGTAACTGATATCTATAAATCACTCCGTGCATGTAATGAACCTAAAGAACAGAAATGTTTGACAAACGTAGTCATGGGAATTATCAAAGAAAAGAGAAAAAAGGAAAGAAGAGAATGGGAAAATGTTAGGAGATCTCTCCAATCAATGGAAAGTTGGAAAGAAAACTAGGTAAAGAAAATTGCCACCCTGTCTTTCTGTCATTCTGCAAAGTAATCCTTTAAACCTAAATAGAACAGGGCAAATTTGCTAAGGGAGAGTGATGAATAAAGAAAGGTTGAGCTCAAAAATGGGCTAGATCTGGCTGGGGGATTCCAGAGAAAAGATAATTCAGGAGAAAGTGCATCCTCAGTGGCTTGGAATATTGAATCCTCTTGAGTCTTCTTATCTACAGTAACTCCCCTTCTTCCTTCCCCTTAAGCAGAAATATTATTGAGTGAGAAGATAAAAAGAATTCCAACAAGAAAAAAAGAATTCCAACAAGAAAAAAGTCAAAGAAACAAAGAAAGAGAGAAGATGGCAAGGAAGTAATAGGCAGTAGATTAAAAAAAAAAGATGTTGAGACCTTGAAAAAAGTGCAGAGCAACTAAAATGATTAAAGGCCTGTAGAATAAAACATATGAAGAAGAGTTTCAGGATTTGGATATGGCTAGTCTAGGGGGAAAAAAGGATGGGGTGACATGATAGCAGTGTTCCAGTATTTGGCAGGCTGCCACAAAGAAGAAGGGGGTTAACTTATTTTCCAAAGCACCAGAGGGCAGGACAAGAAACATTGCCAAAAAGGCACTAAGAGTTGTTAACCTAATCTTGCGTAGTTTCTTCTCTGACAATATTACTCTGCTAACCAGAGCATACAAAACATTTGTCAGACCAATCCTCGAATACAGCTCACCTGTCTGGAACCCGCCCTGCATATCGGACATTAATACAATTAAGAGAGTCCAGAAATATTTCACAAGAAGGGTCCTCCACTCCTCTGCTCGCAACAGAATACCTTATTCCACCAGACTTGAAATTTTGGGCTTAGGTAACTTAGAGCTATGTTGCCTTTGATCTGATCTAAATGTAGTTCATAAAATCATCTGCCACAATGTCCTACCTGTCAATGAATACTTCAGCTTCAACGGCACAACACACGTGCACACAATAGATTCAAACTCAATGTAAACTGCTCAAAACTCTACTGCAGAAAATACGACTTCAGCAACAGAGTGATAAATGCCTGGAATGCACTACCTGACTCTGTGGTTTCTTCCCCAAACCCCAAAAACTTTAACCTTAGACTGTCTACAGTCAACCTCACCCCATTCCTAAGAGGTCTGAAAAGGGTGTGCATAAGCACACCACTGTGCCTACCGTCCCTGTCCTACAGTCCTATAGTCCTCATTTATCTGTACTTCTTTGCTTATGTTATGTTAATACAAACACCTACTATCTTGTACACATTTTGACAAATAAAATAAATAAATAAAATAAAAATAAATAAACAATGGATGGAAACTAATCAAGGAGAGAAGCAACCTGGAATTAAGGAGAAACTTTCTAACAGTGAGGACAGTGGTGGTTTGAATGCAGTAGTGTAAGCTAACTCACTGCTCACTCCAGGAGTTTGATTATAAGCGGCTCAAGGGTGACTCAGCCTTCCATCCTTCTGAGGTCGGTAAAATGAGGACCCAGCAATATGCTGACTCTGTAAACCACTTGGAGAGGGCTGTAAAGCACTAGGAAGTGATATATAAGTCTAAGTGTTATTGCTGTTGCTAACCAGTGAAACAAATTCCATATGGAAGTTGTGGGTGCTTCATCATTGGAGTTTTTTAAAAAGAGATTGGACAGCCACTTTTCTGAAATGGTATGCAGGGGTGGCCAAACTATGGTTCTTTGAGGACCTGTGGACTTCAACTCCCAGAATTCCTGAGCTAGCCATGCATGCATGGCTGGCTCAGGAATTCTGGGAGTTGAAGTCCACAGGTCCTCAAAGAACCATAGTTTGGCCACCCCTGGTATAGGGTCTCCTGCTTGACCAGTGGGTTGGACTAGAAGATCTCCAAGGTCCCTTCCAACTCTATTCTGACTAAGTCCAACTCCAGAGCCCGGTAAATAGAATGGTATTTTGCAAAATATTACGGGGATAAAATCTCTGCATATTCTTCCTGTATCAAGAATTGGGTAGCAATCAACCCAAGAAACAGAAGCCAGAAGGTAAAATAATCCCTACTTCAATGAACTTTAATGAACACAAATGACATAAATTACACCTATCCCTTATATAGAACATTGCAGCCTAACATCCATTTCCTTTCAATAAATCTGGTTAATAAGACTGTCAGAATCTTGCCTTCTTGGTTGGAAGGAATCACTTAGGGCTTGACCTGTGCTCTGCATGCTTTCCCCAACTTAGACTTTGGTTGACAGATAGATTTCTTCAAGCAATGCACAGTGGAGGCATTCTGCACAGTGGGCACAATTGTGAAGTAGATGAAGCCCACATAGTGAATAACTGGGACCATAGCCAAAGGTAACACAGCTTGGTCACCATTTCCTTTGACTGAAGGTAAAAGGAGAACATATCTATAATGCTTTGTGTGGAACTGCAACTGTTTAAAGTTGAAGATCCAGGAGGGTTCAGTACCTATTTACTATTGAAAGAGTTCTGCCAAATGCCAGTTACATAATTGATTCTGGCATAATTGCAGCTGTCTTTTAGCAATAGCAATAGCAATAGCACTTAGACTTATATACCGCTTCATAGTGCTTTACAGCCCTCTCTAAGCGGTTTACAGAGTTCAGCATATTGCCCCCAACAATCTGGGTCCTCATTTTACCAACCTCAGAAGGATGGAAGGCTGAGTCAACCTTGAGCCGGTGAGATTTGAACAGCTGAACTGCTGAACTGCAGTGCTGCATTTTAACCACTGTGCCACCTCTGCTCTTACCCTCTCAAATATAAGAACAGGGATAGGAAGAGGTACAGGATGTGTCCTATCTAAATGCATCAATGAGGCATGTTGTATCATTTTCTCAAAGAAAGGTTGTGGCACTAAATTATCATAGCGTGAACATATATTTTCTCTCCTTAAATTTCTACTGCTAAAATGCTGATTTTGTTATGAAAGCAGCTACATCAAAGCATGTTGATTTCTCCTCCTTACCTTTTTAGTAGGGATTCAAAGATTATCAGTTGCTAATCAGGGGCGGGTTGCTTGCTTACTGATGCTGGTGCGCTGTGCGCGCATCTCCACGTTTTGGGCGTGCGTGCACTCACTACGTGCATGCGCCTCCTCACGCGATTTTGCTTCCATGCATGCGCGGAAGCAAAATTTCACCAAAATCTCATGAGGGGACGCGCGTGCATGCGAGATTTCAGCACGATTTTGCTTCCGCACATGCGCAGAGGCAAAATCGTCCAAAAATTCTCACAAAAAGATGGTGACGCGCGCGACGGACCGGCGAAGAGGGCTCCGGAGCGATCGCATACAAATTGCGCAATTGGCCACTCCCTACCGGAGCTACGCACCAGACAGCTCCGGTAGGAACCCACCACTGTTGCTAATTACAAAAACAATATGACTTGTCAGTCTGAAAAGTAATCATCAGCTATGTACAGTGCGATTTTTTTAAAAAAATTGAAATTACTTTGTAATTTATGCTGCATTTTTTTAAAAAGATAGATAGATGATAGATAGATAGATAGATAGATAGATGATAGATAGATAGATAGATAGATAGATAGATAGATAGATAGATAGATAGATAGATAGATAGATAGATAGATAATAGATGGATGGATGGATGGATGGATGGATGGATGGATGGATGGATGGATAGATAATAGATGGATGGATGGATGGATAGATAGGGGTGGGGTTGGCATGGCCATGGTGGGCATGGCCGTGGGTGGGCATGACCCAGGACTTGTGTCGGGGGCACCTGTGGTGGCCAAGTGCTAAGGCAGGACTTCCCTGAGACCCTCTCTCACTCTCACTATAATCTCCTTCCTTCCTTTTCTTCTTTTCCTTCCCTCTTCATTCTCCTTTCTGCTTCCTTCCCCTCTTTCCTTATTTTTCCTTCCTGGCCCTCTTCCCATCTTCCCTTCTCTTTCTTTGCCTTTCCTCTTTCCCTTTCTCCTTTCCTGTCCCTTCTTCCATGCTCAAATGCAAAAGGGGAAATATTTATCCTTTTGTTTTGCTTTTAGTTTCTTTTGATAGCCCTCTGCCAACAAAAGTAGAGCCTCCGACCACTGTTTTCACTGGCAGAGGGCTGCAGGAGGCCATTGCAGCTGAAAACGGGGCACTGGAGGCCCAGTGCGTTTTCACAGGCAGAGGCACCGGAGACTGGTCCTATGCTGTTTCCAGGTCGGCCCCGCGGACCAGATCTAAGCATCTCATGTGTCGGATTGGGCCATGGGCCTTGAGTTTGACACTCCTGCTCTAGATTTTTCTAGCTTGAAGCAAATAAGTAAAATTCACCCAATTCCCTCATTGCCTGGCATCCCGGCAATGTTGACATTTTCCACCATTGAGTATAAATTTAGATGTTGAAACAGATGCTTGGTATAATTGATCTTGACGTGAGATTCAGTAGGCTACTGTCTGCATCAGAGATAAGAACGGCAATATCTGTGTACTGCAGATTAGAGCTTTACAAGTCATCAATCACCAGTTTGTCCTTGTAGCCATCTACTAGATACAAGCTTTCTATATGAGTACAGTAAAGGTGTTAACATGCATTTTGCATCTGTCTGGTATAATTTTCATTTCTATCACACCTATATTTTCCCCCTTATCTGCTTTCAAAGTTTTCTATCAGCCATGCGAGTGTCTTGATTTTTCTCCTTTTTTTCAGCAATTTAAAGATTTAACAGACCAGAATCACAGAGTTGGAAGGGACTTTGGAGGTCTTCTATTCCAACCCCCTACTAAAGCAGGAGATCCTATATCTATCCAGACATGTGGCTGTCCAGTTTCTTCTTAAAAGCCTCCAGTGATGGAGCATCTCCAACTTCTGAAGGCAAGTCACTGGTTTACTGTTCTCATCGTTAGGAAATTTCTCCATTAGGCTTTCATTGAAACTGAAATAGTATTCGGTGTTACTAGACCGATGCATACTAAACTATATTAAGTTATAAAGCTTATGGAGATCTAGATCAACAGTATATGACATACACTAAACCTGGGCAAGGAAATTAGTGCTAATATTGCTAAGCTGAAGGTCCATTGAAGTAAAACAACTTAGACAATCTTCCAAAGTAGCATGGTTCCATACAAGACATGAACAAAATATTAGCTATAGAACATAGACAAAGCTTTTTAAGAGGCGGCTAAGGGCACTAATGTACAATACTTGGCTGATATGAATGATAATATTCTTATTGTGCTCAATATTTTTTTCTGTATGCATTTCAGAAGTCAATGCTTGTATTATGACTTTTCTATGAGCTATAACAAAAAGATAGGTTGGGTGGATTTCTCTTCTTAATTTTTACTTATCTGCAACATTTGATGTTCTATGACCTGAAAGTAATTGGTTAAGAGAAGCAAAGTGATGGAGAAATTGGAAAAGGTGAAACAATTTTGTCATGCAATGTATTTTAATACTAAAAGAGAAAGATTATGTTCTTACATGAATGACTGTTTGTTTGAACATATTTCTTACATTTTCTAGCCTTTATTCTAATGTAGGTAGGTAAGAGAAGAAACGACAGACATCACGATCTCCGGAACTTTTAAAAATTGTATACGCTCAATACTGGAAATTGGAAAACACACCAAATGATGAAAAGATTATAAATAAGATCTTAGGATGTGCGGAGATGTATAGACTCACAATGGAAATGAAAGGCAAAGAAGAAACAGATTTTTATGAGGTTTGGAATAAACTATATGATTGGTTAGAACAGAGGAATAAAGATATATAGAAATAAATGTAAATGTAAATGTAAATGTAAATAATTAAACTGTAAATAACTAGGTGATATGACACAATACTGTTAAAAATGTTTATTGTTTTATAAGTTGGAAAAATAAAAAATATTAATATTTTTTTTAATTTACTAAGCTTTTGTTAGCCCCTGCTAACATCGTGAGAGTGTAAAATCACCATTGAAGAAATGCTCGCTTTTATGTGTTGCTGATCAATTTAGTCATTGCATGAGTGATGGGCTCATACTCTTGCCTCCCCTCTATAATTAGCTTTGTTGTTTTTGCCTTAGTCATGCTGACCGATTGAGATGTGGTTTCTGTTACCTCCTTTCCTATTGTGTATTGCTTGAGTGCTCTCTCTCTCTCTCTCTCTCTCTCTCTCTCTCTCTCTCTCATATATATATATATATATATATATATATATATATATATATATATATATATATATATATATATATATATATATATATATATATATATATATATATATATATATATATATATATATATATAAATCTATCAATCTATCAATCTATCATCTATCTATTTTCCAGAGTTTTATTGCAACACATACAGATTCAAATCTGGCACAGAAAAGACACAGATCGTTGTTTTTCCACTCACCCACCCCCAAAAACCCCACCAAAAAATAGCATGCAATATTAAACAGCCTGGAAAAATGCTTGCGTGAATACGGAGGCTGCATCATGCCATACCTCTGCAGCCTGCAAATCAAGAAGGCCACAATAGTTTTGGAAAGAGAGTTAAATTTGGGCAAATAAAAGGGGGGGCATGGAAAGTTCCCCCCTTTTGACCGACTGGTGGATTAAATGGAAGCAGAAGAATTGAAATGAAGTTCTCCCTGGATTTGCAGAAACCCTACTTTTGAAGTTTTTTTCAGGGAGAGAAAAGAAGGTGGGGTAGGGTTGGGAGTCTCTCTGGAGCCCCCTTGCTCCAAATCAACACCCATATATGAGGGACTGGTGAGTCCCATCCTTCCTCGAGGAAGGTTTTTGTAGTTTTGTAGTTCTCCTGCGCAGACGCACCCAGCAGCAGCGGCAGTGACGGCAGAGTTTGCTTGGGATCTCCGCCATCTTGGAACTGCACCGCGTGCGGGGGAGTTTTCTTGTGTGGTGCAGTTTCAGGATGGCGGAGAGCTTGACTGGGAGAGCCAGCGGTGGTGGCAGAGATTGCTTGGGAGAGGCCAAGGAAGCTCTCCGCCATTCCAGAACCCCACCGTGAGGTGACGGCGGTTTACCTGTTAAGGCTCTGGGCCTCAGCACGCCGAGCTGGAAGGGAGGCAGCTGAGCACATGGGTAGGAAGGGCTGCGGTGCTGAGCCTCAACAGGTAACCTGTACATAGAATATATTGATAGTTATTTTTGTTCATGATTCTGTGGAATTTATATATGCATGTATATAAAAGTATATAGCAGGTACTCCCATCTGCTAGTGATAGAAAGTATCTGTGCATATGCATCTAAAATTATAAAGTAGACATTCAAGCTTCGGAATATGGTGTGGCCAGTCCTCTAGTTTCCGGTTTTACAAAAAAGGGTTAATGTACATAACAGGAAAACAAACTTGAAATATTCAACTCTTTAATAGGTACTTTTTGCTAGAAATGGTTGCTCTTGCTGAAATAATTCTAATTAGGAAAATATATTCATACTCATATGAACTAATATTCTCCCCAGTATTCAGATTTTTGTATGGAGAAATTTTGAATAAATGGTTTGCATTTGTCCAATGGAGCTTCAAGACATTTTTATAGAAAAATATGCAGTGCAAACAGGGTAGAACTTCAAATAGCTTGCTATTTGGTGAAAAATGCAGAACCTTTTTTAAATTATTGAGCTGCTGTTGCACAAAAATAACCCAACCGTATTACTAAAAATGAAATATGATATCATTTCTTTCCAACTCTTGAAACTCATCTTGCAACATATTGGCATTATCTGTTTTTACCATTTAAACTTGTTCTTACAAGGAAATGATACGTTTAAAAAATATGTAAAAGCAATATTTTTTGTAGGAGTTGTTTATAAACCAAGGATGTAAAGGGAAGATCTGAGATTGTGGTTCATTACATAATTTGAACCCAAATATTTCATCTTTAGCAATATTAAGAAAACTCCTAATTCCTATTTGAAACTTGAGGTCTCTGCCTGCCAGCACAGAAATATAGAAATATTAGCATGTTTAAATGTGTTTTCTTAAAAAGATTATCATAGAGACAGAAGCGTTCATCGTCCATGAGAAAAGCTCCATATTTTAAATGGAAACAATGGAAAATGATCAGATTATTATTTTTCCACCTACATATCTATAGTAGAGAAGGGTGATCTATTTATGAATCCTGTTTTATTTTCTGGAAACAAAGATTTACATGTAGACTTGAATATAAAGTATACGCAGTTTCACAAATAGACTGCTGGCCAAAATTTTATTTATTTATTTATTTATTTATTTATTTATTTATTTATTTATTTATTTATTTATTTATTTATTTATTTATTTATTTATTTATTTATTTATTTATTTATTTATTTATTTATTTATTTATTTATTTATTTATTTATTTATTTATTTATTTAAATAGATTTGTATGCCGCCCAACTCCCGGGGGACTCTGGGCAGCTAACAACATGTCAAATCCATTTATAAGTATAAAATCATATAACAATTAAAAACTACAAAAGTTACAATAACATCTAGCATTCATAACCAGGGGGAGAGACCCATATATAGTCTGATTGGTCTCACTTTCACCCTGCCTGCCGGAAGAGCCAGGTTTTTATTGCTTTACGGAAGGCCAGCAGGGTGGGGATAGTCCTGATCTCTGGAGGAAGCTGGTTCCAAAGGGAGGGAGCTCCCACAGAGAAGGCTCTCCCCCTCGGCCCCACCAACCGGCATTGCTTGGTCGATGGGACCTGGAGGAGACCAACTCTGTGGAACCTAACCGGTCGTAGGGAGGTATGCGGCAGGATTCGGTCCCGAAGGTAACCTGGTCCTGAGCCATGTAGGGCTTTAAAGGTCAAAACCAACACCTTAAATTGGATCCAGAGACTAATGGGCAGCCAATGCAGCTGGCGGAGGATAGGTGTTACGTGGGTGTACCTAGGCACACCCACCACAGCTTGCACAGCTGCGTTTTGCACCAATTACAGTCTCCGGATACTCTTCAAGGGTAGCCCCATGTAGAGCGCGTTGCAGTAAAATACATCATATAAGCCTCAAATTTCCTATAGATCTTAAGAGAGTATGGCAAAGAGCTACAGGGAAACAAGAGAATTAAACTCATTGGCAGCCACTATGCTTTGCATGCAAAAAATAGTAAAATGAAATGAAATTAATCCCAGGTTCTTTTTCTATCATTTCTAGGTATGACTAAAAAAAAGAAAAAGCCACTCATCATGGTTCTCAGTAGCAGTTTTTAAAATCCTTGGCTTCTGTGAGGGACTACAAAGCTTTCAATTAAAATGTTAAATTTAAATTCACCGACAAAGGAATAAAGGGAGACTAGTTTCGCCTTTCAGCCCCAATCCAGGAGCCTTCGCAGGCAGTCCCTTCCGTGACAAACTATTTTGTGTTAAATCTAAATTTACTGACAAAGAAATAAAGGTAGATTAGTATAGCTATTTCAAGCTGTTTAACTCTCATCAGCTAGCCATACTCTTCTGGGATTCGAATCCCAGGCCACTTGCATATTAGGCAGGTGTATTAACCTCTAGGCTACTGTTCTGCCCCGGTTAAGAATTTAGCACATATACAGTTTGTTCAAACTTAATTTAATCAATAAACCACTACTAATAACTGACTTAGTAGTGGTGACACACACACACAAATCTAAAAGCAATCTTTTCTTGCAAAAACTCAGCTGCTAATTAATCTTCATTAACAGCTGGCATAAGTTCAGAAAGTCTTAAATCATAGCAATGCAATTAGTTCTTGTTATCTCATGAAGTTTCAAAGGCTTGGCAAAATGCCTAGAAGTTTTCCTCGATAAGCAACCAGAGGCAGAAAAGCAAAGCAGAGATATTCCAGACATGAGGCACTCACGACGGATACACAATTCTCAAATGTTGTTTCCTGCAGAGGATTCAGCTGCCTCTGCTTTCCTTAACTAGACTAGGGGAATGGCCAATTAGCCCCAAGTCTTACTCCTGAGGAGACCTCCTCCAGAGTAACCATTCTTGCCTTTTGGCAGCTCTGCATGCCCTTGCATTCAGAAGAGGAGAAGCCTCTTCTCCCTCATCACTGCTATGAGGTGCTGGAGGTTCGAAGGCCCTGGATGAACCTCTGCCTCCGGCACCAAGTCCTCGCTAGCCTCCTCACTGTCCGACTCGGGTGCCTGCTGTACAGGCTGCTGGCGCAATACCAAGTCGGTCTCCTCTCGAAAGGGATCAGCTATCAGCTGCACAGGCTGCTGGTAAGCCACAACAGCTACAGGCTCTCCTTGCTTTGTTGACTGTACCAGGGAGGAGATTAAGTGTTTTTCCAGTGAGACCGGTCTATCAGGGCAACCTGGTCTACCCAAATATGGGATGGAGCATACTGCTTCCGTTTTTGCCTTTCAGCCTTCAATGAGAGCTAAACAGCTTGAAATAGCTATACTAATCTACCTTTATTTCTTTGTTGGTAAATTTAAATTTAACACAAAATAGTTTGTCATGGAAGCGACTGCCTGCAAAGGCTCCTGGATTGGGACTGAAAGGCGAAAGTGGAAGCAGTATGTTCTGTCCTGTCCTTCTTTCCTGAAGCCTGGGGAGGGCGAAAAATTTATTTATTTATTTATTTATTACGGTTTTCTTATATGCCGCCCAACTCCCAAGGGACTCAGGGCGGCGTACAACAGAGAGAAGATACAAGATCACCAATAATAAACGTTACATTAAAAACAAATATAAAAATTAAAAATGGCCCAACGGGCCTACCGGACGTCCAGTGGCTTCAGTGAGCCCTGCGCACATGCACGGGGGGACCCCATGGGGGGGTTGTGCACACATGCGTGGGGGAGGGCATTGCATTATGGGTGTGGGCACGCACGCACACACTATCGAGCGTGCCCTTTTGGCATCTGAGCAAAAAAATGTTTGCCATCACTGGTATAGGGCCTCCCAATTGAGCAATGGGTTGCGCCAGAAGATCTCCAAGGTCCCTTCCAGCTCTGTTCTGATTGATTGACAGTAGCCTGGTGGAAACTCTTTACGATCCATATTTTAATGTGTTTCAGTTTGGCTAAAATTGTTGAATTTGTTGCCCAGCTTTCACATTCAAGCTGCCCTTGAAAGGACATGAATTCACTGCATGTCTGACCCTGTTTAATTGAAATAACTGTCAACCTTAATTGCAAGCAACAACTTTATGAATTGGGCTGCAGGACAAGGGTGCTTTAGTTGAAGCTTCACTGAAATGAAGTATGCCTTCAAAACTACGCACACTTTCACCTGTTAGGTACAGTCTAGGTTTTGCTAGGCATGCACTGTGCATGTGCATAGGAGCTAGATCCTATGTTTTAATACTTTCCATGACTACTCTATTGTTAAGGGAAGAATTCCCCCGTAGAGGCGATTTTGGATCTTTTACTTGGAATTCAAATACTTAGAAATAAAACCGAGATTAAAATGTCTAATAGAAAATATTTATTTCGGTACAAAACAATATAAAACAATAAATCCTTAATAAACTACATCTTTGCTATGTAACACGACCTTCCAGATCGGAAGGCACATCAGAAGTGATTAATGGTGGATAGGAATGTAGACATGCGTAGAACATCATATCACATGTTCTGCTTGTATTGGGAAGTACCATAATATTTAGGATAGGGGTGCATTACCCTGCATAGACTCACAACTGACAATATTCACATCGTGACATCTATGTTTCACAGCAAGTATGGAGAGTATTCTCATGTTATGCACAACAACATTGCCCTTGTGAGGAAAGACTAAAATTGCATAACCTCCAACCACATGTGAAAGCTTCCACACAGAACTATCAATAGCAATAGCACTTAAGACTTCTATACCACTTCACAGTGCTTTACTTCCCTCTCTAAGCAGTTTACAGAGTCAGCCTATTGCTCCCAATAATTTGGGTCCTCAGTTTACCCACCTCGGAAGGCTGGAAGGCTGAGTCAACCTTGAGCCTGGTGAGATTTGACCTGCCAAATTGCAGTCAGCTGGCAGTCAGCAGAAGTAGCCTGCAGTACTGCACTCTAACCACTGTGCCACCAAGGCTCAACTAGGTTTACATGTTAGACTTAATATGAGATATTTATACAGAATCTCATTTTGCAGGTCCCACATTTTTAATATTTGTATGTCAGAGTTGAAAGTTTGTGTACAGATTCGTGCTGGGAAATTCTGATCCCTCTCAGCATATCTCTCTAAACCTTATTTCCAGCTTTCAAATCCTTTTACTAAACTATGGAGCAGAGGAATGCAGATTTCCTGTTCTAGAAAATACCCATATTTAAAACCAGAAATGGATCTTGAGTCGGTGATTCTTGTCCCCTCATCAAGTTAATAATTACCATGCCCCTCTTTTCACAAGATTGTCGGTTTTTACACAATTGTGATGTTTTTTTAGATAGAAAATTATAGTTAATATAATGGGCCACTAACCAAGCATCAACTGGTTCAAGTTTCAAATAGCTATTATAATTTGAATGGGAAATCCATGCAGTGTAATGTACAACTATAACTACCAACAATTAGAATTGTATGTTTCAGATGGGAAGTTAATAAAAAAGAAATACGGACAAATTAGAAAATTTCTCTGCTTTTAATCCCTGTGTTTATGATGCATCAATATCTGACGATAGTATTATATGGAATTATCTAAAAATGAAGGGAAAGAGGGAGGGAGGGAGAGAGGGAGCTTTTTGAATGACCAGGAAAGACAATGTATGCATCGGAAATGCCCAATTACTACAGGTTAATGTAAAGATTAAAAACCTTAGTCAAATTCCTGCAGAAATGAAGTACTATACGCCCCCAACTCCAAGGAACAGCAAAATGTGGTTTAAAAGATTTCAAAGCAGTGTAATTGAAAAGGACACAGTCAAGTCCCATTTAAAAATTAAAACACAAAATAAGCATTTTTATTTCTATTGGGAATTATTACTCATTGTGGCATGCAGTCTCTTTGCCTGGAATAGTATTAATCTCCATCAGCTTCTGGTTGGTTTTGAACACCAGATCTGTTCAGGTTTCCCTGTTTGCCTTCTCCAATGTTTTTCTGTGACTTGGCTTTGGATGATCTATAAGACGTTTGTAGACTTTTTGATCTTTCCATCTTTGTTCCTCTTTCACTTAGCACCTTGATAAAGTCCATTGCCCTCCAAACCATTGCCTCTTTCAATGTGTGAGACCTGTTTATAGCTACTTTATTTGAAGTGTAGAGACTGTAATGGGGCAGTCAAGACTCACAATTGTTGGACACATGTATGCACCGAATAGAGTACTGATAAGTGAGGCTCCACTATTTACCAAACAGAAGGGGGGAAAATAACACTTAGCAATAGCACTTAGACTTATATACCGCTTTACAGTGTTTTACAGCCCTCTCTAAGTGATTTACAGAGTCAGCATATTGCCCCCAACAATTTGGGTCCTCATTTTACCCACCTCGGAAGGATGGAAGGCTGAGTCAACTTTGAACCTATTGAGATTTGATCTGCCAAATTGCGGCCAGTCAGCCAGCAGGCACCAGAAATAGCCTGAAGTATTGCACTCTAACCACTGTGCCACCACGGTTCATGATTGTTCATCATTTACTCCTGCATTAAAAAAAACCCAATAGTCTGAAGTGAAAGGTGATGCCTGTCTCACTTTATTCTGCACAGACAAGCTTTATCAGGGCAGGAAGAGAGAAAAAAGTCAATTTTCTGGTTTCCTCCTTATGGATAAGCAGATGATGTTGAAAGTGACGATATCTGAGGGGATAAAGTGCAGTCCTGATGCCACCTAAATTAGTAGATGATATCAATAAGTCAATTTAAAAATCATGCTTAGTTTGTTCTATAGATTTGGTATGCTCAGTTGTTGCTGATCTCCTCTATCTACTTATCAAATATTTTTAAAGGCAACATTATGCCTGTTTCCTGATAAGTTTATATTCTCCTCACTCTTATTTTTTTAAAAGATGGACATTGAATAGAACTCTTAGAGTATCCCAAAGTTGCTTTTTCAAAATGCAACTGGATGTTTCATTTCTCATCTAAAAAGCTTCTTCAGTTCTGACTGAATGGTGGAGGATGGAAGGATTTATGTTCTTTCTGAGAGCCGTTGAGGCCACTTGGAGGTTTATCTGTGCCCTCGGGGTCACCTGAATAATGCAAATGGGTGTGGAACCTTCTTGGAACTGCTGAAAGGACTGTATTGAAACAGGAGATAGGTAATGCCATATCCCTGCCCCTCTGTTGAGACAGGGCTGTTCAATCTTAATGCGGATGGCCTCTTTGACCCCTCTTTCAAAACAGCAGTCCTTTCTGTCCAAAATGTGGACTTTGCTGACTTCCAAAGAGTGCCCTTTGTCTTTCAAATGCAGATGGACTGCTGAATCTTGTCCTGATAGGTTTGTTCTCCCATGTTGTTCCATGCATTTGTAAAGTGGTTGTTTTGTTTCTCCAATGTACAGATCTGTGCACTAGGGGCGGGTTCCTAATTTTTTTACTACCACTCTGTGAGCGTGGCTTATTTTGTGGGTGTGGCTTGCCAGCCATGTGACCAGGTGGGCGTGGCTTCTCGGACTGCTGAAGGGAGGGGAACTGAGATAGGTCCTGCTGCCCATTCCCCCTCCCCTCAGCAGCTCGAGAAGCCTCAAACATGCGAAAATGCCTAGGATCATCACCGCACATTCGTGGCTTCTCGGACTGCTGAAGGGAGGGGAATTGAGATAGCTCCTGCCGCCCATTCTTTCAGCGTCTCACACGCTCCCTCAGCCATCCTTCCCTGCTTGGACTCACTGTGGGGTAGGAAGGCAGCGCATGAGCAGTCCCGGAAACTCGGTTTCTGGGCATGCGCAGAAGAAAATTAAAAAAAAATTAATTTTTTTTTTAAAAATGGCGGCACCCAGGCACCGGCAACCGACCGCACCGGTACTGTGACATCACCAGCGGGCCACTACCGGTGCTATAGAGTGGACCGCACTGGTAGGAACCCACCACTGCTGTGCACGTCTCACTGAATTGTACTGCATATATCACATTGCTCAGTTTGTGTTGGGGTGTTTTATCCTTGGGGTGGACAAGCTTCTGTCTTGATGTATTTTTGGGTTCAACCAACACAACATACATACATACACACTTTAACCCATAGTAGTAGACATGTTATGTGGGAAGGATCATTCTTTTAATATACAGGAACTAGCCTGTTCCACTTTCTTGTCTGAGTCATCTTAAATATCATAACCAAGAATGTACTGTATTGTGACCCAAATCCCATCTCTTAGTGTGTGTGTGTGTGTGTATTGCTATTATAGCTGTTGAGACTTATATGTTGTGTGGCATAGACCTTTTCACTACCTCATATTTCTATTCCACTCTAAAAAAAATCCAAACAACTGGGATACTCTGGTTGCTACACAGGTAAATTAAATATATAAAATACAAAGCAATAAAGCAATGATGAACACCACGTAGTAAAATGTAGATAAAGCTAACAGTAAGAAGGAAAACAACGAGGCACATAAAAGTTCAGTAAAACAAGAACCAAAATAAACAGTATAAAAATCTTCAAGTTAGAAAGAAAAAGAAATAATAATAAAAAGAAGAAAAGAAAGCAGTTCTTAAAATGTCTGGGGAAATAAAATGCAGAAGACAAAAAAAGTCTTAATATAAGCATCATGAGGAGCATATTCCAAGGAGATAATGTTATGGCTTAAACCAGTAGTGGGTTCTAAAACCCTTTAATACCAGTTTGTGTGTGTGCTTGTGCACACTTGCAATGCTTCTGCGCATGCACAGAAGCGTCCTGGGTGGGTGGACGGAGCATCCTGGGTGGGTGGGCAGAGCCTCCTGCCGCCGGCGCTACTGGTTCTTACAACTTACAAACCGGGAGCAACCCACCGCTGGCTTAAACCGACCTACTTCAATCATCTGACAGTGGAGTTTAAGGTGGATCTCAGACAAAAGACTTCAAAGCAGAACTTGGATAGACTACTACTACTACTACTACTACTACTACTACTACTACTACTACTAGTAGTAGTAGTAGTAATAATAATAATAATAATAATAATAATAATAATAAGAAGAAGAAGAAGAAGAAGAAGAAGAAGAAGAAGAAGAAGAAGAAGAAGAAGAAGAAGAAGAAGAAGAAATTAATATCTACATTATGTACTCACTTTGAAAATATATGTACATATATAAATGCATACCTATCATGCTGTTATATTTTGGGCTATGCCACATTACGTAAGGCATAAAAAAGGAAGCAAGAGCTGTAAATGTACTTTTATTTGCTTAGATCTGATTGATTTAAAAATATAAGGAGGGAAGACAGGGAAGAATGAATGGACTGTACCAGAGGGAGACTGGAAAAATGATTGGTCAATAATGGGTTGGAGGGAGGGAGGGGCTAAGTAACAGTCTTCTATCTCTGAATGACTGCTGGACCTGGCAGCAAGGGTGTCCACAAGGATGGAAGGAGGACAAACAATGAGAAGTGTTAGATCCTACAGGCAGTAAGCATGTCTTAAGCCCTTCTATAAAATTCTAATCTCAGGGGCCACATTTCTTTTCTTGACCACCACAAGATGCTCTCCTAGCCATGGCAAACTGAAACAGGAGAGCTTTATGGACACAAAACCTTATAATACAATCTGGGATGAAGGTGTAAAGTCTACCACGTGCATACTTTTTTAATGAAGTGTTCAGGTAGAACAAAGTAAGGTGAAAGCAAAACAATATTAACAAATAAGTATTGTTAGGAATCCGATCAATTGTCCATTTCACTGTGAATTAGCACTGGCTTTGCACCAAATATCTGTTCTAAGTTTTATTCCCCAAACAACTATTTTTCTGGGCTAGATTTTGTAAAGAGCGGAGAGTGAAAATGTGATTTCTCTCCTCCTCCAAAACCAGATTCAGTGTCATTGTTCCCTTGGCATCGTTGCGCCTGTACTTGTGCTGCTATCATTTAACTTTCTGGCTGAGTAGTTGTTATCTTTTCTAAATTAGTTGCATCAGTCACATGCTAGGCAATCAAGGGTCACATACTAAACAAAATGGCAATCACCCATCCGCTAACAGGGTTTGCACGATGAAGCTCAAGAACAATTAATCTACAGTGTATGCTTCATACACACATAAGTCCTGAAAATTAGTGTCCACTTGAGAAGAGGCAGATCTGTTGCTCTTCCGTTCCCATCAATTTGCCAGAACAAATGGAATTACATTCTCAGAGCACTTTTAATTTCTTTATACAGTTGAACTTGGTCAAAATTCTGCCTACGCTGTTGTCATTTTCCTCCACCAACTGCGCCTATTATATAAAAATTTGAAATAATTACCATAATTGCTTGGGCTGCAGGAAAACACTAACTATATATATGGAGTTATGGAGGAAAATGAATCTTTTACTTTTTTTATAGTAGTATGTGGGATAGAAAAGAAATCTTCATTTATGTAAGCTAAAACCCACTTCAATTTTATTTGCTGGCATGAGGCATTTTAAAAGTATTCTACAAATGTTTATAGGCATCTAAATTTGCAAAAAGTTGAAATAAAACTTCCAATTCTTTGCACTTGTCAGAAAGACTCTTCAAAAGAGGAAGTGCAGTGTGCATAGGGCAGTGATGGCGAACCTATGGCACACGAGGCGTTGCCCTGTCAGCTCCACGGGCAAACCAGAAGTTTGGAAAAACGCACTTCCGGTTTGCCGTTGTGCTGTTTTTCGCACTCTGGAGGGTTCAGGGAAGCTTCCTGAAGCCCCGGAATGCAAAAAAAATGATGAAACGGGCAAACCGGAAGTTCGGAAAACGCACTTCCGGTTTGCCATTGGGCTGTTTTTAGCGCTCCGGAGGGTTCAGGGAAGCTTCCTGAAGCCCCGGAGTGCAAAAAATACCCCAACGGACAAATCGGAAGTGCATTTTCCCAAACTTCCGGTTTGCCCGTTTCGTCATTTTTTACTGTCCCAGGCTTCGGTAAGGCCTTTGCGCGTGTGTGTGTGTGTGTGTGTGCACATGCACAGGGGGCAGCATGGGGGGGTTGTGCGCATGCGTGGGGGGGGAGGGAATGGGTGTGGGTACGTGTGCGCACGCTAGCACGCACACACACCCCTTTTGGCATGAGAACCAAAAAAGGTTCACCATCACTGGCATAGGGTGTTGCAAATGTTGTTTAAAAGGGTTTTCAGTCACTTTGAAGATGAAATTAAGAGTAAGTATCAGGAATGTTTAATTTTCAAAGGAACCCACATGTATCAGGCAGTGCACTTAAAAACATCCCCTTCTATATCTCGTTCACATTTGGATTACATGTTTTATAGACACCCAGAGATAAGAAGCAAAAAGAAATTCTGATTAAGGGGTGGGGGGGGAACAAGATAAAAATCAATACAAAAAAAATCTTACAGAAATGACTTGGGCTTACATAAAGCTAGCATTTATAGTTGTTACTGTGTTCATCCTCATCCTCATCCAAAATAGGAATAGGGCCAATATTTGCAAATGTAGATTATGCAACCAAGTACATTGTTCTGGACTCAGCAATTTTTAACATAACCATTTGGGACATATGTTCTGCCAAAGCCATCAATCATACCACATTTATGCTGCTTCCACAATCTGCTTAGTTCCTCTCCTTCTGTTGTTTATTTTAAAAAGAGAGAGTAGGAAGGAATAGGCAATCGCCCTTTCCTTAAAGTTCATTTTCCTTCTTCACATGACATCTGCTCCTTTCTGTTTTATGAGGTGGCTTCCTTGCTGTAATTGCTAATTGTTTAGTGCAATCAACATCTCAATCAAATACATACTAAATGCTGTGTGTCCAGAATAGGACCTGTAAGTACAGTAATCCCTCGCTATATCGCGGTTCGCCTTTCACGGTCTCGCTGCTTCACGGATTTGCATCGTGCATTGTGTTCTGCATTCTGATTGGCTAAACAGTCTCTCCTGGATGTCGGCATCTGCGTTCTTTTGCCCTCTGCACATGCGCAAAGCGTTCTGCTTGTGCAGAGGGCAAAAGAACGCAGATGCCGGCATACAGGCGGGTGGGGGAAGCGGGCGGGGGAAGCCCCGTGCCGCGAACGCCACCAGGTTGTTGGGCTGTAAAGGTTAAAAATAAAGGTTCCTACTTCACGGATTTCGCCTATCACGGGTTCTTTTTGGAACGTAACCCCAGCGAAAAACGAGGGATTACTGTACATACATTTTCAGATACTAATGTTAAGTCATGTGAGTACATTGGGCTTTGCTTTATTGAATTAGTAATATATCTCAGTCCATAAATGTGGTCTTTCCCTACCCTCCAACATCTACCGTGTTATTTAAAAACAAAACAAAAGCCAAGAGGTGTGTGTGTGTGATATCAAAACTTTGTAGTGCATCTGTACACACCCCATCATTTATGCTATTTAATTCAAATTCGATCTCCAAAGAGCCAGTTTCAATTTTTTTTTAAAGTAGCAAGATGACAAGTAAGTGTTCCCAAACTGGCGTGATCCCAATGTGAAAGATAGCTTTGGTGAGATTTAAGCAAGATTACTTTCTTAGGGACAAATTTTCTATCGGCTGCTCTGTCCATTTCCCCCCTGAAATTCTCAACTGCAAATCTAATCTTTCTAGTCCTCTGCTTCCATCACTTGAGCTGCACATAGCAATAGCAATAGCACTTAGACTTAGATACCACTTCACAGTGCTTTACAGCCCTCTCTAAGTGGTTTACAGAGTCAGCCTATTGCCCCCAACAATCTGGGTCCTCATTTTACCGACCTCGGAAGGATGGAAGGCTGAGTCAACCTTGAGCCGGTGAGAATCGAACTGCTGAACTGCTGGCAGCCAGTGATCAGCAGAAGTAGCCTGCAGTACTGCACTCCAACCACTGCACCACGGCGGCTCTTTCTCTTATCATATACTTTCTCTTATCAGCTTAAAAGTAGAAGAAGCAGAAGAATTGATGTTGCTTACTTTCCCCATTAAACTTCTTAAATGATAACTGAGGGATAAACATAGAATACTGATTGTAAATAAATAAGGTTCCCCCCCTTATCTGCATTAAGAAATAAATATTTTCTTTTTCTTGGACTAGAAGACCTCCAAGGTCCCTTCCAATTTTTCTTCTTATTATTATTCGCACTTGTATGCCGCCCACTCCACAGAGACTCTGGGCGGCTATGTTCTATGTTCTTCCTATCTGCACTGAACCACATTCACTATTTGAAAAAGGAAAACTGTATGTTCAATCATGTTTAGATTAATGTACAGAAACAATACTTGGCTTAGAGAAAGACAGCACATAGAAAGCAAAGATAGCATTGCTTTTCTTTGACATGCCAGCTTTCTCCAGAGATAATTTTTGTCCCACTTGCACGTAGATGTTATTTTAGTTACAGAAGATGATTCTTTAGCATTTCACATCATTACAGCAATCATCTTTATAGGTTGTGTAGAAAAGAAGGAAACAATCAGCTTCTGTTTGGAAAGGAACATGAAACTGTATTTGCATGACAGGATTCAAAACGATCAATGACAACAACAGGAGAACTGTTGTGATGGATTCCAAAGACATCCTGTCTTTGGGTGGAATAATTAATCATCTTCGTTCAGTGGCAGCTTTCTGACAGAAATAAATTGTATACAATGTTCAGTATTAAGGTCACACATAATAAAGTGGTTTTGCTGAGTGAAAATTGTATTCAGCCTTAAAAACAGAATGATTACATGTTATGAGCTAGACAACTCATTTAAGCATCTGGAGTTTTTGAAGATATGTCATACAAAATTATGACACTTTAAAAATAGTGCTGCATTTTCCACCAGGCATTTTTTTTAAACATCTGCAACTGGGAATGTTACTCACACCCAAGTCACTTCAAGGTTCAGCTCAGGGGAGGGTTCCGGTTATGTTCGCTACCGGTGCGCATCACGAGCATGTGTGGAAGTGAAATCGCGTCCCACCGTGCAATTTCACTTCCGCGTATGCTCAGCACTACATTACAAGCCAAAATACAGCTGAGGAGCTTTTCAGCTGTGCTTCGGAGGAAGAATAAAGGTCAGTATTCACACAAGGGCGGGTGGGAGGGCTTTTTCCCGACAGCTCAGGACACGGAGAAGCGCCAAAAAATGACATCATCACCGGACTCCTACCGGAGCTGCGCTTCGCACTGCACCGGTAGGAACCCAACACTGGTTCAGCTACAGCAAAGTGCTCCTGATGAAGCTGTCCTTGAAAATTATTCAGATGTTTCTCCTGCTCCAGAATGCAAGAATGGAGGCAGTGATTGAACGTCCACATGATATCTCTTGTTCCATGAGCTGCACTAATTGCCAGACTGCTTGTTTATTTTTAAATTTTATTTGCTGCCCATCTCTTATCCAACGACACTGGGCAGCTTACAACATACGTTGTTCCAAGGTGTGGTTCAGTGCACCAGTTAAGGTCTGCATGGCACAGGAACAAGTTTTTTTGAGGACTCTCCAATAGGTTTTGCCTGACTAGTATGGGCTAACAGATTAGGTGTGCTCAATTAAACAGTGCTTTCTATCAAGTGCCAAGAAGTATATTTCCTCTGTCATAGCACCTGGCCTCTGAAATGAGAGCTTTTCTGAAATTCACATGGCCCTCACTACTGCTGGCATTCTGTAAAGCCTCAAAGACCTGGTTGTTCTGCCATACCATGCCAATTTGGTTTGGTGGTTAAGGCATCAGGCAAGAAACCCGAAGACTGAGTTCTAGTCCTACCTTAGACATGAAAGCTGGCTAGGTGACTTTGGGCCAGTCCCTCTCTGAGATAAAATCACCTCTCAGGGTGGTTGGGAAAAATAGGAGTTTTAGGTTTGTTCGTGGAGTTATATATAAAAATAAATAACAGTGGGGGTGGAGGGAGAGGGAGAGGGAGAGAGAGAGGGAGAGAGACAGAGACAGAGAGACAGAGGCAGAGACAGAGACAGAGAGACAGTGAGAGACAGTGAGAGACAGAGAGAGATGATAGATAGATAGATAGATAGATAGATAGATAGATAGATAGATAGATAGATAGATAGATAGATAGATAGATAGATAGATAGATAGATAGATAGATAGATGATAGATAGATAATACATACATACATACCTTGCATTGAGATGAAAGGGACCCCTTGTTGGATCTGTCTTTGTTTATATTTGAGTATGGTGCAGAATGACCAGATTTCATCTTGTTCTCTTTAATATTGGATTTTTTTATGGCTCTTATATTGGGAGCCACCCAGAATCAGCTACTGTTGGCTGGCACCTAAATGTGTTGTAAGAGCCATGGTGGCACAGTGGTAAGAATGCAGTACTGCAGGCTACTTCTGCCGACTGCCAGTTGCCAGGAGTTCAGCAGTTTGAGTCTCACCGGCTCAAGGTTGACTCAGCCTTCCACCCTTCCTAAATTGGTAAAATGGGGACCCAGATTGTTGGGGGAAATATGCTGACACTGTAAACTGCTTAGTGGCGGGGGGTGTAAAGCATTGTAAAGTGGTATATAAGTCTAAATGCTTATTGCTATTGATAATATGAACAAACTTTTCCCAGCTATTGAAGTTCAAGGGACAGCCAATCCTCTAAATGCATGTGTGTTTAAGCCAGAAAAAAAAATCAATGAACACATCAGTTAGTGTACTTCATATCAAGTCTCAATGGCTTCAATTTAATAGCTAAGTTGCTTTGCTTGAAATCAGTTTCAATCTGCTTTTGTGGCCACATCTACACTAGAACAAAGCTGAATCTTTCCATGACTGGAGGAACATTCATCTTCAGAGGACTTATTTAGAAGATGATATCAGAGTTTTATGTTAACATTTGTACAATGGACTGCTATATAAAAATGGATGGTTGACATTTATGAATCCACTTTGTAAAAACTTAGGACCTAATTTTCTTTTCACTGCGTTTTATTACAGTCAATACATGAGAAGTGGAACAAATAATTTACCCCAATCCACAATCTAATTTACAGATGCAGATTCAAAGGTAATCATTTGATGATATGGGGGCCTCATGAGACAAGCTACGAAATCGATTTTAAGGGACTGGTTTAAATAACTATTTCTTCCTTCTTTTGTCGAAAGATATTCAATTCACCTTTCATTATGCCTCTCTAAGGTATTGGTTCCATCCCATTCTACACTTTTTAAAAATATTGTGAAGTCATGTCTGAGTTTCATTTTGCTCCATGAATAAGCTACTTTAGTAATCATTTCATAGAAGTTTCACAGAATAACAGAGTTGGAATAATCCTTGGAGGTCATCTAGTCCAACCCCTTGCTCAAACAGGAGAGTCTATGGCTGTCCAGTCTCTTCTTAAAAGCCTCCAGTGTGGGGCACCCACAACTTCTGGGGGCAAGCCATTCTACCGGTTGATTGTGGTCACCATTAGGAAATTTCTCCTTAGCTCTAGGTTGCTTCTCTATTTAATTAGTTTCTGTCCATTGGTTCTTGTCTTGCCTTCTAGCGTTTTGGAAAACAGTCCCCCCTCATCTTTGTAGCAGCCCCTCAAATACTGGAAGACTGCTATCATATCTCCCCTATTCCTTCTTTTTGGCAAAAAAAAATTCCATTCTTATTTATTCTATATGATATACAGTAATTGTCTCCCCACCTTAAGGCAGAAGTGGTAGAAAACAATATTCCTTAAAAAACTATATTCCAATTTCTCCTAAATATTTTTGCATGAACAAACCTGGCAATTTTATAATTTCTCAGTAATCCAGAAAGGGGAAGAGATTTCCATTCTAACATTATACATAAATTTTAGCTCTGCCCCTGAGGAAGACAAAAAATGGATGTCAGATATTCCATCGCTACTTGTAACGTTCTATAAAGTCCCGTGGGCTAACAAGTTTGAAATAGGGCAGAAAAAAAGATATAAACAAAAACAAGAAATAATAATATAACAGCTCCTTTAAAAGCATCTTGAAATATAATACTATTCTTCCCTTCTCCTGGGAATAGAATAAGTCATACATTACTGAAATTATTTTTCTCAAACATGTACACATTTTTCCCTCTCCTGGATCTGCACATATAGCTATGAATTATGCAGGCAGAAATATAAATGTTTTGCAATAAAAACATATTGTTGTTTTTACTGTTATTATTCTACAGTTGTAATTTGCCCACATTTTGTAAGTTCAGTGCAGGTTCTACAAATCATTAAAAAAATGATTAGAAACAGTAAAGTAATTGACTATGTTTGTGACCTGTTCAGTAAGTTAAGGTTTTTCATTTGTTAGCACTTCCAATGCATCCAAATTCCAAGAATGACATTTCTTTCTTTGTAATGTTTAAAATAATCATCCAATCTAACTCTTTCTCCTTTTTCATGCACACAGAATCACAGTGAGAGTCCATTAGGATACTCTCCACAGCAGAACAAACTCTATTTTTTATCATATTTTCAATGTTTGTATTTTAAAATGCCAACCACAGTATCACTTTTGTATTAGGAAATAACTCACCAGTCTGTTTTCTACTTTGCATGTGATATAATATGAACAACTTCAAGCACAGAACAATCCTTCTGTGTCATATATACCCTTAGCTTTTTCCTCCAGCATCTACAGTCATCTCTCCCACTCCCTCTCCCTCTCCCTTCCCCCCCTCTCTCCATTTGTCTCCATCTCTATCAGAGTTTTAGCAGGTTCTGACCAGTTCTGGAGAACTGGTAAATACCACCTCTGATTGGCCCCACCCCCATCTATTCTCTGCCTCCCGAGTCTCAGCTGATTGGGAGGAAATGGAGATTTTTCCCACCTTCCCCCGAAGTGGGGTGGGAATAGAGATTTTACAATATCGTTCCCCTGCTGTGCCCACCAAGCCACACCACACCCATGTTTTAAAACTCTACCGAAGCCGAAAGGGAGGGCTAAAAGGAAGTTTGCTTTTCAAGCCCTGCGCTCATCTGGCCTCTGCCTACATCAGTTTGAAATGCCCAGATGAGCTCCGGGCTTGAGAAGCAAACTTCCTTTTAGCCCTCCCTTTCGGCTCCACCTCTTGCCGATGCCTCCCTCACTTGCTGGACTGGCTCGGCTGCTCTGGGCTGCCTTTGGCAGCATTTTGAAACGCAATCCTGCCTGTGCGGAGGCAGGGATCGATGTTCGCCCCCTCTTCCTCGCGGGCAGAAGCGCGTTTTAAATTGCCATAGGCAGAGCCCAGAGGAGCCGAGCTAAGTAGGCGCAAGGATGCAATGCACCACTTGTAAGCATCCAATGTGGCACTTTTGGCACATGCGCCACGGTTTGGCCACCCCTGTCCTAGAACCTTTTATTTAATCTACTACATGTCTTGCCCTCTGCAATACTGGAGAAAAGACATAGCAATAGCAAAAGCAGTTAGACTTATATATGGCTTCATAGTGCTTTTCAGCCCTCTCTAAGTAGTTTACAGAGTCAGTATATTGGCCTTAACAATCTCGGTCCTCATTTTACCAACCTTGGAAGGATGGAAGGATGAATCAACCTTGACCTACTCAGAATCGAACTCCTGGCAGTGGGCAGAATCAGCCGGCAATACTGCATTCTAAGCACTGTGCCACCATGGCTCTTATAACTACAGACTGAACCTAACCCTGTGACTTGAAAAAAACCTGAGACTTTTATCCCATATGCTTTCTGCAGCAACTTCTGCTCCATTCTTATAATTTTGCTTGCTAGAAGAATTTTCCTCTATTATGAAATGTTCTCATTTACTCTTAGTTTTGGACCAGACCAATAACATTTCTAGGAGATTTGCAAGATTTATTTCAGCTGCCACTGCTTTACAGTTGAAACATGCCCCTTTTAATTTTGGGACTTTGCAACCTTTTTTAACCTTTCAAATGATGTTTTATGTTTTTATCTTTTTTGTTATATTTCATTTGTCACCGATTACAATGAAGTATATGCACATACTCACTTAGTAGCTTAGTAACTCAGTATGTTAGAATGGCTGCATTGTTATTCACAAAGTAGTTTTATGATGTAGAGAATTAGTTTTAAGTATTTGTAGTATAGTATTTGTAATATTTAACAGTCTGATCCATTTTATGTACTTCTATTAATCTTCTGAAATATGTTTATCTATTTTAATGTAAGCTTTACAAAACGTATAATATGGTTTGTAAATATAGTAAATAAAGCAAAACAAGAATCAAGGGAGTAAATTCTGTGAATAATGTCTTCATTCATCTGCTGTAACAGATTTTATTTGGAAGATACCATTTCACTTTAAAAAAAAATCCATGACAGATTTTTTTTTGCAATATCAAGGAATTTTGTGGTAGATATTTTAAAATTATACTGATTTTTTTTTTAAAAAATAGCAACATTACATGGGAAAATTAGTAACATTATATGGGTGAAGAGAAAGAATGAATATATGTATTTCAGTAAATAAATGATCATAGTCTATTATAAATATGAATCAATTTTCTAAATAAAAACTACAGGTATTCTTGACTTAACCACAGTTCATTTAGTGACTGTTCAAAGTTATGACGACACTGAAAAAGTGACTTATGACTGTTTTGAACACTTACAACCACTGTAACACTCCCCAGGGTCACATGATTAAAATTCAGACATTTGGCAATGGACTCATATTTATAACGGTTGCATCACTTTTTGAGACCTTGTGGCAAGCAAAGTCAATGGGGAAGCCAGATTCACTTAACAACTGTGTCACAGCTGCAGTGATTCACTTAACAACTGTGGCAAGAAAATTGAGTAAAATTTACCATATTTTTCAGAGTATTAGATGCACAGGAGTATAAGACGCACCTTAGTTTTGGGGGAGGAAAATAGGGAAAAATCTACCTACCAGGTATTCATCTGGCTAGCGTCCTTAGTCAGGTCAGCTTCAGCACATTATTTTATCCCATGGTTAGGACTGAAAAAACCTTTTTCGGAGGGAGTAGTAATGAAAACAAGCCTGCAAAGACTTAGGGATGGAAAAAACCTTCTTCGGAGGGAATAGGAATGAAAAAATCCTGCAAGCTGGGAAGATCATTAGCACCTCGTTAGGGCTGAAAAAAAGCTTTGAAAAAGCTACATTCAGAGTATAAGACACACCTAAATTTTCAGCCTCTTTGGGGGGGGGAAAGATGTGTCTTATACTCCAAAAAATACGGTACTTAACAAATGTTTTTCTTAGCAACAGAAATATTGGTAAGTCAAGAACTACCTGTACAAAATTTGGATTCAAAATGCAATAATGTGTTTTTCTAAAAGCATTTTTTAAAAAGTCTTCTTGAATTTAAAATGGGGCAGATAATTTGTATTAGCTGGAAATATGGTAAAAGAAGCGTAAGATTCCCCCCCTTCCTTATCTTGGTTTTCACAAGAGTTTGGTAAAATTAAAGTCAATGTGATTTTGGGGGCAAAGAAGAGGAGGATAAATAGAATGATATGACGAGCACTATCATAATAGCCAATATAGTGGATGTAATTCTCTCATATGAAAAAAAAATGGAGCTGTAATTTGAACAGATTGATAATTTGGACATATGTAACATCAGGATTGTAGTACTTTCCCTTTTACTGTGGTAAATTTACTGTCTGGATCATGCTTTCATTCTTTGCGCCGTTTATTTAATAAATACTAGGTTCATAAGTGTGCCTTCTCCGTTTTGAGTCCCTCTCTGTGTCATTGGGTTGCTGAGTAATTTAATTGGCAACTGTAATGAAAACTAGTACTTTCCCATCTACTGAAGACAAATACGGGTTTTTGCTCCAACTTATTTAATAATCTTTAGCTTTATGTGAGCATTTAACTGCTTCCATTTTTATTTTATTTTTTGCTACTCAATTGCTTTATTTTCCAGAAATATTTGATGAGTGGATGGCAACATTACAGAACATTATCAGCCACATTTGAACAATGCAGCTCAGCAGTAAGAATAGCAAATATTCTTTGACTCTCGCTGTAGAACTGGGTAACAGAAAATGTTGCCGGTAAACACAGTATATTTTTTTCAAATATATTTCAACTATCTTCTGTTTATGGAGATTCTCAGTCAACAAGGTCATGGTTATCCCAAAAGTTATTTTTCAAGAGGCAACTGGGCTTTCTTTCGTTTTTCCTTGAAGACGTTTTGCTTCTCATCCGAGAAGCTTCTTAAGTTCTGAGTCAGTTCTGAGTCTGAACTAAAGAAGCTTCTTGATATGAAAAGCGAAACATCTTCAGAGAAAAGCAAGAAAGTACAGTTGTCTCTTGAAAAAGCATTTTTGGGGCAACAATCTTCTGCATTAGGAACTGCTGTATCATTGTCTAAAAGAGAGTTTTACTAGTATATTCTGGTGTGTGTGTGTGTGTGTGTGTCTGTGCCTATTTGTTTTTTTTTTTCATTTTTTCATTTTTATTAAACACACAAAACAATACAACATTCAACACTAACAACACTAAACAAACAGCTGGGGCTATTATAGACCCCTATATGCAATAAGCTTTCGTTGGATATTCATTGGATATAATCAGAATTTTAACTTGTTCAAACAGAAATATATAAGTACTAAGTTAGTCAGACAGTTAGAAATAAAGCCGAGATTAAAAGTCTAATAGAAAATATTTATTTCAGTACAAAAACAATAAATCCTGAATAATTACATTTTTGCTAAGAAAACGCGACCGTTCCGGTCAAGAGCCAAGTCAAAAGTGATTAATGGTGGATCGGGAATGTGAACAAAAGTAGGCATGTGGTTTCCATGGAGACTGGGTGGAAACACTGTTCTAATTGAGCCCAAATCTGTTGAGCAGTTGCATTAGGAACAAGTCTGCTGCAATTCTGTCTCCATTGACATCAATAAACTTTTGGATGCTTTAATATCTAAATTTATATTTATATTATCTTTACGTATATACAATATTTTAATTATTTCTATATATAAATCATTTCTACTATGTTATCTAAGTTCATTCAAGATTAACAGTTACATGTCTTCCTTTATTTATTCCTTCTCACACTCAACCAGTCATAAAATTTATTCCATATCTTATAATAATCAGTTTCCTCTTTTTCCTTTAATTCTTTAGTTAACTTATCCATCTCGGCACAATCCATTATCTTTCTAATTACTTCTTCATCTTTAGGTATTTCCATGTTTCTCCAAAGTTGCGCGTATGCAATTCTTTTTGCCATGAGGATATGTATGATGAGATATTGTATTTCTTTTTTATAACCTTTGTCAATTATACCTAGCAAAAATAATTCAGGTTTTCCATTAATATCCTCCTTTATTATTTCTTTTAACCAATTACCTATATTATTCCAATAATTCTTGACTTTTATACAGGTCCACCAAAGATGATAAAAAATACCTGTTTCTTTTTTGCATTTACAACAGTGTGGTGATGAATTTGGAAACATCTTTGCAATTCTTACTGGTGGCAAATGCCATCTATAAAACATCTTGTACTGGTTTTCCTTGAATGCCACAGACATTGTCATTTGCATCTCTGTGCCTATTTGTGTGTGGCTGTGTGCTGTAGATATATACCTTTATCTTGGATATCTTAGATAATTGCTAGTACTCATTAATAGCATTTTCCTCAATAAATGTTATTTGGAGTTTATTAATCCTATCTACTCACTTACAAATACTTTTTTTGTTTTATTTATATTAATCCAGCTGGTATAACTGGGTTATGAAATGAAGACTGAAGATGGGCGTGACTTTAGCTTTTCCGTTGTCTTCTGCATATTTATGCATGCATACATATCCCATCTGTTTTGTCTTTCACTGAATAGAATAATTTATCCAGTGAAATGAGTAAGTAGGAAATGGGTAGGAAGAACTCGTTCTGTTTCTCTGCAATTAAAAACAAGTTCATAAATAAAGAATGAGCTAAAAATGAACAAATAACTGATAACTGATAAATGATGCATTCTTTTCAACCATGCCTATCCACGGGTTATTCATTCTAAATTAAAAATGTTACACATCAACTGCACAAATAACATTCCTCATAAGGTGAATATTTTTCTTCCAATTGTGTAGGGTTTTCCCCTCAGCAATTTTTACACAGTAATTATGACTTCTCCTAAATCTAATTGCTCCAGCTTTTTTTATAATCCCATCCAAAACCTGACAACTAGTAGTGGAGGCTCTACGGGACAACTTTCTTCCCTTGTCCTTTGCAAAGTCAGATTAACAGATTAACAGAGTTGGAAGGGGACTTGTTGGTCATCTAGTCCAACCCCCCCCCCCCCCCGTCCAAGCAGACCCTACACCATTTTTGACAAAATGTCTGGTTATCAATGAACAATAACAATTCCACTGGAGAAATAACAGCTACACGGACAGAGTATACAAATAAAACTACATGAATAGCAGAATATTTTTAAACAGCATCAATGAATGTTGTTATGTCCTGCAGATAGTCCAGCTGGAAACACACACACATGCACACGCACACGCACACACAATACACACTATAATTAGCAGTCAACTTCAAGGGACACTACAATGAATGGACCCAGTACATATTTAAATAAACCACTTCTCCCCTGCCGTCTCCCAACACAGAACATTTGAGCATTGCCCAATAATAGTCCCTATTCCCTTGCAACCCCAGCTTGTCTCTCTTCCTTTATTAGATTGTCTTGCTGGACAAATTGCTACAGGGAAAAAAACCTTCAGGCTATCTCCCTTTTCCTTCTTGGTTACTTATCAATAGTCCCTCCTCCCATCCTCCTCTTCTCTTCTCTTCTCTTCTCTTCTCTTCTCTTCTCTTCTCTTCTCTTCTCTTCTCTTCTCTTCTCTTCTCTTCTCTTCTCTTCTCTTCTCTTCTCTTCTCTCCTCTCCTCTCCTCTCCTCTCCTCTCCTCTCCTCTCTTCCTGCTACCCCTCTGTAGTCTTATCATTCTGCCCCCCTCTCTCTTACTTATTACTTCTCTGCTTTCCTCACCCTGCTCCTATTCTTTCACACATACATGGCTCGATGGTTTTCATATCTTTTCTAATCTTCAAGGCCAATTTCTGCTTCATTTTTCTTCAAGAAACCCACACATTAATCCCTGATATTAATATTCTTCCCTGGCTTTCAACTGCTAATCTTTCTTAATTTCAAGATTTGATTTGTTTTAGCATATCTGAAAATCCTGGGGGGGTTCTTCTTCTTCTTCTTCTTCTTCTTCTTCTTCTTCTTCTTCTTCTTCTTCTTCTTCTTCTTCTTCTTCTTCTTCTTCTTCTTCTTCTTCTTCTTCTTCTTCTTCTTCTTCTTCTTCTTCTTCTTCTTCTTCTTCTTCTTCTTCTTCTTCTTCTTCTCCTCCTCCTCCTCCTCCTCCTCCTCCTCCTCCTCCTCCTCTTCTTCTTCTTCTTCTTCTTCTTCTTCTTCTCCTCCTCCTCCTCCTCCTCCTCCTCCTCCTCCTCTTCCTCCTCCTCCTTCCTTCCTTCTTTATTTATTTGTTTGTTTATTTATTTATTTATTTATTTATTTATTTGTCAAACATGTATAGGATAGTAGTAGTTCGTATAAACATAAGTAAAAAGTAACGATAAAAGAGGACAATAGGACAGTAGGACAGGGACGGTAGGCACAGCGGTGCGCTTATGCATGCCCCTTATAGACCTCTTAGAAACAGGGAGAGGTCGACTGTAGACAGTCTAAGGTTAAAGTTTTTGGCATTTGGGGAAGAAACCACAGAGTCAGGTAGTGCATTCCAGGCATTGATCACTCTGTTGCTGAAGTCATATTTTCTGCAGTCGAGTTTGGAGCGGTTTACATTTAGTTTGAATCTATACTTTTGCTCTTCCCACAAATCTTCCTCAGAATCTCAGAAAGTTTCGCCAAACTTTATCTCCACTTGCATAATGATTTATGGTACATAAGAAAAATACATTTGTCTTTTCCTTTTCTTGGCATTACAGCCTTTGTTTCCATTATGAAAAATCCCGATTAAGAAATAATTTGCCTTTGAGTAATAGCTGTTTAGAAACAACAGTGAGGTATGGAACATGATCTTCCACTTTTGAAGTATCACTATGAGAAATAAAATATCTGGACCAGATACACCTTTGGTCTAAGCCAGCAAGAATTTTGTTGTGTTGAGATTGTCTACATTTAGATCAATAGCACATTTTACATAAAGATATCAATGCAGAGGCAAAATAACATATTTTCACTTGTATGTTTTCTTTTTCATTCTTATCTACAGACAGCAGGTGATTAGATGATGCTAATTAAGAGACTCTAATTAATTTTAGCCACTGTTAATACATAAAAGCATAAGCTTTTCCTGACAAGCTTGGTCTGATGAGGCATGAGGAAGTGCTTGACATTATGCCATGGAAAATTAATTGCTCTCCATCTTCAATTTAAAACAATTCATAGAAGTCAATTGTTTAATATCCTCTTTGGAAAAAAAATTACAGAGTTGGGTAGGTGGAGAGAGGAAATAAAGAAAACCATTAAACCTAGGGCACAAATTGTTTTCTAAGCTAATGTATTTTCATACTCTATCCTGAGGCAGGATTAGGCTTGGAAGAAAACTCAGAATCAAAATCTCCTTTGAAGCTTGTTGAGTCTGTTTGCACTCATGAATCCATTGAAAATCTCCATAAGCAAACAACCTGGGAAAACCTTTGAAGCAGCTAGATCAATATTTTTCAAACTTGGGAACTGTAAGATGTGTGGACTGCAGAGGTGGTATTCATCCGGTTCAGACCGGTTCACCCGAACCGGTAGCGGAAATCATGGGTGGGTCCGCCCACCCGGCCACCCGCCCTGGCTCTATGACATCCTTAATAATAATAATAACAACAACAGAGTTGGAAGGGACCTTGGAGGTCTTCTGGTCCAACCCTCTGCCTAGGCAGGAAACCCTACACTACTTCAGACAAATGGTTATCCAACATCTTCTTAAAAACTTCCAGTGTTGGAGCATTCACAACTTCTGGAGGCAAGTTGTTCCACGGATTAATTTTTCTGACTGTCAGGAAATTTCTCCTTAGTTCTAAGTTACTTCTCTCCTTGTTTAGTTTCCACCCATTGCTTCTTGTTCTACCTTCAGGTGCTTTGGAGAATAGTTTGACTCCCTCTTCTATGTGGCAACCCCTGAGATATTGGAACACTGCTATCATGTCTCCCCTAGTCCTTCTTTTCATTAAACTAGACATACCCAGTTCCTGCAACCGTTCTTCATATGTTTTAGCCTCCAGTCCCCTAATCATCTTTGTTGCTCTTCTCTGCACTCTTTCTAGAGTCTTGACATCCTTTGTAGGGATGTTTTTGAGGCTGGGTGCATGCGTGGAAGGCGTGCGTGTGGAAGAAGCGCATGCATGAAAGTGAGCGCATGCATGCGTGCGTGGCGAACCGGTAACAACAAAATGGGAAATCCACCCGTGGTGGACTTTATGTCCTAGAATTCCCAGCCAGCATGCTGGAAACTGAAGTCCACACATCTTAAAGTTGTCAGGTTTGAAAGACAGTAAGCTAGATCAAACCTTGTCAAACTTGTTATTGCCTCAGCAATTCAAAAAAGGCACTTTGTTCATGCTACAGTACATTGTGTAGCACCACTTCAAATGAGTACTACATCCTTAGCATGTAAGCATTCATTTGTATTATATGTTTTATACATAGTGGGAGAGGTTACATCCTCACAATTATATCTTGCTGTCTATCATTCACATGGCTACACTCTATGGGAATCGCCCTTCATGTCAAACCAGCTGAGTTCATTACATTGCTAAGCAACAGAAATAGTGGAAACAAGAGACATAGCCTTTCCCCCTTCGTTTGGGGCTTCTAACCTACAAGAAATGCAATTTGAAGTACAAAAATTGCTAAAATGTGGGGAAACCTTTTGAATGGAACAGATTTGCTGCCTACCGATTTTTTTTTAAACAGCACTCTGCAGGTTGAAAAGAAAGCATCAATGTGCTAAGTATCTGCAAATCTATTCTAAGCTAGTTGAGTTTCTTCCACAATGGCCTGCCTGCTTGGGTGTGACCTGAGTCCTGCCTTGCCAGCTGCCCTTTTGTATTCCTAGTTTCATTATCAAGAAATTAATAATGTGTTATGGTGTTAGACAAGAGGTGAGCAATTTCAGACACTGTATATATCAGAAATCCAGACAATATATATGCCAGAATCCTCAGAAATTAACCGTAGTGGAAGTTTATGCAGATAGATAGATGATAGATAAATGATAGGGACCTAGTTAGCTAGATGATAGATAGATAGATAGATAGATAGATAGATAGATAGATAGATAGATAGATAGATAGATAGATAGATAGATAGATAGATAGATAGATGATAGATAGATAGATAGATAGATGATAGATATTTGGTAGATAGATAGAAAGATAGATAATAGATAGATAGATAGATAGATGATAGATAGATAGATAGATAGATAGATAGATAGATAGATAGATAGATAGATAGATAGATAGATAGATAGATAGATAGATGAAAGACAGAGCTATAAAGAACATTTAGAAATGAATCTGAGTCGTTTCCATGTCTTAGATATTTATTAGTACCAAATAAGCAAGGAATGACAGTTACTCTTCAGAAGTGTTTGCTTCTACCCAATCCAGACTAAACCCTCAGAATCTTATTTATGATTGACTTGTTCTGATTCTTGTGATGATAGATTAATCTCTGATCAGATAGACATCATGCTATGTATCAATGGACTAATAGTAGAACTTTATTGTGATGACATAATTTTGCTCTATAGCACACTTTGAATTCCATTTCCCCAAACATTAATATTCCAGAAGGGCTGATTCTAAGAAGAGGTTTAAAACTGTTTAGAAGCACGGGCCCTATCCAAGCACAATGTGAAACTATGATATTTGGTTAGGCAAAAGTTATTATGGGGAAACAGATTATGAAAGACATTGCTGTTCACACACACAAAATATCTGAAGACGAGCAGTAACATATACAGGTGTCCAGGTGAACGCTTGGAGAGCAGTCAGACAGCATAGATGACTGAGGATTTCCTATTGTCCCTTACTTTGCTCAATTTTCTCAGCTTCAGTTGGAAATCTAAAGGGGAGATATAGCCATGGTGGCTGGAATGAAAGTAAACTTTTGATCTAGGGCCACGATAAACACCATCCTACAGTCTATCATGCAAAACCTAATTTTTTTTCAAATGTTAAATTTACCTATTTAGAATAAACATCATTTTTTCCTGTACTTCCTTGTTTTGGGAGCTGCGTATTCCAGTCTCATTTTCAAATGTGCATCTCAATACCTAAGTGGGATGACTGCATATCACATTACTTCCATTAAGCTCTGGTGGCACAGTGGTTAGAATGCAGTACTGCAGGCTACTTCTGTTGACTGCCGGCTGCCTGCAATTTGGCAGCTCGAATCTCACCAGGCTCAAGGTTGACTCAGCCTTCTAATCCTTCTGAGGTCGGTAAAATGAGGACCCAGACTGTTGGGGGCAATATGCTGACTCTGTTCTGACCCAGCTGCCGGACCAAGGAACACAACACAAACAGCGTCCGAACAAACCTTGTTTTAATATTAACGAACTACTAATTATCTGTCTTAGCAGTTGTTCTAAAGTCAATGAAATGATAAACCAGTCTTTTCAGAGCAACATCTGTTAATTAACCTTCTTAACAGCCGGCAATAGTCCAAGTAAAAAGAATCAAAAGTCCGACGAAGAGTCTGTCTGATAACAACACAGAATCTTACTGTTGTTGGCAGAATGCCCAGGAGCAATTTGCAGGAAAGTTGATGTCTTTCAAACACGAGCCGAACAGGAGTTTTGCAGTCAGAGACAAGACGTGGAATGAACAAAGTTGTTTCCTGCAAATTGGTTAGTCCTTTTCCTCACTTAGGCTTTGGGAGTGGCCAATTATCCCCAAGCCTTATTCCCAAGTAGTCCTTCTCCTCAGGAGCCATTCCTGCCTTTTGCGGCTCTGCACACGGGCACATTGAGGACAGGCTCCTCTTCTTCTTCTTCTGCACTCATTGCAGCCTCTGGAGGTTCTGAAGGCCCTGGCTGAATCCCTGCCTCTGGCACCAAGTCTTCTTCAGCCTCCTCACTGTCCGACTCTGTTGCCAGCTGCACAGGCTGCTGGCGAATCACCACACCAGCCTCCTCACTGTCTGAATCAGTTACCAGCTGCAGAGGCTGCTGGTGGGCCACAATAGACTCTGTAAACTGCTTAGAGAGGGTTGTAAAGCACTGTGAAGTGGTATATAAGTCTAAGTGCTATTAAGGTACAATGCTAAACCTAAAAATCTGCAATTCTAAATTTGCCATGTGAAACTTCTCCTATAATGAGAAATACTGTTCATACAGGTGAATATTGGACATGGATTGTATTGTAAGTCAAAATATTAGAATTGGACTTGGGGGGGGGATATTTCTTCCACATGAACAAGAATTCTCTATGTGATTTTAGTCCCACTACTTTCTCTTTCAGCCTGATATACATATTATGTAGGGTTTTATTATGGGGATTAAAAATATGGGAATCATCTACATAATGCAACTTTAGTTCTCAAGGGGGAAAAAACTTCATAAATACTTCAACTCCAAGTAAGTTTATTATCCCTACTAATGTAGGCAATTTATAGCTGGCTCTATGTGCATTTAATCAAATACCATTCCCTTTTTATTCATTTGTTCTTGCTTTTAGGGAAGTAGCAAAGATAAATGAACAAGAGTACATGATGTTAGAAGTGTAGTCGTATCTGTTAACTTATTCTCACTGAGTACATTTGAAATCATTTCTGCCTTTGTCAGATAGTAAACTATGGAACAAAGTGAGCAGTGTAATACCTAGCTTGTACTGTACTTTAAACTTCTAAACTTGGCGTACTTTTGCAAATTATGCACAACAGAAAAAATGGAGGCAAATGATTGATAATGATTCAACTTTATGTTAGCAGTTGCTCTTCAAATTATCGCCTAATGTGTTCATCTTATTCTTTGAGAGCAGATTCTCTGCCAGCAATCATTTTCTCAGCTGAGCTCTTCAATATGCTAAATTATTTGGCACTAGAGTATAATGTGAAGAGAGGGAAAGAAACGGTGAAGGGGACTTTTCAAGTTCCTCAAGGACTTAGATCCCTATACCAGTAAGATATAACAATTGTTGATGAAAAAATAACAGGCGAATACAGATCCCAGAAGGGGACGAAAAAGGAAATTACAAAGTGATTGAAACATAAAAGAGAATATTTGTAGGGTTCAAATGAGGGGTCCTTGGAGCTCTCTGAGCTTGGTTGCTTTCTTACAGACGTTTTATTACCCAAATTGAACTTGGTAAAGATTCCTGCAAACTGTACCTTGGCAGCTTGCCAAAGAAGAGCAAGGTGTGTGTGTGTTATCTGCTTTTACATAGAAGACTTTTAGTCAGACTTGTTTGATTTTGCTTGGACTTACGCAGACTGCTAATGACAATAATTAGCAGCCATTGAAAAGAAAAAGACTTATTTTACTTTATTTGAACTTCGGAAGACTGCTAATGCAAACAATTAGCAGCTGTTAACAATAAAAAGAGGTTTGTGAGATGCTGTTTGTGCTGTGTGAGTTTATCAGGAAGCCTAGGTCAGAACAGCGTACAAGACATGATGTGTAACTTCAAAGACATAGTTGAAAGAAAAGATTGCTTAACTGTACCAATGCAACATCGTAAAACAATATCAAAGATTTTGGAGGAAATTGTGTGTGTGTGTGTGTGTGTGTGTGTGTGTGTGTGTGTGTGTGTGTGTGTGTAACACATTTTTACTGATAATGAAAATAAATATAACATATATAACATATATAACCCTTTCCTGGTGAAGAGCTGATAGGGAATAGAGCCTGTGGTCTAATGGCTAAGCTGCTGCCTTACAAGGTAGGCAGCCCAGGTTCAAATCCCAGTAAGGGTATGGCTATCTGATGAGAGCTAAGTAGCTCAAAATAGATCTGTAATAGTCTCCCTTTATTTTCATTTATCAGCAAAAAAAATGCCACACACACACACGCACACACACACACACACACACACACACACACACACACACACACACGCTATAATAATAGTAGTAGTAGTAGTAGTAGTAGTAGTAGTAGTAGTAATAATAATAATAATAATAATAATAATAATAATAATAATATTGTTGTTATTGTTATTGTTGTTGTTGTTATTATTATTATTATTATTATTATTATTATTATTATTATTATTATTATTATTATTATTATTATTATTATTATTATTATTATTATTATTATTATTATTATTATTATTATTATTATTATTATTATACAATTGTATCACAGCGGCCAGTTGTTTCGCCGGATTTGGCATTGATTACTAGTCGAGCCCCACCCAGGGGCCTAGGAAGTCGTAATGTATTTTCGAAGTATATGTGCGGAACCGAGCAGTGCGGCTTTCTGCATTTGACTGATGGTGATTTTGTCAATTTTGAGCTGTTTTAAATGTAATTCCAGTGCTTTTGGGATAGCACCCAGTGTTCCAATCACTACTGGAATTACCACTGCTGGTTTGTGTCGTTTTGTTGGCTGGTCCACTTGTAGCCCACTTGTCGACGGATGTCCAGGGACCTCAACATCCGCCGCGGCCCTTGTTAACACGCATGACGACCGATGCGGTATAGAATTTTTCTTCATTTCTTTCACCATGTTATATGGGTTGGCGAGTTTTTTTTATGAGGCCAGGTTGCCAACCTGACCCCAACCCTCCTCCTTTCTCATCCGGGCTTGGGACCGGCAACAGCGGAAATGGGGGGGGGGGAAGGAATCTAACTGCCTGTTGATGGCAAAAGGCAGGATCAGGGATGGGGGGGAAGCAATCTAACTGCCTGTTGATGGCAAAAGGCAGGATCAGGGATGGGGGGGAAGGAATCTAACTGCCTGTTGATGGCAAAAGGCAGGATCAGGGATGGGGGGGGAAGGAATCTAACTGCCTGTTGATGGCAAAAGGCAGGATCAGGGATGGGGGGGGGGAAGGAATCTAACTGCCTGTTGATGGCAAAAGGCAGGATCAGGGATGGGGGGGGAAGGAATCTAACTGCCTGTTGATGGCAAAAGGCAGGATCAGGGATGGGGGGGGAAGCAATCTAACTGCCTGTTGATGGCAAAAGGCAGGATCAGGGATGGGGGGGAAGGAAATTATTATTATTATTATTATTATTATTATTATTATTATTATTATTATTATTATTATTATTATTATTATTATTATTATTATTATTATTATTATTATTATTATTATTATTATTATTATTATTATTATTATTATTATTATTATTATTATTATTATTATTATTATTACAAGCTACCATTCTGTCATTCTCAGGCCAATTAATTGGATTCAATGGAGGACACCTAGAGAGTAGTCTACAATATACAGTCTGTATAGGAAAGTATAGTGAACTACTTAATGCTACAAACACAGATCTATTAAATCCATTTCAAATGAAATGCAAGCTCTGTCTATACAAATGGGACAACAGAAATAGTAAATGAGGAATCAGCAAAAGGCACTGGGACATGATTGTAGATTTTCAAAGTTTGTAACCTGGTGTTATTCTGTTATTGCTGTTGTTGTTACTGTTTTTTTTTATAGGGCTAACAAAATTTTGTGCAATCCTTGATTATATACTAGCCACTCAGCACTTGTATTTTCCACCTATAAACTATGACTATCCATTAAATCTTTATGTAACCTACTGCCTTGTTTAAAAACTTGCATTAAATTCCTCTATAATGTTTAAGAAGATCTAGTGTTGTACATGCAAGGTTATGGGATATATAAATTCTGTAATGAACTTTGCTTCTGGAACCTCCATTGAGCAGGTTGGATGCATTATCCTCTTCAGTTCTGTGGAATGATATAAAAACATCTCTTCTTGGCAGTGCTTTGTCATGTGAAGATGGCTCTGTGGTATCTTTCAGCCATAATCTTCTTTGTCTCTCTCTATGGGAATTGAGGAAGATATGTATTTATCCAGTTTTAAGGATGACTGATGGAGAGCGCAATCTGTCTGTTACTGCATCTATGTGACCAGGACAGATATTTCTAGCTTGCCCAATTTTGTTGCTATCATTATCTGTATCTGTCCTACCTATGGCTGTAATTTAAATCTGCTGTTTTCCACTGCTGTCTGTACTCTAATTAGTATAATAATGCATTTATATAACTTTATTGCATTTTAAAAAACTTTTTTATTAATAATTACCGGTTCGTGTATTTTATTGTTATGCTTTCTGGCTCAAAGGCTGTTCTAAAGATTTGATTTATTTTTGTGTCAAAGAATATGGGGGAGAGGAAGGATGCTTTCAAACACTCTCCTGCTTAAAATTATCACCTCTGAAACACCCCTTTCAGTTTCTTTCCTTCACTTCTGAGTCTATGAAGCTGAGCGTTTGGAACAATGTCAAGCAGAGGCATCCATAGAAAGGATAATTTCATCAGAATGATGAATTGAGCATCTCAGCTTTATGATACACGTTCCACCCTTCAGTTACAACGCATGCACAGTACTAGACAGATACAAAAAGGGCTGAAGCTGGCAGAGATGCCTCTTCTTTAATCTGGAAGGAAACAAGTAGACATGAAAACTCAGCATTGATATAACTGTATTCAATTTAAATAGGCTGAACTTCCCTTCTCTTCCCCCTTTCTTTTCCTTTTGTTTCCTTTTGTTTCCTTCCCTTCCCTTCCCTTCCCTTCCCTTTCCTATCCTTCCCTTCCCTTCCCTTCCTCCTTTCCTTTCCTTTCCTTTCCTTCCCTTCCCTTCCCTTTCCTATCCTTCCCTTCCCTTCCTCCTTTCCTTTCCTTTCCTTCCCTTCCCCTCCCTTTCCTTTCCTTTCCTATCCTTCCCTTTCTTATCCTTCTCTTCCCTTCCTCCTTTCCTTTCCTTTCCTTTCCTTTCCTTCCCTTCCTTCTTTCCTTCCCTTCCCTTCCCTTCCCTTCCCTTCCCCTCCCTTTCCTATCCTTCCCTTCCTCCTTTCCTTTCCTTTCCTTTCCTTTCCTTTCCTTTCCTTTCCTTTCCTTCCTCCTTTCCTTCCCTTCCCTTCCTCCTTTCCTTTCCTTTCCTTTCCTTTCCTTTCCTTTCCTTTCCTTTCCTTTCCTTTCCTTTCCTTTCCTTTCCTTTCCTTTCCTTTCCTTCCCTTCCCTTCCCTTCCCTTCCTCCTTCCCTTCCCTTCCCTTTCCTTTCCTTTCCTTTCCTTTCCTTTCCTTCCCTTCCCTTCCCTTCCCTTCCCTTCCTCCTTCCCTTTCCTTTCCTTTCCTTTCCTTCCCCTCCCTTCCATTTCCTATCCTTCCCTTCCCTTCCTTCTTTCATTTCTTTTCCCTTCCCCTTCCCCTTTCCTTTTCTCCTCTCCTCTTCTCTCGTCTTCTCTTCCCCCTCTCCCCTCCCTCCCCTCCCCCTCTGTCCCATCCCCTCTCCTCTCCTCCCCTCCCCTCCCCTCCCCTCTCCTCTCCTCTCCTCTCCTGTCCTCTCCTCTCCTCTCCTCTCCTGTCCTCTCCTCTCCTCTCCTCTCCTCTCCTCTCCTCTCCTCTCCTCTGCAGTGCTGTTTTAATCAGCAAAATGCCTGGAGAAACATTGTCCTTTCTTCTGTATCTACTCATGGAAGAAAGAATTCCGCTGGGGCTATGTCCCCTGCCTCCTGCTGGGGGGAAATTATGTTGAGGAAGAGAAGGAAAAATCCTCTGTCTGAAATGGACATACATTGGCATTTTGCCCGTTACCTTTTTATTTCTTCCCATAAATTACAATATATCCATATTTTTGGCAAGCCTGTGTCCTCATTTTGAGCAATGCACATACTGTCCCTCTTTTTCTCTTATTCATAATTGAGGAAATTATCTAATTCAGGCTGCTGAACACTTGTTCAAACAATCTTTGAACAGAATAGGGAGAAATATAATGTGAGAGAGGCATAGGTCACCATGATTCCCCCCTTTCTTTTCCTTTTCAATTAAAAAAGATTACATATATATATTGCTAATGCTAAGAGTGTTTTTTTTCAAGACATATGCTTCTACAACAACCAATTTTTTTCCTGAATGCTCTAGGGCATACTTGAAGCTAATTATCTATTCACATCCCTAATTTTACAATGAAATGGTTAGATTTGAAGGACTATTGAGACTATCATTACTACCTTTTTTATTAGTGCATTTGAGTGCTGGTTAATGAGACTGATGAATCTAGAGAGTAAGTCATAATAGAATCAATGTGAGGCTAAACAACTGTTAGAATGCACCATTATATGTACTGCATAGTGAGAAAGCTTACTTTGTTATCTCTGTTGCAGGAAGTAGCTTTATAGCTGTACTTGTATGGATTTATATTACAATTTTTTTATTTTTTTCCTTCTGAGCATATGCAGAAGCCGAGTTTCCATCACTGTGCATGCGGTCGCCATCTTGTTTTTGGCTTTTTTGAATTTTTTTTGAATTTTTTTAAAAATTATTCTAAGCATGTGCAGAAGCCAAGTTTCCGGCACTGTGCATGCCATCTTGTTTTTGGCTTTTTGTTAATTTGCTTTTGAATTTTTTGAATTTTTTTTCCTTTTGAGCATGTGCAGAAGCCAAGTTTCCGGCACTGTGCATGTGGTCACCATCTTGTTTTCGGCTTTTTAAAAAATATATATATTTTTCGGCACTGCGCATGCACACGCCCATGAGGCACACCCAGGCGGCGCTGGAGGAAGCGAACCGGCAGCGAGGTAAGTTAGAACCCACCCCTGTCCAGCACTATTTCACTGAAACTTCAAATTAAAGTACATAACTTAAATTTGTACTTAAATATTGTCTAGGGTGTGCCCTGGATCCATCAGTGTAAGATAAATCTCAGATGATCTCTTTGATCCCAATTAACAGCTGTCATAGCTGTGTCTGCTGTCAGTGTAACGTGATAATTCACAAGACAGGAAAGCAAGAATGCAGAAAATGTTAAAAAAAGAAAAGAAAAGAAAACCCACTTCCCAATAGATGGAACATGTGAAGAAAGTATGTCCAATATACAGTATATTTTCTTAGCAGCCAAAATTATAAAAGGGCATGAAAAATTAGGATTACAAATAGATATGAAGCTGACACAACTCTCCACCTTGCAGAGAAATTATTTGATATGGCTGCTATATTCTATATGGGAAAAGATAAATCGTTCCTAGCTTGTCCCTTGTTTCTGTTTAGGGATCCCTGGATAGGGATAGTGTTCTCCACCCTCTGAATGCTCTCCACTTAATTTACCTGAATATTTATTGTTTATAATTAAAATGCAACTATATCGTTAGAATGGAATTATTTGCAAAAGCTAACATAAGAGAATGCAAATGAATGCATAATTTGCATTAACCACAAAGTTCAGAGTATTGTTTTAATGAAGCAATTATAGCTTCTTGAAGAATTTGATTATTGAACAAGAAATGAGAAATGTGCTTTCATTATTACTGCCTCTTTAGAGGCAATCTTTCTTTAGAAATAAATAAACAAAATACAGCCCCATATGCAACTGAACTCAGGGGCTATGGCTGGGCAACCATGGGCCTAGCCCTGTAGAATTGTTGGACAACAACCACAGAGAAGCCAAATGTATACTGTGTTTGAAAATTGCACTATTATGGTGTGTTACCAGGGGTGAAATCCTCCCGGTTCAGCCGGGCCAGTCCTTCGGCATGCACAGAGGGAAAAATAACCTGAATGGCGGCGTTCAGCCGGGCCGGGGAAGCGGGCGGGAGAAGCTCCACACCGCGACCGCCGCCCTGTTAGTGTTACTATAAATAAGAACCAACAAATTGGAGATACTTAAAGTGAATGTTTGCATATTAGGAAAAAAATTATCCAGAGTCAAATATCATTGAACAATGATTAGTGATCAAAGAAGATTCATGATTAAAAATAAAATATTCAGGGATGCAGATCCAAAAACAATAGTAGAAGAAATTTTGATAACAACAATTGCAAATAGTCAAAATGAACTACAGAAAAGATAACTTCGAAGAAATAACAACAGAATCTGCACAGGCCAAAACTGAAGCAACCTATGAGTAGACTCTCCCTCATTAAAAAAAGAAAAGAAAAGAAAAGAAAAGAAAAGAAAAGAAAAGAAAAGAAAAGAAAAGAAAAGAAAAGAAAAGAAAAGAAAAGAAAAGAAATAATAAAATAATAAAATAAAATAAAATAATAAAATAAAATAAAATAAAATAAAATTATAGCATATGTTCTATTATCAGACTGTTAGCAAAAGAAAGACCTGATACCTAAAATGAAGGTTATGAATAAAGTATTTGCAAGGATTCAAATAGCATCTATAAAATAGACAAATCAGCTTGCCTATAGTACAGCAGTAGTAGTTATAGAAAAACTGGACATTAAAATTATAATCTTTGGGTCATCACATAATGGGATCATCAAATGTTTGGAAACAAGTGGTGTCAGTAAAAACAGAATATTTATAGAAAAAATAATGAAGCAGTAGAAGACAGAATTGGTTGGAAATGAAAAAAAAATGAGTTTGTCAATATTAGGTGAGGCATCTTGCAGGGTAACTCATTATCACATTTATTATTTGATATTGCTCTGGACTGACTTCCAGTGAATTTGAAGAAAACAAATATTGGCTATCATACAGCAAAATATGTGAATAAAATCTCACATTTCTTTGACATGGATGTTCTGAAATTGCATGGAAAACAGAAATCAAAATCCAGTCCCTAACAAGCAATGTAGAGGTTTTTAGTAAAGATAGTAGTAAAGATATAGGAATAGGATTTGGCCTAGAGTAGCAATAAATTGGGATAAAATTCCAGAAAGTAATGGAATTGAAGGTTGACTCAGCCTCCATCTTTCCGAGGTAGGTAAAATAAGGACCCAGATTGTTGGGGGCAATGTAAATATACATTGCTTACTGGTGTAAACCACTTAGAGAGTACTTGCACTGTGAGGCGGTATATAAATGTCATTAATAAATAAAATAATAAATAAATGAATGGCCAAATCATCAGCAGTCATCAGGATGAGCTTTAAAAATATCTGACCATTTGACAGTTGGATAACATCGAGCGTGGACAAGTTTAAAAATGTGATTAATAAAGAATACATCCAGAGCATTAGAAAATCACTAAAGACAAAATTGTATGGTAGAATATCATCAAAGCTATCAATACCTGAGCTATACCATTTGCCTGCAAGCAAACATAATAGAAAATCAAGAAGCTACAGTCCTCTGGGACTTTAGCAATAGCAATAGCAATAGCACTTAGGTTTAAATACCACTCCACAGTGCTTCACAGCCCTCTCTTAGCAGTTTACAGAGTCAGCATATTTCCCCCACCAATCTGGGTCCTCATTTAACTGACCTCAGAAGGATGGAAGGCTGAGTCAACCTTGAGCCAGTCAGGATCGAACTTCTGGCAGTCGGCCGAGTTAGCCTGCAATACTGCATTCTAACCACTGTACCATCATAGCTCATCAGCCTTAGAATTCAGACAGATAATCATCCACCACTTAACACTCCAGACATAGCAATTGTTGATTAAAAATATATATATATATATATATATATAGATAGATAGATAGATAGATAGATAGATAGATAGATAGATAGATAGATAGATAGATAGAGATAGAGATAGAGATAGATATAGAGATAGATATAGATATATAGATATATAGATATATAGATATATAGATATATAGATATAGATATATATATAGAGATATATATATATATATATATATATATATATATATATATATATATATATATATATATATATATATATATATATATATATATATATATATATATATATATATATATATATATATATATATATATATATATATATATATATATATATATATATATATATATAGATTCTGGACAGTGCAATATCTGGAGTCAGCAGACTAGAAAAAAAAAATTGGGGAGAAAATCACAAAACACAAAGCTCTGCAAATAGAAATAGAATGACCGTGGCAAAAGAAAGCCAAAATAGTACCAGTAGTAATAGGCTCCTTGGGTGCAATTTCACTATGTTTTTTCACACACACACACAAAAAAACCCCACAGGGAGCAGCACTTGGGCAACACTGACATTGAAAATAATCGCCATCGTTCAATTGCAAAAGGCAGCTTTACTTGGAACAGCTTACATCCAGCGACAATACCTTTATCACCATCCAACAACAGCATCTGCCTATCCCGGGTTCTAGGGAAGGACCTGATAGGTGGATAAAAATGGTAAATCCAGTGTAAACATCTGGCTGAGTGTGCAATGTACCATAATATGAAACAGCGTGAAATCATTTTAGAAGTTCTGTGTTGAAAGGTGAATATTTTATAGTAGGCGTGCAAACCTATCTCACTCAGTTTTCTTTTTGAGGCAGCAAACTTATATTTTTAAAAGCAACTATCTGGCAATAGATAGCATCGGATGTGCTGTTTCCTTCACATGGAGCAAGATCCAGCCTTGGGATATCACAACGGTCATCAAAGATACTCTTGAGATGATGATTGGCAGTTCTGCTACCATCTCTATTTTGTGAAGGGAAACTAGAAGTAGGATATAATCTCTCCAATATTTTAAAGCAGCCAAATATTATGCTATTTTCCTCTCAGCAGTATAGCTTTATATAAGAACTACTTTTTAATAACTTTTTGATACATTTTGACAGGGGCCAAGGGAGAGGGTAGTTTTGCCTTTGTAGTATTTTGCCACCTACAGTTTATATAGATGGGTGATTTTCACACACATACACACACACACACACAAAAGTATTTAGTATTTAAAAGGAAAAGGAATAGGAAGATGAGATCATAAGAACAGCAAATATAACTTTTCAACCAAAGGTAATCTAAAATTGCTAAACAATAACATTCCAAGAAAGGAAAAAACTGTCATATGTTATGGAAGGACCCCATAATGACAAAAAAAACAAAACAAAAACAAAAACAAAGTCTACTTACTACCAAGTAACTTTTATTCCATTATATTTGTTTATAATATGAGAGAGAGAAAGAACACAGTTCCTAATTTCATCGTCTCCTCTACTGAATGAAGAGCTCCATGGCACTTTAACCCTTAACCACAGACGTACTATTTCGGCTACGCTATTACAGACATGAGGTCATAATGACCACTCTAGTTGCTGGCCGTAGTCCAGGTAATTGCACTACAATATTGTGACTGGTGGTTCTGGATCTATTGCTTCCAAAAGGTGCAGAAGACTGTTTGAATTTGTTCTTGCCATATAAATAATTGCACGACGTAGATTGTATCTGGTCATCAATTTCATCGGGGGCTTCATCATCGCTGATGTCAGAATTGGCAGCAGTGGTGGGTTCCTCATTGTCCATTACAAAATTTTCATCACACTCCGATTCCACTTCACTCAGATCACTCTTATTCTTCATACCATGTTAGAACAGTTTCTTTGAAGTTTGGATCACCAAATCGCACTCTTTTTGGCAGAAAATGTGGCCCCGACATTATAAAAAATATATACATTAACGAAGATCTGCAGTCAAAATGACCGCAACTCAAATTCAAACACCGCTACAGAAAACACCAAATAACTCACGCAAGCGTGATGCTGCATACATTCTTATTGGCAGGAAAACAAAAGCTATTCGCAACCGGAACGGTCCATTTCTAAAAATAGGGGTGTTCCGAACATTTTGGAAAACTGTTGCGGTCACTATGATCGCGGGTCTGTGGTTATGTGTTAAAAACCAAGAGATTTTGATTTAAAAAATCTTCATAGATTATTCGAGAATCTACTTCTTGACTTCCCTGATCTTAAATTTCACACACACACATTGAAAGGTAAGCAAAATAAGCCACAGAGAGAAAGAAAATGGAGAGCACATTCCAAGTTACAATTATCCTGTTGCAAGCTTTTGTTATATCATCCTGTTTCAAGCAGTAGGTTAGCATTCCAAGTATCTTTGAGAAAGCTCTCCCTCATGCACTCCCTCTCTCTTTCTCTCCCCTGCAACACATTTCATTCAATTTATTTATTAAATTTACATTCCACCCATTTCACCATCAAGAGCAACTTCTTCATTTTCAATCTGAGAATTAAATTTCTGAGTCTTCGCCTTCTCCCTCCATGTCGCTCTACAACTCATTCTCAGCAGGTCCCTTCAGGAGCTGCAGAATAACTTACCTGCGTGAACAGAATCTTTTTATATATATAATGTCTTTAACTCAAGGAATTCAATCCTTTCTTTGCAGAAATGGTCCTTGACAAACTTCAAGCAGGGTCATTGGCTCTACAATGTGAGTTGGGTGAACATCTGCAGCATCTCTGAATGCTTACGTAGCTTCTTCTCCGGTAATATCATACTACTAACCAGAGCATACAAAACATTCGCCAGACCAATCCTTGAATACAGCTCATCTGTCTGGAACCCACACCACATATCAGACATTAACACAATTGGGAATGTCCAGAGATACTTTACAAGAAGAGTCCTCCACTCCTCTACTCGCAACAGAATACCTTACGCAAGCAGACTTGAAATCCTGGGCTTAGAAAGCTTAGAACTATGTCGCCTTCGGCACGACCTAAGCATAGCTCATAAAATTATCTGCTACAATGTCCTTCCTGTCAACGACTACTTCAGCTTCAACCACAACAATACACGAGCACACAACAGATACAAACTCAAAGTGAACCGCTCCAAACTTGACTGTAGAAAATACGACTTTAGCAACAGAGTGGTAAATGCCTGGAACTCACTACCTGACTCTGTGGTTTCATCACCAAACCCCCAAAACTTTACCCTTAGACTGTTCACTGTTGACCTCACCCAATTCCTAAGAGGTCAGTAAGGGGCGTGCATAAGTGCACCAGCGTGCCTATCGTCCCTGTCCTAATGTTCCCTCTTATCAGTACTCATCTTATGTATATAAACAATGTTATATCTATGTATATTACCAACACGTATTTGACAAAAATAAATAAATAAATAAATAAATAAATAAATAAATAAATAAATAAATAAATAAATAAATAAATAAATAAATAAATAAATAAATAAATAAATAAATAAAAGAATTTAGCTTGAATCTTCTTATCTCTCCTGCAAACAGCAGCCACAAAGAACGACAAGTGGGATGGATGTAACTGAATAATGAGAAGATATTAATGCAGATGGTTCTCACATTACAACCAAACAAAGTGGAATACTTCTCCTTGCACTGCTCTAGAGTCCAAGGTAGCTTCCTTTTTTTTTGTTGGAGAGAAATAAACTAAATTAAAATAAGACCTTCCAGTCTGAAGCAGCAATTAAAATGCCATTTAGTCTCATTTTAGTTCTTTCTGAAAAGTCCTATACATTTTAATGGCTTGCCCCTTTAAGCTATGATCTGATGGCAGGATTTCCCCCCCCCCCCAATAAAGTCCTCCTTTACTCCACTCCCTGAGCTATTCTAATTCCTTGCCAGTGAGTTTAATTAGCCTTTTGGCCTTCCACTGATTAAGATGCACTCTTTTACCCCCCCCAAAGCATGCCCGACTTTCAGCTGATGGTCAGCAACATTGTCAGATTTTTAAATAAAATGAAATAATGATAAAATAATATAATATAAAAAATGACATTAAAAAATTTAAAAAAAATTAAAAAGCCATAGGGGACAATGTCAAACAAACATTTCTGCTTTAGGTTCAGTGACACATAAAACTTTTAAACAGAGGTAGGATCTATCTGAAAACTTGGCCAAAAAAATGGAATATATGTACACAATTTTAGAAAGAAATAGAACATAGAATAATAGAGTTGAAAGGGACCTTGGAGGTCTTCTAGTCCAACCCCCTGCTCAAGCAGCAGACTCTATACCAGGGGTGTCAAACTCAATTTCATTGAGGGCCACATCAGAGTTGTGTTTGACCTCGGAGGGCTGAGGTGGGCGTGGTCGGGGTGGGTGTGGGCATTGTGTGGGCATGGCCATAGGTGGGTGTTTGACCCAGGCTCAGGATGTATTTTTTCTCCTTTGCATTCAAAACAGCTATTTCAGACAACGGGAGTTTTTTTTCTGGCACAAATTGTCTCAATTCCATAATGTAGAGATTAAAGACATGTAGAGTCCAGAGGTGGATTGCTCCCAGTTCGGACCAGTTCTATAGAACCGGTGGTGGGAATTTCCCTCTGCTTGCCGAACCAGGAGCGATCGCCGGTTGGCCATGCCCCCGAACCGGCTTTAATGGCGGCGCCATAGGTGGTGCCATTTTGTTTTTGGCTTCTTTCTATACTTTGCCTAAAGATATAAGCACAAAGCTACAATTGTCAGAGGATAGACACTAACTAGCCCAATCTAAAAGGAACACATTATTTATTTATTTATTTATTTATTTATTTATTTATTTATTTATTTATTTATTTATTTATTTATTTATTTATTTATTTATTTATTTATTTGTTTGTTTATTTGTTTGTTTATTTGTTTATTTATTCATTCATTCATTCATTTATTTGTCAAAACGTATACAATATAACAGGTATGGTATAAACATAAACAAAAGCACAGTAGGTATAGGTAAATTTGGGCAATAGGACAGTAGGACAAGGACGGTAGGCACGATGGTGCACTTATGCACGCCCCTTACAGACCTCTTAGGAATGGGGTGAGATCGACTGTAGACTCAAGCTTCAAATGAAAACAATTTCCCCTTTTTCTTTCTGTTGTTTTAAACCTTTACATAAATAGCAAAGACAATTGAACATGAATATAGGGTAAGCTGAAAAGCAACACCTTGGTTTCCTCACAATCAGACTATAATAGCATTGGCTGTAGTTATACACATGACAAAAGACTAATAGTAGATTTATGTTTATTGATTACTTCAGTGCAAATCTCTACTTTATTACATGTTAGGGAAGCTGATTGGCCACAACCATTTTAATGTCTCCCTTAAATGAAAAGTAAATATTTTTTGCTATGTCAAGGCTATAATTTACATTTCGTGCCCTTCCATTTGAAATGAGGTCCATGAAATTCATATCTTCAGTAAGGTAATTCCATAATCTACGTGAGAGGTTCCTTCCATAGATCTGTAAGGGAAATTATTGCAGAGGTTTGATATATTATCTTTCTCATTCCTTGTCAGCAAACACAGTTTTCATGATAGAATAACTTCAGCAATTTATAAATAAGAACCTTTGACTAATCTATTATTGTTTGGCATGCTTGCAATTTTTATTTTTTTAAAGAAAAGGGCAGTCTCAAAAAGACTGATTGGATGTGTTTCCTCCTAATACAAATGCCATAAGCATATAAACATAATAGAATAACAAAATAGCAGAATAACAGAGTTGGAAGGGACTTTGGAGGTCTTCTAGTCTATCCCCCCGCTCAGTCTTCTAGTCTATCCCCCCGCTACCATTCCAGACAAATGGTTGTCCAATCTCTTCTTAAAAGCTTCCAGTGATGGAGAACTCACAACTTCTGAAGGTAAACTGTTCCACATATCTGATCACAGTTTAAACTGTAGCTAGGAGTGACAAAATTTTTGGTTCTCCACATGATGTTAGAAATAAATGTCCATCAGCTACAACCTACTTCAGTATTGATCAAGGATTATGAGTATTGTAGAAACATTGCAACAACTACATATTGTGCATTTCTGATTTAAATTGTTGGATTGTGCAATAAATGCAAACCTTGATAAGAAGGAGAAACCCTAAATATTTTGGGAACAGCTATTGACATGTTTGCTATTGTAATTAATAGGCTTTCTCTCATTGGTTTAATCTGCATGTTTATAATTCTGTACAAGCAAGTCTAATTTCTAGAAATAAAAGCAGAAAGAGCTGTGCAATGATCCATTGTGAATCATGGGCATCTATTGAGGAAGGGTGGGGGATGACAGCAAATCATATATGAGTGGAGAGAGAGGGAGAGAGAGGGAGAGAGAGGGAGAGAGAGAGAGAGAGAGAGAGAGAGAGAGAGAGAGAGAGAGAGAGAGAGAGAGAGAGAGAGAGAGAGAGAGAGAGAATGTTGTCTTCCTGATTCTCATCTTCTGAGGATTCTGTTAACCAAATATGGCCCTCTGACCCCGGTACACCCTCAGACTCTAATAAGGCACTGAGACAGGAAGATCATTTAATTACGATTTATTTAGAAAGTTCTGATTAAAAAGGATTCCACTTATTCAAAGAGGGAACCATGAGACCCATCTTACATTCCCTTTTATAGTTAAGTCATCAAAGAAAATTACAAGAGCAAAGCTGATTGGACAGGACAATTGTGACTTCCCCTTTGCATAGGAGATCAGTTACATCAGAGGTGGGTTCCTGTCGGAGCTGCCCGGTGCGCAGCTCTGGTAGGGAGCGGCCGATTGCACAATTTGCATCCGACCGCTCCAGAAACCTCTCTGCCGGTCCACTGCACATGTCGCCATTTGTTTTTCGTTAATTTTTGGGTAATTTTGCTTCCGCGCATGCGCAGAAGTCACGCAAGGGGGCACGCACTCGTAGCGAGCGAGCCCCCCCCCCGAAATTTGGAGATGCGCGTGCAGCGCACCGGCACCGGTAAGACAGCAACCCGCCACTGAGTTACATGTAGTGAAACATGTTACATGTATGTCTATTTAAATGAGGTCTGGAGAAAACAAGGGCACAATATTTTAGATGTTCATGAGGAATGCTTTGATCATTTAAAAGAGAGAAAAATAACTCAAATGAAAATAAAAAATAACTATGTTAGTTAGCAAGTATAACAATATTATAATGTCCATGTTTTGTGATACTACAAAGTCCACCTTGTGTGGCCCTCAATTCTCTTCATTCTATAGTATCTATTTCACATTCAACATGAAAGTTTTGCTAAAAGTTTAGGTTGTTGAATTCAGGCTGCTATTCCATTACTTTGCTAACGTCCAGCTCTCCATGAAAGGATAAAATATATGTGCATATTGTTCTAAAATAAAGTAAATTTCATATTTAGTGTATCAGTTGATCTCTGAATTGCAGCTGGATGAAGCTTAAAGCTTTTGGCTTTGCCAACCCTTTGATTTTATTGCTATACACAAATGTCATTTCCCATACAATTTTGTGTGTGTGTGTGTGTGTGTGTGTGTGTGTGTGTGTGTGTGTGTGTGTGTGTGTGAGAGAGAGAGAGAGAGAGAGAGAGAGAGAGAGAGAGAGAGAGAGAGAGAGAGAGAGAGAGAGAGAGATTATATTCATCTTTTGTTCCTGATCAAGAGCTGAAATATTTAAGAGTTATCATTTGAAGTCAAAATGTTTAAGGCTGTGAAATGACTGGCAAGATATATGCCCCGTAAATATTTAATTATGCATCTTATTGAAGTCTGATGCTATGATTCAGGACATGATTCAATTAAACCAAGTTTCCCCTGACTAAGAAGGAAATTGAGAATAAAAGTTATTTCACCCACACACACATTTGCTTCTGAATCAAATACAAAGCAAATCTTAAAAATTAAAATTTCCATCTTCTGTTAATCAGTGTGACCTTGTAAGAACCAAAATAATACTGTTGTCTTCCTACAGATCAAGTGGGAGGAAAAGGGAGGAAGGAAGGAAGGAAGGAAGGAAGGAAGATAGATCATCTTAAACAGGAATCAACCTTTTCCTAGTGAATATTATCTAGTATAACTTAGTTTGTAGTTCAAACATACAGATGATCAGCAGAATTCTTGAAAAATCTTTTCTATGTATTGTTTATCTGACATTTTATAGCCTATATTTGCCCGCCCTGCATTATCAGAATTCTTATTATTAGCCCTTTAAATAAGGCTTTTATCAATATTAATTCTTAGTTCAAGACTTAAGGAACAGAATGCCAATAAAAATAGCCATCTCTAATCTCTGATACATCTAATCTTGCATGAGTTAAAATGAAAACAACGTATGCAGAATTAATGGGATTGAGACATAGTCATGCTATTAAAATCCATAGGAATTGGAATGGACATACCAAAATAATGTCCATAGACTGCAACACATCTACTCCAAACATGATGAAGTGTACATTAAATGAAACAGATAGTTCACCATGCTTTCAATTCTACTTACAGACCTACATACGACAACACTGAATATTTCCCTACATAAAAAGTCATCTGCATATCATAGAGATCAGTTCAGAAGTCAAACTCCAATAAAAATGGATTGTGTTTATGTTACAACCATACACAGATCAATCATGGTAGAATGTGGTCTGGATTCCCAGGAGAGAGGGGCTGTATTTCAGAGGACAAAGAGGCAGTGCAGTTTAGATAGTGTGGTTGGGAGAAGGAGAGTTAAGAAGATGGCTCTTCCATAGCAATCCTTTGATTATATTTTTACAGGTGCAAATAGTTGCTTTAGTAGTTGGCAAGATTTTTGCCTATAACAATAAAGGAAACGGCTCAGAAGCAATTCTAGATGTCTTTCTTGGTTCTTGGGTTCTGACATTAATCCAGAAGGACTGCACTAAATGTAGGAAGTCTGATTTTTGAATAAGCATGTACAATTGACAAGGTGAACCATGTTCTGTGGCACTCTCTCAACTTAGTTTTCTCTCTCAACTTGGTACTCTCTCAACTTAGTTTTCTTGCAGATGTTTCATTACCAAAACTAGGTAACATCAACAGCACAAAACAACCAAGCTCAGAGAATACCAAGGACCCTTCATTTCAACCAGAGGTGGGTTCCTGCCGGTTCGGACCGGTTCTATAGAACCGATAACAGGAATTTCCCCCCGCTCGCCAAACCGGCAGCGATGGCCGGCTGGACACGCTCTCTTGGCGGCACCATAGGCACCACCATCTTGGTTTTTGCTTCTGTCCATGTGCAGAAGCTGAGTTTTTAGTACTGTGCATGTGCGCGCGTGGCCTCGCATCGCGTCAGGAAGCGAACCGGCAGCGAGGTAAGCCAGAACCCACCCCTGATTTCAACCCTACAAATATTCTCCTCTATCAATAGAGTATTCTACATGTTCTTCATGTTCATTATAAGATGCATTGGTGCCATATTTATACTATTTTCAGATGACCACAGATCCTTTGCCCATTATGGCTTATGCCATTAATACATATTCCTAAAATTTGAATATTGTTCTTTCATGATTAGCACCAGGAGGAGAGTATAACAGCTTGATATTAGTACAACTAAAAGCTTCCTCTTTCTCTCCATCTTCTTTAAAATCTTATCTCTTCCTCCAACTTATTTTTATTAAATGCCAAGACACTAATCATTACTCTTTTGCTGACTTATTGCCAGCTTAATATCTGTCCTTCAGATAAAATTTTGTTCCACGGTTCTTAAACTGAATTAAACAAAACATAGTTTCCGTGGCTCCTTATTTTGGATTAGCTTTTCCTTTGGGAGGTCTAATATGGAGGGTTGGGATGAATCTAAAATTCAGGGTCTCCCTTCTCAGGCGTTTATGTAGGTGAGATAAGCAGTCTTGGTTATTGATACCAAGTCAAATTTATTTCCTACACCTCTTTTTTCCCCTTTCCTTTTAGAGTGTTAACTCTGCAGTCTTGTAAAAATCTGCACTGAAGCAAATTTACTGATTGCATATCAACTGTTCTTGGAACATTTATGGCTGAGGACTAGCACAAAAATCAGTATGATGAAAAAACAAGCAAAGGAATAACAAATAATTTGCTCTGATAGATTAGGAAAAAATGGTGTGTAGTTTTCTGTTAGATTCAGGTACAAATGGATTCACAAATTGAAAAAAAAGCTCACTCGGACATACAGGTAAAGCTGGATGAATTCATATGAAATAAGTCTATTGCATTAGTAGACAACTGTAATTATTGGGCAGTCTATACATACATAAATATTAGGAAATCTTCCACTCTGGATGGATGATAGATAGATAGATAGATAGATAGATAGATAGATAGATAGATAGATAGATAGATAGATAGATAGATAGATAGATAGATAGATAGACAGACAGATAAATAGATGATTGATTGATTTAGTTATATAGAAAAAATACAGGATTTGAGATATCTATCCTCAAATCTCCACCGAGTTCTGTTGACTGGATGTAGTGTAGCTACTGTCCAATGTGGAAAGGTTTCATCCCAGGTGAAAGAGTTATGATAGCACCATGTTTCCTCAAAGCAAAGGGTATACTTATTTGAACTCTGGCTCTTCTTGCAGGCGGGGTGAGTTTGAGATGATTCTATATCTGATGTCTCCCCCATGTATGTATGGTGTGTATTTATATATTTCTTAACTGTTTTTAAGCTGTTTTTTTAATGATTTGGAGTTTTTATAAAATGTTGTACGCCGCCCTGAGTCCTCAAGGAGTAGGACGGCATAGAAAAACTACCAAATAAAATAAAATAAATAAATAAACTCTAAAAGGGAAAGTGGTGATAATACCATTCACCCAGAAATAATATTTTACATAAAGATGTCCCAATATTTGAGGGGTTGCCACAAAGTTAAAGGGATCAACCTATCCTCCAACGCACCTGAAGGCAGAACAAGAAGCAATGGATGGAAACTAATCAAAGAGAGAACCAACCTAGAACTAAAAACAAATCTCCTGATGATGCGAACAATGAACAGGTGGAATGGCTTGCCCCCAGAAGTTGTGGGTGATCCAACACTGGAGGATTTTAAAAAGAGATTAGAAAGCTATTTGTCCAGAATGGTATAGGGTCTCCTGCTTCAGCTTGGACTTGAAGACCTCCAAAGTTCCTTCCAACTCTCTTATTCTATCAAGAGTTCCATTTTTCTCATTTTAAACAGATGAATTGAGTCCAAGAGGAACTTGCTTGGCCTTCCTTTATTTACCTCCAACTTCCTTAAGGTATTGAAACTCAGTTTCAAGATTTCCACATTAGTAAGTTCCAGGTATTTGAAAATTCATTTGTTGGCATTGGTCCTTGTGGACTCAGGCAATGATTGACTCAATATAGCCCCCCCCTTGTTATTGTGGATCGATGCTTTTACTGATGATGGGTGGAGCCACGAGCGGTAAGACAGAGCTGAACTGAGCTCTGCTCCCCCTTAACCCAACCCCACCACTTTCCCAAACCCTGGGGGCTTCCTTCCCAGAATTACCATCACTGGGGAAGTAGACGAAACATCAGAGACCCCAGTGAGCAACGTGGCGACTTCGCTCGTTGCGAAATCAGTGGTGTGTCAGCTTTCAGATTGGGAGGTGAGAGGACGTTGCCTTGTTAAGATGGCGGCGCCGAGGTGGAGGCGTTGAGGTTGGGACGGCTCAAATTAACAACGAGAGGAATAACGAAAGGAAAATTCAATCATAATATCAAACAACAAACAGAAACAGCAGAGGTGGAGAACAGGAGTGTTTCCCCCAGAGAACGGCTTCTGCGGGCGCCCCAGATCGCAAGAGGATATCATCCATAATCGCCCAAGACAGAGTGGGGCGTAAAGGAAGCACCTCCCGGCATGACTGTTTGTTGAGCAAAGAACGTGACTTTGGTCGGGAGTCGTGCTTGGATGAGCTGAGACTGGATGTGAACAGTAAGAGGACTGAAAGAGGAGCTGTATAATAAGAGTTAAAGCTAAAGGACACCCTAAAGGCTGGATATGACGTGGAATAGAGATCTCCGGTCGGACTGCCTGCCGAGGGGAGGGGTTGATTCGCCTAGCCAGCATTGTCGGCTTTGGCGATCCTCCCGGATGTTGCAGACGACGTTCCAGCTGGTTAGCCGAGCGTATCCGTCAGGTTGGGTTGCAGCGGTTCCTCGTTCTTTGACTGTGATGGTGGCGGTGGTGGCAGTAGCCTCTATTTGCGGAGCTGCCGCCGGCACAGCATTTTTTAATCCAGGATTAATCATCGTGGAGAGGACTTGGTTGACTGTTACCCCCCCCCTCCCATGCATTCCTTCCTGCTGTTTTAATTATATCGAATACTACTTCCCCCACTGGCTTGAGATCTACGGTGAAGGAGAACTGGGAAGTTAAAGAGCAGGAAAGCCAATATCTGGGACGCTCTCTTTATAATCTTGCAGAGACTAGTAGGGGAAATTGTAATTTTATGACCACTACGCCCATTACGAAAACTTTTCTGAGCAGAGACTTTTTCCGCTTAGCCATTACATATACGGTCATTAAGTGTGCAAACAACTGGATCTGGTTGAGGACTATTAACCAGGCTGTTTCTCTATGTTTTTTTTTTTCCTGCACTAACTTTCGTTATTTTAAAGATTTTACCTTGGGGGTGATTGTTGGTTTGTATGTTTAAGACGGATGGTCAAGGAATGAGTGAGTCAGGGATTAAGATTCTGCCCCCCTCTGCTGAGTGTGGAAACAGAAGCGGAGGGGGGTTTGAGTCCGACCCCTGGCTTGATGTGAATGGAATGCATGGCCTGTCGGGAGAGAGGGAGACCAGTGGGGAAGGGGAGGGGATCTCTGGGGGGACAGGGAGTGGGAGCATTACGGTCATAACAGGGAGAGGCAGGTATGGCGGGAGCAGAGGGGTAGGCCGCTCTCGGAGAACGAGAACTCGCTGTTTACAAGCGATTCCTTGTTCTGGCCCCTCTGGTTTGGTTCCACCTAGCTCAACCCGAGTGCCTGGTAACCAGGGATGTCAGGGCCCTGGGCTCAAGCTGCTGCTGGTAAACGCCAGGTCGATTACCAACAAGGCCCCCCTTATCCGGGATTTAATCCTAGAAGAGGGGGCTGACCTGGCATGTATTACCGAGACCTGGCTGGGCCAGGAGGGGGGGGTGCCCCTTTCGGAGATATGCCCGGACGGGTTCTCGGTTCAGCATCAGCCGCGACCCCAGGGAAGGGGTGGAGGAGTGGCTATTATAGCTCGCCAGAATCTGTGTCCTCGAAGGAGCCCTGCCCCGGAGATTGTTGGGTGTGAGACTCTCCTTCTGAAGTTGGACCTAGGGGTTCAGGTGGGCCTTTTGCTAACGTACCTGCCTCCTAGCTGCGTAGCAAAGGCCCTGCCTGTTCTGCTCGAGGCGGTTGCAGGGCTGGCGATTGAGTTCCCCAGGTTGATGGTGCTGGGGGATTTTAATCTGCCATCGCCCGGCGAAGCCTCAGGGGCAGTCCAGGAGTTCATGGCTTCCATGACAACCATGGACCTGACCCAAGTAGTTCAGGGTCCGACTCATGAGGGTGGTCACACGCTTGACCTTGTGTTTCTCTCGGGGCAGTGGAGAGATGATCTGAGGCTGAGGGGTTTAGTCACAGTACCCTTGTCGTGGTCAGATCATTTCCTTCTGAGGTTGGATTTCATGGCACCACTCCCCCACCGCAAGGAGGCGGGACCGATTAAGTGGTTCCGCCCCAGGCGCCTAATGGAACCCGACGGATTCCAGAGGGAACTTGGGGAAATACCTGAATCCCTGGTACACAGTTCGTCCGAGTCTCTGGTTGCGGCCTGGAATCAGGCAGCAGCAGGGGCTCTGGATCGGATTGCGCCTTTGCGGCCTCTCCGTGGAAGTGGATCCAGGAGGGCTCCTTGGTTTACCGAGGAACTCCGGGAGATGAAGCGCCACAAGAGACGCCTAGAGCGACGATGGAGATCTAGTAAAGCTGAGTCTGACCGGACACTTTTAAGAACTTTCATTAAGTCTTACTTAGTGGCGATAAGGGCGGCAAAATGTTCGCATTTTTCCGCTCTTATTGCGTCCGCTGACTCCCGCCCAGCCGCCCTGTTTAGGGTGACCCGCACCCTTCTTGCTAAGGAGGAAGGCGGAGATCCCTTGCAGGGTAGAGCTGAGGAATTTTCTCGGTTTCTGGCGGATAAAGTCATTCAGATTCGGACAGACCTGGACTCCGATTGGGCAGTACAGGCCGAGATGACTGGGGCGAGTCTTAGTCCGGTTATATGGGATAGGTTTGAACCGGTGACTCCTGAGGATGTGGACAAGGCCATAGGAGCTATGAGCTCAGCCACTTGTTTATTGGACCCGTGTCCTTCCTGGTTGGTTTCGGCCACCAGGGAGGTTTCACACGGCTGGCTCCAGGCGTTGGTCAACGCTTCTTTGAGAGAGGGGTCCGTCCCGCAGCCTTTAAAAGCTGCGGTGGTGAGGCCCCTCCTCAAGAAGCCTTCCCTGGACCCAGCGGATTTAAAGAACTTCCGTCCAGTCTCCAACCTTCCCTTCGCGGGGAAGGTTGTTGAGAAAGTGGTGGCACTCCAACTCCTACGACTGTTGGATGACACTGATTTTCTGGATCCCTTTCAATCTGGCTTCAGGCGCGGTTACAGTACGGAAACGGCTTTGGTCACCCTGATGGATGATCTCTGGCGAGCCCGGGATGGGGGTTATTCCTCTATCCTGGTGCTACTTGACCTCTCAGCGGCCTTCGATACCATTGACCATGGTATCCTTCTGCGTCGTCTCGGAGAGGTGGGGGTGGGCGGCACTGTTTTGCAGTGGTTCTCCTCCTTCCTCTCTGACAGGACGCAGTCGGTGTTGACAGGGGGGCAGAGGTCGAGCCCTAGGCCCCTACTATGTGGGGTGCTACAGGGCTCGGTCCTCTCGCCCATCCTGTTTAATATCTACATGAAGCCGCTGGGTGAGATCATCCGACGACACGGGGTGAGGTATCAGCAATATGCTGATGATACCCAGTTGTACATCTCCACCCCGTCTCAATTTGGGGAAGCCGTAGACGTAATGGACCGCTGCCTGGCCGATGTTAGGGTCTGGATGGGGAAGAACCGGCTAAAGCTTAACCCTGACAAGACTGAGTGGCTGTGGATATTGCCTCCTAAGGACTCGACCAACTGTCCCTCCTTGATTCTTGGGGGGGAGAAATTAGCCCCCTCAGAACGGGTCCGCAATTTGGGTGTCCTCCTAGACCCACAGCTAAAATTGGAACAACATCTTTCAGCTGTGGCTAGGGGGACCTTTGCACAAGTACGTCTTGTGCACCAATTGCGACCCTACTTGGAGAAGGAGGCACTTCTTACAGTCGCTCATGCCCTTATCACCTCACGGCTGGATTACTGCAATGCGCTCTACATGGGGCTACCCTTGAAGAGTGTCCGGCGACTGCAATTGGTGCAAAATGCAGCTGCGCGAGCTGTGGTGGGTGTACCTAGATGCACCCACGTAACACCTATCCTCCGCCAGCTGCATTGGCTGCCCATTAGTCTCCGGATCCAATTTAAGGTGTTGGTCGTTACCTTTAAAGCCCTACATGGCTCAGGGCCAGGTTATCTTCGGGACCGCATCCTGCCGCATACCTCCCTACGACCGGTTAGAGCCCACAGAGTCGGCCTCCTCCAGGTCCCGTCGACCAAACAATGTCGGCTAGCGGGACCTAGGGGGAGGGCCTTCTCTGTGGGAGCCCCCTCCCTTTGGAACCAGCTCCCTCCAGAGATCAGGACCATCCCCACCCTACTGGCCTTCCGTAAAGCAATAAAAACTTGGCTCTTCCGGCAGGCAGGGTATGAATGAAAGTTTGTTTTTTAATGGATAGTATTTTAATATGGCTCCTTTTAAAAATTGTTTTTTATGTGTTTCTATATCTGCTGTGAGCCGCCCAGAGTCCCCCGGGAGTTGGGCGGCATAGAAATTTTAATAAATAAATAAAATAAATAAATACTGAGCCGAGGTGGCGCAGCAGTTAGAGTGCAGTACTGCAGGCCACTTTAGCTGACTGCGATCAGCAGTTCAGCGGTTCAAATCTCACCAGGCTCAAGGTTGACTCAGCCTTCCATCCTTCTGAGGTAGGTAAAATGAGGATCCAGATTGTTGGGGGCAATGTAAATATACATTGCTTAATGGTGTAAACTGCTTAGAGCAGTGTTTCTCAACCTTGGCAGTTTGAAGATGTGCGGACTTCAACTCCCAGAATTCCACAGCCAGCGTTGCTGGCTGTGGAATTCTGGGAGTTGAAGTCCACACATCTTCAAACTGCCAAGGTTGAGAAACACTGGAGTGCTTGCACTTTGAGGCGGTATATAAGTCTCACTAATAAATAAATAAATAAATAAATAAATAAATAAATAAATAAATAAATAAATAAATAAATAAATAAATAAATAAATAAATAAATAAATAAATAAAATAGTCTGCCTTTTCATTTGAGGTTTATCGGATATAGATGACCCTACAGCATAACTCTCCAATTTTTCAGAGCAGGTAAGCCCCCCCTCTATTTTTGAGGATTGTTGTTATTATTTCCACAAACTTTCTGTTGTTGTTGTTGTTGTTGTTGTTGTTGTTGTTGTTGTTGTTTTTCAAGTTCAGAAGTGCATTGCTTTCTTACTAATCCAGGCATCACAAAACAAGGCTTTCATCCCAGCTCTCAAATAGCCCATAGGCTCTTCTACCACAAACAGTATGAAAAGATGAGGAATGAATAGTCACATACCATTACATTCAACATTGCCAGGCCTGACATTCTGTCGTTGGTTCTCAGCTGGGAAGCTGTCTTAAACTAGAGTTCTATGAGTAAGGCAAGGAGGAAATGCTTTGGGATGAATGCATTAATAGTGAATATATAAATTTGTTTAGCAGATTCTAGCCCTTTAGCTATTTTAGCTATGCATCTGGGTTGGTGGGAATGGGGGCTTATGTGATTTGGTGACATTTGAAGCATGGCTGGATCGGAGATGCTTGACAGGAGAGTTTGGAGTGTATGTTTTATTTGACTGCGTTAACAGAGGCAGGAAAATGGTAAAAGTGAATGTAAAGAATTGACTTGTTCCTGCTGGAGAAGAGTTGCTTTCTTCAGTCTCCTCTTGGGGTCTCCTGTTGGTCCTGACAATAAGTGTGTCTTATAGTTCGAAAAATACGGTAGTCATGCTGACCATAGAACCACAGAAATGCCTTCAGACAACACTGATTCCCTCGCCTAAGAAGAGAAATTTATAACTTCTTTGCAGCAATAGAGAGCTTACATATGTTGTTTTTCAACATTTAAATTAGCTTTTTTTCCACAAACAATCAAGAAACATTTTGAGCAATATGGTGACAGTTTCTAATAATTGTTTGATTTATAAATAGAGCTAATATAATTACCAGACTCCCTAGATATTTTTTTCCTTCTTTTGTTAAAAATGTCATACTTATCAAGTGTATTCATTTTTATTCTGCATTACTACATGTGTTGTTGATTGGTTTTACAAAATTCAATTTAATTAATCCTCACCCACAAAAAAAGAAATCCTCTAGTTCTCTCCTTAAACTCCTTGTCCCAAATGTAATTGCATAGGGAGAAAATTTTGGAGGAACTAGTCCTTCAAATAACCAACCCTTTTCCACAAAAAAGCTTTATAGCACATTAAAGTTTATGGAGAAGCCAAGAGCAGCTTACAGTGCAGCAGTGACATTTGGGCATACATGGCATGGCCAGTGTTACCAGCACCATCATATTCTGGACCAGCTGCAACTTCCATGTGGTCTTGAAGTTCAGTCCGGTATATACCACATTACTATGGTACATTCCTGAGATGACTATTCTCTGAAGAATGGTCTGAAGTATCTCCTAATCTAGGAATGGACACAATTGGTGCGCTAGAGGAATCTCTTTGTTCCAGGCTAAAGATTAGGCACAGGTGGCTGTTCTTCCACTTCCGTGATATACCTGAAGGATAGGATGAGCAGTCATCTTCAGACTAAGACGGGGTGTCAAACTTAATTTCATTGAGGGCCATATCAGGGTTGTGTTTGACCTCAGGGGGCCGGGGTGTGTGTGTGGTCAGGGTGGGTGTGGCCAGCCTGATGTCACTTGTGTCGGGGGCTCCTGTGGTGGCTCGAGCACTCTGCCAGTGAAAACGGGCTCCTGAGCTCCATTTTTGGGTGCAACGGCCTCCTGCCAGCGAAAACAGAACTCCGCATGGAGGTCCGTCCGCATGCCTCACGAGCTCCGATTTCGACTGCGATGGCCTCCTGCAACCCTCTGCCAGTGAAAACGAAGCTTAGGAGTGCTGTTTACAGTCCTCATAAGCTACATTCATGCTGGCAGAAGGTTGCAGGAGGCTGTTGCAGCCAAAAATGGACCTCGCAAGGGCTGCATGCAGGCCTCCAAAGCTCTGTTTTCATTGACAAAGGCACCACGGGCCGGTCCTTTGCTGTTTCCAGGACATCTCTGTGGGCCAGATCTAGGCACCCCATGGGCTGGATCCGGTCCCCCGGCCTTGAGTTTGATACTCCTGGACTAAGAGGTTTAGATGGGAATTACATTCCTATGCTGCAATGAAATAGATAGAGTGGCCATAGATCCTCCTAAAGTAGAGTATCCTACTCATCAGGATCAGGAGTGAAATGCTACCAGTTTGGCCCAGTTCGGGCATACTGGTAGTGGTGGCCGCCGGTGGTTCGGAGAACTGGTAGCGGCGGTAGTGCAAGGCTCCACCTACCTGCCCAGACACAGTCATTTTCTTTTTTTTAACCCTCTGCGCATGCGCAAAGCAAATCGTGCGCTTCCAAACCAGTAGGGAAGGTAAGTAGATTCAACCGCTAACCTGGATTCACTTTGAGCAAAGATGGGCAGCCTCTTGCTCAGCTGTGTCAAAATCTACAAAATAATGAGCATGGTATCTTGATCCAAGCTCTCTCCTCATGTTTACTTTAGGTGCATATAAAAGGCACAGGGCTTGGCTTATGATGCCATGTCATGTTAGCCATCATGCAAATACTGATATACGCCCTATATATGATCATAGGCTATGTACCGCATTTTTCAGAGTATAAGACGTACATTTCCCGCCCCCAAAAGAGGCTGAAAATTTGGGTGCATCTTATACTCTGAATGTAGCTTTTTTCGAGGTTTTTTTTTTCAGCCCTAGCGAGGTGCTAACGATCTTCCCAGCTTTTTTTCCAGTCTTTGCAGGTTTGTTTTCATTGCTTTCCCTCCGAAACAGGTTTTTTTCAGCCCTAACCAGGGGATAAAATAATGTGCTGAAGCTGCCCAGACTAAGGACGCTAGCCAGATGAATACCTGGTAGGTAGATTCCCCCCCTTATTTTCCTCCCCAAAAACTAAGGTGAGTCTTATACTCCGAAAAATATGGTAAATATGCAATGTTTAATATTTCTTTCCTTACATAAAGGTCCCATGGGCATAATAGTGATAAACCATTACTGGTGTGAGAGAATTCTTATCCAAAACTCACATGATGAAAACTTGCAGTCATCCAAGAGTTTGAGGACTCATTCAAGACTGATAAATGAGTCTTTTTTTTCTAGACATCCTCTAGTTAAAATGCAGATATATGTCACTAATGGTAAACAATTTAGATGTTTCTAAAAAGGACTAAATAAATTCATGGGGAAAATGCTTGCAGTGGTCACATCTGTGGCTTTAAATTATTGGTAGTGATAAAATTAGAGATGCTTGAAAGGGCATTAAAATATTCATTAAAATCTTCACACACAAACAAACATACATTTCTATTCAGTCATCATATTCAGCTCTGCAGTAACTGCAGGTGTTATATAACTTCGTACAGGCAGACTTCATATTTACATTTCAAGTGTTACATTGATAGGTTAAACAAGGCTATTAAATAGTGGCATTTAACTAATCAGCTAGCTAAGAGAAAGTTATGTTTCTTTTATAAGGCATTACAGAGATTAGGGGTTTTTTTTATATTCAAAGTAATTGTAATCACTTGGGATGCGCTTGCCATTAGCACTTCCTTAAAGTGGAAACTGATTTAGCAACAATGTGCTTAGTGGAAATTTGTTAAAAATTTTATGTATGACATCCCAAAAGATTACATTAAATGCTATCAAATGTACAAGAAATTCTGATGTAAATTGAACAGTACATTGGAGTATCATAATCCTGAAAATGCTGATGCAATTTTGGATCATGGTTATTGTTCCCTAGAGGAAGATCATCATTTGGAAACGAAGATCATCTAGTCCAACCATATAGAAGCTTAAAAAAAGAATATGCACCTTATATATAATTAATAGATAACTTGTTAATTAGATGTAACCACATAAGCAAGATATCTAGACTCTTCCATGTCAGATTGCAAAAAAAAAGAAACTTGCACTTTCATTTCTCTTCACATCTACATTGTTATAGTAAACAATGTAGTTTACTACATTGCTGTGGTGGGTGTCTCACGATACACCCACATAACTCTGCCAGCTGCATTGGTTGCCCATTGGTCTCCGGGTGCAATTCAAGGTGTTCATCATCATCTTTAAAGCCCTACATGGCTTAGGACCAGGTTACCTCTGGGACCGCATCCTACTTCCCTTCGACCGGTTAGGTCCCACAGAGTGGGTCTTCTCCGGGTCCTGTCAGCCAAACAATGCAGGCTGGTGGGGTCTAGGGGGAGGGCCTTCTCTGTAGGGGCCCCTGTTCTCTGGAACCAACTACCCCCAGAGCAGGGGTGAAATCCTCCCGGTTCGCTCTTACCTGTTGGTCGCTGCACAGCTGAACAACCTGGTGGCGTTCGCAGCATGGGGCTTCCCCCATCCACTTCCCCCGCCCACCTGGACGCCGGCATTTGTGTTCTTTTGCCCTCTGTGCATGCGCAAAGCGTTCTGCTTGCGCAGAGGGCAAAAAAACGCAAATGCCGGCGTCCAGGCGGGTGGGGGAAGCGGGCGGGGGAAGCCCCGCACCGCGAACGCCACCAGGTTGTTCGGCTGTGCGGCGACCAACAGGTAAGAGCGAACCGGGAGGATTTAACCCCTGCCCCAGAGATCCGAATTATCCCCACCTTGCTGGCCTTCCGAAAAGCCATTAAGACATGGCTCTTCCTGCAGGCAGAGTGATTTTGAGATAACTTTCCCCCATGTATGCATGGTTTTGTATGCCTTTTTAAAAACTCTTTTTAAATTGTTTTTAATAATTTTATTGTTTAGTTGTTCCTTAAAATGTTGTACGCCGCCCTGAGTCCTCAGGGAGTAGGGTGGCATAGAAGAACACTAAATAAAATAGAAAGAAAGAAAGAAAGAAAGAAAGAAAGAAAGAAAGAAAGAAAGAAAGAAAGAAAGAAAGAAAGAAAGAAAGAAAGAAAGAAAGAAAGAAAGAAAGAAAGAAGTAGTAATAATAGTAGTATTAGCAGCAGTGGAAGCACTTTATTAGTAGAATACTGAGAGGTATTTGCACTATCAAGATTTCTTTTCAAAGCAATCCGAAGCATATTGATACCTTCATACTCAACTGCTTTGAACTCATCGAATTTGGTATTCAGTGCATTTTGATGTGAAAATTTGGTCCCAGTACTCATCATTTTTTTTGGTGCTCAACGCACAAGTGAGAAGTTGTTGGTATCGGCTGTCTTGTGATTCACTACATTATTCCTTAGGGTGGGGGATGTTGTTTGTTATTCATCAGTATTGGTACTCATTGGACCTGCCAGAACCAATTAAGAATGACTACTGAGGTACCACCGTAGATATAGCACTATCATTATTAATTCTAGACTCACAATGCAAAGAACAAGTAGCCATTGTAATAACATATACCAAAAAGAATCACAATATAAGTCCTAACAGCCTAAGGAGAAGGAAGGAAGGAAGGAAGGAAGGAAGGAAGGAAGGAAGGAAGGAAGGAAGGAAGGAAGGAAGGAAGGAAGGAAGGAAGGAAGGAAGGAACGAAGGAAAACAAAATGTAGCTCCATCCTATGCTTTTTTGTCCCTTTTATACCTGAGTTAGTGACTTAAGCAAGTTTCGCAGAGACAAAAAAGTAATTGTCCTTTAGATTAGTTTTATCACAGTGATTTTCTTCTGCCCATATTCTGAGATGAGAGAAAGCTACCAAAAAAAAAAGCTTTGGGTTATGACATAGGTTTAGCTATAACACACGTAATAGAGTGGGAGACATAGTACTGCTATTTTTAAGACAAAATGCAATGCTTTATGTTGTGCTACAATTCCACATGGAGTCTTGGAAACAGGATTGAAAGGGAGCAGCATAATTAGAACGCTGTGTTTGCTGCTAAAAGTGAAAACTTTTCACTTCACATCCAAGCAGCTGAAAAACTGAAGAAGTTTCTTGGATGAGAAGTAAAACCTCCGGGTTCACCCGGGTTCGGGCGATCCTCTACTGAAGATTCTGCGTGGTTCGGTGAACTCCCAAATCCCACTCCTGGCTGGCCCCACCCACCCTGCCCCGGTGTTCCCATGAGTCTCCACGTGGCCCGTTTTGAATGTGAGGTAAGTGCAGGGCCCACGCGGAGGCTCCAGAAGGCCGGAAACGGGCCCATTTCTGGCTTCTGGAGGGCCTCCGGAGCCCGGGGAGGCCGTTTTCGCCCTACCGGAGGCTCAAGGAAAGCCTCCGAAGCCTGGGGAGGGCAAAAAGCGGGCCTCCCAGAAGTTCCGGAAGGCCGGAAATGGGCCCATTTCTGGCCTCTAGAGAGCCTCCAGAGCCCGGGGAGGGCGAAAATGGCCCCCCCACCATGGTGCAGGAGGCTGACTAGGCCATGCCCACCATGGCTACGCCTACCCAGCAACCTGGCAGAGAACCCGTTGCTAAAAATGTTGAAGCCCACCCCTGAGTGAAACATTTTCAAAGCAAAACCAAGAAAGTCCAGTTGTCTTTTAGACAAAAAAAAAAAAAAAAACAAACCCACCCTTGGGACTATACAATCAACCAAGCTGTTTTATCTATTCACAAACAGGGTTATATTATCAAATGGCATGTTTATTTGTATGAAAGGAGCAGGAATTTTAAAAAGCTGACTGAATCATTTGTAGATGCAAGTAGAAGCGTTTGGTGCATAACACATTATTCAATTATAGCCAATTTAAGGGATAAGTATGGGCTAAATAGAAATGAATAATAAATCCAGATTTATCACCTCTTGCTTCGGTATTTAATATTTACTTTCATGAAGGTGAGCATGGTAAAAAAATGATCAGTGAAGAGATCATGATTCATATCAACTGCAAAATATAAGGCTTAATAAAACAAAAAACGAAATCTTTCAAGACTCTTAGAATGGTCAGAAAGAGCTTATTAGTTTCAATATCTTCAAATAAGCAGCACCATTCAGAAGGAACTACAAATACACTGTCATTTTTAGAGGTCTGACCCAACTTGAAATGCTTATAACCCAAACACAAAATATCTGTTTGAGCTTATAAATATAAATTGATATTGAAGTAGGATTCAGAAATAGAACAAATGAAGGACTGCATGATTAATGGATTAAAATATTGCTGGTTTGAGACTATAGCAATATCAGTGGAACACAAATATACAATTCACTGTGCATATTATACTTTCTGTGATATCAGAGAAAGCTGTTATATTATTTCCAAATAATATACAGATTAATTACTATTTTGTAATAGTAATTAATCTACTAGATTCTTATTAATCAAGTAATTATTAATTTTACTGGTAATTCTCATTATCTTGGCTGTTTATCAGTTTGTAGTATGTGTGTATGTGTGTGTGTGTACACACCAGAAATTGATGTAAATAGCCAAGTTAATGACAGTTACCAGTCAAATTAATTGATACATACATAATTGCTGTAATTCAATATTACTTGTACAAATAATGGCGAAGCTGTTTTGTTTTCCCTTTAACATCGTTTAGCTTACTATGCATTTCTTTAATGTTTTGTAAATCACAGCATTCTTTTTAATTTTTTGTCTTCTTATCTTTTTCTTTTTGTCTTACAATAAAAGCTTTGAAATTATTTGATAAGGAAATTACCTGATGTGAAAGCTTCACTTAATTAGGAAGTCAGTGTCAAGCTCATTAACATTTAGTTTCAATTAATTATTCAAAATTGTATAAAGTATATAAAATTCCAGCTTTGGGATCATTAATTTTGGAGGTCGACTCTATTAAAAGAGAGATGAAGAACAAGGTGTGTGTGTGTGTGTGTGTGTGTGTGTATTTCAAACTTACCTTCCCTACCGGTTCACAAATGTGAGCGCGCGCAACCTTCCACGCATGCGCTTTGCTCGCACACGTGGCTTGTATGCATTCACGCAGCTTCACAACATGCAGAAATAGCAAGGCATAGAGTCAGGGTGGGGAGGTGGGGGGGCAGGCCCACCCGCAGGTCACCGCTACCAGTTCGCCCGAACCGGTCCAAACCGGTAGAATACCACCTCTGGTCCTATGATCAAAATTCAAAATTGGCAATTGACATATTTATGATGGTTGCAGTGTCCTAGGGTCACATGATCACCTTTTTGTGACTTTCTCACAAGCAAGGTCAGTGAGGAAGCCTGCCCTGTGGAGTGGAGTATCATCTCCCTGAAGATCAGATTAGCCCCGAAATTGCCGGTTTTTTTCAAGGCCCTGAAGATTTTGCCATTGGGGATTTGGTAGTGTGGTGGGGCCAGTGCAGTAGTTGTTTTGACAATGGGATTATCTTGATGGTGAGTTTTATGTATGTTATAATTTTTAAAATATGTTTAAAATATTAAAATATTTTTTAAAATAGAATAGAATAGAATAGAATAGAATAGAATAGAATAGAATAGAATAGAATAGAATAGAATAGAATAGAATAGAATAGAATAGAATAACAGACTTGGAAGGGACCTTGGAGATCTTCTAGTCAAACCCCCTGCTTAGGCAGTAAACCCTACACTACTTCAGACAAATGGTTATCCAACATCTTCTTAAAAACTTCCAGTGTTGGAGCATTCACAACTTCTGGAGGCAAGTCTTTCCACTGATTAATGGTTCTCACAATCAGGAAATTTCTCCTTAGTTCTAAGTTGCTTATCTCCTTGATTAGTTTCCACCCATTGCCTCTTGTTCTACCCTTGGGTGCTTTGGAGAATAGTTTGACTCCCTCTTCTTTGTGGCGATCCCTGAGATATTGGAACATTGCTATCATGTCTCTCCTAGTCCTTCTTTTCATTAAACTAGACATACCCAGTTCCTGCAACCATTCTTTGTTCCTGCAAAATATATATTGCTGTTCTCTTTCAAGCAAGTTTCTGGGAAATTGCTCAAGATTTTCAGGGTTACTAAATGAAATTTTGAGCCAGCAAATTTTTCTGAGTATTAAAGCTGTTACATCTGTCTATAGAACCCGATACTCTTGTCTACCAATCATCCTGACAAGGCTACTTGTCAGGAAGATTGGTAGACATCCCCCGAACATCCTTGAACATCCCCAGAAATGCATTAACTTGGTTTCAATTGTATCTTTGTTTCAGTTGGCCATACTTTTTTTCCCAATTATTCTAAGCTCATCACATTCTGTAGTATTCATCACTTTTATTCCATACAAAAGGGAAATCAAATGAATTCCCAGCAACTACTACATCCGTAGTTTATATTCAGTGCAATATATATATGTATATATGTATACACACACACACACACACACATGCAAAACAAACAAACAAACCCCAGCAGTTGATAAATTCTAGAAGCATATCTGAAAACAAAATCAGATCTGTAAAATCAAAACCAGACCAAACAAAACCTGAAGCTCAAAGACAAGAGATTTAGTGAGGCATCAGTTCCTTAATATGGGGAAATGGCCTCACAAACTCTTATCTAAATATATAGATATTTAGATCTATATCTATATCTACAGATCTACAGATCTAGATCTAGATCTACAGATCACAAAAGCTACAGAATAACAGAGTTGAAAGGGACCTTGGAGGTCTCCTTCTCAATCTCCTGCTGAAGCAGGAAACCCTACACCACTTCAGACAAATGGTTGTCCAATCTCTACTTAAAAACTTCCAGTGTTGGAGCACCCACAACTTCCGGAAGCAAATTGTTCCCCTGATTCATTGTTCTAGCTGTCAATTCTAGGTTGATTGATTTGTTTCCATCCAATGCTTCTTGTCCAATGCTTCAAGTGCTTTGGAAAATAGTTTGCCCCCTCTTCTTTGTAGCAGCTCTTCAAATATGGAACACTGCTATCATATGTCCCCTAGTCTTTCTTTTCATTTGACTAGACATATCCAATTCCTGTAACTGTTCTTCATACGTTTCAGCCTTCAGTTCCCTAATAATCTTTATTGTTCTTCTCTGCACTCTTTCTAGAGTCTACTAGAAACTATTACTGTCTAGAATCTACTAGAAACTACTATTGAGCCAGAAATAAATATCTTCCACAGTTCAACAGAGCTGATGGTGTATGATGGAGTGTTCCAGAGCTGCTTTTCAACAAGTGCATGCATGCACACATAGACTTTGTGTTCATATACTCATTGATCTTGTGTTGAAGTGCTCTCAATAGTTTCATCACCAAAGGACACTTGTTCCACATCATTTTACCTCCAGTCCACTCTACATAATGTATCATTCACCTGTTCACATTGTCACAGAATACCTTGCCCCATTACACAGGATTCAAGTGGCACCTGAAATGAGTCTAGGTTCTATGTCATATTCCAGCACAGCCATTCAATTTCCTTTCCCATTTATTTTTTCAGTTTTACTTCCAGAACCATTAGCATGCATATTCATAGACTTCAATATTGTATAAATGGATGGTTGTTTATACAACAGGATTTTGTATTTGTTTCCTCCTTGTGAACTTTATAAAGTATGTCCAAACCTATTCTGGATGTTCTCCTTCTTAGAGCAAATTTTGAGAATTCTGAAAGAGCAGAATAGAATAGAATAGAATAGAATAGAATAGAATAGAATAGAATAGAATAGAATAGAATAGAATAGAATAGAATAGAATAGAATAGAATAGAATAGAATAGAATAATTTATTGGCCAAGTGTGATTGGGAACACAAGATATTTTTTCTTAGGTGCTTAAGCTCTCAGTGTACATAAAAAAATACATTCATCAAGAATCATAAGATACAACACTTGATAATAGTCATAGGATACTAAATAAGCAATCAAATCATACTAGGAAACTAAATAAAATAATATAAATTGTAAAGATACAAGCAACAAGGTTATAGTCATAAGTGGGAGGAGAATAGATAATAGAAAGGATGAGAAGAATAATAGTAATACAGTCAAAGTAAATATTTTGACACTGTAGTAGGAATTAGTTGTTTAGCAGAGTGATGGCATTCGGGGGGGGGGGAACTATACTTGTGTCTGGTTATTCTGGTGTGCATTGCCCTATAGCATCATTTTGAGGGTAGAAGGTGAAACAATTTATGTCCAGGATGCGAGGGGTCTCTTGATATTTTCACAGCCCTCTTTTTGACTCGTGCAGTACAAAGGTCCTCAATGGAAGGCAGGTTGGTAGCAATTGTTTTTTCTGCAGTTTTGATTATCCTCTGAAGTCTGTGTCTTTCTTGTTGGGTTGCAGAACCAAACCAGACAGTTATAGAGGTGCAGATGACAGACTCCATAATTCCTCTGTAGAACTGAATCAGCAGCTCCATGTAAAAAGGTGAGATGAATCTTTTTAGTCAAAAGGAACAGAACACTGAATTCCATCCTGTGTAGATTGCTCGGTTCTCACAACTATATCCTGCTTTTAATGATTTTTCCATTAAGATAGTGACCTCCCCACTTTTTTCCTTTTGTTTTGTTTTGTTTTGTTTTGTTTTGTTTTGTTTTGTTTTGTTTTGTTTTGTTTTGTTTTGTTTTGTTTTGTTTTGTTTTGTTTTGTTTTGTTTTGTTTTGTTTTGTTTTGTTTTGTTTTGTTTTGTTTTGTTTTGTTTTGTTTTGTTTGTTTTGTTTTGTTTTGTTTTCTTTCTTTTCTTTTCTTTTCTTTTCTTTTCTTTTCTTTTCTTTTCTTTTCTTTTCTTCTTCTTCTTCTTCTTCTTCTTCTTCTTCTTCTTCTTCTTCTTCTTCTTCTTCTTCTTCTTCTTCTTCTTCTTCTTTTTTGGGGGGGAGAGAAGGGGAGAAGTGCAAGAAATGTCTGGGCAGCAGCCCTACTCCTCAAAAATAGCCATGTCCAATTCAAAGTAATGGATGGCTTGAATAAACAAACAAACAAACAAACAAACAAATAAGATCAATTTGTAACAATTACTATGGTAATTCCCTGGGAATTTAATTATTTCCCCCTTTGTCATAATCAAAATTAAAATTCTGTTTTGGAAGAATCCAGGGCCTTATGTTCCCATCTTGGGAGATTTTTCTCTTTTCCCTAAATGTATCTTCAAATTCTTCAGAGATATTCCCCAGGTAGCACACAGCATCTCTAACATGGTTCTCTGCTGCAAAGTGGGATCAATTAAGAGTGAACTAAAAATCTGGTCAATCATTTTTACAGGTTGGTTGAAATTAATTAACAAGCAGATAATTTTAATGCTAGATGGAAAAGAAAACTTTTAAACAAACCTTGATGCCTTTTCACATAAGGCTTTCTTCTCCTTAGGATGTGAACAAGTCAAAGGAATTCTGACACAATATGTTCTGGACATGAAAAGACAACAAAACCTCTCCTAAAATTTTTTCCTGAGCTCATATTTTCAGGCTGTCAAGATATTGAAATTATATCATAGCTTCCAAGTGATCTAGCATTGGTTCGGTTTGATGACTAACCTTCGGCTATTCTAAAAATCAGGGGGGAAATGCAATAGCCATAGCATATTAAACCTAAATACCCCTTTACAGTGCTTTACAACCCTCTCTAAGCAGTTTACAGAGTCAGCAAATTGCCCCCAACAATTTGAGTCCTCATTTTTCTGACCTCGGAAGGATGGAAGGCTGAGTCAACCTTGAGCCTGGTGAGATTTGAACTGCCAAATTGCAGGTAGCCGGCAGTCAGCAGCATGGGTACTTGGTTGGTTGGTTGGTTGAACATTTCAAGCAGCGTGCAGTACACTTGGCTTGCTGGAGGACGATGCTCACTGGAACAGCACTCTGGAAGAAGCCTACCCTCTCTGACTTTCCTAACAAACTCCATCAGCTGTTTGCCATCATGTTGGTTTTCTGCTGACTTGCAGACCTCCTAAAATTGTGGGAGAAATACAGAGACAGTCTTGTGGAAGATGTTAGAAGGCTAATGGAGAGAGAGAATGGAGATGCCCAACTGGTACTCCAAATTGTTTACAACCAATGCCTTATCCTTCTTGAGGATATTGTCATATCCATGTCGGGTAAAACACTCCTACAGTTCGGATTTCCACCATCTTCACGAGAGCAAGGAGCCCCTGTCAGCAACCGTCAATACCTGAGTGAACTGTCTTATAATACCATTCAGCTGACACAAGCAGTTGCTTTGAATGTTCCAAAATTAAATCAAGAACAGAGGAAAGCCTATGATGAAATCAGGCACAGTATTGTTTCTGATTCTGGGCAGTTGTTTTTTTCTTGACACTCCTGGTGGCACTGGCAAAACATTCTTGATCAATCTCTTGCTGGCCAAAATTAGAAGCAGAAGGAATATCGCCCTAGCCATTGCTTCCTCAGGAATTGCAGCTACCTTGAGCGACGGAGGCAGGACGGCTCACTCTGCCTTCAAGTTAACTCTCAACCTGAATCATTCTGAGTCTGCATTTTGTAACATCTCTAAGCAGAGTGACATGGCCCAGGTGCTTTGAGAAGACAAACTTATCATGTGGGATGAGTGCACCATGACTCACAAAGGAGGTCTTGAGGCTGTAAACAGGATGCTCCATAACATTAGGGGCAGCAACCGTCTTATGGGTAGAGTTACAATGCTTTTGGCTGGTGACTTCAGACAGACTTTGCCTGTTGTGCCACAAGGGACACATGCAGATGAAGTCAAGGCCTGTCTCAAGTTATCCATCTTATGGCCTAAAGTAAAAGTCCTGACCTTGACAGTAAACATGCGATTCATGTTATTTGTGGGCAGAATAGTTTTCTAAATTATTACTTGACATTGGTGATGGCAACCTTTTGGAAGAGGAGGGAAGAATAACTATTCTGAGTAACCTTTGTGATGTTGTGACAGATCTGATCAGTTTGACTGTCAGAATATACCCCAACATTCATCAGGCTGGAGTGGATTGTGGTTCATGGCTGAGGGAAAGAGCTATTCTCACTCCAACAAATGACTCAGCCAACAGCATCAACAACTTTCTGCTGAAAAAGTTGTCCACTGAGCATATGAAATATGAATCTGTGGATTCAGTAATGGAGATCGGGGATGCTGTACATTACTCTGTGGAGTTCTTGCACACTCTCAACCCACCAGGATTACCACCTCATGTTCTCTACCTCAAGGTTGGCACTCCAATCATGCTGTTACGAAATCTAAGCCCTCCGAAACTGTGCAATGGCACCAGGCTTCAGGTGTAGACTCTGTACAAACACATAATTGAAGCCACAATTTTCACAGGCGTCAATCAGGTAGAAACCATTTTCATACCCCAAATTCCTCTGATCCCATCAGACTACCACTTTGAGTTCAAACGTCTACAATTTCCCATTAAGGTTTGCTACACCATCACCATCTATAAGGCACAGGGACAGACTTTGAAAGTGGCTGGTGTGCATCTCATGAGTGACTGTTTCTCCCATGGCCAGTTCTATGTGGCATACTCCAGAGTCAGTTCACCTGACAGCCTGGTCATCCTCCAGCCAGACAGCAAAACCAGGAATGTTATTTACAGGGAGGTCCTCAGCAATTCATCTGAGGGATGAATTGAAAATCTATGCTATGCAACTTATTAGCTTGGCTACATAGACAAAACAGCCATGGTGCTGCTGGGATTAAAGGCCTTAAGCCCATCTATTTCATGGTTGCAAATTGGCAACCAATGCAGTTCCCGCAGGAGAGGTGAAACATACACATCGAGGTCTGCACAAAACCATGTGGGCCACTGAATTTTGCACCAACTGAAGCTTCTGGATGCTCTTCAGGGGGAGCCCCATGTAAAGCCCCATGTAGTTCATGATCCTGGTTGTCACCTTTAAAGCCCTACATGCCCTGGGGCCAGGTAATTTGAAGGGACATATTTTCCCAGCTATAACTACCTGACCCACCAGAACAGGAAGGCAGGGTATGTTACAGTTCCTTAACTTTATACAATCATGCTTGGGAAACTTGGAACAATCTCCAGATTTTCTGACTACACAAGACACTCCCAACTAAACATGTTACCTCAGAGACTCTGATACAAACTTGGGAAATTCAACTAATACTTTGCAAATCTTTCCCTTTGTCCTTTTCTGTCAGCTAATCTGAAAGAGTATCACAGATTGCAACCTTATTTCTAGTAAGACAGTAGACAACAGGATGTTTTTCATGAATTCATAAATCTGTGTTCTATACCGTGCACTTCTCCATAGATGCACTGTGTTGCTGTTGCTGTTGCTGTTACCAACTGTGGTGACAAATATGACTTTTTTTAAAAAAATTGGTTAATAATGGACTCTTACTTGTGTACTACCAACTCTAAGGCATATGCATTTAAATGAAATGCAGCATACCCAAATTTAAATGAAATGAAATCCAGCATACCCAGACAGGTAATTTATAAGCATTTTCTTTAATCATCCTAATTATTACCAGCATTTATGTCAGAGTTACGCAATAAATCAGAAGCTTCAAAAGATAACTGCATTTTGCTGATTCAAATAACTTCTTTATAAGTAGAATAAAACATTAACAATACCACACTTTGTTTCAGATCACATGTTGAGATGTTTTCATACTGGAGTATAATGGTGGACAGACTAAACCACACCCTTCTTCTTGCTAAGTTTCTGGACATGCTCAAAAAACACTTCAGCCTGATTGGCTGACTCAATCACATGGCTCTCCCAGTCATGAATATTCCAACACTCCTCCCTTCATTACTGGGAGAGACATCAGACCTATTGGATTTAAACATTTCCTGTAATGGACACCACCCAATGGTTTGGTCATCATGTCTGCTAAATTATCCTCTGAAGAACAATGATGTAAACGTATCAAATTTTCTTTTACAGCTTCCCTGACATTACAATACTTAATGTCCACATGTTTACTTCTGTTCTTCACTCTGTCATCTGTTGCCATTTTTATACAGGCAGCATTATCTTCATAAACAGTAACAGCTTCATTTACATTTACATTTAAATCTTGTAACAACTGTACATACCAAACTACTTCAGAACATAACTCAGACAATGCAATAAACTCTGCTTCTGCAGTTGAAATAGCAACCGTTGTTTGTTTTCTGGACTTCCAACCAATTAAAGCCCCTCCAAACATTATTACAATTCCAGAATTAGACTTTCTGGTTTTTACATCATTTGCATAATCACTATCAACGTAACATTTCAATTTTAATTCTTCAGTGACCTTTATTTGAAGACCCAAATTCACAGTTCCCTTCAAATACCTGAGAATTCTTTTCACACCCATCCAATGCAACTTTGTAGGTGTAGCAGTAAAGCGACTTAGAATGCTCACTGCACAAGCTATGTCTGGTCTGGACCACTGTGACAGATATAACAAACTCCCTATTGCAGAATGATATATCTCCTGATCACAGGCTTCACTTTTGTCCTCACCCAAACTATTGTAAAAATCTGTGCTCATAGGTGTAGGAGCAATATTACAATCTTTCATGTTATACTTCTCTAATAATTGTTCAATTTTTCTTCTTTGACTGAGAATATAACCCTTTTTAGTTTTTTGTATCTCTACACCGAGATAATTCTTTATTTCTCCCAAATTCTTTAATTCAAATTTCTTTTCTAACTTATTAGCAAATTCTTTAACTTGTGATGCATTCTTTGCAATGAAACAAAGATCATCCACAAATGCTAATAGTAGACAATTCCCACCTTGTAACTTTCCAGTGTATATGCAACCATCAGCTTTGCAACTCTTGAACCCAAGACCTTTCAATGCAGTATCTAAACAGATATTCCAATTTCTGGCTGACTGCTTCAGCCCATAAATAGCCTTGTTCAATTTATACACCATGTTAGGTTTTTTACTTTCATACCCTGGCGCTTGAACCATATAAATTTCTTCCTCTAATTCAGCATTGAGAAATGCAGTGGTTATATCAAAATGCCAAATTCTATGCCTGTATGCTGATGCTAATGCCAGTGCTAGTCTTATGCTCTCACCTTTTACAGTTGGCGCGAACACCTCATCATAGTGCACATTCTTTAATTGAGAAAAACCTTGTGCCACCAATCTTGCCTTATACTGTACTTCATTATTGGGTAATACCTTTTTCTTATATACCCACTTACATCCTACAGCTTTCGTACCCTGTAGCAAAGTCATAGATGTGAACACTTCATGATCGCCCATGGATTTCATCTCTTTATCCATGGCTTCCTTCCACTTTTCTTGTTCAACTTTTGGTAATGCCAATACTTCCTTATAGTTTCTTGGCTCATACCACACATTACAAACTTTAACTTTACTGGCAGAATACCTGTCTGGCGGTACCCCTCTGTTCCTACGCTCTGACCTACGTGGCATTGCCTGTACTTGTGTTTCAAGCTTTTCTGTCTTCATATCTTGTTCAGACTCTCCTCCCTGAACATTGACACCTTCAGTAAATGATTCACCATCATTACATGAGTTATTGTCACTAAGTGGATCACCGTCGCTAAGTGGATCACCGTCACTAAGTGAGACATTTTCAGAATTTGCATCAATTCTGTTCCAATTTTGTTCTGCAAAACTAGCAGACCTTGAAATCACTATCCTTTTACTTCCATCGCTAAAGCGATACCCTTTTGAGCCTGGCTCATAGCCCACAAATCTGAGCTTTCTAGCCTTTTGTTGTCCCTTTCTTCTGATTGCCTTTGGAATATGTACCCAAGCAGTACTTCCAAATATTTTTAAATGTGCTAGAGAAGGCTTTCTCCCATATAGCACTGCATATGGAGTATTATTGATGGATGAACTCCACAACCTATTTACTAAATAATTGGCAGTCAGTATGGCTTCACCCCAATATGACCTGCTCATACCAGAATCCTCCAGTAATGAGTCTTTCATTGTTTGCAAAACACCATTCCTCCTTTCAGCAACTCCGTTCTCCCCCGGTGTGTAAGGATTTGTGCGCCTGTGTCTTATTCCCAATTGTCTCAACCATTGTTGAAAATTTGTTGACATAAATTCAGAACCTCTGTCAGTTTGCAACTGACATACCTGTTGTTTGTACCTTCTCTCTACAAAACTTAACCATTGCTTAAATTGCTGTAGCACCTCTGTTTTACTCTTAAGTAAGTAGCAAAACCCAAACCTGCTGTAGTCATCCACAATGACCAGCGCATACTTTGCTCCTCCCAAACTGGCTTGCATAGGCCCAATTAAATCAGCATGAACCAGTTCTAGAGCTCTTGTGGTTTGTCTTGTGCTAAACTTGCTCACTGGGAATGCTTTAGATTTCGATGCTTTGCATACTGCACAATCCAAATATGCCTTACATCCCTTCAAATCTAATCCTTCTGCAAATTCTTTCATTTGTTGAACAACCTTAAAATTAGCATGACCAAGTCGTCTGTGCAGAAGATGAACACACGAATTGTGTTCTGCTACATTTTTAAATGTCTGGGAACAATGTGGGACCTTTTGTCCCTGCAATACATAAAGATTATCCTCTTTTATGCCCTGTGCACAAACATTCCCATTTCTTTGGATGAGACACTTCCCATTTACAAATGTGGTTTCATAACCTTGCTTGTCTAAACTAGACACACTTAACAAATTATGCTCCATTTCAGGTACATATAACACATCAGTAAACCTGGATTCCAAATATGGAATTTGCACATCGCCTCTTCCAATGATTTTAGCCTTTTGACCATTGGCTAAGGCCACTTCTTCATGGTTTCCTGGGAAAAACTTGGAAAATAAGTCAGAATTATTAACAATTGTTTGACTAGCCCCACTGTCAATCAACCATTTGTCTCTATTGTTATTATAACAAACTTTTGCAACTGCAATCTGTCCTTGCAAATAATGTCTCTTGTCTTGCATATTTCTTCTCTGTGCACAGCTTTTCTGCAGATGATTTGTCTCTCCACAAATGAAACATGCTTTTTTAACTTGCTTGAAGAATTGTTGCTGTGTAACTTGATCTCTCCTGCCTCTGCTCTCCTCTTGTCTGCAGACACCTCGGCTGTTGCTAGAGATAGGCAGCCTGTGGAAAATTTTACTGGAGACTTGCTGTAAGTTTCCACTGTACTCCTTGTTGGGCCCCTGCCTGTGGAATTTTCCATCAGCATGGCTGAAAAGCCTTTTCTCATATTCATTCAATAAACACGATTTCAAAGCCTCCAAATTCAAATCTGCTTCTGGCTTACTTTCAAAAATAGCTGATACAGTCTCCCAGCTTTGATCCAAACTATTTAACACTAATAAAACTTTCTGGGACTCTGGAAACTTTACTCCACGTTGCTCCAATTCTAGAAAATTAGACTGCATTTTCATTAAATGATCTTCCATAGAATCTCCTGTCTGCAAACTCATTCTGAAAAGCTTTCTTGAAAGTTGGACCACATTACACGCAGAAACATTGACATGTACTGCTTTCAATTTTTGCCATATTTCTTTTGCAGACTTTAATTCAGCTACATTTAAGAATTGATCATCCCCCAGACTTAAGAGAAGATAAGCCATAGCTTTGTCATGAGCCTTTTGATCTGCTGCTCCAAGCACTTGCGGGGGGTCTGCTACGATGTCCCATAATTCTTTTGCTTTCAAAAAACATTCCATTTTTGCAGCCCAAATTAAATAATTTTTCTTCCCCAATTTAGGTATTGGACTGTCTTTAAATTCCATAGCAGCAGCCATCCTGCTTTATTTTTCTTCTCTGCCTGTTCCTTTAACAACACAGACAGCTTCTTATCAGCTTTAAATTACAATGCAGTTTTAACTTTACTTCTTGAGCGATTTCTGGGCCCATAACCTGTCAGAGTTACGCAATAAATCAGAAGCTTCAAAAGATAACTGCATTTTGCTGATTCAAATAACTTCTTTATAAGTAGAATAAAACATTAACAATACCACACTTTGTTTCAGATCACATGTTGAGATGTTTTCATACTGGAGTATAATGGTGGACAGACTAAACCACACCCTTCTTCTTGCTAAGTTTCTGGACATGCTCAATTAACACTTCAGCCTGATTGGCTGACTCAATCACATGGCTCTCCCAGTCATGAATATTCCAACAATTTAGCATTCTGACAAAGAGTTTGACAGAATTGAGATTCAAATATGACAATGAGAAAAAAAATGTAGAAAAGGTTGTGCAGACTGGATTGCCGGTTTCCATCAAGTTACTGCTTATGTAAGAAAGATTTCTACAGTATATGTTTCTTGAGAAAGAGAAAGTGTGTGACCTTATACAAGTCATTTCTTCCATAAACTCAGAGGTTGTTTTTTTTTTTTGCAAGTTTCAGTTCAAATGAGAAACAAACTCAGATCATTTATAAGCAAGGAAAAAATATGTTATTTGAAGATTCCCTTTAAAAAGACATCTAAAGAGCTGAAGCTTAATAAAAGAAGGATGTTCTTGACAAAGGGTTAGCACAACTTATTAATCATTCCAGGAAGGAAGGAAGGGAGGGAGGGAGGGAGGGAGGGAGGGAGGGAAGGAAGGAAGGAGGGAGGGAGGGAGGGAGGGAAGGAGGGAGGGAAGATTTTGGTGGGGGAAACATATAGGATTGTAGTATGCAGTTCAAAAATTTTGGAACTAAGCATTAGTTAAGTTATTAGTTTCACACTAATAGCATTTTTTCTCTGTAATCACCAGGGAAATTTTTGGTAACTTTCAGTATATCAGGGACCTTGGCTATAGATTGCCACCAATAATTTCATAAAAGCAATATTTCTAACATATGTTTCCTCTCCTAATAGTGAATACAACCTTACTATGAATTTCTTTCTCCTTTGCCTGTTATGTCAGGGCAAAATGAATTAAATTCTTGGATATGGAAGTGTGATTTCATTCAGTATACCTTGGCTGGAAATGTCATCATATTTTTCACGGGAAATAAAGCATCAGTCTGCCACGATGAAAGATGAGATCTTTGTGATAACCTTGTGCCAGGAACTTTGAAGCCACTGTGAAGTCCAAATACAATTTACAACTCAGCTCTAATTGATTATTTTATCTCACCTCCAGTGATGGCTACGGTTAAATTATTTTTTCACTCTACATGTGAGACTTCAGGCCAGAGTTCCTCTCAGCTGATAAACTGATGTCTAGGCTGTATGATGTCAAACTGTAAGTAGGGGTGCCGTAACTAAAATGCTTGTTGATGTGGAACAGACTGGCCATGGGAAAACTGAACCTCAGGAAGATCTGAGAACTCATCATGTAATGCTGGCAAAAGGTTATGGTTATGTAAGTGAAATGTGAGAGGTCAGGCCTCAGTTCCTATTCTTCCCATCACTGTTTTACAGTGCAGTGAAGTGTCCTCCAAATGAAGGTCTGTTTATTTATATGAAAGGGCCTACCACAAATTCCTATTGCTATGCTTCTAAGCCTTTGCACCTCTTTATTGTCTCTCTATCAGCTAGCTAGCTATAAAGCATCTATCTGCCACTTTGAAAGATGAGACCTTTGTGATTTATTTATTTATTTATTAGTGACATTTATATACTGCCTCACAGTGCAAGCACTCTCTAAGCGGTTTACGCCAGTAAGCAATGTATATTTACATTGCCCCCAACAATCTGGGTCCTCATTTTACCTACCTCGGAAGGATGGAAGGCTGAGTCAACCTTGAGCCGGTGAGATCTGAACCGCTGACCTGCAGATCACAGTCAGGTAAAGTGGCTTGCAGTACCCGATTCTAACCGCTACGCCACCTCGGCTTGTGCTCGACTTGTGCTCGACTTGTGCTAGAAACTTTGAAGCATCTTTATTGTCTGTCTGTCTGTCTGTCTGTCTGTCTGTCTGTCTGTCTGTCTGTCTGTCTATCTATCTATCTATCTATCTATCTATCTATCTATCTATCTATCTATCTATCTATCTATCTATCTATCCATCTATCCATCTATCATCTATCTTATCATCTATCTCTATCTCTATATTAATCACTCAATCAATCACCTATCTATCTATCTATCTATCTATCTATCTATCTATCTATCTATCTATCTATCTATCTATCTATCTATCTATCTATCTATCTATCATCTATCTGTCTGTCTGTCTGTCTGTCTGTCTGTCTACCTACCTACCTACCTACCTACCTACCTACCTACCTACATCAGTCTATCAGTCTATCATTTTTTCCCAATGTTGCACCATGAAAAGGTCTCTAAATATCCTGCTAATATCAGTAATTAGGTTAGGTAATTTGATGGAAACTGACATTTGGGGGCAGCACTCATGGCACAATGCTATTCAATAATGGGTGATTCTTCCTAGCTTTCTTTGATATTAGAATGTTTTATCATGATTGGCAAAGGCAGCTACTGTAATTTCCTAGGAGAGATGAAATTTGCAGATATAGGTTTTTGTTTTGTTTTTTGTTTTTAACCAGAGGTTGCTTGTTGATGTTGATGTGTTGCTTTAGGAGATCCTACTTGAAGTTTAGTCCTCAACCAAAATTTGATGAGATGTAATTTTTTATCTACAGGTATCTACAGTATCATTGTAAACCTTTCTTCCCTCAATGTTGTTCCACTCAATTAGTTCTATGGCAAAAGGACCAACGGAATAGCAGCTGTGTTTGGAATCTGTTTTAAATACTAATTATAAGACTTTGGGGTCTAAATTTGGAATTTTCATCCTTCTGTGCAAAATAGCAATAGCAATAGCATTTAGACTTATATACTGCTTCATATTCAGAACTTCATATTCAGAACTGCAGAAAAAACAATTACTGCCAACCTGCCTTCCATTGAGGACCTGTATACTGCACGAGTCAAAAAGAGGGCCGTGAAAATATTTACTGACCCCTCGCACCCTGGACATAAATTGTTTCAACTCCTACCCTCAAAATGTCGCTATAGAGCACTGCACACCAAGACAACTAGACACAAGAACAGTTTTTTCCCGAACGCCATCACTCTGCTAAACAAATAATTCCCTCACCACTGTCAAACTATTCACTAGGCTACATTACTATTACTATTAGTTTTTCTCATCGTTCCTATCACCCATCTCCTCCCACTTATGACTGTATGACTGTAACTTGTTGCTTGTATCCTTACGATTATTTCATATTGATTGTTTCCTGATTGCTTACTTGAACCCTATGACAACCATTCTTGACAAATGTATCTTTTCTTTTATGTACACTGAGAGCATATGCACCAAAGACAAATTCCTTGTGTGTCCAATCACACTTGGCCAATAAAGAATTCTATAGTGCTTTACAGCCCTCTCTAAGTAGTTTACAGAGTTCAGCATATTGCCCCCAACAATCTGGGTCCTCATTTTACCCACCTCGGAAGGATGGAAGGCTGAGTCAACCTTGAGCCGGTGAGATTTGAACAGCTGAACTGCTGAACTAGCAGTAGCCTGCAGTGCTGCATTTAACCACTGCACCAACTCGGCTCTTAAAATGAAGAAGAAATGCCTGCAATTATGATAGGAAAGATAGGACAGATATGCATAACATAAGCATCTAAAAATCTTTATAATAAATATTATTTTAAGGAGCAAATGGAAAATCATTGAACATTTTAAAAGGTACAATCTACTTTAGATCAGGTTAAGCGCAACCTCTGATGACTTTACGGATACATTAATGTGGTTTTTACATAAAGTGCTTTTTCACTCCTTTTCTTCTGGGATTGTTCCCTCCCCCCACTCCCAATTTGCAAGTAAAGTCATAGTTCAGGAACCTTCTAGGGATTTCCCATCTAATTTATACCCAGGTATAGTTCCCCCCCCCTTTTTTTTTTACAAAAAAGATTGCAGCTTTTTGGGGAAAAACTACATCCTGCAAAGATGATTGAAACAGGAGAATTAGACTGCTGCTGGAGTTTAAGACAAAAGGAAGAGTGGAAATTTAAAGTGAATCTGCTTTCAGAAATATCATTTCAAATGGTTTTACTTTATGTGACCGAGTGCAAACCAGATGGGAATCTGAATATTCCATTATTTATTACACATGGCTAATCCAGCCATTAGGCAGAGAGAGAGGCAGCTAGTCAGATAGCAGATGTCAGGTAGTGTTAAACAGTATCAGTATGATTAGAACATGCTGTGTACCCAATAATTCACTATCTTCTTCTTTGGGTGAATGAAGGGATGTCACTGTTTTATTTCTGTTTTAGGAGGCAAAAATATCTCTTAGCACTCATCATATTTACATGCCATAGCTGGCTTAAATATGTGCCCCAAAAAACCTTGATTTTTTTTAAAAAAATTGGCAAATCTCAAAAGTTAAACACATGAACACATTTCCCTTAATTACATTCTCCTGTTTGCCAGAATGAAATGTTAAGCTTCCTTTTCAAATCTACCAACTTTCTGACATCATTGGTTTCATATCTAGACTGTCACATAACCGTAGGCAACCAAAATAGAACATTATCATATAATTGCCTATAAAATGCATTTTAATAATTGATGATAAAAGAACATTTTTGCCTGGACGAAGTTTTTCCTATACACAACTTCAAGGTAAATTTGACTGATTGGGAAGAGATATTATTAAAACAAATGGACCATCTCTCACTATCCGTTTCAATTATGTAAACTTAATTTAATGTCAGAATCAATGTTTACTCTTCTTTATCTCCTCCCACTTCCATTAACAGTAACCAACAGCCATAGAGTCATTTGCTACTTAATGAGTTATAAATGATTTAATTAACTGTCCCTTGCAGTTGTCTTCACACTTCAGTAGTGAAGCAGTTATTTACTGAGCTAAATATGTGACAGTTATACTAATAACTTGTGGATTAACAATTGTTAAAAATGTATACATTTCTGATATAGCTAGCAAAAAAGGAATAGCTAACATTTCTTTAACCTTAAAAAAATTTCAGTTTTCAATCCTTTTGCATAAACATTATTTCACAACTACGAAGTTATTTTATAAGATACTACATGGGGAGGTTCCTAGGCTCATTCTTATTCTATTTCTAGATTAAGCGTCTCTATGTTATGATTACCATTACAGTATTCCATATGCTGCTATGAGTGGTGCGATGGCCTACAGGTGAAGACCCTCACCTCCCACATTGAAAGTTGAGAATTCAATCCTAGGCAGCAACAGATGTTTCTCTATCAGAGCTCAAAGAGAAAATATCTGCTGCAAACTCTGAGTAGGCGTCAGGAAGGGCATCCAGCCAGTAAACGCTCAGCTCCATTAAGTTGCCCCAACTCCAAGCCAATAAAAAGGATTACAGAGTCATAAAAAGAAGAAAAAATCCACACATTGCTATCTACCTTGCCTTAAATATATAAAAACAAAGTTTTTTTAAAAAGGGTTGTTGTTAGGGTAAGGCAAAAAGCAAATATATTTTATTCAGAGCTCAAAATAAAATCAATTTTTCAGTTTGAAAGTCCAGGTTAGCTGAAAATGGTTTAAAAATTGTATTCTAAAAATAAAATTCTCATGCCATGGCATAGCATGTTTCACATTCCAAAGGTCCCATTTTAATGTTGAAATCACATTTTGGGGCAATGACTAGAAATCTTGAAATAACCATACTGGGAAAAAATGGTTTTATTTCAATTTCAGAATAGAAAACTTGGAGTTCATATATCTTAATTCTGAAAATCTCAAAAAGGTTGCTTTGAGGTTGAAAGCATTTTGGGGGTGAAATATTTTGCCTATTATTTGAATTTTATTTTATTTTATTAAAGATTTTAAATACAATAGTAAAAGCAAATAGAAAATAATCTCAGAAAAACAAAAAAAAACCAGAAAGAATAAAAAGTGCTAAGAAAGAAAAACAGAAATCAAGAGGGCGGGGAAAGAAATAGAATTAAGAAAAAGAAACCCCTTTTAACATACAATCTGCTCACATACACAAATAGCCTGAGGAAATAAAAATTGCACACAAGATCCCTGCCTTTAAAATATACTCCCCACAACCACCTATTTGACACTTCCCTCCATTCCTCTATTTTGAAAAAAAAACATTTAAAGAGTTTTCTTTAAAATTCTCCATCTCTCCCTCTCCTTCCCCCATTCAAAGTGGCAGGATTGGTATGGTATAGATTCCTTCCATTAAACAATGCCATGTTTTCAGGATCCAGAAAAGTGCCTACTCTGTACCAGTGTCTCCTGAATGAAGTGCCCACTGAGATCTGGATGAAGCCAGTCTGCTAGAGTTTCAAAAAACCCATGAAGACCTGGGTTTTCACCCAGGCCTTTGGAAAGGGTGCATAAAGGCCTTATGGATTGTGTCAGTTTGCCTCTCTTTTGTTACTGTTTGATTTTTGTCATCCTTGTCATTTTTTTTATTATTATTATGGGGTGAGTCAAAACATAATGCCATTTTCTTTAGGACAGGTATAATTACCAACACAGGAACATGTAGCATACATCAAAATGAAGCTGGTCCTTTGTGGATCACATCCCTACTTCTCAACATAGTCACCGTTTCCCTCGATAGCAATGTTCCACCTTCAAATGAGAGCATGTATCCCTGTCTTGTAAAATTTTGTTGACTGTTCTTTGAGACACTTCTTCACTGCAGTTTTCACTTCCCCGTTACTGGAATAATAATCCTCCATACTCACCAGATTTAGAGCCTTCAGACTATCATCTCTTCGGCCCCATGAAAGAGGGTTTGAGAGGCAAACATTATTCCAGTGACGAGGAAGTGAAAACTGCAGTGAAGAAGTGGCTCAAAGAACAGTCAACAACATTATACGAGGCAGGGATACATGCTCTCATTCGAAGGTGGAACATTGCTATTAAGAGAAACGGTGACTATGTTGAGAAGTAGGTATGTGATCCACAGAGGACCAGCTTCATTTTGATGTATTCTACATGTTCCTGTGTTGGTAATTATACCTGTCCTAAAGAAAATGACTTTACATTTTGACTCACCCTCGTATTTTATGTTTTATTGTTTTTAATGATTTTTCTTGTGAGCTATCCAGAATTATATGGGAATGATACAAATCTCAATCATAGCAATCGTGATAACAATGCCAAGTGTTGTCTGTATTGAATTGGAAGGAATGTGTCTTTAAATTGCTGGCAAGCAATCTTAGAGGAAAAAGTTTCTTGTCCACTGTCAAGATCAAGTATTGGATCCTTCATAAGAGGTGGAACCATGATCTCAGTTTAGCAGTAAGGCTACATAAGTCTAGGAGATTGGCTTACCATCAAGCTAGCTGATGATTGCCAATCCTTAATAAGCATTGCAGAGCATTGGCATTGTCTGATTTCAATAGATTGCCTACAGTAGTTATTGATGTTGTATTTATTCAGCCCCTTATAAAATAATTCCCACCAGAGATGACCACCAATGTATTTCTTATCTTCTAGCAATGATGTAGTCAAATTTTGCCTTGCTGCTCTAGAAATATGTTTAATTTCTTTTGTTTACTATTTCTTACTCTATGTTTTGCACCTTGAAAGAGAAAAGTGTAATAGGTATGTGCTTGTGAGTGTGTTTTGTATGTGCGCCTTTAGTGAAAAAAGTTGAAAATCAGCTGTGTGTTAAAATTATAATAGGAATTATGAAAATTCAAGGGAAAAAAACTTGCTAAGCGAATTGGGAATATTTATATACTTTCAGTTCTCTAATCGCTCCTTGGCTTTTGAAAATAATTGGCAGGATTCTATGGAATAAAGCAGATCTATTTATGAGAATATACAAGGTTGAATTAAACAATCTCTCTAAGTTCTAATTGAGCATAACACTTTCCCACCTTATTAAAATGTTTGGGTATAAGAATATGCTGGTAACTGTGATCAATAATACATACACCTGTCTATTTGTAGCAACTCATTTTTAATTATACATAAAAGTTTTGTACATAATAAATACACATGTGCATTAGTAGAAGTTCATTAATACTTTTATACAAGTGTAAAGTTGAAACATATAGGGAATTAATGCATTCAGAAAACTGAAAGTGTAAATTCAATTATGAAGGCAGTGTTGGGATTCAATTTGTTTACTACCGGTTCTGTAGGCGTGGCTTGGTGGTCATGTGAGTAGGTGGTCATGGGTGGGTGGTCATGTGACTGGGTGGGTGTGGTCAACCCGATGTCACTCCCACCCAGTCACATGACCCCCCCAGCCACACCTACCCAGGTTTTGTGGCTCCCGGTGTTTTCTGTGGGAAATGAGTCATGTGACTGGGTGGGCATGGCCAACTTGATTGGTCTCAACCTTAGGAAATTTCTCCTTAGTCCAACTCACAATAAAATAGCACAATAAAATGCTTGCTTGCTTTTATATTATTATATTCCATTTTTTCTCTTTTTCTTTTAGGTCTGTTTCCTTTCCTTTGCATTAATTAGTTCCCTTTAAGTATATATCCAGGGTGCACGATGGCTCATCAGTTAAAGATGCTGAGCTTATCAGCTGAAGAGCTGACAGCCCAGGTTCGAAACCTGAGCATCGCATGACAGAGTAAGCTCTCATTATGTGCCCCAGCTCCTGCCAACTTAGCAGTTCGAAAGCATGCAATTGCAAGTAGATAAATAGGTACCACAGCAGTAGGAAGGTAACAGCATTCTGTGCGCCTCAGTGTATAGTTATGCTGACCACATGACCACATAACTTTTCCTGCTGTTTACCTCAGCTAAGAAACAGGGATGAGCACCACTCCCTAGAATCAGATACAGGGGTGAAATGCTCCCAGTTCGGGCATGCCTGCCAGTTGTTGGAGAGCCAGTAGCGAGAGGCTTTGCCCACCCTCCCAGATGCTGCCATTTGGGTTCTTTTACCCTCTGTGCATGCGCAGAACGCTTTACACATGCGCAGAGGGTAAAAGAATCCAAATGGCGGTGTCCGGGCAGGTGGGCAAAGCCTCTCGCTACCAGCTCTCCAATGACCGGCAGGCACACCCGAACCAGGAGCATTTCATCCCTGGTCAGATACGACTGGACAAGGAAAACCTTTACCTTTAAGTATATAGTGTTTACAGGATACTTTGATTGTTTAATAAGTTTTGTTTTCAACTATTACTTTATAAAGTTTATTAAAAATTGTTTAACATAGCAACATCGTTTACTTATGGAATCTCTGCATGTACTGTATGGCTTAACGTGTGCTTGAAAGCTGCATCCGTGCCTGACAGTTGTAAGAATTATTCTTCCATTAGTCCGAGGAAAGGTAACAAGAGTGAATGCAAAACCTCCAGGGACATTGTGAAGAGACATGGGAAGGTGAGTGACATGATAATCACCAGGAGGACCCATAGATATTGATCTTCCCCATCCATTGTGATTTGGATCAAGTGAGGCTTTTACATAACTTACTAAGCTAAAGAAATTTCAAAGTGGATTACCAGCTTTAGTCCTAGTTAAATACGTGCAGCTATTGAGATCTGAAGTAGAAGGGAGCAACTGATTTAACCTAGGTGTGTTTGCTGTACCTGTCAGGAGTTTCTTTAAAATCATACCTTTTTCCTCTGTAGCCATGTAGACCCAAGTAGACATTAAGGAGGTAGTGACATAGCAATGAATCTTGCAATGCTCCTTGATACACTATGTACAGATTGGGCTTAGTTTTATTCCCAGCATGGTCATACTATTTAATTCAAGCTTTGATCTCTAAAGATTAGTAGGACAACATATGTATCTCATCAAGTGGGAGGTATGCAGAATGTACAGATAGACATTTAAGACACTTCCATTAATTGTTCTTCTCTTTCCCCAACAATACTAGGAAACTATTTCATGATTTTAAATATTATATCTTAGCTGTAACCTTTTCCTACCCATATTGTTTGCATCAGGGGTGGGTTCCAACTTACCTTGCTGCTGGTTCGCTCCCTCCCGCACTGCGTGGGCATGCCTCATGGGTGCGCGCACACATTACGCGTGCATGCGCAATAATGAAAAATCTGAAAAAAAATAATTAAAAAAACAAAGCCAAAAAAAAGATGGCGACCACATGCACAGTGCCAGAACTCGGCTTCTGCGCATGCTCAGAAGGAAAAAAATTCAAAAAAAAATTCAAAAAAAGATGGCGGCGCCCACGGACTGGCACCGACCGATCCGGTTCGGTGATGTCATTGTGATGTCACCAGCGGGTTGCTACCGGTTTGGGCAAACTGGTCCAAACTGGGAGGAACCCACCCCTGGTTTGCATGGTAGCTTTTCAGCCCTACCTACTGTAAACTTCTCGTTGAAAATTATTTCCTAAACAATCAAACAAAAATAGCATAAAGAATCATGTTTTAGCTTGCTGAGGATTTCCAAATAAAAGATCTCCAACTCATACCTTCTGCCAATAGTATATTAGCCTTTAGAAGGATTCTCGTCCATTTTGGAAAAATCTCTGGATTGCTTCAATTCAAGCGTTGTCTTTTTTAATTAGCAATACTTTTCTGTCTAGTTCTCACTATTGTACGTCCCAAACTTTCCCACTACACTGCTTTCAAAAGCAGGGTATATGAAGGTATAATCTTTCTCTCTTCAACCCACACCAAAAGCAAATTGGAGACTGAATTGTATTTTAACAATGGCAACCAAAAATAGTTCTTCATCATATCTAAGGTCAGAAGGCTAAATTGAAAGAGCTATAGGGTATGTTGGAAGCGCATAAGACTCAACATAGGGAACATAACAACTGCAGCATTCTCTATCCTGAAATGGCTGTTTAATTCTATTCATTATCTACTATGAACTGTAAAAAGTGATACTCATCGCTGTTACTTCTCTGCTTGCAAAGCTCTGTCAATAATTGGGACTGGCTGAACTCCAAAGTCCAGAACTGAAAATAACAGAATAGAAGAATAACAAGAGTTGGAAGGGACCTTGGAGGTCCTCTAGTCCAATCCCCTGCACAAGCAAGAGCTTCTATACCATGCTGGACAAATGGCTGTCCAATATCTTCTTAAACACCTCCAGTGATGGAGCACCTGCCACTTCAGAAGGCAACCTGTTCCACTGGTTTATTGGTTTATTGGTTTAGTGGTTGGAATTTGTCAAACAAAAACAAGAACAAGAATAAGAGAATAAAAATACAATGACAGCGACGATAGGCACATTACTGCACTTATGCACGCCTCCTCTACTGACCACTTAAGTATGAAGTAAGGTCCATGGAAGTCCATTTGTGACTGAAACTGTGAAAATGTGTAGCTGAGACAACTGAATCCGGTAGGGCATTCCAGACATTTTGTCAGGAAATTTCTCTTTAGTTCTAGATTGGAACTCTCTTTGATTACTTTCCATCCATTGCTCCTTGTTCTTGCCTTCTGGTGCTTTGGAGAATAGGTTGACCCCCTTCTCTTTGTGGTAGTCCCTCAAAAGCTCCTCCTCCTGTCTGATTGCAATCAAAAACAGGGAGGCAAAAATTATTCTGAAAGCAATAATATATATACAGTATAGGTGAAAGGGGAAGGGGAGAAGAACATTATTAGCAAAGAGGAAGGACTTTTCTTGGCAATTTTCTCAAATCTCCCAGGTACTGACAGAGAGGACTAATTTTCTTGCTTATATTTTAAATTATCAGATCCTTGCTAAAGGATTAATGCACTTTACTGGTGATTTTAAAATGGTTTTTTTTTTAAAGTGCAAAATGTAGTAAATGATATATAAAGCAAACATTTTTTCACGGTGAAAGATGGTAGCTAAAGATAAGGCTTTATTGGAAGTAAGCTAAGTTAATATTATAGTGATCCTTTATCTGTATGAAAACTGTGAATTTGTGCCCACTGTTAATTATCACTTTAAATAGCATAAATACATAATGTCTTTAAAAAATCATTCTCAGCTGTCTTACTGTGATTTTTCCCGCATATATTTTAACCCCTTTATAAATTTGCTGGTAAGAAAAAGGTCCAGAATAGAAGACTATATTTTCTTTAAAATATGAGCAATTTGTTTTCTTACAGGAATATTTTTTAAAAAAATGATTCCAGGTCCTATTCTCCAGTAGCATATTCTGTACGAACAATGATATGCAAAAAGGTCTTGCTTTGCTAAAAGCATCCATGTTAAACAAGAACGTGATTTGCTTCAGTAAAGTTCTGGAGAGTAAGAATCACCCTCCCTTTGACCTACTTGCTTTCCCCACCTTCCATTCTTTAAATTTTGCAAGTAAGATGATATTGCATACTAAGAAAGTAAACTGGTGGTTACCTGCAGATGAATATATATATATAAGCTGCTGCCTTACAGGCAGACTGCCCAGGTTCAAATCCCAGTAAGGGTATGGCTATCTGATGAGAGCTAAATAGCTCGAAATAGATCTATAATAGTCTCCCTTTATTTTCATTTATTAGCAAAAAATGTTACACACACACACACAAACACACACACACACACATTCATCTGCAGAACCATTTATATATAAACAGTGTGTGTGTGTGTGTGTGTGTGTGTGTGTGTGTGTGTGTGAGGAAGGATGGAAGGAAAGAAGGAGGGAGGGAGGGAAGGAAGGAAGGAAAGAAGGAGGGAGGGAGGGAGGGGAGGAGGGAGGGAAGGGAGGAAGGGAGGAAGGGAGGAAGGAGGGAAGGAAGGAGGGAAGGAAGGAGGGAGGGAGGGAGGGAGGGAGGGAGGGAGGGAGGGAAGGAAACCCCACTTCATTCTAGCAAAGATGATGTTACCTAATCGAGTAATGAAACATCTACAAGAAAACAACCAAAGTCAGAGAGCATTAAGGACCTCACAGTTCAACCCTACGCAACAAATATTATTTTCTATTGGTATATATGTCTATCAATATTTTTGAGAGAAGAAAAATATTCATACAATGCATTCATACAATCATCGCTCAGCACTGTTTTCTACTGTTTCTATTTCATTACTCAGAATGGTTTTCTATTCCAACTGGAGATGTAGGCAGACCTTTGAATGGAAAGATAACTTGCTAAAAAGTCAACACACACACACACACACACACACACACACACACACACACACACTCACACACACAAATAAAACCAAAATATGATGATAGAATGTCTGAAGCTGTAAAACAATTACTTTTAATCTGGAGATTTCCAGATTACAGACTGGAGTTCTGTAGGTCAACACACCTAGAAAGCTAAAAGTAGTTATGTGGGACTTCAAGTTTCAGAAATTTCATAGTAGTATTTATTTTGAATCTCTCCCTCTCCCTCTCCCTCTCCCTCCCCCACTCTCTCTTACAGTAGTGGATATTTTTCCTATCATATAGGAAGGATCTGTTTCTACAGTCTTCCTTATTCTTTAAAGACCATTAATATATGAGATTTTATTCCCCCTTTCCAGAGGATGTATTACGGTACCTAGCAGATTTGCTTTAGTCTGTCTGAACAATATTTTTACTGCCATTGCTCAGATCTCTCCAGACACTGCAATTAATATATCATCTCTAATAGCAAATGTACCTTTGTTTTGTTAAAAATAGGTAGTTCAAGGCTATATCACTGCAAGGGAATTGTCACCAGGTAACAACTGGGATTAAATATAAAAGAAACAAATCATATCTCAAAATAATGCAAATAGAAAGCTTTTATTTTAGGGACAATAATGCAAAGGCAACTGTAAGTACTTTAGTACTTTAAAGGCTTAATATTTAATCGACTTTATAGAAATATAATATCTATCAGAGGATTTCCTATAAATAGTTAATATTGTATTGTAAGAATTAAATAACATACCCCCTCCTATGCTTTTCTTCAAGATTCCTGAGATTTATTTATTTATTTATTTATTTATTTATTTATTTATTTATTTATTTATTTATTTATTTATTTATTTATTTATTTATTTATTTATTTATTTATTTATTTATTTATTTATTTATTTATTTATTTATTTATTTATTTATTTATTGTTAATTTTGCCATGCCTACAGTGGAATGAAACCATCAAGTGGCTTATTTGATTGACTGATTATTGTAGCCAGGCAGGAGAATGAGTTGAGTGACCATATAAAATTTCAGAGAGAGAGAGAGAGAGAGGGGGGGGGGTGATAGAATATTCTCATCAGATAAAATAGAACATCTGATTTGTTTTCATATGCTCTGGTAAAAGAACAAACTCCAGAGATTTCTGGGTTTCTCAGACAATATTGTAAAAGAATTTGAGGGACTAAATGGTTTTTTTAAAAAAACCACCAAGAAATTCATATAATTAAGGTTACTTTTCTGCAATTGTGAATGACAATGACTTCTCAGTTACTGTCAGAGAATCCAAATATATGGTTGTATTCATTCAAACCTATATTCCACTAAAAATCTAATTCCCACCAACTTTAACTGGGTGTATTAGAGAGCAACAATTTTGGGAACCAAGGTTTTTCCAATGGGCTAACTTATAAAATGTGTATGTTATGTGCCAATCCAGGACTCATGATTCCCAATGGAATGAAATTTGGGGAAGGTCATATGATGCTCAGTGACAGTTTTCCACCCAGTCCCTTCCTCACCCAGCAGCAGCCCCTTAACTGCCTAGTGGGGATGGAAAGGAAGGGGAAAGAAGCAGGGGTGGGTTCCACTTACCTTCGCCACTGGTTCACATCGCGACATTTCACGCACGTTCCCACGTGCAATTTCACTTCCACGCATGCTCAGTAGCAGGATTCAGCCCGAAACACAGCTGATCAGCTGATCAGCTGTGCTTCGGGTGAAGAAATAAAGGTCAGTATTAACCCGCGGTTGGACAGGAGGGCTCTTTTTCAAGCCGCGGAAGAGGAGAAACCATCCAAACACGGAAAAATTCACCAAAAATTTCCAAAAAAAAGATGGCGGAGCCCACAGATGGCACCGACCGAACTGGATCCGTGACGCCATCATTGCATCACCAGTGGGTCACTAACGGTTCGTGCGATCTGGTCCCAACCAGGAGGAACCCACCCCTGGAAAGAAGGGAAGGCAAGAAAGAACACCATTTTATCCTTCCCATTCCATGACACTTCCTGCATGCTCCCTTGACCAGTGCCATCTCCATATGTGCCTTCCCCAATATGAAGAACATCTCTTGCACACACCCATGGAGCCTTTCCAACCCACACAGAACCTTTCATGCATCCTCATGTACTGTACCATGTCTAACGTGAACCCTTACATATCCTTTGCTCCCTCCCTCCCACAACAGCAACTCAACTTAACCGTTAAGACATGGCTTTTCCTGCAGGTGTGGGGTAGAGCTTAATCCACTCGAGCTCACCCCCCAAGTATGTATGGTTGCTGAATGGATGTTGTTGTTTTTTATATTGTGTTTTTAAATTTTGTATTTGTTTTTAATTAATATTTATTGGTTATTCTTGTATTTTTTTTTCTCTGTTGTACGCCGCCCTGAGTCCTCCGGGAGTTGGGCGGCACATAAGAATACCAAAATAAATAAATAAATAAATAAATAAATAAATAACTGGTTGCTGGCCTTGGACTTGCAACTTCTTGCTGGCTTCCCAACTCACTTTCTTCCACAAAGTATGTGAAGAAGTCATCATAAATTCAAGGGAGGGATGGAGGGAAGAATGAAAGAAGGTAGATTTCTGATGCTCTGTGCTAGCATCTCACAAGGAAAAAACAAACAAACGAACAATGGGAAAGCCAGTAGGAAATCGGAAGTCATTCTTAATCCCACTGCATTTTTGCCCATCCACTGTGATTCTGCTTCTCTGTTTAGCTAAGGAAGTATTTCTGAAATGTTGACCCAAAGGGGCATGAGTTGTCTAGTGGTGCATAAAAGTCGTGAATCATAATCAAGCCTATTTATATTACCTACCAAGTGAATCTTAATCTATTACTTTTCCAGTTGCCAAAAATCATAAATTGTTCGTACAGATTTCCTGCTGACATCTCTGTTGGAGCTAAGGACTCTTGATGATCTGATTAATGCTTTAGCAGATTTGAAACCCAGTGGTGCGTGTTCAGCTCAGCCATAAGGAGACTAAAAATTACTCTGATAGAATATTTGCTTCTCATAACCTATATCAGTTGAAGCTGTTCTTTTATTTTTAAAGGAATACACTTGGAAGCTTTTTATTGTTTTGATTAATTACAAACCATCATTTAGAGCAGTGTTTCCCAACCTTGGCAACTTGAAGATGTCTGGACTTCAACTTCCAGAGTTCCCCAGCCAGCGAATGCTGGCTGGGGAATTCTGGGAGTTGAAGTCCAGACATCTTCAAGTTGCCAAGGTTGGGAAACACTGGTGTAGAGGGTATGTTAGTAAATTCAGATTTGCTGAATATTGAAAAAGATAAATGACTAAACTAGTTCCCCCCCCTCAATTTTGGAACCCTGCTGAGTATCCATAAAATGAAAAATGTTGAGAACATTGTTTTAGGCATTGCATTTAATTCAATGGTTCTGTTCTCAAATAAATAGGTATACATTTTCAAAGTCAGCCTGTAAAAATAGATATTCTGTTTACTTAGTTTCTCCAAAATAAATTTTTTTGAGAATTTTTAATGAAATATGGTTCTGCAGAAGTGTTTGCAGAGATGGGTTCCTCCCAGTTCGGACCAGTTTGCCCGAACTGGTAGCAAGCCTCTGGTGACATCACGATGATGTCACAAAACCGGTTCTGTCGGTGCGGATCAATGGACGCTGCCATCTTTTTTAAAAAAAATATTTTATTTTATTTTTTTGGAATTTTTTGGGGGGGAATATTTTTTGGATTTTTTTCTGGGTTTTTTTCTTCTGCGCATGTGCAGAAGCCAAGTTTCCAGCACTGCACATGTGCTGCCACCTTGTTTTCTGCTTTTTTTGATTTTTTGATTGTTTATAGCAGGGAGGGGGGGAAATGCTGCCCAAATGCTCCCTCCCTAAGCAACCTCGGAAGTTTTCAAGTTTGTCTGGAGAAGCTTTCTTTTTTAAATAAAACCCTGAAAAAACCGCAAGATCCGGAGCTGACAGTCTCCGGTAAGATGTGCATCTCATGGCCCACCCCGCCCTATCCCCTGCCCCACCTGCCACCCCCAAATTGCACCCCACTGTGAGCATCTCTCAGCTGTTGTGTGCAGGAAAAAACCTTGCACAGTAAAAACCTTGCACACTCGTGAGTGTGAGGCAATTAACAATTTCTTGCACTCATGAGAAGTATTTCTTTACTCTGCAAGGGCCGGGAGTTGCTCCAAGGCTCCGAGGCTCTGAGGAGCAAAACTTCCGCTCCCCAAATCCCAGGCCTGCAGCGAGGGATGAGGTGGTCATTTCAACAGCCTGGTCTCCCGCCGTGTTCAAGCAGAGCTCCGGCGGAGCTTGAATCTGCATTGCAGGAAGACTCCACTATTGGGGTGCGCACCAAACCTTCCTAAATTTTCGGGGACATCTTTCTTGGTCTGCCACCACCCCTTCGCCTCTTCCCATGCCTGGGTGGGGGATAAACACCTCAAGGCGCCCTGATCCATCTTGCCCAACCGGGAGGTTCTGCTGCTCCCCAAGCTATGGCGCTTTCAGAGGACAATGTTTTGCCCAGCCTGAAAGTTGCTTCCGAAGCGCAGAGAGGCTTCGCTTTTTCTCCTCCCCAGTGAGCAAAAAGGAAGATGTAAATCCAAAAATTAGATATTCAAAAAACAAAAAAGCAGGAAAATAGATAATCGCTTATCACTTCTCCAAGAAAAGAGTCTGTTAGACTGAATCTCAAATTGTGAAGGAAAAAATTGGAAAATATCCCAAGCATCACGAGAAATCTGACTCCAGTACATAAGGTCTCAGTGTACATGCAAACAACAAGGTCATATAATCATAAGATACCAAAAGGAGAAGGTAGTAAAAAAAAGATAAGAAGGATAATAGTAATGCAGGCCTACTGCATGGGTAAATATCCTCAGACTTAAGACAGTGCTATGGGAATTAGGTGTTCGGCAGAGTGATGGCATGAGGGAAAAAACCTCTTTGTTAAAAAGAGTTAAAACAGTTTATATCCAGGATGTGAGAGGTCTGTAGATTAAGAGGCCTTGAAAAGTGAATGAACAATGTCTTACACTGAAAAGGGTATCTGCAGCTGTGCCTTTGTAAAATAAAAAATATGACTCCAAGTGTGAGAATCTCAGTTGTTATCCACCTAGAAAATATGGCACAGTAACTATTTATTTTTAAAAACCTCAATATAGAGGACAATTTTGAATTGGGAAAATGCATAACCTTGTTCTTGCACACATTACAGACCCCAAACTTGTTCTCCAATGCTTGAAAGTTTCCCTCGAGTTAACCTCACCTCCCAGAAATATTACTTTACTTTACTTTTTACTTTACCCTTTCCTTTATCCTTTCCTTTCCTTTCCTTTCCTTTCCTTTCCTTTCCTTTCCTTTCCTTTCCTTTCCTTTCTTTTCCTTTCCTTTCTTTTCCTTACCCTACCCTACCCTACCCTACTCTACTCTACTCTACTCTACTCTACTCTACTCTACTCTACTCTACTCTACTCTAGTCTTTACACTCTACTCTAGTCTACTCTTTACTCTTTACTCTACATTCTATACTCTACTCTACTCTACACTACACTACTCTACTTACTTTCTAGCCTACTCTCCTGAGTTTTCTTGATAGTTTCCATCCAAGTATTAATCAAACTTGACCCTGAGATCAACTAAGGTCACTGAATGGTGCCCCCTGCTGCGATAGCACCTGTAATTAAAATTGAACATAACTACGCATTCAGCAAAATGCATAAGCCAGGCATAAAATGTTTATTTCATCTGTAGCTAAAATATAATGATGCAAGGAAACTAATTGTAACTTCAATTTGTAAGCCTGTACTCACTTTCTTAAGAGTAAGCTCATAGCATGCAGTGGAATTTTCATTTCTGAGAAAACAGGAGCAGACATGTGCTTCACGGTAATCTACATACCAATCAATTATTCAGCTTAGAACTCCAGATTGCAACCATAGAGGCAATTACAAAATGTTATTATTATTTAAAAATACTTGATCAGCTAACATTAAAGTAAATAAATAAAAAGAATTGCCACCCAAGGTGGAAATGTCAACCAATTCCCAGTATAATAACTGTTATGAAACTTTGTTTTGAGAAAAAAGCTGATAGTGTGAAATAAATTTAATGAAGAACCATTTTTTCTACTTTCTTTTTCTTTTCTTTTCATAATATAGGACACTTAAACAAATTACCTGTCACTGCAATATATTCTTTCACTACAGTGTCCTAGATTGTACTGTTGTTTAGAAATTAGAGCAAGAGAAAGTGATTCATGTTATAGTTCTGGCTGGTGTGAAGGCAGTTGTGATCTCAGGATATGTTCAAAACAGTCAAGAAGGATCTCATGATGATGTGATGAAAGCTGTGTTAAGTATATCATGGTGTGTTTTCCAAAGTTTTATGACTTTGAAAGGTCTCTATGTATGTATTCTGTTGATCTGACTTCCTCATACTTGCATCAGAGTTGAATTTCCTTCCGTAAATTTTATACACACAATAAAAAAGGTTCATTTTTTCCCATTGCACTGACACACTATACAATATATGTATATACACACGCCCATGTTCTTCCCCAGCTTCCTCACTGTCCAAATCTGCTGCCATTATTATTATTATTATTATTATTATTATTATTATTATTATTATTATTATTATTATTATTATTATTATTATTATTATTATTATTATTATTATTATTATTATTATTATTATTATTATTATTATTATTCCTGGATTTTTAATAGCTTCAATATCAGTACCAACTAGCACTGGGCCAAAGATAGTATTTGGACAAAATTGTTCCAGCAATCTGAGAATTGTCTTCCATCTCCAATAGTGGTAAGTCTATAATATTTCTCTCTCTTTTTACCTTATCGTGAATAATCTAAATTCCCTGACTTGATTTTGGATATTCCAAAAATTAATTTTGAAATAAATGTTTCTCTTTAAAAAATGTTTTATACAAAAATAGTCCATGAAATGTAACAGCAAAATTTTAAATAATCATAATCATGTCAGTCCACAAACCTCTCATATAAGAAAGTTCTCCTTAAAAGTGAACAGTGGTGTTGTTTTATCTTGTTCCACTAATACTTGACCTTGGAAGCAAAATATTCTGAATGTGTGAAATGAAATTCTAATGCTCCATGACCTCTTTTGTACTTACCGAGTAAGCAAACTAAAAATAGTGAACAGCAAAGCTAGTTTATTGCACACAATATTTATGTACTTCTATTTTGTCAGTCATTTATTTCCATAGGAGTATATGCTACATGCTGTCTTGCTTATATCTCGGATCTACTTAGCTTTTTTAATAGTGAGTATGTGTGTGTGTGTGTGTGTGTTTCCAATTGCCTCTTAATGTTGCTTTCATTGATCTTCTCATTATTGTTTATAATTTAATTTCACTGTATGTAAGCTACAAATTGATTAGTAGTTATGCAACATTCAAAACTGTTTATTTGACAGCATAAATATACATATTTGTGTAATGCACTATTGCTGTCAGTACAGATTTTTTTTTAAAAAAACTGTCTCAGTTTATCTCAAACTTGATTTTGAGTTTAAAATTCAAATGGTTGGATGCCACATGAACTCAGCATTCAAATGCCTCTGTTTAAAAACTATTTGCAATTCATACTTTTTAAAAGCACTTTTAATCTTAAAAAAGAAAATGTAACCATAAAGAAGTATTAGTTTTACTGTCGCGCTGAGCAAACCTTCTTATAGCATACTGTGCAAACCTGTATTAGTACTATAGAATTTTGATTTCACAGTACAGCTACATGACAATTCTCGCACAATGTATCAGGTGAGTTTCTCTGGCAGTGGAAGAAAACTCTATACTCTTTACATTCCGCAGGCAAAGGTCGGATTTCATGGGCCCATTTTCAATAGTCAAGTACATTAGGCAGTACAGTATTTTCTTTTCTAGTTATGCTGAGTTACAATTGAGAAAAAAAAGAGACTAAAAGAAAGCAATGGAGACTTTTACATCTCTAAATGCAACTTGATCATCAAAGAAAAAAGGGACAAAGTAAATGGATATAGTGCAATATTGACACCTATTGGCTTTTGCTAAGAATCTGGCCTTGCTATGCATGAGAACAGCTGGCTAAACAGCTGAGACATGAATCAGGGCCAAACTAGACTGAAAGCATATCCTGTGATTAGAATACAAGTGGCAGATGGCCAGGGTGACATGTGGAGCTATGAACAGGTTACCTTTGTTTCTGCTGCCTCCAGTGACTTAACAGAAATTAAGGAACAAGTGAGACGGGAACCAAGAAATCAGCTACGGTCCCTAACAAAGAGGAAATAAATGAACTAAATGGCCTAGAATAGATCTCTTTATATAAGAGGAATGTCATACAGAATTTCAATGCATCATATCTAGAACAGGGGTGTCAAACTCAAGGCCTGGATGCCGGATTCAGTCCACGGGGTGCTTAGATCTGGCCCACAGGGTTGCCCTGGAAACAGCCAAGGACCAGCCCGCAATGCCAATAAAAACAGAGCTTGTGAGGGATGCAGGAGGCCATCGCAGCTGAAAATGGAGCTTGGGAGCCTGTTTTCGCTGGCAGAGTGCTGGGGCCACCACAGGTGCCCCTGAAATGAATGACGTTGAGCTGACCACGCCCACCAGGGCCATGCCCCCATCCTCTCAAGGTCAAACACAACCCTGATGCGGCCCTCAATGTAATCGAGTTTAACACCCCTGATCTAGAAACTAGATAGCAATAGCGCTTAGACTTATATAATGCTTTACAGTGCTTTACAGCCCTCTCTAAGTGGTTTACAGAGTCAGCATATTGTCCCCAACAATTTTGGTCCTCATTTTACCCACCTTGGAAGGATAGAAGGCTGTGTCAACCTTGAGCCTGGTGAGATTTGAACTGCCAAATTGTAGGCAGCTGGCAGTCAGCAGAAGTAGCCTGCAGTACTGCACTCTAACCACTGTGCCACCGAGTCTTGCAAGATGATTGATGTATTAATTAGAGCAGGGGTGTCAAACTTGTGGCCCGCAGCCAGATGCGTCAGGGGGTGGCCACGCCCACCCCCAGTTTAGCGGAGGGGGGGAGTTGTGATACATCACGTGATGACAACGTGTCATCGCGAGTTTGACACTCATGGATTAGAGGCTAGCAGACGATAACTAGATATTACCTCTGATAACAACAGAGTTTAAAAGTTTAAAAGTTTAAAAGAAAAAGTAAAAAAAAAAGTACTAACAGGTAATCCTGGAGAAATGATATCCAGTGAGTCAGGAAGAATTGGAAGCAAGAGAATTACAAGTTGAGACAGAAATTTGGAATACTCAAACTAAAATCTGACTATATTTCAAAGCTTAGTTTAATAATGGTAGTCAAAGATTGACTTGGGAGAAATTTATGGGGCTCTACATGGGGCTACCCTTGAAGAGTATCCGGAGACTCCAACTGGTACAAAATGCGGCTGCGCGTGCTGTGGTGGGTGTACCAAGGTACACCCACGTGACACCTATACTCCGCCAGCTGCATTGGTTACCCATTTGTCTCCGGGTCCAATTCAAGGTGTTGATCATCATCTTTAAAGCCCTTCATGGCTTAGGACCAGGTTATCTCCGGGACCGCATTCTGCCTCATACTTTCCTTTGACTGGTTAGGGCCCACAGAGTTGGCCTCCTCCAGCTCCCGTCAACCAAGCAATGCCGGCTGGCGGGCCCTAGGGGGAGGGCCTTCTCTGTGGCAGGCCCCGCGCTCTGGAACCAACTTCCTCCAGAGACCCGAACCATCCCCACCCTGCTGGCCTTCCGAAAAGCCGTTAAGACGTGGCTTTTTCTGCAGGCAGGGGGTAGAGCTTAATTCCAGCTGAACTCTCCCCCGGGTATGTCTGGTTGTTGGATGGTTGTTTTTATACTGCATTTTTAATTTTTATATTACATTTTTAAATTTTGTTTATTGGTTTCTTGTATTTTCCTATGCTGTATGCCGCCCTGAGTCCCTCGGGAGTTGGGCGGCATATAAGAAAGCCAAATAAATAAATAAATAAATAAATAAATAAATAAATAAATAAATAAATAAATAAATAAATAAATAAATAAATAAATAAATAAATAAATAAATAAATAAATAAATAAATAAATAAATAAATAAACTGTTGGGGTTCCTTTTTGTCTTCTCTTTAGCTTTGCAGAAAGTGCCCACAAAGGTCCTCAATTTAAAAAAAAAAAGCAGAGAAAGAGAATGAAACTCTTTTCCCACCGGTATAACAGAGGTGGGTTCCTACCGGTTCAGACCGGTTCTATAGAACCGTCAGTAACTTGACGGTCTTGGTCGCTGGAACCGGCAGTAATCCAGGACTGCCACACCCTCAAGCTGGTTCTCTCGGCGATGCCATAGGTGCCATTATCTTGGGTTTTTTTTAGTACTGCACATGTGCGGCGCGCCCCTGAGCAAACCGGCAGTTGCAGAATCCGGAACCCACCCCTGCATAAGCAACCTTGTAAACCAAGGTTGGGCTATTTCTTGATATACAGTGAGGCATACTGTAATGTTTGAAAAGATGAAGCATTTAGTACAAGGGGACAGTTGGTGATAAGATTTTCCCCACCGTATTCATATATTTAGAGTGGGACACTTAGTAAGACTAATTGAAGAGGAATTGATGTCTTTGAACTGTGCTGCTGGCATAAATTATTGTGCATAGCATGGACAGCCAGAGTAACTAACAGAGAGGTGTTAAATCGTATAAAACCAGACATCTCACTAGAAGTTAAAATTATAAGACTGCGTCTGATTTAATTTGGCCATCTCATGTGTGCAAATTCATTGGAAAAGACAGTGTTGCTAGGAATGGTTAGTGGAACAACAAGAAGGGGCCACTAAAGCTAGATAGCATCCAAACTGATACAAAGATGAACATCCAACAACTGAAAGAAGCTGTGTTTGACAGGGTAGCATGGAGAGAACTTGCCTATAAAGTCACCAGGAGTCAGACACAGACTAAATGGTTAAAACAACAAGAAGAACAATTCATGTATTTGGCATGGGAGAGGTTTAGGGTTAATAAATTATGTTATGTCACTGCAGGTTGTGTCATCAGGCTGACTTCGTCTGATGTTTAAAAAAAAGCAGAATGACATCTAGCTAAAATTTTGCCATCTTTTAAACTAGTACACAATCCCAGGAGTATTGGAAAGATGGGTAGGCAAGTAGACAGGCAGAGAAAGGCATTTACATATACATTCCAGAGAAAAGCGGTAGCAAGCTACAGTACATCCATACAGTTGTCAAGAAAATCACATGGAGATATTCATGTTGCCACCATGAGTCAACTTCCATTTAAAGGGAAATTTAGCTATAGCAGAAGCCAAAACCTAACCAACCTTGACAGATATTAAAAATCTAAATTGGACCAGATCTACTTAGTACTTGGATGAGACATAACCAGGAAATCCCAGGGTTTTTGATTAGTCTGTAAAGTCAAAAACATCCTCAAACAAAACAATAGCGAAACAATTCTCTACTGTTACAGAAAACAATGTATGGTGTATCTCTTCACACAGTCATCAGAAATCGAACTTGACTTCTCTATAATGATGTAGTTCCTAGTGTATCCCTGTGTCTTTATTTTGCATTGCTTTGGGGATTTTCATTTGTTTGTTCTGCTTCAGAAAAATTGAGAAATGTGCAGTTGACTTTGGAGAATTCTGGCCAGAGGAGTTTTAAGGGATGCACGCAAGCTCAATTTGCTTAGCTGATATATAAACCTATAACTTGCATAATATAGTTTCAGTAGGATTTCTTGAATTATGTTTTCTTTAGCCAATCTATATGAAAAGGTTTCCATCCTGATCCCCCAATTAAAGCTAAAACAATTTTTTGAATAAGCGATAATATGAACTACCCTTTTGGTTTAATTTACAAGCCAAAACCTAGAACTCTATGATGGCTTAAATATATACCAAGAGATAGATTCAGCGGTGGGTTCCTACCAGTGTGGTCCACTCTATAGCACCGGTAGTGGCCCGCTGGTGACGTCACAGTACCGGTGCGGTCGGTTGCCGATGCCTGGGCGCCACCATTTAAATTTTTTTTTAAATTTTTTTTTTTAATTTTCTTCTGCGCATGCCCAGAAGCCAAGTTTCCGGCACTGCTCATGCGCTGCCTTCCTACCCCACAGTGAGTCCAAGCAGGGGAGGATGGCTGAGGGAGCGCGTGAGATGCTGAAAGAACGTGCGGCAGGAGCTATCTCCATTCCCCTCTCTTCAGCAGTCCGAGAAGCCACGAACGCGCGGTGATGATCCTAGGCATTTTTGCATGTTCGAGGCTTCTCAAGCTGCTGAGGGGAGGGGGAATGGGCAGCAGGACCTCTCTCAGTTCCCCTCCCATCAGCAGTCCGAGAAGCCACGCCCACCCGGTCACATGGCTGGCAAGCCACGCCCACCTGGTCACATGGCTGGCAAGCCACACCCACAAAATAAGCCACACCCACAGAGTGGTAGTAAAAAAATTAGGAACCCGCTCCTGGATAGATTGGTGTAGTGGTTAAGGCATCAGCTAGAAAATGGGAGACCATGAGTTCTAATTTCTCCTTGGCTTTAAAACCAGCTTGATGATATTGAGACAGTCACTGTCTCCTCGCCCTTCTGAAAAATCTTGCAAAAGAAAACTTCTGGGACTTGTCCAGATAATTTCTTAAAATTAGGCATGATTAAATGGAAGAGGGACAAAAAAAATCACTTTTTTTACTTTTACTTTTTAGTGACATTAAAAAATATATCCTTCTATTTCTTTTTTGAATAGTGGAAGTATCTAGGAGTCATATTCTAACTCCGATCCAAGGAGTAAATTTTTCATTTGTTCCCCTAAAGTGAGAATCCCACAAGATTTTTTTTATGTTAAGAAACGAAACTTCAACTTATGTCAACTGTTAAGAAAATGAAATTAGCTGCAAAAGAAAATATCTTTATTTCATCAAAATCATCCTAATCAGGTTTATTCTTATACTAAAGATGTAATTATTTGTGTGAATTTTAAAAATGTGAAGCTGAATAGAGGAAGCACGTTGCTTTTAAAAAAAAGGACAACAACCCCCAAATAAGGATTTCCACATTTTGTAGTAATATATCAGAAATCTGGAAGCAGTTATAAAGCTTGGAATACCCAAATACTATTTTACATGACCTCCTGAATAACAATTAAGCTCAGATCTGAAAACTGAGCAGCTATGCCTAATATATATGTCATTAAAAAAAACCCACTGTGATATTACAGATATTTTCGGTAACGTTGACCCACATAAATTTATTAACTTCCTCAAGTAAGCATCTGCTTGCTTATGACACAGTTCTACAATGAGACCAGTCCAGCATTTTCTGAACAGTCTGTAACAGTTATTTTTAAACATTCAGAAATGAAAGTTTTGTTTTCATGCTGTGGTATGTGACGCTGTGACAAATAAAGAATCCAGCCTTAATTCATATCATGGCATAAAGGCTGATTGTCATCTAAAGTCATATCAGCTGGGCTAACTGTCTGTCACTTTGAAGATTCTAAAATATGGACATCTCATTCTGATCCACTTAGATAGTTATGGGGGTTGACATAGATACCATAGGACTATAATGGCGAACCTATGGCACGCATACCACCTGTGGTAGCCATATCTGCCGACACGGGAGCCATTGCCTTAGATCAGCTCCAGCGTGCATGTGTGTGCTGACCAGCTGATTTTGGGCTGGCCATGCCCCCCTTCCCTCCCAGGAGTCTCCAGCAGCCCATTTTGAGGTAAGTAAAGGTCTCACACGGAGGCTCTAGGAGGGTGTTTCTGGCACCCCGGAGGGACTCCAGGGTGGTGGGGAAGGGTGTTTTTTGTCCTCCCCAGGCTCCTAGAAAGCCTCTGGAACCCGGGGAGAGCAAAAAACAGGCCTTCTGGTCCCACCAGAAGTTGGGAAACAGGCTGCTTCTGGCCTCTGGAGGGCCTCTGGGAGGGAGGCTGTTTTTGCCCTCCCCAGGCTCCTAGAAAGCCTCTGCAGCCTGGGGAGGGTGAAAAACAGGCCCACCGTGCCATCGTGTGCCAAAAGCAGGGGGAACGCGGGGCACATCATGGCAAAAAGGTTAGCCATCACTGCCATAGGAGCTCTGGTAGCCTCAGGTTGTCCGATTTATAACTTGAATGGAATTAAATGTATAAATTACTCTTAGTTGCTTTGAATAAAGGAGAAAATGCTGGATAGAAATATAAAAGAGGCCATTACAGAAGGGCCTATTTTTACACAGGAAACATATAAGAGAAGTAATAAGATATGGTTTTTGCTGTGTCAAAATTATTTTCCATCTAAAAGGAGGTGGGGGGGAAGATATATAATGGCTACCTTTTTTCATGGCAGTGTGAGACAGGAAGGTGTTTCAGAGCAAGACTAGACAGAAATCATACCTTACTATTTATTACTATCTGAAGTGTATAGTAGCACCAGGCCTTTCTGGCCAAACAGACACAAATGTTCAGATATTTAGTCTCCTGGTTCCTGCATTAGTCTTGATCAAAGGTAATAATATAGGCACTAGCATACAAAATATATGATTTCAGTTCTTTTTACTGGCTAATAATAATAATAATAATAATAATAATAATAATAATAATAATAATAATAATAATAATAATAATAATAATAATAATAATAATAATAATAATAATAAACGCATAATACACCAGACATCACGTTGGTCGAGAACAACAAGGTGACTATAATTGACATTGCAATACCAGGAGATAGCAAGGTCGATGAAAAGGAACACGAAAAAATTGCAAAATACCAGGACTTAAAAATTGAAATCCAACGATTATGGCACAAACCAGCAGTGGTAATTCCAGTAGTGATTGGAACACTGGGTGCTATCCCAAAAGCACTGGAATTACATTTAAAACAGCTCAAAATTGACAAAATCACCATCAGTCAAATGCAGAAAGCCGCACTGCTCGGTTCCGCACATATACTTCGAAAATACATTACGACTTCCTAGGCCCCTGGGTGGGGCTCGACTAGTAATCAATGCCAAATCCGGCGAAACAACTGGCCGCTGTGATACAATTGTATAATAATAATAATAATAATAATAATAATAATAATAATAATAATAATAATAATAATAATAATAATAATAATAATAATAATAATAATAATAATAATAATAATAATAATAATAATAATAATAACAACAGGCACTTCTGCCTTTGAATTTTCCCAACTTTCCTTTTAGGTATGTTCTACTTGGGAACTCAAACTCATCCTAGATCAGGTGTGTCCAACCCATAGCATGCAACCCTGGATAATGCAGTCCCACAATGTTAGAATACAAATATTAAAAAGGGAAATTTGCTATTTATATACATTAAATATATTATATATTTCATATGCAACTCAAAACAGTTCCTCTTCATTCATTCATGAGCTGTGGTGGCGCAGTGGTTAAATTGCAGTACTGCAGGCTACTTCTGCTGATCACCGGCTGCCAGCAGTTTGGCAGATCGAATCTCACCAGGGTCAAGGTTGACTCAGCCTTCCATCCTTTTGAGGTGGGTAAAATGAGGACCCAAATTGTTGGGGGCAATATGCTGATTCTGTAAACCGCTTAGAGGGGGCTGTAAAGCACTATGAAGTAGTATTTAAGTCTAAGTGCTATTGCTATTCATCACAGGGCAGGCAAGCCAAAATGTTGGACACCCCTGGTCTAGATTATCTGATCCCCTATTGTGTGACTTTCCATCAAAGCACTGAGAGGCATTATGTGGTCTTTGCAGAATTCTCTGATCTTTATGTTAAATGATATGCATATTTATTTAAATTCTTCAAATTTGGTAGAGAAGGCACAATATTTTAGCTTCAAATTATTTTTTTAAATAGAAACCTAGTAAGGTTCTGCAGGAAATAGAAGTCAAAGAAAATATCAATAATTTGTCATTCATGCAATACAGTTTAGTAATATAAAACTGACCTGTACCTCCACGTGCTTTTAGGGAATGCACATTAATCTTATTTATGTCCTCTCTGGTTAACTTCATTTGCCTTTGACTTTTAAAATTATATTTTACTCGGTTTTTAGCAAGGACTGTATTAATTTTTATTTAGATGCATCATATAATTATATACATAATTACTATAATTATACAGCTGCTACACTAAATGTCCATTTTATCCAGTGTGTAAACATTCAAAGTAGAAATTATTAAGAAAATAAGAAAAAGTGCCTAGCTTGTAAATTCTTCTGCACTTTTTACCATTCTACTTCCGTTTAGGGTAAAGGCTTTAAATCCTTACTTTAATAGAGGGGTCATCTAAGAAAACATGTCTTACAATAGGTGTGTTTCTTTACAATGTCACAAGTCGTGTTGTTTTGTTGCAGATCAATACTACTGCCTCTTTAAAAATTAGCTGGACATTAAACTATGTTCCAGCTAAGGCAGGGGTTTCAAACTTGCGGCCTGCGGGCCGGATGCGTCACATGCTGGCTCCACCCACACCCGGTTTAGCAAAGGGGAAATAAGTCCCGATATGTGACGTGATGATGCCGTGACGATGCGTGTTTGATACCCCTGATCTAAGGCATTTGTGGAAGGGTTTTGTCTTACATGTTATTAAACACTTCTTGGCTTTTTAGTCCAATTTATATCTCATATCTTTCAATAAATATTGATCTCTATAGAAAATTGTAAAATGCATTATGGAAAAAAGATTCAAATTTCATTCAAGAACAGATCTGGGCTAAAGCAAGTGGCTAATAAGAGACAGGAAGGGAGGGAAAGAAGGAAGGAGACATAGTTGCTCGCTGACCTAACTATTCTCTGATTAGTTCAGCACATCATATGCTATTATCTCTTGGAAGGAGTAGGTTGTAAAAGATGAAAGAAGCAATCATAGAAGAGTAATTGAATATATTAACTTTATTAAATAAGAAAATATGAATCGTGATGTTCCTCGCTGTTTCTTATAGCTTTTTGATTGGGATCTGTAATATATTGGTAAGATGCTATTGTTCCAAACAATAACGTAGAAAATTATTTCTTCTCTCTTAACAACATTTTGGAAACTGAAATGGATTATATTTATTACAGCTCATACTTCTTATATTATATTATATTAACAAGTGAATCTGTTACTGACACTCCATCTCACTAATATCATAATGTAAATGATATAACTTGGTTCCCAAGCTTATCTTTATTGCTCTTCCTCATTTCTCTGGCACATAGCCTACATAATGCAATTTTAGTTTGCAAAGTAAGTAGGAACCAGAATATTTTCTATTGATTTTTTCATCTAAAATAAGAAGAAATAAATTGCATGTTCTTGCAAAAGCCGAAGAGAAAGAGAACATTGGGTGTGAATATCATGTTAAAACTGTAGTAGTTCTTATCCAAGAAAGATTTTAGGCTACATCAGGGGTGTCAAACTCGCAACGACATGTTGTAGTCATGTGACGTATCACAACTTTTTTCCCTTTAGCTAAAATGGGGGTGGGGTGGCCAGCACGTGACACATCCGGCCCGCGGGCCACGACTTTGACAACACTGGGCTAAATCAATTGCTTAAATATAGCTGAGTAAGATGGATAGTAATTTCAGAAGAATAGGATGAAATTATCTGAAACATATCAGAAATTAAATTAAATGGAAAGTGGACTTGATATTAGTTTAGTGCATAAAACAATATTTAAATGAATTTTTTTCCCCAAACAAATCCAGTGCAGGTATTCTGAAAAGTATGATAAGGCTACCCTCATTTCATCTATCTACATACTTATCCTCTATCTGTCTATCTACTTTCTATTGTCTATCATCTCATATTTCTATGAAATAAATAATAATAATAGAGGTTTACTTAGATAATTTGTTTTCTGAAGGTTATATTAAGCCTAACATCAGTTAACACTCTCTAACAAATGCATTCAACTTTCAGTCAACATCTGTGCCTAATGGATGGGGAGACAAGCTGTTGTCATTTTTGCAGTGGTGGAAGACAGCTGTCATATTACTACTGTTGAGTGAGCATTTATGCTTAAATAGTGAAGAAGTAAAGCACAGGTGTCAAACTTGTGGCATCACGTTGCTGTCATGTGAAGTATGGCAATATTTTCCCCCTTCATGGACCCTGGGGTGGGCATGGCCTGCACATGACGCATCCGGCCTGTGGGCTGCCAGTTTGACACCCCTGAAGTAGAGTATTGGGTATCAATGAAAACATCTACTATCACAGAAAGTGATAATATTAAATTATGAAGAGTAATAATTATGTAAGATTAAATATAAAAGATTAAGCTCCGAATGCTATGTCCCTTGCTTTGTTTTCCCCATCCTAGAAAACCCACAATACCAACCTGGTTCCAAATAAATTCTGGTCTTATTTAGAGCTTTCTGGCCACTAGGCATAAGATGGATTTTTAAAATAATAATAAAAAGACTTTTTTTTCATGTAATGAGACCCCAATATGGGAATTTACATAAATTATCAAAGTCAGGGGTCAGTGGTGGGATTCAAAAATTTTAACTACCGGTTCTGTGGGCTGGGCTTGGTGTGGCTTGGTGGGTGTGGCTTGGTGGGGATGGCAGGGGAAGGATACTGTAAAATCTCCATTCCCTCCCCACTCCAGGGAAAGGTTACTGCAAAATCCCCATTCCCTCCCGATCAGCTGGGACTCGGGAGGCAGAGAATAGATGGGGGTGGGGCCAGTCAGAGATGGTATTTACTGGTTCTCTGAACTACTCAAAATTTCCTCTACAGGTTCTCCAGAATGTTGTCATACTTAAAGTAGTTGATTTTTGAGACCAATATTAAGTCTTAATCCAGTGGTATAATTTGGGAGGGAAGTGCATGCAAGTACAGTTACTCCTCATTTAGGAACCAGCTTGGTTAGTGATCACAAATGTGACAGTAATAAAAAAAACCCCACTTTCCAACCAATGTGTATATTTGTGATCTAATTTCATATACCTGACAACTAGCACCCTAATCAATGTGAAACTAATTAAGATCTGGCCAATTTCATGGACCAGCATCAGCATATCAGAGAGTTCAAGTCAACTAATCAAGGCTAGAGAGCTAAGCTTCTTAATTTATGGTTAACATATTTTTAGAGATGCACTGTGGAGAAAAGCAGTTTATGAAGGAGTAGCTTGTCTCTCTCTCTCACATCATCACAATTTTGCTTAGTGACATTTTTCCTTAATGACAAATCCAATGGAAGGACTGGGGTTGCTAAACAGGAGCAGTTTATTGAAGTCTTATCCTATACCAGGGGTGTCAAACTTGTGTCGTTAAGGCGTCATCACGTGACGTATCATGACTTTTTTCCCCTTCTCTAAACTGGGCATGAGCGTGGGCAGCGTGTGATGCATCCGGCCCTCGGGCCGCGAGTTTGACAGTCCTATCCTATACAGTCTATGGAGAAAAAATGTAGAAAACCCTTATAATCAACTGAAAGAAATTCAGCCCTCAGCCAATGTGCTTTACATTGCAGTCAGAGTCTCTCTCTGTTCTAAATGCTCAACTAAATGACAGTCATGTGATATCATTAAAATGTGCTGATGAAAAGAAAGACCAGTTCAAAGCCAAATATAGCAGATAGCAAAGCTATAATGGCAGCCACCCATGATAAGACTGCTAATGTTCGAAGCACTATTCAGTCAGCTTCTCTTGATAAGCCAAAAGTCTACAGATATTGTTACCAAAGGTCAAATTGGCAGTAATTTACATTTACAAAGGCCAATGATATGATCAACCAGTGAAATTTCTGTAAATTAATCTACAAAAGTTATACATTCCATACAGAACAGAGGATGAAACCTTTTAATTATTTTATTTATTTATTTTATTTTAGGTTCTTCTATGCCGCCCTACTCCCTCAGGACTCAGGGCAGCCTACAACATTTTAGGGAACATCAAACAAATCATTAAAAACAATTTAAAACAATTTAAAAAAACATATAACATCATACATACATGGGGGAGACGTCAGATGGGAGGTCGTCTCAAAATCACCCCACCTGCAGGAAGAGCCATGTCTTAATGGCTTTTCAGAAGGCCAGCAGGGTGGGGATGATTTGGATCTCTGGGGGAAGTTGGTTCCAGAGAGCAGGGGCCCCTACAGAGAAGGCCCTCCCCCTAGGCCCCGGCAGTCGGCACTGTTTGGCTGACGGGACCTGGAGGAGACCCACTCTGTGGGACCTGACCGGTCGAAGGGAAGTATGAGACAGGATGCGGTCCCGGAGATAGCCTGGTCCTAAGCCATATAGGGCTTTAAAGATGATGATCAACACCTGTTTTAGCACTGGTCTTACCACCTATCACTGAGTATGACAGTTGTTTCAGGTAGCAAAAGCTGATATTTGGGGATTTTAGTGAGATCTCAAAAAAAGCAACCCATTGGGTGTGCATAAGCGCACCACTCTGCCTACCGTCCCTGTCCTATTGTCCTGTCCTGTCCTATTGTATTATCTACCACGGGTGCAGTAGCCTATGTGTTATAGGTTGCTTTTTTACAATCTGAATTTTTCCATGCTAAAAGATAGCAGCTTCCAATTTGTACCCTAATGTAAACTTGTCAAGTTACATATTTAGGAGTTAAAGTTTTCCATCTTTTAATTTAATTCTTTTAGTTAGACTTCAGTTATTAACCATGTCTCTAACAGTCTTTCCTGTAAGTGAACAGAGGTTTTCTTGTACTGGCTTGCTTTTCCTTTTCTTAAACCCATGTGCAATTCACACAGCTGTTTTCCAGTTTTTCCTTTCTCCAGTTTTAGCAGCTTCCACTACTCTTAATATATAGTATGACAAAGGATTAAGGAAGTCACAAGGTTGACTCCTCTTCCCTAGATTTTCTTCTTTCCTAGTTCAATTTTGCTTGAAATCTCCACTCCATTCCCAACAGCACTTTCCTTATATCATTATACCCTATAGACCCTATAGACCCTATACCATTTCTGACGCTTGGTTGTCCAGTTCCTTCTTAAAAGCCTTCAGTGATGAAGCACCTACACCTTTCGAAGGCAAAGCCATTCCACTGATTAATTGTTCTCACTGTCAGGATATTTCTCTTTAGTTCTAGGTTGCCTTTTTACTTGATTAGCTTCCATCCATTGTTTCTTGTCTTGCCATCTGGTGCTTTGGAAAATAGGTTGATCCTTTCTTCTTTGTGACAGCCCCTCATATATTGGAACACTGCTATCGTGTCACTCCTGGTCCTTCTTTTCACTAGACTAGCCATATCCAATTCTTGCAACCGGTCTTCATATGTTTTAACCTCCAGTCCCTAATAATCTTTGTTGCTCTTCTCTGCACTCTTTCCAGAGTCTCAACGTCTTTTCTCTAATGGGGTGACCAAAATTGGATGCATTATTCCAGGTGTGTTCTTATTAAGGCTTTGTAAAGTGGTAATAATACTTCACATGATCTTGATTCTGTCCCTTTGTTAATCCAGCCTAGGATTGCATTGGCTTCTTTGATTGCTGCCGCACATTTCTGGCTCATATTTAGATGATTGTCCACTAGGATTCCAAGACCCCTCTCTCAGTTACTGTTACTGAGCCAGGTTTCACCCAATCTGTACCTGCAGTTTTGGTTTTTCTTGCCTAAGTGTAAGACTTTACTGTTCTCTACCGTGAATTTCATTTTAGGGCCAAGAGTTCAAGTTTGTCATGTTCTTGTGGGAAATGCTCATGGATAGCCAATGATCTTGGTGAGAGTCAAGCAGAAATTATCCTTTCATGTTATAACACCTAAGGTGAAAGCTACTGTTCTATTTCCATCGCCAATGTTAAAGCAAGTTTCTGAATATAAAATGGTGCCAACATATCCTACACCTTAATCATCGGGATGATAATTAATTCGTAGAGCTTCCAAGTGTTTGGATTCAGCTTTCCCAAAAGTGCCTTGAGCCTGTGAGAATTTGACTATTTTAAGATACCGTACTTTTCGGAGTATAAGATGCACCTTTTTCCTCCCTAAAAGAGGCTGAAAATTTGGGTGCGTCTTATACTCCGAATGTAGCTTTTCCAAAGCTTTTTTCCCCAGCCCTAATGAGGTGCTAACGGTCTTCCCAGCTCTTAGTGGCTTGCAGGCTCTTTCATTGTTACTCTCTCCGAAGAATGTCTTTCCAGCCCTAAGTCTTTGCAGGCTTTTTTTCATTGCTCTACTTGCTCCGAATAAGTTTCTTTCCAGCCCTAACGAGGTGCTAATGGTCTTCCCAGCTTGTTGGCTCTTTCATTGTTACTCTCTCTGAATAAGGTTTTTTTAAGCCCTAACCAGGGGATAAAATAATGTGCTGAAGCTGACCAGACTAAGGACGCTAGCCAGATGAATACCTGGTAGGCAGATTTTTCCCCCCTATTTTCCTCCCCAAAAAGTAAGGTGCGTCTTATACTCCGGTGCGTCTTATACTCCGAAAAATATGGTAATCGTATCTTTTCCTGTATAATTGTCTCTTGATCTGAGGACAAAAAAAAAAAAAAGAATTCCTGCCTGGTTTAAGATATTGCAGACACAGATTATACTTAATGTCCTAAGCCCTTGAGAGCACATTCTGGAGATGCATTATGAAGCATTATATGCTTTATAACTCTCTTAAGTACTACACTTGTCCTATATCACTTTCTTTGCTTTGCTTTTTTTTCAAGAAATCTGTCCATGTTAAATTATATAAATCTCTATGTAATTCCTAGTTAATGGCTTAGATAAACTTTTAGGCATACTTTATTCAGGCTGAATATATTTGGTCTCCATTATAGAAAAGCAATACAGACTGTACTATCATGTAAATCGTGTCTAGATTTATTATTTTTGAAGTTCAAGAATAATACAACATAAAGTTGTTTATGAAATGAATAAGTTTAGCCCCTCAATAAATGGGGAAGGCAATTATTGCTTATTTTTAAAGAAAACTTCATAACTTTTTGCCTTAAAATAGCTAAAGATGGAACCAAAATCTAGAGTCTAATTGCCCACTTTTTCAAAAAAAAAATAGTAATTAAAAATTAGTAAAAATACAGGAAAAAAATGCATCTAAAGAAAGAGTAGTGCTAGTGAAAGTAACCAAAGACTTACTCTAAAAAATACTAATTTTAAGGAGTGGTTCCTTAACCTTTTAAAAGTGGTCCTTTAACCTTCACAGTAGTCTCAGGTCGAAGACTGTAATAATAAATTGATTGATTGAACCTTCATGGTTAAGATTTTAGGCTGAGACCAATGATTTGTCTCCTTGTTATTTTTAATGAGCTGAAAATACACAAATGCTAATTTCACAACATCATTTCATTAAAAAAAATGACATGTTATACAAGGATACAACTTCGGTAGATTCCTTGCAAAATGCCAGAAGACAATCAGTTATGATCTCCTTGTAAAAAAATACCTGTCTGTCATGATGAGTTTGGGAACTGCTGCTACTGCTTTAGTTAATTCAAGCTAACATTAGAAAAGGTCATCTCGTTGTTTAGAGAATGGAAAGAAATGGAAGATGAATAAAAGTCTTGTCCAAAATTAACATGTTAGCAGAGAGTGAAAAGGTTTGTCTCAAATCAAAGGCATTCTTTTGAAATTTTCTTCGATTCAATGTTGATCGTTAGCTACTGATTGTAATGTCAAAGAAAGAAAACTATGCAATAGCTAGAGTTTTTACTTTGCTGGTTAACTTTTCCACACTAAAAAAGAAATAGAAAATATCTTTTAATGTTTCCTATACCCTTGGAAGGAAATGCTGGCCACGAATTGCAGTGCTTGGTTCTCAGGAATGCCAACCCATGCCCCCAGCCGGATGCGACAATTGGAAAATTGCTGTAAAGATTGGAAACAAAGTATACAAATTCCTGCCATTATGGCTCTAAATTCCTACCCTTATGGCTCTATTTTTTCATCGATGAAAATGCACTGTATATAGTAATTTAGAATACTCTTTGATATTCCCAGTCCTTACTTCATGGAACTGGAACAAAATAGGATTGAGCCATGGTGGTGCAGTGGTTAAAGTGCGGTACTGCAGGCTACTTCTGCTGACTGCCGGCTGACTGCAATTTGGCAGTTCAAATCTCACCAGGCTCAAGATTGACTCAGCCTTCCATCCTTCCGAGGTGGGTAAAATGGGGACCCAGATTGTTGAGGGAAATATGCTGACTCTGTAAACTGCTTTTCAGTCTTGCCCCCATTTAATGTGTATCTTACACTAGTACAAACCAAAAGAAGGTTACAGAACTGTAACCCAAGAAAGCATCTCAGACAAGGCCCTCCCTGGGACTCCTGAATATAAAGTGACCAAGCAGAGAGCCCCCCCCCCCTATACAGGAAAGAGTGTATCTGATGTACAACACAAAATTGAGCAAAGGTCTTTCTAGTCATGACTCCCACCTGCTTTTTGAGCAGGGGCCCTCAGTTCAAGACGAACCCCAGATTACACACTGGGTTTGTTTGGGATAGTACAATCCTATTCAAGAGCAAAGATGATAACTTCCCAGATGCAGAGGGCCCCACAGTTTACCAAGGTTTAGGGGAAGTCCATTGTCCCATCCAGGCCCATATAGCCTCCACTTTACCTGGGATGGAAATATAGAGTTGGGTATCATCAGTATGGTGCTGGATGATCTCACCCCACAGTTTCATGTAGATGTTAAAAAAAGAAGCAGATAAAGCATTGAGCCCTGTGGTACCCCACAAAACAGGGGCAACGCTGATTGGGAACAGCCTTGGCAGAAGGATGTGAACTAGCATAGAACTCTGTTCTGACCCAGCTCCCCAAATATGATAAACCCTCTGAAGTTAACTCAAAGATTCCTTTATTAGTCAACAGGCCCCTTTATTAGGAGTGCCAGTAGCCCTGGCAAACCCTAACCCTAACCCTAACCCAGCAAAAAGTTTCTCTCTCACTGCAGGCTAACAATTCCATCCGTCCAGAACATGAATAGTTGTCTGCCACGTCTATTCATCTCCACCCCCTGCCTTTTATCCCCAGAGCTAGGGTGGGGCTTCGCTAGCAACAGTGGCTCTTCTGTCCCAAGGACCGGCCCATAGATTTCCAGTGCTCTCCTCTTCTCTGCCTTCTGTGCATCCATGCATCAGGCACTGGACCCAGCTGTTTCTCCTATTCCTCATCACTCACCTCCAGACCTGGGGCCTGTTGACTGACCATCTGAGGGCTGACGGACAGCCCAGTCACTGCCTCTGTCTCTCTCGCTCTCTGACAGCTCCTTTCCCTCTTCCTCCTCGGAGCTCTCAGGTGCCTTGATGCTGACCCTGACTCCCACGCCTCTTCCTCCTCTTCTGATTCAGCTGCTGGAAGGGCCGGCGGCTGATAGGCCACAACAAACTCATACTCAACAGTCTAAGTAGATTCCAAAAGATACCAGGTTTGATGGTAATGAACACTGTCATTTAAAGTTAATCCAGTAGTCTGTTCAGCTAAATCTCTAATATTCAGGGTTTGTTCCCCCCCTTAAGTACCGTATTTTTCGGAGTATAAGACGCACCAGAGTATAAGACGCACCTTAGTTTTTGGGGAGGAAAATAGGGGAAAACAATCTGTCTACCAGGTATTCATCTGGCTAGCATCCTTAGTCTGGTCAGCTTCAGCACATTATTTTATCCCCTGGTTAGGACTTAAAAAAACCTTCTTCTGAGAGAGTAACAATGAAAGAACATGCAAGCCAGTAAGAGCTGGGAAGATCATTAGCACCTAGTTAGGGCTAGAAAAAAACTTATTCAGAGCAAGTAGAGCAATGAAAAAAACCCTGCAAAGACTTAGGGCTGGAAAAACATTCTTCGGAGAGAGTAACAATGAAAGAGCCTGCAAGCTGGTAAGAGCTGGGAAGATAGTTAGCACCTGGTTAGGGCTAGAAAAAAACTTATTCGGAGCAGCTTCAGCACATTATTTTATCCCCTGGTTAGGACTTAAAAAAACCTTCTTCTGAGAGAGTAACAATGAAAGAACATGCAAGCCAGTAAGAGCTGGGAAGATCATTAGCACCTAGTTAGGGCTAGAAAAAAACTTATTCAGAGCAAGTAGAGCAATGAAAAAAAACCTGCAAAGACTTAGGGCTGGAAAAACATTCTTCTGAGAGAGTAACAATGAAAGAGCCTGCAAGCCGGTAAGAGCTGGGAAGATAGTTAGCACCTGGTTAGGGCTAGAAAAAAACTTATTCGGAGCAGCTTCAGCACATTATTTTATCCCCTAGTTAGGACTTAAAAAAACCTTCTTCTGAGAGAATAACAATGAAAGAGCCTGCAAGCCAGTAAGAGCTGGGAAGATAGTTAGCACCTGGTTAGGGCTAGAAAAAAACTTATTCGGAGCAAGTAAAGCAATGAGAAAAAATTCTGCAAAAACTTAGGGCTGGAAAAACATTCTTTGGAGAGAGTAACAATGAAAAAGCCTGCAAGGTAAGAGCTGGGAAGATCTGTTAGCACCTAGTTAGGGCTGGAAAAAAAGCTACATTCGAAGTATAAGATGCACCCAAATTTTCAGCCACTTTTAGGGAGGAAAAAGGTGCGTCTTATACTCCGAAAAATACGGTACTTTAAATTGGAGAAATGAAAAATAAATACAAAAGTTCATGCATGGAATCCATATGTTTTAGTACTGAGCAATGACTGAATATTTTATTTGCTTGGATGTCTGTGAGGATGTCTAGAGTTATTTGCTCATTCTGCCTCCTCACTATCCTGTCAAACAGCTGATTAGTGGGGTTTTATGTTCCCTTAAAAAGATGCCCAATTATACTCCACGTTCCACATATTTCTCAAATAGCTTATAGTCAAGATATATTGCTTGAACCTAGGAATTTATTTAATGCTGTTGGTTCTTCTTCTCATTATGGATTTAACATCTGTTCCTAGTTGAATTTTTATTAATCTGCCTACTCAGATAAAGAATATCTCATTTTTCATTGAGTTGTACATTAAAATAAAATGAAAGTTCAAAAGAAAAAAAGTGATTAAATCTGTACATGTGCTGACTCCAGTTCTCTTAGTCACAAATCACCATTTGAATTGGATATAACTTACTTTACCTTGGCTATATGGTTTGCTAAGATGTATATAAGAAATATTTCAAACGCTAAGGTTAGGGCTACATAAAAATGTGTGTTATTACTAGCATTTGCCACTGTTTTATACATATTTCAAGCTATATTCTTGAGATACTCATGGTACTACCTTGACTGTATTTGTACAATTGTTCAACCTACATATTTCTAATATTTAGTTTAACAACCTACAATTTATTTATTTATTTTATTAGTGAGACTTATATAGTGCAAGCACTCTCTAAGCGGTTTACACCATTAAGCAATGTATATTTACATTGCTCCCAACAATCTGGGTCCTCATTTTACCTACCTCAGAAGGATGGAAGGCTGAGTCAACCTTGAGCCGGTGAGATTTGAACAGCTGAACTGCTGATCACAGTCAACTAAAGTGGCCTGCAGTACTGCACTCTAACTGCTGTGCCACCTCGGCTCAGTGGTCCTTTGCTCCTATATCTGTATAATGTTTTATCTTGGACCATACACCTAGCTTTAAAACTAGATATATACAATACTTTGTCTCTTCCTAAATATTTATGTTTTTCTATAATATTTGCAAGCAATCTTTTTCTTTATCATTGAAATTTGAAATAGTGCTTTCACATTTTAAAATATAAACCCTTCAAATCACAATATAAAATCTAAAGTGCTATTGCACATTATAGCTACAGTACACTCACATCTACAATGGTTTTTTCCGATGAAATATCTTATGAAATATCTTCAAGTCCTTAACTAGAGCATATCATGTGCTACTGAAAAAGGGAAACTGAAGACAGCAACCAAACTATATTTAATTCATTTCAGAAATTTGACATCGAAATGCATAGAAATTAATTAAGGGAAAAACAGAACAGCCGAATGCAGATATCTTGTGAATTTATACATAATGAGACAGAGCCAGATTAACTGAAATTAAATTAAATTAATTCCCACTAATATCAAATAGAATAAATTAGTTGTGACTTTACTGAAAAAAATGTGTTCAGTTTAAAGGACAAAGTGGCCCATGATAGACACACAACTTCTGAAGGCAAGCCATTCCACTGGTTAATTGTCCTCATTGTAAGGAAATTTCTCCTTAGTTCTAGGCTGCTTTTCTCCTTAATTAGTTTTCATCCATTGCTTCTTGTGTTGCCTCCTGGTGCTTTGGAAAATAGGTTGATCCCCTCTTCTGTGGCAATATTTGTGGCAATCGTTCAAATATTGGAACATTGCTATCATGTCACCCCTAGAGAACAATACTCCACTCCAGAGGAGGGTTCCGGTTATTTTCGCTACCGGTGAGCATTGCAAGCATGCGCAGAAGTGAACTCGTGTTCCATCGGGTGATTTCACTTCCGCACATGCTTAGGATGACATTACAAGCTGAAACACAGCTGTGCTTCGGAGGAAGAATAAAGATCCGTATTCACACAAGGGCGGGTGGGAGGGATTTTTCCCAACAGCTCAGGACGCGGAGAAGCACCAGAAAATGATGTCATCGCCGGGCTCCTACTGGAGCTGTGCTCCACACCGCACCGGTAGGAACCCACCACTGCTCCACTCCTCTGCTCACAATAGAATACCTTATGCCACCAGGCTTGAAATGTTGGGCTTGGAAAACCTAGAACTATGCCACCTACGGTATGACCTAAGCGTAGTACACAACATTGTCTGCTACAATGTCCTACCTGCCAATGACTACTTCAGCTTCAACCGCAACAATACACGAGCACACAACAGATGCAAACTTAAGGTAAACCGCTCCAAACTCGATTGCAGAAAATATGACTTCAGCAACAGAGTGGTCAATGCCTGGAATGCACTACCTGACTCTGTTGTTACATCCTCAAACCCCCACAGCTAAACCTTAAACTATCTACTGTGAACCTCACCCCATTCCTAAGAGGTCTATAAGGGCCCGTGCATAAGCGCACCAGCGTGCCTACTGTCCTTGTCCTACTGTCCCCATTTATTTGTACTCATTTCCTGTGTCCATGTCCATGTTTATACTTATACCTGTTATCTCATATATGTTTGACAAACTAAATAAATAAAAATAAAATAAAACAAATAGCCCGTCTTTTCACTAGACTAGACAAACCCAAACCGTTCTTCATATGTTTTTGCTTCCAGCCCCCTAATCATCTTTGTTGCTCTTTTCTGCATTTTCCCACACCTCTATATCTTTTTATAATATAGTGATCAAAACTGGATGCCGTATTCTCATTGTGGTCTTACTAAGGCTTTATAGCAGCATGAGTTTTTTGCATCAAAATGTAAAATTACTAATACTTGCATAACTAAGAAGTAAGCATGTACAAGCATATAAGCAGTGTTACAGTGAGAGAAGCAGAACTGCATTTGCTTTTATTTCCATGAAGGTTAAAAGTCAAGTTGGTGGAATGGAAAATATTACAATCAAACAAAAAAATATCTGCAAGATTTAGATTGTGTGAATGTCACGTAGTGAATATTGTCAGTTGTATGTATATGCAGGGTGATGCACCCCTATCCTAATATTATAGTACATTCCATTACAAGCAGGACACGTGATGTGATCTTATGCGCATGTCTGCATTCCTGATTCTCCATTCCTTTTCTCTTGTGGTTTGGCTCTGACCGGGAGTGGTCGCATTTAATTAGGAAGAATGTAACTATTCAGAATTTATTATTTTTGTACCGAAATAAATATTTTCTATTACACTTTTAACTTCGGCTTTATTTCTAAATGTCTGAGTTACGAGAGAAAGATCAACATCGCCTCTATGGAGATTTATTCTCCTTAACAGTGAGGTTATTGCTCTTTCAAACTCACAGGCTTGCCTTCACAATTTGGATCTCACAACTATGCTCATATAAATTTGCCAACCTTAACTACTAATTAAAACGCAAGGGTACTTCTTCTGTCTCATTCTGCAGGTGTGATATTGTGGTTACAGCCAAGAATTTTAAAGTAGTGTATGAAAGTGGATACTGCCAGGAATGGCTGAGTGAATCTTGAGATAAGAATTCAATTAAATATTCTTTTGTACTCTGCTGTTTTCTTTCTTTCATTTATTTTGGTTTTGTTTCTTTGGAAGCATTTCTCAAATTTTCCCTTCAAAGACTTCCCTACTTTTTATGTATAAATATTTTATACACGGCTGTTTAACAATTGAAGAGAAAGGCTGCCCTCAGACCTTGCATCTTTTATTCTTCTTACAGATGGAATTCCCCCAAAAGCCACTAGAAATAATGGAATAAACAGTGTCATAAAATGTTAAGTAAAAGTGAATGCAAAATGTTAAAGCATGAACATTCTTGATTGAACCTAATTGTGCCAGTATATTCTACTTTTGGATAAGATGACCAGATTTTAACATTGGTAAAGAGGGACACCATTGACCGGGGAGGGTGGGTTCCCGATTAAAAATTATTTATTTATTTTTTTTGGTCGTTTTTGTATGCCGCCCCACTCCCGTAGGACTCAGGGCGGCCATACTTCTTTCTTCCTTCCTTCCTTCCTTCCTTCCTTCCCTTTCTTTCTCTTTCTTTCTTTCTTTCTTTCTCTTTTTTCCTTCCTTCCTTCCTTCCTTTCATCTTTCTTCTTTCCTAACATCTTTCTCTCTCTCTCTCTCTCTTTCTTTCTGTCTGTCTGTCTTCTTTCTTCTTCCTTCCTTCTTTCTGTCTTCCTTCCTAACTTCTTTCTTTCTTTCTTTCTTTCTTTCTTTCTTTCTTTCTTTCTTTCTTTCTTTCTTTCTTTCTTTCTTTCTTTCTTTCTTTCTTTCTTTCTTCTTTCTTTCTTTCTTTCTTTCTTTCTTTCTTTCTTTCTTTCTTTCTTTCTTTCTTTCTTTCTTTTTTATGCAGCTATTAGTTCTTGGAGGGATTTGGCTGGGTAAACTTGGCCAATCTGACTAATCCATTCCTTTGGCATCTTCCTTTTCTCCACTTTTCTTTCTTTCTTTCTTTCTTTCTTTCTTTCTTTCTTTCTTTCTTTCTTTCTTTCTTTCTTTCTTTCTTTCTTTCTTTCTTTCTTTCTTTCTTTCTCTCTCTCTCTCTCTCTCTCTCTCTCTCTCTCTCTCTCTCTCTCTCTCTTTTTCCAGCCCTAAGTCTTTGCAGCCCTAAGTCTTTGCAGGGTTTTTTTTCATTGCTCCACTTGCTCCGAAAAAGTTTTTTTCTAGCCCTAACCAGGTGCTAATGATCTTCCCAGCTCTTACTGGCTTGCAGGCTCTTTCATTGTTACTCTCTCTGAAGAAGGTTTTTTTAAGTCCTAACCAGGGGATAAAATAATGTGCTGAAGCTGACCAGACTAAGGACGCTAGCCAGATGAATACCTGGTAGGTAGATTTTCCGCCCTATTTTCCTGCCCAAAAACTAAGGTGCGTCTTATACTCCGAAAAATACGGTACTCGTACATGACACAGTACATACAAACATGTATCCTATACAATTTTATTTCAGTATTCCTGTTAGATAGCATTTGGTCAAATACAAAATGCCACTCTTGTTTGTTACTTCCTGGTGTTTGATTATTAGCATGCACTGATATTTTACACATTTATTTGAGCAGGTGTCAAAGAGATATTTCCATAATCTGCCAGTCTTCAAAGCATTGAGGAATTATAAAGCATACACAGTTCAAATCTGGGGGTAAAAATAAAATCTCACAAGTCAAACTTGAAAACCTGAATGTTTGAAAACATTTGTTTCACCCCCAACGCAACTGCTTCTCAAATACAGAGAAGTGTGAAACCAGAATGAAATCAACTTATACTATAAGGTTATTTGGCTACCCTCCCCCACGTTTGCTCTTTTGGCCATCTTTAAATCATTATATTTGTCACCTCAAATGTTATGGTAAATGTGGTAATAATCCATTCCTGCAAATCCTCCCCCCCCCAAATATTAATCTTATCATTAGAATTGGAGATGGACAAGAAATAATTATACTATTTATTTTCAATAATGAACATTTTCTCTCTCTTTCTCTCTCACACAAATGAAAGACTTCTACAATTCTACAGTATCATGAACTAGGTGTGGTTTAATTATTAATTAGACCACACCAAGAATACTGCAACTCACTGTTCAAGAAACCCTGAACTAAAAATGTTTCCAGTATCTTGGAATTCCTCTCCTTCAATCCTAGCTATGGGGGTGACATATCTATCTGTCTTAAATCAATTGATTAAATTATGAATTTATGGTTGTTTGAGGAGTGGCAGCAGAAGTATCACTAAAGGTGATAAATTCATCCAAGGCCTCAGTCTGAACCTGACAGATGATGGAGGACCATGGAGGATGTGTTATGATCCAGATAATATTCACTACTGGCAAGAGAATAAATATTCATTACGTGGGGTCAGGAATGCTTTAATTGGCAAGAGAAATAATGACCTTTGATGATTTTTTGGAAAAGGACATAGGCCTTTTCCAACCTAGTATCTTTTAAATGTGCTGGACTAGAACAGTGACCCCACCCCCACCCAACCTTTTGGGCACCAGGGACCGGTTCCATGTAGAGAGTTTTTTTGTGGACCAGAGGGGGCATGGTTTCGTGTGCTGCCTGCATCCTGCAAATAGAGTGTTGCTTGTTTGTGCGGCCCAGTTTCTGGTGCTGCCTGCATCCTGCAAATAGAGTGTTGCTTGTTTGTGCGGCCCAGTTTCTGGTATGTTGCAGACTGGTGCCAGTCCTTGGACCAGGGGTTGGGGACCCCGGACTAGAACTCTGACCATATGACACATGGGGATGATGGGAGTTCTCCAACACAGGCTGGCTGAAAAAGACTGATGCCAAATAAAAAACATGCAGTATATATGAATATAAATATAAAGACTAGCTGAGGATAGTTCGCACTTTCTGGAGAAAAATCCACCGCTATCTTATTTCACGTTACACCATTTCACCTCTCACTAGAATGAGCAAATATTTTGAAAATAAAATAAAATAAAATTGACTTAATGGTTTCACATCAACAACTATCCTAACTGGTATCAACTATGTGAGTACTCTAATCAATCAGCTAAAGTCTTCTTCATATTGAGTGTATTCTGCTTATGTGAAAGGACAGACTCGTGTGGAAGAAGGAAGAGAGTAGGAAATTAGAAGAGAAAATCCATGTTCAGACAATATACTCAGCTAGGCCCTGTAAATCTGGTAAAGGTAAAACATAAGTAAGGCATAAAGTCACAATTGCTTTTACCAGACTAAGGAGTCTGCACTCCTTACGTCCTTCAGATCCAGGAGGAGGGTTTTATCCAAGGCTAATTCTTTTTTCTGGCCTCCAAATACAAAAAGAAGAAGCTACAGCAACTCCTAAATAGGTTTACTTTAGGTACAGCATCTCTTCTCCTTCCCTTTGTTCATGGAGACCTCTCTTTTATGGGCATGGTGACCAGAGGAAACTCCCACCCACCCAAACAGTAAAAAACAGTATTTTTTTAAATCTGAAAAAAAATTAACCCAGGATTCAGCAGTAATTAGCCAATGAAAAAATGGTTGTGGTACTGATTACACAAGAAATCAGGGCTAGCTTTGATTTCCTGATTCCTTTGGTGCCAGACCAGTGGGCATATTCATTTATTGATATATTTCATTTGCATCCCACTTCTCTAAACAACAGGACTTCTACTTTATCCCACAATCCTGTGACACAAGCTGGGCTTAGAGACAGCAACTTGCTCAAATTCACTGTGTGGGATTCCATGGCAGAGGGACTCCCTCATGCCAGCCCAACATTTAAAGTGCTACCACTCAAGCAGCCTAAATATATCACATAAATACCTTCTTCCCCATGGTTAGTACCATATTACCTTCAAACTTTGTCCGAACACACCCTAACCTTTTGAATTAGCACCTGTGATTCCTGGCTTCATTTTAACCTTCAGCCAAACCTATGCCTAAAAATCCTGCCTAGCTGGCAACTTTCTTCCAAATAAACAATTCAATGAACGAACAAATCATGTTCCGCTCTAAGTGTGGCTTCCATTATTATCTTTCATGCTTTCTTATTGCTGTACATAGTTCTGCAACTCCACTTGTTGGGAGGAAAAACACACAGAGACCAACCCTTATATACTGTGTGGAAATAAGAGAACTAGGATTGTTAGCATGAAACTTTAGTATTTGAGGGAATGATGGATGCAGATATGAGCGCTTTTCCCCCCCTCATCAGAAAAGTGCCATCACCGGAGCAATGAAAATCTTTGCCCATCTCTACTAACCATGAGGACCAGACACATATTTTTCACAAACCAACCCCGAGATTCTTAAAATTCCAACCAGCTGGGAAGAAGCCATTTCTTGTCCCATGCCTGATGAAACCAAAATCTCTTTCCTCTTCCTGGGCCAGAAGAACTGAAGCCGTTTTTTAAAGCTGTATTTTCCCTAAGGGAGTTAAGACTCGTTTTCCAAGGCTAACCTTTCAATTAACACGAATTTTCTTTGACCTTCCTCCTCCACGCGTCGGAGTTGCGAGGCCAGGTTCTGCGGGGGGAAAGACCCAGCCAGCATCCCTCCCTACTTACTTGGAATCGTTGGGGAGCAGTTCTTTCCCGAGGGAGGAACAAAAAAACAACAACCGAGAAAAGACCTCTCTCTCCCCTGCAACAGGCAGAGAGGCTAAAACAAATTACAGCGGACCAACTTTGTTTCAAAGCAAGCTGCAGGCTGGCTGGCTCTTGCCCGTGCAAACTTTCCGTGCCCCTCCCTTTTTCTTTACACTGAAGCGGAAAGCCCTTACCTGAGAACAGGAGCACACCCCCGACGCTCTGGTTTGGCCACTTTGTTTTGTTTTAGTGTGGATCTTCCCACCCCTGGGAGCGAGGGTGCTTGCTTGAAGGGGAGCCCCTAGCCATTGGGTGGGCAGCTTCGGCCTCTCCTTTATTCTCCTTTCCTGGCTTTATTTAAAAAAAAGGAGCAGGCAGAGTCGGTATTTTGGCCGGCTTTGGAAGAAGATGGAAGGGGGCTCAGTGGGAAACCGTAACAAGCCTGAAGGAAGAGATAAACAGGGCTTCTTAACTAAACGAGGCTGTGAAGTGAAATGGAGCGCTCTTTTGAAGTGCCTCTTCTGCGCGTGCACGCGCTCCGCCGGCCAGCTGGAGGGCGGGAAACCCCCCCCTCCTCTCCGAAGCCGCTCCGAAGTCCAGGTAGGCTGTGTGCAGGCACGGGCTTTTCCCACCGCACAGATGGGAGGCGGGGCGTCCCGCTGTCACTAGCGGCGTTGCAGGAGCGATCAGAGGCAATAGGCCCAAACCGGGTCGGAGGTTTAAAAAGCGGGACTTTTTTGAAACCCCGCGGGACGCGGGACAAATGGCTAAAAAGCGGGTCTGTCCCGCCAAAAGCGGGACGTCTGGTCACCTTACTTTTGGAGTAAATTATAAACAGTCAGAGATCTTTCTCCAACTTCAGGACTTCGCAACTGGATAGATTCTGTTTCTAGAATTTTCAGCAATAGTTGGATGGTTGAGCTAATTGAAGTATATCTATCTGGATAGTACTCAGACTGAGTTACTGCTTTCTGCATATTGTACAGATCTCAGAAATTCGTTCATATGAGTTAACAATAAGGCAGATTCACCATTTTACATATTTCTTAAAACAGCAATCTAGCAGCCTTTCTTCTTCTTTTTTAAAATAATTTTTATTGAGTTATTTACATTTAAAAATAACAACAACAACAAAAAAGACACATATACAAAAAATAGACAAATTAATACAATACAATACAATATCATACAACTACACTACATAACCTCTAGGGTTATAATACAACAACTTATATCAACAGTAAATTCATGCTTAAGTAATCTTTTTCATTAACATATTTATATAGTCTTTCTTCTATCTAATCAGATATGACTCAGATGTGGACAGCAGGAAATATGGAAGAAAGCCAACCTAGCCCTTGGAATCAAAGGTGTCTAACTTTCTGTACAATGCAGAAATCTTCATGCTATGTCAGAACAATAGCTGTCCGATCTTTATTTGAAAACCCTCAGGAACAGAACATCCATTTTTTAAGAAGGGAAGCTGTTTTACTGCTTAATGGCTCCCACAGCCATAAAATTATTCCTTATTTCAACCACCTTTTGGTTCTAGTCCTTTTCTTACAAATACTACTGCCAACTCAAGAAACAGGAGTACATACCTGTATACCTGGTTTTTCCCTCTACCTAAGTAGCGATAGCCCTTGACTTAACAACAGTTCATTTAGTAGCTGTTCGAAGTTACAAAGGTACTAGAAAAAAATAGATACTCACTTTTTTTACACTTATGACCTTTTTAACATCCCCATGATCATGTGATCAAAATTCAGATTGACAGCTGACTCATAACTGTTGCTATTTCCCAAGGTCATGTGATCCCCTTTTGTGACCTTCTGACAAGCAAAGTCAATGGGGAAGCCAGATTCACTTAACAACCACATTACTAATTTAACTAATGCAGTGATTTGCTTAACAAATGTGGCAAGAAAATGTTGTAAAATGGAGCAAAACTCATTTAACAAATTTCTCACTTAGCAACATAAATTCCAGGCTCAATTGTGGCAGTAAGATGAGGACTATCTGTACTATTGAACTGCATTTTCAACATGGAAGAGAATGTAGTGTGGTATGCCACACACAACCAATGAATAGCAATAGCAATAGCACTTAGACTTACCGTATTTTTCGGAGTATAAGACGCACCGGAGTATGAGACACACCTTAGTTTTTGGGGAAGAAAATAGGGGAAAACAATCTGTCTACCAGGTATTCATCTGGCTAGCATCCTTAGTCTGGTCAGCTTCAGCACATTATTTTATCCCCTGGTTAGGACTTAAAAAAACCTTCTTCTGAGAGAGTAATAATGAAAGAGCCTGCAAGCCAGTAAGAGCTGGGAAGATAGTTAGCACCTGATTAGGGCTAGAAAAAAACTTATTCGGAGCAGCTTCAGCACATTATTTTATCTTCTGGTTAGAACTTAAAAAAACCTTCTTCTGAGAGAATAACAATGAAAGAGCCTGCAAGCCAGTAAGAGCTGGGAAGATCGTTAGCACCTGGTTAGGGCTAGAAAAAAACTTATTCGGAGCAAGTAGAGCAATGAAAAAAAAACCTGCAAAGACTTAGGGCTGGAAAAACATTCTTTGGAGAGAGTAACAATGAAAAAGCCTGCAAGGTAAGAGCTGGGAAGATCTGTTAGTACCTAGTTAGGGCTGAAAAAAAAGCTACATTCGAAGTATAAGACGCACCCAAATTTTCAGCCACTTTTAGGGAGGAAAAAGGTGCGTTTTATACTCCAAAAATACGGTATATACCGCTTCATAGTGCTTTACAGCCCTCTCTAAGCGGTTTACAGAGTTCAGCATATTGCCCCCAACAATCTGGGTCCTCAGTTCACAAAACTGACCAATGAATCATCATTGATCACAGTTTTCTTAATTCTAATAGGAGAATTGGACTCATTGCCTGCTCATGAAGCTTCATTGATGAAAAGCGAAAAGTCTTCAAGAAAAAAACAAAGAAAGTCCAGTTCCTTTTTGTAAAAGCACCTTTGGGATATGTGTATGTGTGTGAGTATGCCTGTCTGTCTGTGTTTAGATGTCTTTTTCTTTCCATGTCAAATTATTCCTCTCCCCCACCCGAGGTATGTTATTGAATTTCTCCTCCTTCTAGTTTCCTTGAAAACAAAGATCAAATAATGTTAAGCCATATGAAAGGGCTGCCACACAACTGGAAGCCACATTTTCAACAGATGCATCAGTAAGCACAGCAGTCTGATATATGCCATTGTAAATGGATTCCTTCCTTCTCTTATTCCTTCCTTAAAAATCTATATCCTACAAACCAAAAGGTAGGCTTAGTATGATTGGCTATAGTGGCGTATAAAAAACTATGCTGGAATACTAAAACAGCCAGAAAGCTAAAAACACTCCCAAAGATCATCTGGATCAGTGTTTCCCAACCTTGGCAAGTTGAAGATGTCTGGACTTCAACTCCCAGAATTCCCCAGCCAGCATTCGCTGGCTGGGGAATTCTGGGAGTTAAAGTCCAGACATCTTCAAGTTGCCAAGGTTGGGAAACACTGATCTGGATGATCATAGCATTTGGCTTTTTCTAAGCAAGTATAATGGCATGCCTTTAATCATATAGCAGGTAATCACCTGTGGATTGCAGAATATACCAAGCTATTAATTCTTTGGGAGAAAAAAGGATGGAGGTAAATTTACATAAAACTTGAGCTGTATAAGGAGAAATAGCTAGTCAAATGTATGAGCCCACAGAGTCTAATCAGCCCCGCAAAAATAATTTTAAAAAGCACAAGAAAATCTAAGCTTTGTTGCTTCAGTATCTACTCCTTCTGATTTCACAGGCTAACTAGGATCTGTGGGAAAATGTGTAAACAAGATTTTGACTTACAACTGTACCTGATTATAAAGCTAACAATTCAGTTCTAGGCTTTCATGACAAGGTTTCAAGCATAGCAATGTCTACGGCGAAAAACACCAAAAAGCACTAAGAACACAGAGGGAGGGAGGGAGGGAAGGAGGGTGGGAGGAAGGAAGGAAGGAAGGAAGGAAGGAAGGAAGGAAGGAAGGAAGGAAGGAAGGAAGGAAGGAAGGAAGGAAGGAAGGAAGGAAGGAAAAGGAAAAGGAAAAGGAAAAGGAAAAGGAAAAGGAAAAGGAAAAGGAAAAGGAAAAGGAAGGAAGGAATCCATATACTGTATGTTTAATTTCTATGTATGTATGTATGAATGTATGAATGTATGAATTTATTTATTTATTTATTTATTTATTTATTTATTTATTTATTTATTTATTTATTTATTTATTTATTTATTTATTTATTTATTTATTTATTTATCCCCCTGGTTATGAATGCTAGATGTTTTTTTTAACTTTTGTAGTTTTTAATTGCTATATGATTTTATACTTATAAATGGATTTGACATGTTGTTAGCTGCCCAGAGTCCCCCCGGGAGTTGGGCGGCATACAAATCTATTTAAATAAATAAATAAATAAATAAATAAATAAATAAATAAATAAATAAATAAATAAATAAATAAATAAATAAATAAATAAATAAATAAATAAATAAATAAATAATATTTATTTATTTATTTATTTATTTATTTATTTATTTATTTATTTATTTATTTATTTATTTATTTATTTATTTATTTATTTATTGTGAGACAGTTACATTTGTCATGTCTTGTTTGCCCGGAAGAGAGAAGGAACAAAGAGTTTATAAACAGATATGACATACAGTTTCGAGGCAAAAAGTTCCCCGAAGCTATTCCAGCAAAGCATGTCCCCTGTGAAGTTCTTTAAAAGGAAAGATTTGTGTACTTTCTATGCACGTACAACTAAAGCTAAGCAGCCTTGATTCACTAGAGTTATAATTTTTAAACCTTTAGCTTCCACTCCTGCAATGGCCACCCTTTTGCTTGGTATCTTCTGGTTCTTCATAGATTGCTGTCACCATTTCTGAAAGATTCAAATCATAATCATGTATGTCAGGTTGAAGAATAGTGTAATCTCTATCTTGCCTTTGACTGTTGATCCTGAGGATTGATTTATGGAATTTGAGTAGTCAAGTTCATTGATTTGTGTTCACCTAGGTCCCAAGATCTGATAGTAGAAATAATATACAGCCATCTTCACCTACCAGATCCTACCTTCTACTTTGGAACTATATTATGATTTGATCTCCAGTAAGCATGTCACCCTTAGAAGTCCATGGGGCATGGTCAGCAATTATTACACAAGTAATAATTCTAAGGTACATTACACCTGCCACTTGGTCTCTTGAATTCCAACACAAAGTAACCAGAGCTATTTAGTCAATTATACTTCTTTCTCAATCTACTCATTCAAAACAACAGAAACATTCAGAAAGTTTATCAATCTTCAACCAATTATACTTTCACATTGCATATTGCCCCTACTCTTGTAGATTAGTGAGCACAATTGGCCACTGAGAGGAACAAGCTACAATCCTATATCTGGCTTTGGATCATTATACCACAAAACCAAGATCAGCCATTCTAAAATTTTAGCAGAATCGGAATCAAGTCAGCTGCCTTATTGTTGCTTAATATGGTCAATCCTGAGTCAGTTGGGGTTGAACTCCTGGCTGTAGGCAGAATTAACCTGCAATACTGCATTCTAACCATTGTGCCACCATAACTCTTAGAAAGAATTAGAAAGAAAACAAGTCATTAAAAAATGACTTTGCACTAACTGTTAATATGGGCCATTTTGCAAGGGTTCAGAGATTATGGGTGTTTCCAGTTTAGAAATGTCTGTGAGGATATAGTTCCTCTTTCTTATTTCTAATTCTCACTTGTGCATCACTGGAATATCTGCAGCAGCAAGCTACTACTCCTTATAATGATTACTTTTTATTTATTTGCACTCATGCTACAGGTAGAAATAAATAATAACCTTTACAACCCTAAAGAACCAGCCCAACTGTCATTAATTCTGAATAATCAGAATGACAATTGAATTATTTCAGAGGTGGGACTAAGAAGAGCTGTGGTCATGGGGATAAGACATTATTAGTCTTTACAAGCCGAGGTGGCGCAGCAGTTAGAGTGCAGTACTGTAAGCCACTTTAGCTGACTGTGATCCGTAAGTCAGAGGTTCAAATCTCACCGGCTCAAGGTTGACTCAGCCTTCCATCCTTCTGAGGTAGGTAAAATGAGGACCCAGATTGTTGGGGGCAATATAAATATACATTGCTTACTGGTGTAAACCGCTTAGAGAGTGCTTGCATTGTGAGGCGGTATATAAATCTCATTAATAAATAATAATAATAAATAAATAGTCAATGTTCAAAGTAAGATTAATTTCTCTCTTCTTGGTGGTAGATTTTTCAAAACACCTTTTTAATTCCTCAAAAGTCTAGGATGATTTCCAGAATCCTTCCCAGGATCTGATTAGTCTTTGCACTGAATTATTTTCTACAATCGGATCTCCTGATGAACATCTGCCTATGTTTCAGACTATTAGAGTAGGTTCAAAAGAGCCCTACTTACATCTGGAAGTGATCTTTTGACAACTTTATTTGTTTACATTCATTATGTTAGAGTTACTTCTTCCATTTCCTCTGTAGCATTGTGTTTTCTGGCATGGGCTGTGAAAATTCAGGCAGAAAGAATAAAGTATAACTCTCTACTTCCAGACATTGTAATGATGTAATTGTTTTGCAAAAACCAGAGCACAATATGCTGAAATTATGTGGCAAAATTAGTCTGGCCTTAGCTTTGTGACATTAATACTATTAATGCTGGGAATACATGTATGCAAAATATTAAATTTTACAATATTGTGTTTCAACTAAAAATCTTTGTTTATAGCTAAAAGATAAAGATTTTCCCCTCTCCAGTCATTTCCAATTCTAAGGGGGGGTGCTCATTTCCATTTCTTAGCTGAGGAAGCCAGCATTGTCCAAAGACATTTCCATGGTCATACGCCCAGCATGGCTATATGCTGAGGCACACAGAATGCTGTTATCTTCCCACTGAAGTGGTACAAATTTATCTACTCGCATTTGCATGCTTTGGAATGTGAGGAGGGCAGGAGCTGGGGCAAGTAACAAGAGCTCATCCCATTGCACAGCACTTGGGTCTCAAACCAGGGCTGTCAGCTGACAAGCTACGGTGTCTTAAACTGCTGAGCCATTGTGAGCGTGCGTGAGCACATGCGCGCGCGCGCACGTGCACGTGCACACACACACACACACACACACACACAAACACACACACACCATGTTATGTCTATGGCACTGTACAAGTACTCCAATCATCCCCTTTGGTCAAAGCTTCAGATGCCCCCAGGCATGTACCGTTTTAACACCATCAGTATTCTACAACTGTTTTAAAGTCAGACAAGCTGAGAGCTGTCATTTCATTCTATGCAGACAAATTCTATCATTCAATAATGTAGTTTATGCAAAAGCACATGCTTTCTTTTATCCTGAATCCCCAGACTCAGTTTGAACATATTGAATATAACTATTTGCTCTAGATTATTACCATTATCTTTATCATGTCCCAAATTTTATTTGCTTTCTTCCACCCTAAGCTAATTTTTACAGAACTATAGCTACGTTGAGGCTGGGTGTGACAAGGAATGAGGGGAGGGGCCAGCCAAGGCACCCCTTGATGTAAGTGACATTGAGTTGGCCACACCCACCCAGTCACATGACCATGAAGCCATGCCCACCATCACATGACCATCAATCCACACCCACAAAATAAGCCATGCCAAAAGAACCGGTAGTAAAAAAAATTAGAACCCACCCCTGCATAATACTAAACCATATTTCAGAGCTGGAAAATCGGCTAGGAAGTTGCTTCCTCAATTGATTATTTAGATAAACTGCTTGCGTTTTTCCCCCAGCTCTGCAGTATCATTCTGGAGACCAACCAGGACTTCACACTTGAAAAATGGCCCATATCAACAGTTAGAGCAAAATCATTATTTTATGAATGGTTTTCTTTCTAATTCCTTTACTAATGAACTCCCTAAAGTTTGGCTTTTTCACAGTGCTTCATCCCAGGCCAATGTTTTAATTAAATTCTTTGGCAGAGACAGAAGTTATTTTTCTTGGTTAATCACTACCCACTCAGTTTTATAACTTACTGTATATCTAAAACTGGGATTCTGTTTTTAACGATGATATCACCACTCCATACATAAATTGCTTCAAAGCCTACCTTCAAAACGTCGCTATAGAGCACTGCACACCAAGACAACTAGACACAAGAACAGTTTTTTCCCGAATGCCATCACTCTGCTAAACAAATAATTCCCTCACCACTGTCAAACTATTCACTAAGGCTGCATTACTATTACTATTAGTCTTCTCATCGTTCCTATCACCCATCTCCCACTTATGACTGTATGACTGTAACTTGTTGCTTGTATCCTTACGATTTATATTAATATTGATTGTTTCCTGATTGCTTACTTGAACCCTATGACAACCATTCTTGACAAATGTATATTTTCTTTTATGTACACTGAGAGCATATGCACCAAAGACAAATTCCTTGTGTGTCCAATCACACTTGGCCAATAAAGAATTCTATTCTATTCTATTCTATTCCATTATTTCTGGGGTCCCTGTTGCTCTCTGAGTTTGGTGGCTTTCTTGCAGACATTTCATTACCAGAGTTTGATCATGTTACCTAATTTGGTAATGAAACATCTGCAAGAAAACCACCAAGCTTAGTGGGCGCCAACCCTGAGCTACAAATATTTTCTTGTATCAGTACTCTTTTATTTCCTGACCAAACATGCAAAATGAAACATGCAAAATGATGAAACATGCAAAAGAGGGAGAAACTTCCTTTGGGTTAGTGTTTAATTGCACATATCAACCTGTAATCCATGGAATTTGGCTTTCAGTAAACTCTTTCCTCCTCCCTCCTTCCTCTTTGCCAAATGCATTGCGTTCAACATTTATCAAGCGCTTGCAAATTACTCCCAACTTTGCCCACCCAATTTCCCTTATACACATGTTCTAATTTGTCCCTCCAGCATTAAACTTAAAACAGTTGCTTTATTTCACAGTCTTTCAATGTAATATTAAAATGGTGTCATTGCCCAGGCTTCTAGTCCCTAGGCATTAAAAGTAGTGCTGCTACTGCTGATAAAAATAATCACAGATGTAGGCATTAGCTATATCAATGTCACATAATCCAAAGAAGGCAACCCTATTTTGCATCCCTGGCTTAAACCATTTTAGTTAGAAATTTGGTGGAACATAATTTCCATTTCAGTAGGCTCCCTGGGTCATCTTTTTCCAGTTAGAAAGTTAAACATACCTTTTATGTTTCTGAGAACAGCCAAAATAAAGAATTTCATAGCCTTCCCATCTAAAATTCACTGCTTTTAACCACAGGCAAGAATTTTTGGAAATTATGTGAAGAACAAATGGGAAAATAATGATGCTTCCACTGTCTGTCAAAATATGACTGTAAATTTACATCTCAGTGCTGGCATCTCTCCTGCTCTTAGAGCAAACACACATGCGCACCCATGTGCAACCAAATCAAACCAAACCAAACATTTCTGGTCATGGTTTAATGCAGGTTGTACTGACTACAAGAAATGGTTGGCTTTTCACTAAATTGTTTTGCTATTTAATGAAGGCAAACCAATACTATTTCCCTTCCTTATCTCTTAGGGGAAAAAGAAACAAGTTTCCTGAAATAAAAGTAGACTTAGCACTGGATCAGATGTGGCACAGAAATCATAATGCAACATCTAATCCTACATCATTGCTATAAATTGTTCTCCAATTGTGTGCGTTTCCAGCATTTATGGTTCAAGTCCATTATAAAAGAAAGTTGATTGTATTTACATGGAAGGGAAGGGAAGGGAAGGGAAGGGAAGGGAAGGGAAGGGAAGGGAAGGGAAGGGAAGGGGTTGTTTCCACAGCTACCAAAAAGCATTGTTTGCTGCAACCACAGTAACCTAATTGTGCCACTCATACTTGGTATCTCCCTCTCAAAAAATCTTCACTTTTGCCATTGATCTCAATGCATACTGAGTCTAACCCTGCATGCTTATTTATCTAGAGCTGGGTTCAAAATCTCCCAGAGTCCTCTGTGTGAAAATCAGTGGTCTATTATCCTGATATTTTGAGTTGGAAAGCAGAAAAAATGTTCTGTAAGTTACAAAATTAGCTTAGTATATAGTTTGAAAATCATGTCCTTTCTACAAATGGGACATTCTGACATTTTCCCTGTTAGTGGCGTGACTGCTTATTTTGCGTAATAAGTAGGCTTTCACCAAAGTGACCAGATTTTTTTTTCTTTAAGCGGGACGGGGGGGCGCCTGGGCGCCGCCATTTGTTTTGCCCTCTGCGCATGCGCAGAACGCTGCGCATGCGCAGAGGGCAAAACAGCAAATGGCGGCGCCCAGGTGAGGGGGGAGAGGGGAGGGAGGCGGGAGGGCGCTTGGATGCCTGCAGCTCGCGACAGGTAAGCTGCCGGCTGCGTCCTTTCCCCGTCTCCCGCCTCCCGTTCGTTGCTTGCCAGCCCGGCCGAAGAGAAGGCGGGAGGCGAGGAAAGGCCTCCCGAAAGGAAGGCGGGCTCCCGAAGGCCTTTCCTCGCCTCCCGCCTTCCCTTCGGCCGGGCTGGCAAGCAACGAACAGGAGGCGGGAGACGGGGAAAGGACGCAGCCGGCAGCTTACCTGCTCCAAGCATCCAAGCGCCGCGGTCTCCCGGTCGCCCACCCGGCCCCAGGGCAACGGCGGCAGCAAGGCGACGGGGGGAAGAAAGGGGAGGGGGACGAGGAAGGGCTGTTTGCGCCGCTCGTGACGTAAATTCAAAGCGGCGACGGCTCCTCGTCCCTCACCCCTCCCAACAGCAGCGGCGCCTCCGAGGGCGGGGCTAGGGATGGGGCGGGGGAAGGAGAGGAGGAACAGCCTCCCTTCCCCCTCCCCCCAGCTTCCAGCCGCCGCCGGAGGAGTCAACAACGCGGGACGCCCGCCCGCCGCCAACGCCGGCCCAAGCTGAGAGGCCTGCTTCCTTTCAGGCCGATTTTTTGAAAGAATGCCCTAGTCGGGCATTCTTTCAAGAAATCGGGACTTTTTAGAGGGCGGGCGGGACGGACGCGGGACAAATGCTGAAAAAGCGGGTCTGTCCCGCCTAAATCGGGATGTCTGGTCACCTTAGCTTTCACCCATCCAAAGCAAATTAAATGTGCCCTTAGACACCAGCCAATTTTCCAGCTCTGATATATGGTTTAGTATTATGCAGGGGTGGGTTCTATTTTTTTTTACTGCCCGTTCTGTGGGCGTGGTTTATTTTGTGAGTGTGGATTGATGGTCATGTGATGGTGGGCATGGCTTCATGGTCATGTGACTGGGTGGGTGTGGCCAACTCAATGTCACTCACATCAAGGGGTGCCTTGCCTGGCCCCTCCCCTCATTCCTTGTCACATCCAGCCTCAACATAGCTATAGTTCTGTAAAAAGGTTGTTCACCTTTTTTCAACTTTATTATCTACATACTATAGATGTACTTTCATGGACCACTGAAAGGAGGAAATGGCTCACATGCTTTGTCCAAGAGTGTGATAGGCAACAGGCTTTTAAGGGGCTACCAGGAAGAAGGGGGGGGGGCAATGTATTTTCCCAAGAAGCAGAAGGCAAAACAAGAAGCAATGGATAGAAACTGAACAAAGAGAAAAGCAACCTAAAACTAAAGAGAAACTTCCTGACAGTGAGAAGAAAAAACAGGTCCCCAATATAGCAACCCAACACTGTTCCCCACCACAATGAATGTATTTCCACCACTATGTGAAACCATTGCCTCTTACACATGCAACTGTTCATAGTTGTATTACCAACCCCTCTGTCTATTGTTTATGAAGAAAACAAGCAAAGAAACTAAATTCAAGCAATGCCTTTAATTGCCTGCAGCACCAATGGGGGAGAGGAGGAAAAATAACATTATTGAATTATCAATTTGCTGCATATGCTCCTGAGTAGTCTTGTCAAATTGCCTGATTGCATGTTTGGCATCATATCATGTCAATCTACATTTTCCCCTAACATATTAACTGGCTTTTATCTAATTTTTATCCTATGAATAACTTGGCCAGGATAAAAAACAGAAAATGTCAACTTCAATTCACTTCATTCTGCCCACCAGGTAGCAAAGATATAGGAAGGAAGGAAGGAAGGAAGGAAGGAAGGAAGGAAGGAAGGAAGGAAGGAAGGAAGGAAGGAAGGAAGGAAGGAAGGAGGCAGGCAGGCAGAGAAGGGAGGAAGGGATGAAGGGAGGAAGGGAGGAAGGGAGGAAGGGAGGGAGGGAGGAAGGAAGGAAGGAAGGAAGGAAGGAAGGAAGGAAGGAAGGAAGGAAGGAAGGAAGGAAGGAAGGATTCATATTCTTCAATATCAGCTTCAGGTTACTAGAAATTTATCAGGATAGAACTCAATTTCATCCAATGTCTTTGATAAAGAATTGTACTGAACATTTGAGCAATGGAACAAGGGAAAATACTGATCTGGGAGGTAGACAGAAAATTAAGTTATTTGATATCCATATTGCTTGTGTCATGGTGCTTTTCTATTACAAAACATGTAACATCAATCTAAAGTGAAAAAAATGCAGCTTGGCACTTCCTGAATGAGGTGTTTTTCTGCTGCCTCATTAACTGCATTTTTTAAAAAAGTGCCTGCACATCTCGGTTTCACATACAGGCTTGGGAAATGACAAGTGTTCAACAAGGGACAGGCACCAGCAATTGCATTATTGTCCTAGAGCAGGGATGTCAAACTCAAGGCCCACGGGCTTGATCCGGCCCACAGGGTGCTTAGATCTGGCCTGCGGGGCTGCACTGGAAACAGCCTGTGGTGCCTCTGCCAACAAAAACAGAGCTCAGGAGGCTGAGCGCGTCCCGCCCGGGCTCTAATTTTGGCCATGACGGCCTCTTTCAGCACTCTGACAGCGAAAACAGAGCCTGGGAGGAGTGCCCCTGACAGGAGTGATGTCGAGCTGGCCAAACCCACCCTGGCCACAGCAACCTGAGTTCAAACACAACCCTGATGCGGGCCCTCAATGAAATCGTGTTTGACACCCATGTCCTAGTAACTTCTTGACCTGAGGACAAAGTTCAATATAGACTCAGAACAAAATTGGTTCTGAACATGTGATTAAACTGTTGTCCCAAAGGAGCTCTTGGCTCACAAAAGCATCAACAGCATCAGCAATCAAAAGAAAAAGAAAAAAAGACAAAGGACTATATTGTAAGATGGTGAGTCATGTTGTGCCTTGCTGCTTATTTGAAGAAGTTCCAGGGATATATATCAACACCAGGGAAAAGCACTCCCAGAATGGGCATACTTTCTTGTGAGGCTGTAACTCTCTTTTAGATGGTTACACTATTAGCAATGAAAGCCTTCCTTCCTTCCTTCCTTCCTTCCTTCCTTCCTTCCTTCCTTCCTTCCTTCCTTCCTTCCTTCCTTCCTTCCTTCCATCATCCATCCATCCATCCATCCCACGTATGAACTTTGTTGGGACAAATTTAATCACCTTATTTATTTATTTTATTTATTTGTGAGATTTATATACCACCTCACAGTGCAAGCGGTTTACACCAGTAAGCAAGGTATATTTATATTGCCCCCAACAATCTGGGTTCTCATTTTACCGACCTCGGAAGGATGGAAGGCTGAGTCAACCTTGAGCCGGTGAGATTTGAACCGCTGACCTGCGGATCACAGTCAGCTAAAGTGGCCTGCAGTACTGCCTCTAACCGCTGCGCCACCTTGTGTTGCATATTAAGGAATAAAAACAATTTCCAAATCACTTTTCATTTATTTATCAGTTATTTTAATTTATTTGCTATGATTTATTTTATTTACCGCCCTGAGTCCCTCGGGAGAAGGGCGGCATATAAGAAAACCAAAATAAATAAATAAATAAATAAATAAATAAATAAATAAATAAATAAATAAATAAATAAATAAATAAATAAATAAATAAATAAATAAATAAATAAATAAATTATCATTAGGCTTGCTAATTTGTTTAGTGTCTTAGCTTTACTTATTTAGGTTGCTGATTTGTTTGGTAGCTGAAAAAATGGGGGATGGAGAAATCAAAGAATAAATGAAATATACCAACAGAACACACAAATGTTTTAAAACAAAACCTTAAAAAATGTAATTGTTATAAGGCCAGTACTTAACTATTATCATCTATCAGAAGTTGCCAAACCTATCTGCAATGCAGTTCTATGCATTTCCCTGTGTCTTGGGTGTGGGTAGAAGTGATGGTGATGGCCTAATGCATTCTGGTTAATCCTGTCTGGGTATAGTGGAATATACATTTATTGCTGTCTGAAGAATTTTGTAAACCAAGCACATGGTGCTATTTCTTTGTCTTCACATACAAACTTAAAGCAGGCAAGCATTTTCTTCTATTACAGCATTTTCAAAAAAAAATGTTCAGACCACAATTAAATCTGTATTTTTTTTTACCATCTAAATGCCTTCAGTAACTTAAATCACTTGGAAAGAGGATTGATCCCTTCTGGGAAATAAGGGGCCTCTTACAGATACATTTCAAGGATGTAGTATCATAAAATGTAAATGCTTAGTGGATATGCAGGTTATTTTCATATAGTGTATTTTGCTATGATTTGCCCAGAATAGTGAAATAATTTCTCCCTGTTATCTGAAAAAGTGTTCAAAACTTTAATTCACTGGTTCTACAATGCAGTTTCCCAAACTGGAGCTGTTTAGATAGATGGACAATTTTGGAATTTTCATTCACTATGGAGATTCTGATGAAAAATCCTGCAATTTATAGTCCAACATATCTGTTTCTATGCCTGTGTCTCTGTGTGTCTTAGTTATTAAGAAACTGGACTAGAAGTGGAAGGACTCAAGTTCTAGTTCTGTCTTAGACAGAGACCCCATCAAACTGACTTGGGAGCAGTAACCTTCTGGTAGCTCAAGGAGAAGCAGAAGCAGAAGGAGAGATCTGTAATGTGTATATCTGTTTACCATTCAAGGTAGACCAGATTTGGAAACCAAAATTATGAATATTAAAATTAATGTTGTTATAGGCCAGTGATGGCGAACCTTTTTTCCCTCGGGTGCCAAAAGTGTACGCTCGCGCACTGCAGCACATGCGTGAGTGCCCACACCCATAATGCAATGCCCCTCCTGCACATCCCGCCCCCTGCACATGTATGCGCGACCCCCCCTGTTTTGGCCTCACATCCCAAAATAGCGGTGGGAGGGGGGGAAGCCTCCCATCCCCAAACAGAGCTGGGAGGGGGGGAAAACCTCCTTTCCTCAAATGGAGCTGTGAGGGGGGGAAGCCTCCTTTCCCCAAACAGCGCTGGGGTGGAATCTCCAGAGATCTGGGTAGGCACTGGCAGCAGAAAGTGAGGAGAAAGCATGCACGTGTCTGACCCGAAAATCAGCTGGCCGGCGGGAGGCATGGGCACATGCACAGTGGAGCTGAGCTGGTCAACAGCTCGTGTGCCTGCAGAGAGGGCTCCGCGTGCCATCTGTGGCACGCGTGCCATAGGTTCGCCATCATGATTATAGGGTTATAGTAACAGATTTTGAAAGTTTGAAAGCATCTCCCCCTATCTTTATATACAAATAATTAGAGAGTGCTAAATCTGAGATGCTTTCTCAAATTGCATTACTGACTAGGACTTAAATTTATTTTGTCTATTTCTTAGTTGTGACTCTTCCTCCTGTTCCTCAAGGTCATTCTCACAGCCCATTAATACTGTATACCAGGGACAAAACTACCTTAGTAGTAGTCCATGAATTTGTGATGCATTAATGCTTCTTGCTTTGACCTGCAATGTCACTGTACTGGGAAGAAAAAAAATAAAGTTCCAAAGGCAAGATTTCCCCTCCCCATTTAAAGGAAAGCATGCAATAGGTGGAAAACATCTGATATTCTTAAATTGCTTTGGTTTCCGGGCATTTTACTTTTTTATCTGATTTCTGATCTTACCTGTCACTTCTATTAAATGTGTAATATTTGCACTCTATTTTAATGTTCACTTGAACCAAAAATACCTGGTGGCTAAATATGTGGATCTAGTGTTGAATCAATGTCAGTACACTGAAAATGCCAGCAGTAGTTTCTGTGTACAATGTGTACATTAATACAGACATTAAAAATCTCTGAAACTGTTGGAAGTAAAGGTATATACTTTCTTATAGAAAAGATTGATTAAATTATTTGTAAATGCATGTGGGATAGATGATAGATAGATGATGGATGGATGGATGGATGGATGGATGGATGGATGGATGGACACACAGACAGAGGTAGAGAGATGATAGAGATATAGATAGTAGACAAATAGATAAGACAGACAGATGATAGAGTAGATGATATAGATAGATAGATAAATAGATAGATAGATGATAGATAGATAGATAGATAGATAGATAGATAGATAGATAGATAGATAGATAGATAGATAGATAGACAGATGAGAGAGAGAGAGAGAGAGAGAGAGAGAGAGAGAGAGAGAGAGAGAGAGAGAGAGAGAGAGAGAGAGAGAGAGAGAGAGAGAGAGAGAGCCCTATTTCTGTTCTGTTTATGTCTTTCCCTTTTCCATGTTGGTTTATAAAATAATATAATAGAAAATTTGGTTGGTGCTACACTACCAAATACTAAGATGAAATGTTTTTTATGCTCATTAACATGTTCCCCATATTAGGTTCAAATGCTATGTTTTGTAAAGCAAAAAGGTATTAATTTAATATGTAAACTTTGGCAGAAGATATTCAAGGTATATAGCCTTCCATACTTCCAAGGTTGGTAAAATGAGTTCCCAGATTGTTGGGGGCAATATGCTGATTCTGTAAACTGCTTAGAGAGTGCTGTAAAGCACTGTGAAGCACTATATAAGTCTAAGTGCTATTGCTATATCAAAAGGTCTCTGTGTATCATACAGTAGTTCATTTTTCAGAGCCGTTTTGTATTTTAAAAGCTGCCCCCATTGATTCTACAATATGTGTTAAAATAAGTTTAATTCTTAAAGGACATATATTAGGATAAAATAGATAATAGATAAAATAGAAATTGATGTCCCATTAAACAAATGTGATTATTTTTTTAAATTCTACTAAGAACAAAGTGTTAGAGACAATTAACACAATGGGAATGAAATCTAGGAATGCTAGAAATGAGAAAAAGAAAGAAAATGTCACCCACTTAACTGAAAGTAGTTTTGCAAAGCATTTTGATAAATTCCAGTACTCTTAATATAGATATGAATCAGGGGTGAGTTCTAACTTACCTCGCTGCCGGTTTTCTTCCTCCCATGCCGCCTGAGCGCACCTCTTGGGCACGTGCACGCATGAGCATTGCCAAAAAATCCGATTTTTTTAAAAAAGCTGAAAACAAGATGGTGACCGCATGCACAGTGCCGGAAACTCAGCTTCTGCACATGCTCAGAAGAAAAAAAAAATTCAAAAAAAATTCAAAAAAAAAAGATGGCGGTGCCCATGGATCGGCACCAACCGAACCAGGTCAGTGACATCACCATGATGTCACCAGCAGGTCACTACAGGTTTGGGCATACCGGTCCAAACCAGGAGAAACCCACCCCTGATATGAATAGATATATTGCAAATGTTAGCAACTGGCACATTTCCCTCAAAATGCCAATGATTTATTTTAATTCTTTTTTCAGATGCATGGTATGTTTGTCATTTCCCTCACTTTGCTATCCCCTTGTTTGTGGAGCTTTTCAGCTCTTCGTGAAAGAAAAAAAAACCAAGTGACTCAGCATCAAGATGTCCATTTGGGAGAGAAAAAAATGTTCACCATTGTCTTCTTCGGAAGTGACACTTGGCTTAGAAAATTATTTTTGGCTCTGCTGTTCATAAGTGCCCCTATGATTTTGGAACATATATTATATCAAATATGGATTTGTTAGCTCCAAATTGTGAAAGGAAATAGGTTTTATCAGAGTTTGTTGCAGAAAAATTAATTTCCAGAAGCACACACAGATGACTGATTATTTCTTCAATCAGTTACAGGCAGCAGAGAACAGTTAGTTTCATTTCAGCAGAGTTCAGAGTGGACAAGCACAGAATGAGCTGAGCCACACCCAGCCTGCTAGTTTCAGTTTCGATTCTCTGCACAGACTCAGAAGTGGTTAGCTCCCATTGACTTAGTTGCTATTCCTATTCATTGGCTGACCTTGTTACCACTGGCTCTCCCAGTTCATGAATATCTTAACAGGTTTAAATGTTAGAGCTGTGCAAAAAAGTTTTTTTTTAAAAAAGGGACATTGCAGAGTGGTCTATCATGACTAAAACATATACAGTATTTTCAAAGCATCAGAATAGTGGCTCTGAATGGTTCTCCAGAGCTGAAGAAGCTTCTTGGCTAAGAAGCAAAATGTCTTCAAAGAAAAGTCCAGTTGTCTCTTGAAAAAGCACCTTTGGGACAACCATGACCTGGATGACTGAGAATCTCTATAGACATTTAGAAGAGTGGTGACTTTTGAAAGACTTATCTGACTGCTTCAAATGCTATTCCTTGTGGTTGCTGTGCAACCCCTTTGTTACATCAGCAACCGAAACAAATCTGTTGTCAGTCTGTGCCTTATACCATGGAGAAATCGGCAACTAACCCCAATTCAGAAGATAATTTTATTAACTGAATCTGCAAGAGGAGTTTTCTTGTGGTCCTTCTTTGTTCAGGGGAATCCAGTGATGAGGCTAGTAAGTAGGTTCAGGTCCAGGGCTAAATATAATAATAAACTTCTTAATGAATTTGGAAGAGGCTTTTCCAGAGCTTAAGATGAGTAGATACTAATACAATCTCACTGACATTTTCATTGTTGGACCCAGCCATTCTTGTATAGCTTTACTTGCTTTGTGCAAGTACGTATATCCCCACAGATTTAGATCACAACAAAGGCCTTCAAGATTACATATTAGGTGATTAACGTAACTTTGATCTCATCTGCATGTCTTTTAATTCTTTGTGTGATACAATGTAAAAACTTAGATATTACCAGTTTAGTGAAAATATCAGAGGCTGAGCAAGAGCCCTGTGATCAAACAGAAGCAAAATGAATCATAATGCCTTATTTAATCAAGAGATTCTTTATTCTCAAATTTGGTCCTGCTGATATCTACGATAACAGAACGAGCATCCAGAACACAAAACACTGAATATTTTCATGGAATATGACTATCATTAGCAATATAATACCATTTTGCTATTTCCATAATCATGTTCAAATCACCAGTATTATGCATCTAAAAAGCAATAGGAAATAACGTAACTTATGTTTATACATTTTCCCAAGTGGTATTGTTTTGGTATTTTTGTCTTAACACATAACCACAGACCCGCGGTCATAGTGACCGCAACAGTTTTCCAAAATGTTCGGAACACCTTTATTTTTAGAAATGGACTGTTCCGGTTGTGAATAGCTTTTGTTTTCCCACCAATTAGAGTGTATGCAGCATCACGCTTGCGTGATTTATTTGGTGTTTCCTGTAGCAGCGTTTGAATTTGAGTTGGGGTCATTTTTACCGCAGATCTTTGTTAACGTATTTTTTTTATAATGTCGGGGCCACGTTTTCCACCAAAAAGAGTGTGATTTGGTGATCCAAACTTCAAAGAAACTGTTCTAACATGCTATGAAGAAGCAGAGAGTGATCTGAGTGAAGTGGAATCGGAGTGTGATGAAAATTTTGTAATGGACGATGAGGAACCCGCCACCACCGCCGATTCTGACATCAGCGATGATGAAGCCCCCGATGAAATTGATGAACGGATACAATCTACGTCGTGCAATTATTTATATGGCAAGAACACATTCAAATGGTCTTCTGCACCTTTTGGAAGCAATAGATCCAGAACCACTAGTCAAAATATCGTAGTGCAATTACCTGGACTACGGCCAGCAGCTAGAGTGGTCATTATGGCCTCATATCTGTAATAGCATAGCCGAAATAGTACGTCTGTGGTTAAGAGTTAACATATGTCAAGCAGATTTTTGAATTTCAGGGTGGTACTTTCATGCTGTAAAAATTTATTAGACTGATTATGTAATACCTGATATATTTCTACAATGCATTGTCTGGTTTCCAGTAAAGTGTTGTCTAATAACATTTTTTTCTTTTTCTTTTCAATAAACTTACCTTGACATGTTCATGCAATATACCATATATTTCCTAACATGTTAATGAATACAGTAATATTGTGTTTAATGTTGGGCCACTCTCAAGCTACTACATGCCAGAAATATCTGTGAAATACTTACATTATCAAATACTTGTCAAATACTTGAATTAATGTCCATATAAGCATTTATCACTAAATATAGAATGGATCTGCTAGTAATTTAGCCAACCATGTCACTATGCTTATTGGTACTTTGACACCCTCCCATTAAGCAAATGCTGTATTCAGGGAAAATGAAAAAGGAGATTAGGGGAAAAGTGTGTTTGTGTGTGTGCCTGTGTGCCTGTGTGCTATTTATTTATTATTTATTTATTAGTGAGATTTATTTACCGCCTCATAGTGCAAGCACTCTCTAAGCTGTTTACACCATTAAGCAATGTACAGTATATATTTACATTGGCCCCAACAATCTGGGTCCTCATTTTACCTACCTCGGAAGGATGGAAGGCTGAGTCAACCCTGAGCCGGTGAGATTTGAACAGCTGAACTCAAATGATCAGTCAGCTAAAGTAGCCCGCAGTACTACTCTCTAATCGCTGCGCCACCTCGGCTCTTCATATATAAGTGATATATGAAAATATGATCTAATTTGTTATAAATAATTGTGGAATGGAAAGGAATAACTGGTGCACCAGTTAGTGCCTTAATAATTAGTGGAGTGACAACAGTGGCTAGATGAAGTTGGTGATGGCAGTGAGGCCTGAAGGCACCCTACAATGCACCTTGCAGGGCAACAGTAGCGGTAAATATATTGACTTTTTAAAAAGAGGGTATGTTTATAACATTTGGAGAAAGTTAAAAGCATGCTTTCATTGTATGGTGGTACCTTGGTATTCATCGTTAATTGGTTCCAGGAGGAGTGATGATTACCAAACTTTTTTCCCCATAAGGAATAATGTAGTGAGTCACAAGGCAGCCGACGCCGACAAGTTCTGGCTTGTGCATTGAGAACCAAACAAATGATGAGTACTGGGACAAAATGTTCATGTCAAAATGTGTTGCATACCACGTTTGATGAATTTCAAAGCAGTTGAGTACTAAGGTACCATTGTATCTATCCGTTCTGGCCATGCTATATTCATATGAGCAACCTAAGGAAGCATTCAACTTTTCTCTTTCATTGTACAATCATCAGCTTGGCATCTACAGCTTTCATCAGTTTTCATGCTTCAATTAAATCCTAAGGGGAAACCTCATAGGAAAATTCTATCAAAGTTTTCTTTTCCTTCTATCAAGACTTCACAGTAATGGACAAATGTGTAGCAAAAAATAGCAGTAGCCGGTTTGCCATCTAGAACAATTAAGCTCAGACCTTACAAGCGTTATCTGAAAGTAATTCTCAAATTCCCTGAGAATAAAATTTTAAAAAGAAGCCTCTTTTGATGGAAAGAAAAGTTGAGAAATTGCAACGTTTGGCCAGAGCATTGTCAGTTTTCGCATTAAGGTAGAGCTTGATGAGAAATATTTTGATGTATGCTTTTGTTTATCAGCTAGCTTTAGAACAAAGAAGAGAGGGAAAGAAAGGGAAGAGATGGAAATGGCGAAGGAGAGAAAGGAGAAGGAGAGGAGAAGAGGAGGGAAGTAGGAAGGGAGATAAGGAGAGGAAAGAAGGAAGGATAGTTTTGATTGTAAACCTGGGGGAAATATGATAAATATGAGAAAGTAAACAAAAAATAATTCTTTTTTGGTTGATTTGACGGCAGTATGATTAATATTAAAATGGAAAATGTTAAGAGTTAAAAATATTATTAAATGAATATAATTAAATTTGAAAGTATAATATTGATGTATGTATGTATAAGCACTCTAACAAAATATTGTTTAAATTAAAAATGAAACTTTTGTATTATAAAATAAAATAAAAAATTAATAATAATAATAATAAAAGAACAACGAAGATAGTGAGGTGGTGGTTTTTTGCCCCCTAACATTTAGGACAACCTGTCAAAAGGAAAGAAACCAGCAGTTAAGGCTAGCACTTGGAAGGATAACAACAAAAAACTTGTAAATGATATTCAGATGTTGTGATCTGTTTATTCTAAAAAATATCAAAATTCTGCAGGCAATGGTTTTCCCCTCTGATGCTCAATGGAAACAAAAGTTTGTTTGAAGAATCAGAAACAGCATTGATTTTTATGAATACATCTGAGAATATTATGAATAGCCAAGAAAATAAACAAATGGATCATAGAAAAAAAACACATTCCAGAATTAAAACAAATGGTGAAACTCAATTGATCATATTTTGGATTCATTATGTGAAAACTTGGCCCCCTCGAGAAATCAATAATGTTGGAGGGAAATGGTCTGGGTGGTTCCCAAGAGCCGACATTGACTTGATGGTGCATAAAAACTGAAGAAGAAAAAAGGATTACTACTGTATTATTGTTGGCCGCAAAAATCAGCCAGTTGTTTAGGCTGAATTAGACATTTTTTCCATCTATTGAGTTCTTCCCAAGGACCTAGTATTGTCGTTGTTTGAGTGTATTAAAGGTATTGTCTCAGGAGGTAAGCTATTCCAAACAAAGCTTGCAATTGACTGATGGGGATTTTGTCAATGCCAATGGTGTTCAAGTGGTTCTTGAACACCATTGTGAGATTCTTTTGAGATTGCACACAAAATGCCTGTTCCTATTGGTACTATCTTTCCTTTCTTTTCCTAGTCATTCCACTTCTATTTTCAGATCTTTGTATTTTATGATTTCTCTTCTATTTTGCTGTCTCCAGGTACTTCAACATCCACTATTCAGACTTGTCTGATTTTCTTATCAACAATTGTTAAGTCTAGAGTTATGTGGCAGGTGCTAGTCTGTTGGAATTCTAAAATCCCACAATGTTTAGCTTCTTCATTTTCGGTGTTTATTTTGTAGTCCTACCAGTTCTGGCTTGAAGGCAGATATGCACCATTTTTCCAGATATTTTGCAAATATTTTGCATTTTCCAATGCACCATTGTTGTTATTTTATCATGTTGCTGTTTGTAGTCACTCTGTAAGATCTTCTTGTAGTGACAATGTAACAAGCAGTCTACCATTACTTCATCTTCTTTTCAGAGGCAGTATTTGCTGTCTGTTGCTGTTTTCTAAATTCTGGCTTTGTAAGCATTTGGTTTTAAGGCTTGGCTTTGTGAAGCTAGAAGTAGCTCCTTTGTTTCTTTATTCTACTTTCCTGCCTTAGCTAATCTTGCTATTTGTTTTGCCTGCTTCTTTTTAAAAATACATTGGCCATGTAAAACATTGCCTTGTGATATCTCCTTTCTATTCCCCATTTGGTATTTCTTGTAAGCCAGTTTGGCCTCTTCAGTTTTCTGATATTGATGATGATGATAATCTGCTTATTCCTACAGACTTACAAATACAATTTAATTCTCCTAATTTTAAATGCCTTTTAAATTACCCCTTTTACTATTTATTATATTGTAAGTTACCCAGAGTCACCGTATCAATGAGATTGGAGGCATAAATAAATGAAAATCTAGGGTTCTGGAATAAAACTGCATACATTAGCTGCAATGGATTACTTCCTCAGATTTTGTTATTGTTGCCAAAGTCATAAAATATGAGTCATGAGTCTAAATTTGTATTACTGTCAATTTACAAGGAAGGAAGGAAGGAAGGAAGGAAGGAAGGAAGGAAGGAAGGAAGGAAGGAAGGAAGGAAGGAAGGAAGGAAGGAAGGTTTATTATGTTTCTTGAACTTCAAATTATTTTGAAAATTCTCATTTTGTTCAAATATTTATAAAGTATGCATAAAATTAACCAATGTCAACAAAATGAGAAGTGAGTTTGCAAGCATTCTGCAAATATATGTTGTATTTTGCTTAGGCTACAATGCTGGAGAATCCTCCATGTAATGCTGGAGAATCCTCAATGCTGGAGAATCCTCCATCCAGCTAAAACAATGAAAAAACCTGGAGTAGCTCATGGCAATTTATAATCTGCCTCTCTGTACCTACTCTATCTCTGAAAAGATATTTGAAATGAGTTATCCAGAAGAGCTTTTCACAATTTTCTACTTCACTTTAATTATTCCCAAGAAAGTAAGAGCTTCCAAGTATGTTTGACATAAAGTAATGTTAAACGAAGTATAAAAATCTTATATTTGAAAGTAAGTTACAAAATTAGTATTTCTTCTTCTTCTTCTTCTTCTTCTTCTTCTTCTTCTTCTTCTTCTTCTTCTTCTTCTTCTTCTTCTTCTTCTTCTTCTTCTTCTTCTTCTTCTTCTTTTTCTCCTCCTCCTCCTCCTCCTCCTTCTCCTCCTCCCCCCATCACCCATCCCCCATCTCCCAAGGTTAAACCTGAGATTTTGGAAGCACATTTCAAATATTCAATGGTTTTCATTTCATTTTTTCAAATATCATAAAAATGCTCCATTGATGAGATTGCCACATTTGTTTATTTTCCCCCATGATGTGATCATTAACTTTAAATAGCAAGTATAGTACATAGCAACCGATATGCGATTTTGATTCTTTTGTATTTAACAACTCAATTTTCTCAAAAATGACACAGAAGATATTTGAGACCGAAAAACATTTCAATTTGCAAGGAAGCGAGCAAGGAGGGGCAGTTGGATCCAAACCAAAACAGGTATTTCATTTATCATAATGTTATTCCACGGCTGTGAATGACATATTAGAGTGAGAAGAGAGTAATAAAGGCACCCATCAGCCAATAATTAATGAACCGGCCTTCAAATGCCATTTCATGTGTGTGTCACTGCAACATAAGTCACCATGTATAAACAGAAGCATAAAAGCTAATGAAGCTTCTAAGAACATGCAACAAATTTATAGCTGACAAAGAACAAAAGGACAGCTAGATATCAAAATAATTTGAACCCGACAGGATTTTGTGCACAGTTTACATAGACTTTCTCATAATGAGTACAGCATCACCTACAAAGCCATTTGGCACTTTGCTAGTTTATGAAATACATTAGCTGTTCCTATTAAGTGCTAATCCATAGAGTTAATGGCAGACATCAATGTACCGCTTTAGCAGCATCCATAGAAAGAAGACCCTTTAGCTGAAGCAAAATGTTAGTGGAACATCGATATATTCTCCTTAATTAATCAGCAGCAGGTTTTTTTATAAGAACATAGAAAAAAGAAAAGCCGCTTTATGTAATTCATGTGGTAAGGATAAAGACATAGATGTAAGAATGTCATTGTTCCTTCCTTGTTCTTGTCACTCCTCCAACAGAAGATTCCTCAACAGAACTAAAATAGGGTCTGGAGAATCGGAAATCGGGATTTCCCAACCTAAAGGAAAACTCGGGGTTAACAGCAATTGATCTGGAATAAATAGGGTGAGCTTCCTTCAGGGTCTGTGGAAAGGAAACAGAGACAGAGTTCCCACTTCAGAGATTTTGCAGAGTGAGAGAGTTGAAAAAAAACCAGTATGAAATCTAGGCAAGCAAGGAAATGTTCTGAGCCTCAACATTTACTGTAAGTGGTAGGTTTGCAAATCATAGACTCTATCACAGTGTTTCCCAACCTTGGCAACTTGAAGATGTCTGGACTTCAACTCCCAGAATTCTGGGAGTTGAAGTCCAGACATCATCAAGTTGCCAAGGTTGGGAAACACTGCTCTATCATATTAGAATTGCTGAGTGTGTGGTTTCATCCTTGGTAGTTTTATTTATTTATTTATTTATTTATTTATTTATTTATTTATTTATTTATTTATTTATTTATTTATTTATTTATTTATTTATTTATTTATTTATTTATTTATTTAGTCAAACATGTACAAGGTAACAGTTATAAGTATAAACATGGACATGAACTCAGGAAATGAGTACAAATAAATGGGGACAGTAGGCGCGCTGGTGCGCTTATGCATGCCCCCTTTACAGACTGTTGTGGTCTGCCAGCAGCCTGTGCTGCTGGCAGCAGAGCCGGACAGCGAGGAGGCTGGTGTTGTGATTTGCCAGCGGCCTGTGCATCTGGCAACCGAGTCGGACAGCGAGGAGGCTGGGGAGGCACCTGGGCCAGGCCTGGAGTCTGGAGAAGGCTCGGTGCCAGAGGCAGGGATTCAGCCAGGGCCTTCAGAACTTCCAGAGGCTGACATGAGTGAAGAAGAAGAACAGGAGGAGCCTGTTCTCAATGTGCGCATGCACAGAGCTGCCAAAAGGCAAGAGTGGTTCCAGAGGAGAAGGACTACTCGGGAGTAAGGCTTGGGGTTAATTGGCCACTCCCATAGCCTATTTAAGTGATGAAAATGAATGAGAAATTTGCAGGAAGCAACTTCGTTCATTTCTAGTCCTGGTCTTTGAATTCAAGCCTCTGTTTTGCTCTCGTTTGAAATCGTCAAGTTTGCCTGCAAATTGTTCCTGAGCTGTTTGCCAAAGAAAAGCAAGGTTCGTGTGGGTTATCTGCTGTTATCTGAAAGACTTTACGTCAGACTTTTATTCTTTTGCTTGGACTATTGCCAACTGTTAAGGAGATTAATTAACAGCACAGAAAAGACTGATTTATACTTTGTTTGAATTTAGGACAACTGCTAAGTAAGACAATTAGTAGCCATTACTATTAAAGAGAGGTTTGTAAGGATGCTGTTTGTGCTGTGTTCATTTATCAGGAAGCTGGGTCAGAACACAGACCTCTTAGGAATGGGGTGAAGTCCACGGTAGACAATTTAAGGTTGAAGCTGTGGGGGTTTCCTTGATTAGAGTATTGTTCTCTGTTTGTTTGTCTGGTGTCGATCCCTTCTTATCAAGGTGTTCCTAGCAACACATGTCCTTTAGCAACCAACCCCACATTACCTCTGAAACTGTCAAGATGTTATATATAAGTAGGCACCAAGCCCCACATTCCCTCATATTGATAACGTTACCTTGTTTGATAGTGAAATGTTCACCAGCAAACTATGAGAGAGCACCAAGAACTTCACAGTTCTGACCTGAATTACAGTGTGTTTTTTTCTTCTAAAGAAAAATATCAACTCACCTATTTTAAATGTTTGTAGAAGGACCAGATTGATTTGATTGTCGTTTAGAGAACAAATAACAGAGTTTTGCTATATTTTAACAAGGAGAATTATCTTGATAAAAATGAAATAAGCAAATTCCAATTATATTGGTAGAAATAGAAGTATAAAGGCACAATCTGGATTGACAGTGTTTCTAAGATCTACTGCACTAGCTGGAAACTTCTGTTGGATGATTTAGGAATAAAGATATGATTGTAAATAAACATTATCTGACAGGTACAGTATATTAATGCTTAACAGGTGTGTGTGTGTGTTGACTCCCTTTGAATTTTATTTATCTCTTCTGTTTGCATTCTCTTAAATATGACTTTTGTACATTCAGATTTATTTTCTGATAACTTTACATTTACATTGACTCAGGTAAGAGTATATAAGTATATATACTTAGTATATATAGGAGTATAGGAGCCGAGGTGGCGCAGTGGTTAAAAGCAGCACTGCAACCTACTTCAGCTGACTGCTAGTTCAGCAGTTCAGCTGTTCAAATCTCACCGGCTCAAGGTTGACTCAGCCTTCCATCCTTCCGAGGTCGGTAAAATGAGGACCCAGATTGTTGGGGGCAATATGCTGAACTCTGTAAGCCGCTTAGATAGGGCTGTAAAGCACTATGAAGCGGTACATAAGTCTAAGTGCTGGTGCTATAAGTCCAAGACTTATACCCAAAAGCAGGGGATAAAATATACATGAGAACAAGGCGATTGTGTGTCCAGAATCATTAAAACTGAGGAAGCAACAAAGTCCAGTTTTCTAAGTTAAATAAGAATGAAGGAAGGATATCAAGAGGCAGTCAAGAGCGCCAAAGGTCAGAGCAGATTTCTGGTATTGACAAAGACATGAGTTAAGTAATGGAGCTGCAGACATCTGTAGTGTTTTGTGTTAAAGGTCTTAACAGTGATGCTTGTATGGTTGATTGTGAAGTGTAGGGTTAATTCCATGACCCTGCTGCCATAGCTGATAATCATCAAGACTGCAGAAAAATCTCTAGTGCTTCAAAGCCCTTGTGAGTGTTGTGTCTCACAACTTTCAGATGCCTGCTTTTAATAGCAACTGGAATAGGTTCTTCAACTTTCACCATCAGCTGCTGCATTTGCCCCAGCCCCGCTCGGCTCTTTTTTCAGAAGCTGAGACCTTTTGCTCCAATGAGGAGTTCTCCAGGGAAGATGCGATGAAATGTATGTTTGTACTCTGAGCAGAGATTCTGTTTCATCTCATCCGAAATCATATCGTTATTTTCACAGCCACACAGTTGATTCAGCTTGATTCTGGTGACCATTTTAAGTTATTATTTAATGACACAATGAACTGTGACAAATTCCTCTACTTCACAAACCACTGCCTTTATGCATATTCTCCAACCATTCTCCACCAACAATGACAACACATTTTTGTTATAATTTCCTCACACACACACCCCCCACACACACACAGAGAGAGAGAGAGAGAGAGAGAGAGAGAGAGAGAGAGAGAGAGAGAGAGACAGACAGACAGACAGACAGACAGACAGACAGACAGACAGACAGACAGACAGACAGACAGACTATGGAACATTAATTTAATAAAGCTGCATGCTTATTCTGAATTGAACTAATGTACAAATTCTTCTAAAGCCGTATTGTTTTTGACAGTTAACTTTAAAATACTTGCCTCCTAGCTTATCATATCGTATTTAACAGGAGAGTGACTCTTTGACACTCTATTTTCACCCGGAATGCAACCTTAGTGCAGTAGCAAAAGTTTGTGCTTAATTGTCTTTTTTTTATTTTTTTCTTATTCAATAGTTCTAACTGATTATAGTATAGATAGATAGATTAGACAGACAGACAGACAGACAGACAGACAGACAGACAGACAGACAGACAGACAGACAGACAGAGATTTTATATACAGGATAGATAGATAGATAGATGGATGGATGGATGGATGGATGGATGGATGGATGGATGGATGGATGGATGGATGGATGGATGGATGGATGGATGGATGGATAGATAGATAGATAGATGATAGGGAGGGAGGGAGAGGGAGGGAGGGAGGGAGGGAGAGAGAGAGAGAGAGAGAAAGAGAGAGAGATTCCTCTCTTTCAGAAGTGACTTAATGTTAGAATAGTGCACATCATGTTATTTCTTTTTGAGATAATGGTTTTCAGACATACGTACACTTGCTTGATTGTATCCAAACAACCATTTTCAGCTCTCTAATCAAGATATAGCTATATTGGCTATAGAAAAAAAAGTACTAATATTGACTGTAGTGGAAGAATAGACTATGGATAGCTTAATATCACCTTGGCTAGAATATAAAAAGTTCATTTTCCATGTACATACAATTTTACAACTCATATGAATCAATCTTGCTTTAAGGATTAATCCTTTTCAAAAAGCTGAATTGACAGCTAGTAAAAGAAACACTATCTTAAATTTAATATCGAGCATAACTCCCAATATAATTGTCATGTTTGCTTTTACACCATGGAAACCATTGGTTGCCAAGCTTCAGTGACAACTTTGCTGCAAATTGAAATAAAACTCTACCAGAAAAATAAGGATTTTAAACTAAACAGGGAAGTCCAAAAAAAAAAAAATTCTCAGAAGGCAAAAACACTTTGATATTCTTGCTGAGAAAACTCAGTGTCCATTTCTATGATGTACCTAGGATCACAGTTCACCTTGAAGGTGTATTTATAAAATGCCATTACTTTTCTGTGATGCATTCGCCATTGTTTGTGGTATGAAAGCTCAAATCTTATGCTGGAACTCTGTTTTCCAAAAAAAAAAAAAAAGAATAGGAATGAATGCATTAAGATAAGCAAAAATGAACTCCTGACTCTCTGCCTTGATCAAGCTCCTGGGACCAATTATTTCTGTCCAGTAGTGCATATAACCAACAATGCCAGTTATAGAATTCACACCACAGATTATTTAAATCAGACAAGTTCAATGTGACCCACAATACATCACGATGTGTGTGATGCAGTCCTTAGTATCCTTTCAATTTCAGATTTTTTTTAAAAAAAAAAGATATTTAAGAAAGCCATGTTTTTAAGAGGGCAGTACTCTGAGAAAGAATTATTTCAATTCATCTTCAGGACAGATTGTAATTAGTCCCAAGATCAAGCCACATCAGGTGTTGTTCCCCATTCAAAATCAAAAATACTCTGCCATAGTACAAAGATGACTGATGTTGATTTCAGGTTTACTATGCAATTCTTGATTGGCTGGTAGATGAGGGGGAAATTAAATACATACCAAGAAAAGTAACCCTTAAAAAGTGGGAGATGGAGGGAAGTACCCTCATAGAACTTGCTATGGGCAAATATTGATCAAATATTGAATAAAAATAATCAAAGGCTGATATTAAATATTGTTAGCCAATCAACTTATGAAGTGTTCCAAAATTCCCCATAGGATTTAAGAAATCTGAATCAGTTATAAGATCTCTGTTATTCTCTCTCCATCATTGTTACCTAATACAAGATATTGTCTGAATGGCTTCGGTTTAGTCCATATAGATTCTACATGATTTTTATTGTTACTTACCGGTAGCTTATGTATGTATGTACAGTATCTCCTTTTAATGTATGATTTTTAGCTATCATTGTAAAGAAGGAAGTATAGCCACCACTTTTTAAATTTCTTCTTATGCTACGCTAGGCATGCAGAAAAATAGAGAGAGAGGAATGGAGGGCAATTACTTTTAAAACATAGCATTGGAGCCAACTGCCTTTACAATGAATGGCTTTGGTGTACCATTAGAAAGAAAAGTGCCCTAAATCTGGTTGACATCTAATGAACAAATCAGAATGACATCTGTTTACTTTCCTTGGCAATAAAATATACAGTAAATGGTATTCATTGAGTTCCTCTAAGCTAATTGGTTAGCAATAGCAATAGCACTTAGACTTATATACCGCTTCATAGTGCTTTACAGCCCTCTCTAAGCGGTTTACAGAGTTCAGCATATTGCCCCCAACAATCTGGGTCCTCATTTTACCGACCTCAGAAGGATGGAAGGCTGAGTCAACCTTGAACCGGTGAGATTTGAACAGCTGAACTGCAGCTAGCAGTCAGCTGAAGTAGCCTGCAGTGTTGCACTCTAACCACTGCACCACCTCAGCTCTTGTTATGCCTGTACATAACATACAACATGCTATGCTGCATGTTATGTACATGTTATATGAAACCTTTTAATGATATATTGGACCAATTGGAAACCTGCACATACTGTAGCAATAGCACTTAGACTTATATACTGCTTCATAGTGCTTTACAGCACTCTCTAAGCAGTTTATAGAGTAGTATATTGTCCCCAACAATCTGGGTCTTCATTTTACCAACCTCAGAAGGATGGAAGGCTGAGTCAACCTGGAGCCAGTCAAGATTGGCTATAATATAAACACTAACTTGGTGTAACTCTTATTAGCGTGTATTAAAGAAAAAAAATTAGTTATTACCTAGTATATTGCAATGATTTACTCCTGTATTCATATGTATACTCCATCCTCTTTCTAAATCTGTCAAGAAAGTTAATTAATATAAAATGCATATGGGGTGGGGGGAGAACTTAATCAGTATTATTGAGCTATAAGTCAAGGGCAAATAGCATTTTTGACAGCATGTTGGTGAATGTCCATTGCTTAAATATTCATTATTAACTGATTTATACTTTTCAAATGAGAACCAATTTGACATAGTAGTTAAGTCACTGGGCAAGAAACTAGAGTTCATGAAGTCCATGAAACTAGAGTTCATGAAGTCCATGAAACTAGAGTTCACGAAGCCTTAGGCACAAAGTTTAAGATGACCTTGGGATGTTCACTTCTCTCTGAGCTCTACATGTAGACAGTAGCAAACTGCTTCTGAAAATGTGTGGAAGGAAACTATGTGAACTCAATCAGGCAGTAGTCAGGACTCAAAAACTGATTTGAAGAGAAAGAAAGAAAGAAAGAAAGAAAGAAAGAAAGAAAGAAAGAAAGAAAGAAAGAAAGAAAGAAAGAAAGAAAGAAAGAAAGAAAGAAAGAAAGAAAGAAAGAAAGAAAAGGGATGGATGCAGGGAGGGAGGGATGGAGAAGGGAGGAAGGAAGGGGAGAGAGGGAGGAAGGAAGGAAGAAAGGAGAGAAGGAGGAGGGGGAGGAAGGGAAGGAGGGAGGTGGAAGGAAAGGAAGGGAGGGAGGGAGGGAGGGAGAGAGGGAGAAAGGAAGGAAGGAAGGAAGGAAGGAAGGAAGGAAGGAAGGAAGGAAGGAAGGAAGGAAGGAAGGAAGGAAGGAAGGGGAAAATACTATTTTTATATCATGAAAGCTTCTTCAATGATTGCCAGCTCTTGGAGTGTTGATTATGTCTGCTGCAATCTTTATGTAGCATTACAAATTTATATGAATAAAAGAACAAGGGCAAAGGTGCAATATTTAAGAGTACCTGTGATATTCTATGTCCTACTAAAACTCTCATGTCTGCAACCTTTAATGAGCAAAATGTGCATCCTAATGCAAAACCTTTTGAACCAAGGTACCTCAAATGGGCTAACTAACAGAAATGTAAATGTTCAGAGGAGAAACTGGTAGGAGGAGAAATCAACAGGTGGAACAGAAACTGTTCAGTGAGAAACCAGTAGGTAGAACAGAAAGGAACATTTAAAGCAATTTTCATTATTCATAGCTTCTGTTTCTGATGGATCAATAAAGACCCACAGAACTATTTAATTAATGCATCTATTACTAAACATTAACCATTCTGCCATGTTGTGCTACAAGAAAATGCAAATACTTCCTGCATTTCTTCCAATTATTTTTCTTCCTTAAATGCAGTCCTTTCAAAAAGAACATTTTTGAGTAGATTCCCATCCGTGTGATGCAGGGCTTTTGCATTTAATTTGGTGGATTGGTGTGTCCTTGTAAGTATCCCAATCTCTCTCCATGTGTTACAATATTCCTGGCATCTCATGCTTTACTTTATTCCCATTGGAATTGCTCATGAGAACATGCAGACAAATGGAGACAGATAATGGTAACTAGCATCTTGCAATCAACATAAGAAATCTCTTTTGCAGGATAATTTTCAATCAATTCGAGAATGGTATTTAGCATAGTATTGTATTAAAAGGTATGGGACAGTTGGGGATGAGTATGAGTAAGGGAAATAGGAAAGTCGTTCAAATTTAGGATTTAGGATTCAAATTTAGGATCTGGTTGCCTCTGTATACATGAAGTTGGGGAAGTCTACTCCAGTAATAAAACCTGAACTTCTTCCTACATCAATATTCTCAACATACCTTTGCAATGTTGATTGGATAGCCTGAGAAAGTTGGAGCTTATATGAGAGGAACAAGAGGGGAAAAAATGAGTAGAACTTCAGTTTTACAAAGATATGCCATGCCATTCCAATACAAACTAAACTTTGTCATATATAATATAATTTGGGAGGAGATGCAGAGGTGGTATTTATTTATTTATTTATTTGTTTGTTTGTTTGTTTATTTATTTATTTATTTATTTGTCAAACATGTATAGGATTAGGAGTTTGTATAAACATAACATAAGTAAAAAGTAACAATAAAAGAGGACAATAGGACAATAGGACAGGGACGGTAGGCACAGTGGTGCGCTTATGCACGCCCCTTACAGACCTCTTAGAAACGGGGAGAAGTCAACTGTAGGAAGTCTAAGGTTAAGGTTTTTGGGGTTTGGGGAAGAAACCACCGAGTCAGGTAGTGCATTCCAGGCATTGATCACTCTGTTGCTGAAGTCGTATTTTCTGCAGTCGAGTTTGGAGTGGTTTACATTTAGTTTGAATCTATTACATGCTCATGTATTGCTGCAGTTGAAGTTGAAGTAGTCATTAACAGGAAGGACATTTTGGTATATGATTTTGTGAACTACATTTAGATCAGATCGGAGGCAACGTAGTTGTAAATTGTCTAATCCTAATATTTCAAGTCTGGTGGAATAAGGTATTTTGTTGCGAGCGGAAGAGTGAAAGACTCCTCTTGTGAAATATTTCTGGACTCTCTCGATTGTATTAATGTCTGATATGCAGTGCGGGTTCCAGACAGGTGAGCTGTATTCCAGAATTGGTCTAACAAATGTTTTGTATGCTCTGGTTAGCAGCGGTTCATGCATACTGTTGCTGGAAATTTGGCCAAGGTCGGCGAACCTGTAGCGATGGCTGGCTGGCCATGCCCGCGAACTGGTTCTCAGGTCACCGCAGCTGGCAAAGAACTCTCTGCACGTGTAAAACGTGCACTTCTGTCAGGATGCGAATCGGTAAGGAAGGCAAGTGGAACCCACCCCTGAGGAGATGTGATTAAAAAAAAAAACAAATTACATATGTGAAGAATCTCCATTAAACAAAGAAACAAAACATGTTAATTGGCACAAGGAGTTAAACTGGAAGTCTTTATTGTACTTCTTCCTAACTGTAAGAAAGGCCATGGTGAGTGAACTGAATAAATCTAGATACTCTGTATTACAACTGTTGCACTAAAAAGACAACATAAAAAATAGAAAGGCAAATGGTTTTAATGTGGAAAAATATATTGGATTACATTATTTGTCTTGCATTAATATTGCTTCGGGAGGAAAAAGCATCAAATCCAACTGTCACAGAAGGAAGTACTTTGTTTTAATAAAACTATCCAACATTAATGTTGGAAAACCAACATTAAAAAGTTGTAATGCATCCACCATAAGATGCTGCTTAATAGCAATAGCACTTAGACTTATATACCGCTTCACAGTGCTTTTACAGCCCTCTCTAAGCAGTTTACAGAGTCAGCATATTGCCCCCAACAATCTGGGAATTCATTTTACCCATCGTGGAAGGATGGAAGGCTAGGTCAACCTTGAGCCTGGTGAGATTTAATCTGCCAAATTGCAGTCAGCCGGCAGTCAGCAAAAGTAGCCTGCAGTACTGCACTCTAATCACTGAGCCACCAGGGCTCATTGTTAAGCATTGGTTAGTTCTACATTATTTAGAATAGTTATGAGGTTTTATTCCTCTCTCCGGATTTCAGAATGCATGGGTTGCTCTATGTCACGCAGTGATTTTTATTGCCTGTTACATGTATATGCAGGGAGATGCATCCCTATTCATTATAATGGTTTATTCCTGAGCACGTGATTGATATGTTCTTGTATGCATGTGTGCATTCCATTCTTTCCTTCTGTTCCTGGCTTCCATTGAAGGCAGACCTACTTTTATATCAGGCATGTAGATTAATGAGGATTTATTGTTTTTGTACCAAAATAAACATTTTTACTTAGACTTTTAAACTGTGGTTTCTTTTCTAATGTCTGATGTCCAGGAAAAGATCAAACTTCTCCTTTGTGAGATTAATTATCACCTCTGTCACTCTATGATATCTGAAACAAAGGGAGAGAGAAGAGAACTGGAACAATAACTATTCAAGCCAGCAAACCTTTAAACAAAAGACAGAGAGAAATGCTGGCTCTATTATTAAATTGCAGGCGGCATCATAATATTGGTATTGTAAGATTTCTAACTTTTCTTATTTTTATTATTGGACTTGTATTGACAGAGATGCATAGAGACAGTATACAAGTTCCAGAACAAAACAAAATAGAATAGTGAAAACAGAGTTGGAAGGGATCTTGGAGGTCTTTGAATTCAACCCCCTGTTCAAGCAGGAGACCCTATACCAGTGATGGTGAACCTTTTTTTCCTCGGGTGCCGAAAGCGAGTGCATGCGCGGTATCGCACACACGCGAGTGCCCACATCCATAATTCAATGCCTGGGGAGGGTGAAAACGGCCTCCCCTGCCCCCCAGGAAGCCCTCTGGAGGCCAGAAATGGCCCATTTCCTGACTTCCGGTGGGCCCAGTAGGCTTCCCTGGAACCTGAGGAGGGCGAAAATGCCCTCTCCTGCGCCCCCTGAGACCCTCCGGAAGCCAAAAACACCCTCCCAGAGCCTCCGCGTGAGCCGAAAGTCAGCTGGCCGGCGTACACATGCACGTTGGAGCTAAGCTAGGGCAACGGCTCGCGTGCTGGCAGATATGGCTCTGCGTGCCATATCTTCATGCTTTGTTGCACTCTTTCCAGAGTCTCTCTCTATATCTTTTTTTAAAAAAATATTTATTTATTTATTTATTTATTTATTTATTTTGTCAATTACGTGTTAGTAATATACATAGATGTAACATTGTTTATGTACATAAGATTGGTACTGATAAGAGGGAACATTAGGACAGGGATGGTAGGCACGCTGGTGCACTTATGCACGCCCCTTACTGACCTCTTAGGAATCGGGTGAGGTCAACAGTGGACAGTCTAAGGGTAAAGTTTTGGGGGTTTGGTGACGAAACCACAATGTCAGGTAGTGAGTTCCAGGCATTTACCACTCTGTTGCTAAAGTCATATTTTCTACAGTCAAGTTTGGAGCGGTTCACTTTGAGTTTGTATCTGTTATGTGCTCGTGTATTGTTATTTATTTATTTATTTATTTATTTATTTATTTATTTATGGTTTCTTATATGCCGCCCCACTCCCGAGGGACTCAGGGCGGCTTACAACACAGGAAAAATACAAGAAAACCAATAAATGCAATTAAAATCAAAATATAAAAATTAAAAGTTACAATATAGAAAAAACCATTCGACCACCAGACATACCCGGGGGAGAGTGTAGATGGAGTTAAGCTCTACCCCCTGCCTGCAGGAAGAGCCATGTCTTAACGGCTTTTCGGAAGGCCAGCAGGGTGGGGATGGTTCGGGTCTCTGGAGGAAGTTGGTTCCAGAGCGCGGGGCCGGCCACAGAGAAGGCTCTCCCCCTAGGACCCGCCAGCCGGCATTGCTTGGCTGACGGGAGCTGGAGGAGGCCAACTCTGTGGGCCCTAACCGGTCGGAGGGAAGTATGAGGCAGAATGCGGTCCCGTAGATAACCTGGTCCTAAGCCATGAAGGGCTTTAAAGATGATGATCAACACCTTGAATTGGACCCGGAGACTAATGGGCAACCAATGCAGCTGGCGGAGTATAGGTGTCACGTGGGTGTACCTTGGCACACCCACCACAGCACGCGCAGCCGCATTTTGCACCAACTGAAGTCTCCGGATACTCTTCAAGGGTAGCCCCATGTAGAGCGCGTTGCAGTAGTCCAAACGGGAGGTGACAAGGGCATGAGTGACCGTGAGTAGAGCCTCCTTCTCCAAGTATGGCCGCAACTGGTGCACCAGGCGAACCTGTGCAAAGGCCCCCCTAGCCACAGCAGTGAGATGGTGTTCCAATTTTAGCTGTGGGTCTAGGAGGACCCCCAAGTTGCGGACCTGATCCGAGGGAGTCAGTTTCGCTCCCTCGAGGACCAAGGAGGGATAGTTGTCATAATCCTTAGGAGGCAATATCCAAAGCCACTCAGTCTTGTCGGGGTTGAGTCTGAGTCTGTTCCTCCCCATCCAGATCCTAACGTCGTCCAGGCATCGGCACATTACATCGGCTGCCACACTGAAGTCAGACGGGGTGGTGATGTACAGCTGGGTGTCATCAGCGTACTGGTGGAAACACACCCCATGTCTGCGGATGATCTCCCCCAGCGGTTTCATGTAAATGTTAAACAGGATGGGCGAGAGAACCGACCCCTGAGGCACCCCACATAACAGGGGCCTAGGGGTGGATCTCTGCCCTCCTGCCAACACCGACTGCATCCTATCGGCGAGATAAGAGGAGAACCACCGCAAAACGGTGCCTCCCACTCCCAACTCGCCGAGACGATGCAGAAGGATACCATGGTCGATGGTATCGAAAGCCGCTGAGAGGTCAAGTAGCACCAGGATGGAGGAATTTTCCCCATCCCGGGCCCGCCAGAGATCATCCATCAGAGCGACCAAGGCAGTTTCTGTACTGTAGCCGTGCCTGAAACCCGACTGATAGGAATCTAGATGATCTGTTTCATCCAGAAGCCGCAGAAGCTGAGTGGCCACCACCTTCTCCACAACTTTCCCTAAAAAAGGCAAGTTGGAGACTGGACGATAGTTCTTCAAGTCAGCTGGATCCAGGGAAGGCTTCTTCAGGAGGGGTCTCACCACCGCAGCTTTTAATGACTGCGGTACGGATCCCTCCTCCAATTCACAATTGTTGTGGTTGAAGCTGAAGTAGTCAAAGTAGAAAATGGCGAGCAAAAATGGATACAGTATTCTAAGTGTGGTCTTACTAAGGCTTTATAAAGTGGTACTAATACTTCACGTGATCTTGATTCTATTGCTCTGTTAATGCAACCTAGAACTGTGTTGGCTTTTTTGACTGCTACTTGGTTCTAGATACTATACTCTGGTTTTGATGAACAGGAACAAAAATACCATCTTATACAGTCAATGTATGAGACCAACCCAGAGTGGAAAAGAAAACTTGGAAATGGAATAGATCTGTGTGATTCATCCTTTCATGCAATTTTGGAAATAATAATTATTAGCTTTATGACCTGGAATGTTGCATAAAGATGATTCTTATGACAACTTGTGGTCCATTGAGGATTTATGAGGATGTATTTAGTCACAAGATCAAGAGTAGAAGGTTGAAGAAAAGGCTATATTTTCTTTTTTAAAAAAATAATATATTTTAGGCTCAAATCTATATGTAGGTAATTGCTAGTCAAACTGGATTTCTTTCAGTACTATGAATGTTGAATTTTACAATTTTACTGTAATAATTTAATACATTACCAAAAGGTGGCAGTACTACATTCACTTTACATTGAATACAACTTTAACTAAATTTTTGGCATTCTCACAATTTTCTTTAATTTAATTTTTTATTGTTTTTAGAATCTCTTTAAAAGGAAGCAAATGATATTTAAGGCCTCACATAAAAACACTTAAAGCACACCTTTTAAAAAAAAAATCAAGAGACAAAATTGTAGTTTATTCCAGGGAAAATAGCTGCAACAAAACAATTTGGAATACTCTTTTAAATATCACAACATAGTAATTCATATATTTGACCACCAATATGTGATTTCATACAATTTGTCCGAAAAGGGATAAACTGGAACCAAGTACATAAATTAGCCAAAATAGATCCAGGATACATTAATAATACCTAGAGAAGTCATGTTAGACTGGTATATGCCATGTGAGATAAAAATATATTATCTACTCACAACCTAGATTAAAATTTCAACTTTGTTTGAACTGAAAGGAGGAGGAGGAGGAGTCATCAAAATTTTACAAGAATATCAAATATTAGTGTCTTGTGGAAATTTTGATGCAATTATACCAGGTGACATAACCAAAACTTGATCATCTAAAATATTCTAGCTCTTAATATAAGAACATTGTATTGAATGAAGCTATTAATCCATGAAATTTGCCAGGATTATAATATTGTATCTAGGTATTTGATTCAATGAATAAATCATAATGTATTTATTAATAATTGATTCTATGAATCCATCTAGGCAAATTGTGGTCACATTGGCATCCCTAGCCACATTTTCAATTATTATTTTTTTAAAGAGATAAAACAAGATTCAGTGATTATCCAGAGTAATTAATTTCAAATCCATGAAGTGTAGGAGAACTGTGGGAATAATATAAAGAAGCAGAAGAAGCAGACGGAAACCGCCATGAGTATAAGAGCATAATCTTATCTCACAATGACAAAAGACAATCAAATGTTTAATATCACTTCAGTCTAGTCTGCAATAAGCATTCTTATCTAACTATACTGCTACCATTGTCTGAGTGTTTGTGCACTAATGTGAACCTAGGTAAGCTCTGTGAAATTAAGGACTACATTTCACAGAATAATCCTGGTTGGGAAACAGAAATGTTATTTTATTTATTTTATTTTATTTTATTTTATTTTATTTTATTTTATTTTATTTTATTTTATTTTATTTTATTTTATTTTATTTTATTTTATTTTATTTTATTATTTTATTTTATTATTTTATTTTATTTTATTTTATTTTATTATTTTATTTTATTTTATTTTATTTTATTTTATTTTATTTTATTTTATTTTATTTTATTTTATTATTTTATTTTATTTTATTTTATTATTTTATTTTATTATTATTATTTTATTTTATTATTTTATTTTATTTTATTTTATTTTATTATTATTTTATTTTATTTTATTTTATTTTATTTTATTTATTTATTTAATTATTTAATTTAATTTAATTTAATTTAATTTAATTTAATTTAATTTAATTTAATTTAATTTAATTTAATTTAATTTAATTTTATTTAATTTAATTTAATTTTATTTAATTTAATTTTATTATTTTATTTTATTTTATTTTATTTTATTTTATTATTTTATTTTATTTTATTTTATTTTATTTTATTTTATTTTATTTTATTTTATTTTATTTTATTTTATTTTATTTTATTATTTTATTTTATTTTATTTTATTTTATTATTTTATTGTAAAATAAGTTTTTACTAGAGGACCTCCAAGGTCCCTCCCAACTCTATTATTCTGTCTCCTACTTGAGAAGGAGGTTGGACTAGAAGACCTCCAAGGTCCCTTCCAACTCTATAACTCTGTTCTGTTAATGTGATGGGACATGTTGGCCAGAAGTGGGATTCCCATAATTTCCCTCCCGGTTAGCCCAGCATCGAACATGTGAGGGTGCGCGCACGCACACACGCTTCGGTCACGCACGTGCCTTCTGCGCATGCACTTTGCTCACACATGCGGCTTGCACGCATGCACGTGGCTTGAAAACATGGCTAAATAGGACGGCATAGCGCCGGGGCAGGGTGGGTCCACCCACAGGTCTCTACTACCGGTTCGCCCGAACCGATCCAAACCAGCTGAATACTACCTCTGATGTTGGCACATTTTTCAAGAGACCTTCGGGTGTGGGATCATGTGGGGACATTTCTGTATAAATTGGGCTATACTTTAAACAGTAACAGTAACCTTGGGTTACTATTTAAAGTATAGCCCAATATATACAGAAATGTCCCCTCATGATCCCACATCTTAGGGTCTCCTGTAAAACAGGTCATCTGTGCCATTCTATTTTCCTTATTATGGGCTTGATTTTGCTTTATATATACATTTGACTTCACCCTGAAAGGCCATGACCGAAGGATAAATACTGCCTTCTTGTTTTACAGTAGAACTCCAATTTAACGGACAGTAAAACAATGACGATTAAAGCAAATTTCATATTACTCAATCCAAATTATTTCAGCAGTTTCCCTGGCTGAACTCTCGGAAATAAAAATGGATGCTAAGCAAATGCACTGTTCAATTTTTAGTTGTTGAAACAAATCAGAACCATAAATAAAGGGAGGAAATAATGTAGGCATGATGACAAGAACTTCATTTCTACAAAAGAAATGTGAAATAATATTTTGACAGAAACAGCCAGGGTTAAAAAAGAAAGAAAATAAAAAAGTGATCTTATTGCTCTCTGTATTAAAAATGAAAAACAATCTAGAATATTGGAACTACACTGGAAAGTAATTACATATTGAATGTACCGGTATGCACATTTCAACAAGAGAAATAAAAATCAGTTTATATCCTTAGATACAGTATATCCTACAGAATATAGAATATAGAATATCCTATAGATTTATCCTATAGAATAAAAAGGGCAAAGAAGAGTATAGCTATATTACTACCTCCATAAGAAGGTAGTAATGACTTTAGTTTATAGTATTTCCTTTTAAGCTCAGCTAGATGATGGGACTACGTTGACCTTGCCTAATATTATAAACTAAATCAAACTTATTTAGTAAGTGAATAAAATATCAAGAAATATGACAGTTGAGTAAGTAGATCAGAATATTAAAAACTATCATCATGATGATCACTCCATAAAAGTCAATAGTAACTCAGAATGTAATCAGGAGTTTACCTCAAATCAAAAGAAATTTTGTTTTGATTTCCTGTGAAATTGGACATCGGTTTTTCTTGTTCTTTCTTTTTCTGCTAAACCATATCAATTTACTCTAATTTTCCACAATTGGGTTGATGTTCAGCAAACAGTTAAGCCTATTCTTTGAGTATTTCCAAGTTTTCTGGGGGGAAATTCAACTGACCCCAATTTTCAATTTACAGAATCACTCATCTACTTGGATGTCCTTTTTGGATTGTTGACACAGGAACTAATTGACTGAATCATTAAAAATATTTTCTGTTTTATGGGTCATATTAACAAAGAAGTAATTGGAGCCAACATTGGGGTTTTCCCCCCCTAGTTTTTATTTACGTGTAATGCAATTATTCTTTATGTAAAATTTGGATCCATTATAGACATCTTCCTCTAGTTTATATAACTTATTAACATTATCAAATTGCCTTTTTGGGGGGGGGGGAATACTAAATACAAAACAATCTTCATTTTTTCTTTACCATCCACAGTAAATTTCCTTTTTAAATGGAGCCTCCACTGATGTCAGTTGTTTGCCCAAAATATTCAGTAGAGAAGCTTTTTTTTTCCCCAGACACTTTGAAATGAATTTTTGGTCAGAGAAAAGGCCAGATTCAAACTAAGGTCATCCAGTGAATCTTCAGTGAACTCTAATATTTCATTTTTTAAACCTTATAGTATACTATTTTCAATTTTATTTTTCCTCAGACATTTCTATTAAATGTGTCCAGATTATCGAGAAAATTATTACCATTGATTGCAGTCTGTATTGTCATCACTCATCACTTGAGGCTTTTAAGAAGAGATTGGACAGCCACTTGTCTGAAATAGTATAGGGCAATGATGGCGAACCTTTTTTCCCTCGGGTGCCGAAAGCGCATGCGGGTGCGCTATCATGCATGGGCGAGTGCCCACACCCTTAATTCAATGCCTGTGGAGGGCGAAAACGGCCTCCCCTGTACCCGCAGAGATCCTCTGGAGGCTGGAAATGGCCCATTTCCTGACTTCCGGTGGACCAGTAGGCCCATTTTTCGCCCTCCCCAGGCTCCAGAGGCTTCCTTGGAGCCTGGGGAGGGCGAAAACGACCACCCTGCCTCCCCAGAGGCCCTCCAGAAGCCTAAAATGCTCTCCCAGAGCCTCCGCATGAGCCAAAAAACAGCTGGCCGGCGCGCACATGCATGCTGGAACTGAACTAGGGCAATGGCTCACGTGCCGGCAGATATGGCTCCGTGTGCCACCTGTGGCATGCGTGCCATAGGTTTGCCATCCCTGGTATAGGGTGTCCTTCTTGAGCAGTGGCTTGGACTAGAAGACCTCCAAAGTCCCTTCCAACTCTATTATTTTGTATTCTATTCTGTATTTTGTAAGTAAGCAAGAAAATATCCAAGATCAGCTAACACACACACAAAAAAAAAAACCTAAGATGGTCCACCAATCATGAGGAAAAATGAATAGTTAGTAGTGTTAATCTACAGCCACATCTACCTATTTATAAATTAATATATTAATTTATATAACCCAGATTAAATTAATATATTAATTTATAAACCCAGATTGTTGGGGGCAATATGCTGAACTCTGTAAACCGCTTAGAGAGGGCTGTAAAGCACTATGAAGCGGTATATAAGTCTAAGTGCTATTGCTATTGCTATAACTCAAATTCCTTGACCGTCTGAAAAATCAGGTCTGATTGATGATATTGAGGATGCTGATATGATAATATAGATTTCATAAATGTGATTTTCATGCTCAATACTTCTTCTTCTTGTGCCATATCCATCATCGGATATTGGCGATCATGTTGGCAATCCTATTTTGATCAACAGCTCCACTAAAAAGTGCTGTTGAGTGTGGTCCAAACCAGTCCCTTCGATTTTGAAACCATGATGTTCTTCTTCTGCCTGGACCTCGTTTGCCTTCAATCTTCCCTTGGAGGATTAAGTGAAGTATGCCGTATTTTTCTGGGTGTTTCATCACATGCTCAATACATAATAAGATATAATGCAAATGTTTTGGCAGGTAAATTGATTAATACATGTTTAATTGTCTGCACAAATGAAACAATTTGGATATTAAGAAGAGAAACCTACCTATGTTTATTTTTTTAAGAAACAGAGTTGTTCTTTCCAGATTATTGGAAGGGAATGTTACAGAAACTACTGAATAACCCTGATAAATACTTGCTCATTTTTAAACCAATTTTTATAAATGCGTATCTAGGTGCATTTACAAGCACAAGCATTAATTTATTTTGAAAGATAACCTGAGATCTTTGTTCTGGAAAAACAGACAATCCATTTTCATGAATATTTTACAACTCCCCTCCTGTTTGATATAAATTTATCAAGCTCCTGAGGAGTTGCTACTACATATTGCTAATTAGGTACCTTAGTTGTTATGTAATTCCTACATTGTACAGGCCTTCCTATACAGAGAGACTTAGCAAAGTAACCTAGATGACTTTCTGCATGTATGCAAACACCTAAATACTATATATGAAGATATAATCATGGGCATAATGCATGCATTTTCAAAATTATATCTTAGTTTTCCTTTGCCTTAATAGTTACTCTTGAAAATTGAACAGCCCTTTCTCAACAGAGGGGAAGGGATACTACATCATGTATCTCCAGTCTACAACACAGTCCTTTCAGCAGTTCCAAGAAGGCTCCACACCAGCGGCGGGTTGCTTGCTTACCGGTGCACTGCGCACGCATCTCCACATTTTGGGCGTGCACATGCTTGCTAAGCGTGTGTGCCCCCTTGCACGATTTTGCTTCTGCGCATGGAAGCAAAATTGCACCAAAATCTCACAAGGGAACATGCGTGCGCATAACATTTTTGCGTGATTTTGCTTCCGCACATGCGCAGAAGCAAAATCGCCCAAAAATTCACAGAAAAAGATGGCGACGCACGCGACGGACTGGCAGAGAGTGCTCCGGAGTGGTCGCACACAAATTGCACAATTGGCCGCTCCCTACCGGAGCTGTGCACCGGACAGCTCTGGCAGGAACCCACCTCTGCTCCACACCCATTTCCACCACTCAGGTGACTCTGAGGACTCAGATAGACTTCCAAGTGGCTTCAATGACTCTCTAAAATAAAGCAAAGGACCAACTGTCTGCCAGTATAAATCCTTCCATCCCCCACTGTCACGATGTGAATATTGCCAGTTGAGCATCTCTGCAATATGTGATATGTTTTACTGCGCATGTGTGCATTCCAGGAGTCTCCTCCTTCCTTCTTCTTTTGTGAGCCTCGCCCGAGGCAGACGTGATTTCTTAGCTGAGACAATGTAGCTTAATAACGTTTATATTCTTTTGTTACTTTTGTATTAAAATAAATATTTTGTTAATTAGAATTGAATCTCGGTTTTATTTTCTAAGTAAGAATGACTTCAAGGAAGCAAGATCCTATATCACCTCTTCGATAGGAATAATTTTCTATCCGTCACCCACCATCCAGTCAGAACTGAAGCAGCTTCTTGGATGAGAATGTCTTCAAAGATAAACCAGAAAGTCCAATTGCCTCTGGAAAAAGAGTATCTTTGGGGCAACCATGACCTGGATGACTGAGAATCTCCATAGACATTTGCCTTAACTTCACTCTCTGGAAGGCTGGCCAGGCCCTTTTCCTCCCACATGTTTTTTCTTTTCCTCAGACAAACAAAGAAACGAGAGAGAGGGGGGGGAGAGAGAGGGAGGGAGAGGGGGAGGGAGGGAGGGAGAGGGAGAGAGAGGGAGAGAGGGAGGGAGAGAGGGAGAGAGAGAGAAGTTCAAGTATGTTGTTTACAGGTACTGCTAGATTGCTATGCTCAACTACCATTTTCTGCAGAGTGATAACCATGAAACCACTATAAATAATTAATCTCCCCTCCTTTCTTTAGATAAAATTCACTCAAAAATTGAATAATAACGGAGAGAAACACAGAATGTTTCTCTCCATTATTTATTTCAAGGGAAGCAATTAATTTAGCATATTTTCCTTTATTTTTCAATCCTTTCAGGAAGTAGGTGTCAGAGTGCTACTTGCCTTAATTGTATTAGGAAATAATCTGTTCTGGAAGAATGCCATAAGTGCAAATGCATTAAGCTGGGGGTGCCTAAACGATTTTTTTAAATGGGAAAGCTGTTCTGCGGATGTGCTAATTGGATGACAAAAAAAGTCTTTTTTCATGGTTGTTTTAGGAATATTTGCAATTTCAGTATTGAAAAACCTGGAAACCAACTGCCTGTATATTTGTCCCCAAGGTGCTTTTTCAAGAGGCAGCTGGACTTTCTGGTTTTTCTTTGAAGACGTTTCGCTTCTCATCCAAGAAGCTTCTTCAGCTCTGAGCTCATCCAAGAGCTGAAGAAGCTTCCTGGATGAGAAGCGAAACGTCTTCAAAGAAAAACCAGAAAGTTCAGTTGCCTCTTGAAAAAGCACCTTGGGGACAACCATGACCCGGATGACTGAGAATCTCCACCAGGAATAGACCTGGTATGTCAACTGCCATGATAGATACATAAGACACAGCAGGTTTCAGGTAAAGGTCTAAGCATATTGTCAATAAACAAAAGGGAACTCAATTAGAGCAAAAGCATCTCTTGGATGCGATGTGTTCAGTTGATGGTAACGTGCATAGTTTTCTGATTTTCTAAACTCCATATGGTTTGTACAGGTCCATACTCCTTATACAGCCTCTTATTCACACCAGATACAGAGTTTGTGTTTGGATTTATTCCTGATCCTGCTGGAGTACATCAGGTTTATATCTTTTTTTACTTTATAATGCAGTATAACAATAGCACTTAGACTTATATACCGCTTCACAGTGCTTTACAGCCCTCTCTAAGTGGTTTACAGAGTCAGCATATTGCCCCCAACAATCTGGCTCCTCATTTTACCCACCTTAGAAGGACGGAATCAACCTTGAGCCTGGTGAGATTCGAACTGCCAAATTGCAGGCAGCCGGCAATCAGCAGAAGTAGCTTGCAGTACTGCATTGTAACCACGACTCTTGGTGTATGTTTGAAATCATATATTTCCACAAATAGTAAAGCAAATGGAGGGGATGTAACCCTGGAAACTCATAAAAAGCATAGAGTTAATGAAAATGTCACAAGGATTGTTTTGATAAGTTTGTTCTGCATCAAGTTAGAAAGAGCAATAAAACTATTGCATTATCAACACACTAGTATTTCCTTAGCATACTGCCAAAGGCAAGGATGCAAGAGAAGGAAGGAAGGAAGGAAGGAAGGAAGGAAGGAAGGAAGGAAGGAAGGCAGGAAGGAAGGAAGGAAGGCAGGAAGGAAGGAAGGAAGGAATTTAGTTTAGGTGTTTCTTGTGATACTGACCAGAATTCTGCAAGTCCACAAAGAAACAGTTTCTTTTTTTACAAAAAAAAGTTGTTACCAACAGAAAATTGTTTCTAGACTTGTAATCAAGACATCTTTAATTCTACAAATAGTATAACAAAGTGCTGCCAACACTGAAAGAAACAAAAAGTATTGAACTGCTCTGACACAAGTAATTGTAAAGAAAATGAACCATCATTGTGTGGCTATTTCACCAAATGGAGTATTATGAAGCAAGCCCTGGAGTCTTTATGGAAAATACAATCTAATACAGAGTTTGGATGTGCCCTGAGTTTAGTAGAATCATGGAAATCAATCCCCAAGTATTTTAGTTTTTCTTTCTTCTCTTGCCTGATTATTTAACTGCCAGGTATAGGTTTTAGGTCTTGATTAGGATTATGGTTTTTTTGTGTAATTGATTTCATGTTTTCCTCTGAACAATTAGTGGCTAATTCAGAGCTCACTTTAGTCCAGTTAGTGCTTGCAACAAGAGCCCTTCATCATCTGCATGTGAGTGATAAGTATGCTCCTGGGCTATTTTCAAAACATGAGCCTCTGAATTACTTATTTTGGCCACAATAAAGCCAATCTTCACATTTAAATACTCAAAGGAACCATAGTTCTGTTTGAGTTGGAATCTCTTTAAGGCAGTGGCCTTACATCCTACCATCCTGTTTCTTTAGCATAAGACATTTTGGTTGTTTTTTCAATTACTGAAGCTTCTTCCTGAGCTGCTTCAAATATTAACTCCAGGTCCCTAATCAGTGGAACAACTTGCCTCCAGAAGTTATAAATGCTCCAACACTGGAAGTTTTTAAGAAGAGAGTGGATAACCATTTGTAACCAATGGTATAGGGTTTGCTGCCTGAGCTCGGGTTGGACTAGAAGACCTCCAAGGTCCCTTCCAATTATGTTATTCTGTTCTGTTCTGTTCTACTCCATCTGGGATCTTACTAAGGTGCTCACCTCCTAACGGGGGTTCCTTACGAGCCTTTGAGATCATCTTCTATTCGCCATCTTACTTGTAAGGTGGCGTTCCTGGTGGCTATCATCTCCGCCAGAAGAATCTCTGAGCTCACAGCACTGTCAGTTAGGCAGGACCTTTGCATTTTTCATGCCAATAGAGTGATCCTCCGCCTGGACCCTACATTTGTGCCCAAGATAAACTCCTGGTTTCACAGGGCTCAGTAGCTTGTCCTCCCACATTTCTGCCCCAACCCCTCCCACGCCTTAGAGAGACAGTGGCACACCCTTGATGTTAGGCGTGCCCTCAAGATATACATTAAGCGCACGTCAGCGCTGCGCAGGATGGAGGCTCTTTTTGTCTCCCTGCAACCAAATTTTTTGGGGCAGAAGGTGTCTCCTTCCACTGTTGGAAGATGACTGCATAGCACCATAGCGAGGGCTTACGACCTCTAGTCATTGCCAAGGCCAGCCCTTGTGACGGCGCACTCAACGTGCAGTGCGGCAATGATGGTGGTATGGTCCATGAAAGTGTCAATAGAGGAGGTCTGCAGAGTGGCCACTTGGGCTTCACCAACACCTTATCCGCCACTACAAAATTGACATTTTTGCATTGGCAGAGGCAGCCTTTGGTCGCTGAGTTCTTCAAAGAGTACATTCGCAGACTGTGACCGCCAACCAGACTTAACCCTCCCAATGGACAGACTGCTTTGGTATGTCCCATTCATGGATGCTAGCTCCATCCACTATGCAGAAGGGGCATTGGTCTTACCTGTTATGCTCCTTCTCATAGGGTGGAGCTAGCATCCAGTCCCACCCAAAGTCAGTCTTGTCTGCATTCCAGGACATCAAATTGTGATCTTTCTAATTTATGAGGGAAACTTGGGAGAACACACGCCAAGTCTGTCTATCGGTCTTCTCCAAAGAGGGGGAATTAGAGCCAGAGGCAGAGATCTACAAATTGAGAGACTCAGTCCAGATTGGTTGAATGGACAGTGTCATCCCATTCCTGGATGCTAGTTCCACCCTACGAGAAGGAGCGTATCAGGTAAGACCAACACCCCTTCTCTTCACATTCCTCTGTAACTTTTATTTTTGTGAGGAACAAGAGAGGGTTTAATGTATTCAAGTTTAAAATTCATTTTAAAAAAGCTTATTTTCTACACAGCTCTGAACTGCCCATGTGGGATTATCCCTTTTAAGATTCTAGTTAGAAGAAAATGTCATATCTTGAATCAGAAAATGCCTTTCCTAAATCTGAACATTCATCATTATGAGGAGACTTTCCAAAGGGAATGCTTTTGAGGATCTATCGGAAATTTTATATTTATAATATAACATTTTATCACCTTATGGCAGGGTATTACATTTATCCCAGGCCATATAAAGCAAGTATTACTGCTGCAATCTACTTTAAGATTGCTTTGGATTTTATTCCCAAAAATTTAATGGGGGAAAAAAGTTTCTTGTGCATGATAGAAATAGTAAACTATGTTTACTTCAGTTCATATACCTTTAATTGTTTTTTTTAAACACATAACCACAGACCCACAGTCATAGTGACCGCAACAGTTTTCCAAAATGTTCGGAACACCCCTATTTTTAGAAATGGACTGTTCCGGTTGCGAATAGCTTTTGTTTTCCCGCCAATAAGAGTGCATGCAGCATTGCGCTTGCATGAGTTATTTGGTGTTTTCTGTAGCAGTGTTTGAATTTGAGTTGCGGTCATTTTGACCGCAGATCTTTGTTAACGCATATATTTTTTATAATGTCGGGGCCACGTTTTCCACCAAAAAGAGTGTGATTTGGTGATCCAAACTTTGAAGAAACTGTTCTAACATGGTATGAAGAAGCAGAGAATGATCTGAATGAAGTGGAATCGGAGTGTGATGAAAAATTTGTAATGGACAATGAGGAACCCGCCACCACCGCCGATTCTGACATCAGCGATGATGAAGCCCTCAATGAAATTGATGATCAGATACAATCTACGTGGTGCAATAGTTTATATGGCAAGAACACATTCAAATGGACTTCTGCACCTTTTGGAAGCAATAGATCCATAACCACTAGTCACAATATCGTAGTGAAATTACCTGGACTACGGCCAGCAGCTAGAGCGGTCAATATGACCTCATGTCTGCAATAGCATAGCTGAAATAGTATGTCTGTGGTTAAGGGTTAAAGACAGGTAGAATTGTATTGAAAGTGAATTGTGAAGGAAAGTTAAATTTGACAACTTAAGTTAAAAAAGTTAAGTTTTACAACTTTTTTAAAATTAATTTTATACGATGTCATCCTCTGTATGCTAGAACATATACTATTTTTTTTAAACATGAAATAAACACACAAAGGCTGTTTGTCAATCATTCAATAGCATATTGCAACAAGAAAAAATAAATTTCCCAACCCAACCGTTTCTTTGGTGTCTTCTACACACTCCTTGTTCTATACTAACATTAACAAAGAAAAAAGAAGAAAGAATGGAATCTGACATGTTATAGATGAAAACACCAAGCTGTCAACATTTTATACGTTTGCAAGAGATGGATTTACGTGGATCCCATAGCTATTATTTAAATGATAACAAGGGTGCCTTTTTGTAACTCAGTGGTTTACTGGGAGTCCAACCTAGGAAAAAAATATATAAGCAAAACTGGGGTTTTAGTGAAAAGTAACATCATCTTCAATTTAACTATTGACAAATGTGGCAAGGCAATAATTTGGGTGGCTATTTGGTAGACAATCCTCACTTCTCAAAAATAAATAATAATTTCATGTTCCTCCTTGTATCCATTGGATCTAAAAGATCTAAGGATTAAATTGAGTTTCTGTTGCTTAACTGATCTAGGAGGGTTGCTGTCAACCTGACCGAAGCCATCTTGGAGCTTCAGTGTTGCCACACTGGAGCTGAGGGCTAGAGAGGGACGGGGGATTTGAGACAGTTGGGACTTTGTAGCCAAAATAAAATACTTTCTCTTAGGAACCAAGGACATTCTCACTCCTGGTCAGATGAAGGAGGAGTGATGTCACCAGGCAACCAGACAGAACCTTGATTGGCCCATGTGACTAATTGTTTTGAGAAAGTGAAAAACTTTTACTTTTAATTAGTTGTAAACCACGGGAACCTTCAGAGTCGGTTTTCACCAGATCTGTGCCAATATGATATATCCAATAAAGCTATTATTTGAGGAATCTACCTGCCTTGGAGTTTTGCTTGCTTATGGGTCTATTACTTGGAACCCTGATAGTTGCACTGACATTGTTAAGTTTTACATATGAAGTTGTTATTAAAGGCAACATTAAATAAATGAATACATTTATGCAGGTAGATAAAGATAAATATAGGTAGAAGTAAAATATAAATAATACATGCATGGAAAGCAGACATAGTCAGTCAAAAGTGAAGTAATTAAGACAAGCAGGCTTTATAGTCAATATGACAAACTAGTTCTCACTTAAAATGGAATAGACCAATTAACTGAGTTTTATTCAAGTCTATATCTTCAATATCTTGCCACAGTGCAGTATGGAAATAGCCCTGGCATTGTTTCTTCCAAATAAAACTATTTCCGGCACTGGAGCTAGCAAAGTGATTGAAAAAAATGTAGTGAATTGGCACATTATTCATGTGCACTAATGTAAGTATCCTTCAGCACTCTCGTTTTTCTAAGCACTGCAAGGAACTGTTGCCATCATGTTTATTTGCCTAAAGTGCCAAGTTAATGTTGTAACTGAAGACTGGTGGGTACTTTTAATAAATGAATAAAGGACTCAACAGCCTACACAGATCAACTTCTCCTAATCTAGTTAGGGAATAGGAAATCCCTGAGTACTTAAAATTGTACTTTCTCAACACTCCAGAAAACTTGGGAGTGTTGAGTCTCTCAAATAAATACCAGTAATGATTTTATGGTATGATTAAAATCAGCAAGGAAACAAAAGGGCTATAACAAAAAAAAATCATAGAAGCTAAAGGTGCAAAATAACTTTAATTTAATTTCATACTAGCAGTTATGTAGCTATTTTTAAAGTGTGATTTTTTTATGTGAATTGGTTGCATTCTTTTTTACTGCAAACCATAGTCTAATGAAAGCAAACTTCCTTTCAAAACCAACCAGCCAACTAAACTTACATGTATGACCACATTCTAAGAAAGCAGTAAACAGCCTTTGGAACAACTCCAATTCTAAGATTAGGAAAAAGTTGAGTGTGTATGAGAATCATTTTCAATTGCCACTAAGAGCCTCAGTGGCGCAGTGGTTAGAGTGCAGTATTGCAAGTTACTTCTGCTGACTGCCTGCAGTTCGGCAGTTCAAATCCCACCAAGCTCAAGATTGACTCAGCCTTCCATCCTTCCGAGGTCGGTAAAATGAGGACCCAGGTTGTTGGGGGCAATATGCTGACTCTGTAAACTGCTTAGAGAGGGCTGGAAAGCCCTGTGAAGCGGTATATAAGTCTAAGTGCTAGTGCTAAGTGCTAGTGCTAATGATGATGTCCATTTATGAATAAGGTAGAACATACTACAAGGAGTCAAATACATACATGAATATGTATATGTAACAATAATGATTGGGGCATCTTTATATTCTGTAGATCAGGCAAGGCTTTGTCAACATCACTGATAGACAAATCAGGAAATTCTCCAAGGGTGTTTAAAAATTAATAATAAAAATCAGGAGCACCACATGAGGAAAAAGACTCACTAACAGCCTAAACTGTCTTCCCTAAAATATCCAGGTTATCCAGTTTTTATTCGCCCAGCAACATTTCAGCAACAGTTAGCAAAAACAGCAAAAAGAAGATTTTTTTAAAAAATCTATTATTTAATACATATTTTTTTATTTAAACACAGGGAAAAGACTAGCAAAATAGATTAACAATTTTGGGTTTTAAGCCATACAGTTGTCTGTTCTTTTTCCACTTGCAGAAAATAAATTCTCATAACCATTCTCTTGAGTTCCAGGAAGTTATATGAAACTTTCTATGTGCCTTTTAACTGGAGCCAGAAGTTTTAAAAGGTTTGCAGTCCAGAAGCAAGTTGGGAGAGGGGGGGGGGCAATAATCACAAAATTATCTCTAAAAGACACACAGTAGGGGGGGAACCATCCACACAGGGGTTCATTCAACACAGCTTACTTGAAACATCCTGTTTGACTTGTTTATTCTTCTTAAGCCAAGAGCAGTTTGCTGATTGGGGCAAATCTAAAATGACAGTATGAAATAGCATCTCTGAGACATGTGAACTCACTCAGATATAGGATCTATTCCCAAGAATACTGTCAGTGTTGTAATTAAGAATAAGCAGGCAAATTTGATTTTTCATGCATACTATTTTTAATCTATTTCCCCCACAGAATGGATTAAAATGATACATTTTTTGTTGTAGCCTTAATATTATCTTCTCTAAGCAATCCTGAATAATCAGAAAAGTCCAAGGAGATAAGAAGTTCAGTCCTAAGTCAGAGATTAGGGAATTCAATTCAGAGATCAGGAAAATTGAATTTTCCTCTAGACTGCAATGGAGGATTTTGCTGGATAGCATTCTTCAGAATTTATTTCACACACTAATTGCTTCCCTTCAAAACCAAGCAGCCAACCAAACTTATAAGGTATGATCCCATAATAAGAAAGTAGTATGTTATAAAAACTGCCTTTGGAACAATTCCAATTCTAAGACTCAGAAAAGGTTCGATGTGTATGAGTATCATTTTCAATTGCCAGTAATGACGATGTCACTTTTACCTTATGAATAAGGTAGAATTTAATATAATGAGTCAAATACAAACATGAATATAAACACTGAAATCAGAATGTATCACTAAATGTCTATGGAGATTCTCAGTCACCCAGATCATAGTTGTCCCAAAGGTACTTTTTCAAGAGGCAACTGGATTTTCTGGATTTTCTTTGAAGACGTTTCGCTTCTCAACCAAGAAGCTTGAGAAGCGAAAGGTCTTCAAAGAAAAACTAGAAAGTCCAGATGCCTCTTGAAAAAGCACCTTTGGGATAAAATCAGAATGATTTTTTTTGGGGGGGGAGGGAAGAAGGTTTAGTAAATAGTTAATTGATGGTATTTATGTTAAATAATAACTGGAAGTCTGTATTTCCATTTTTTACAATTTTGTTTTCTGTAGTTGTACTCCATCGAGAGCCCTTCAGTTTTGGGGAAAATATAGTACTCAATAAATAAATAAATAAATAAATAAATAAATAAATAAATAAATAAATAAATAAATAAATAAATAAATAAATAAATAAATAAATAAATAAATAAATAAATAAAGTTCTACTAAGTCAGATACAGATGGCAAACGGGTGTTAAGAAGTGTGGAGGAAAGCAGCATAAATTATAGGCAATAAGTGGAGCACTAAGTGTTTAGATAATATATTGAGTGAACTAGGGAAGGCTAAGAACCCAGCCAATGATTTACACAAGCCTGGATAAACTAATGAAATGAGCAAGGATCACCCAGGAGGAATAAATACTCCCTAGGGCCTACTGACTGAGAGTAAGTAAAGCCAAGTGGAATAATTCATAATAAAGGAAATTTTACTTCATCCTGGTTGAGCAGGGACTGGGATGGCCCACCACTTCTAATTAGTAGATTCACTATGAGACATACTGTACTTGCATATTACTGAAATCTACCAATGTGCCTTTCACCACTCCTTGTTTCTCCTTTCTTTTCTGGCTGTCTAAGACATTTGTTTTTCTAAAGCTAGATTAGCAGTTTAAAACTATGAATGGTGCAGTGGTCTAGAGGTGGAGTTCTCACCTCACAATCAGAAGGTTGTGAGTTCGATCCCAGGTAGAGGCAGATATTTCTCTCTCTGGGCACACTGAGAATATATCTGCTGAACAAAACTCAACATTGGCGACAGGAAGGGCATCAAATCTCACCAGGCTCAAGGTTGACTCAGCCTTCCATCCTTCCGAGGTCGGTAAAATGAGGACCCAGATTGTTGGGGGCAATATGTTGAACTCTGTAAACCGCTTAGAGAGGGCTGGAAAGCACTATGAAGCGGTATATAAGTCTAAGTGCTATTGCTATTGCTATCTGGCCATTAAAACACTCTGCTATCTCCATTCAGTTGCCCAGACTCCACCCTTCAAGGGATTATGCGGTTGTTAAATGAAGATGATGATTAGCAGCTTAAAACTCCAAGACACCGATCAGAAACTTCATGAAGGTTTAGACTTTGGAGAAATACAACTAAATGGGTTGACTCAATTTCACCCATTATGATGCAAGGTCTTTCTTAAAAACACTCTTCTTTACACCTGAAATTGAAGTTGCTCTTTTTTCTATTGTTCTGGCATTGGAAACTTTCATACTGGGGACAAATCCAATATGGTAGAACACAGGTTTATCACTTTACAGCCCCCAAACTGGTTTTCAACATGGTCTTTTAAAAAAGTATGAAACAAAAAGCTGCAATTCCTTAGGAAGTATGTAGCACTATGCAGCATACAATCAGGAATTAAGTGGTGTTGTCCAGCAACTCCCTCGGAACGGGTTCGCAATTTGGGAGTTCTCCTAGATCCACAGCTAAAATTAGACCAACATCTTACAGCTGTGGCTAGGGGAGCTTTTGCTCCCCAGGTTCACCTGGTGCACCAATTGCGACCATACTTGGCGAAGGAAACTCCACTCACGGTCACTCATGCCCTTGTCACCTCCTGATTGGATTACTGTAATGCATTCTACATGGGGCTACCCTTGAAGAGTATTCGGAGACTTCAACTGGTGCAAAATGCAGCTGTGCGTGCTGTGGTGGGTGTTTCAAGATACACCCACGTAACACCCATACTCCGCCAGTTGCATTGGCTGCCCATTGGTCTCCGGGTACAATTCAAGGTGTTGATCATCATCTTTAAAGCCCTACATGGCTTAGGACCAGGTTACCTCCGGGACCGCATCCTACCTCATACTTCCCTTCGACCGGTTAGGTCCCACAGAGTGGGTCTCCTCCAGGTCCTGTCAACCAAACAATGTCGGCTGGCGGGTCCTAGGGGAAAGGCCTTCTCTGTAGGGGCCCCTGCTCTCTGGAACCAACTCCCCCCAGAGATATGAATTGTCACCACCTTGCTGGTCTTCCGAAAAGCCGTGAAGATATGGCTCTTCCTGCAGGCGGGGCATTGAGACGATTTTCATCTTGGTCTCCCCCACGTATGTATGTTTCTGTATGTTTCTTTTAAATGTATTTTAAATTGTTATTAAATTATATTGTTTAGCTGTTCTTTAAATGTTGTATGCCGCCCTGAGTCCCAAGAGAGTAGGGCGGCATATAAGAGCACTAAATAACAAATAAATAAATAAATAAATAAATAAATAAATAAATAAATAAATAAATAAATAAATAAATAAATAAATAAATAAATACTCATACTACTGACCATTTGCAGTCATACAATTAAGTTCAGTTCTTAGTTATAGTTTTGATCTAGGCACAATTGACGAAAATATTCCAATAGATTAATGCTGCTTTCCTTTGTTTCTTCTTCAGTACAGCTATGAATCGACACTTTTTTTTTGCAGTGCTTAAATATCAGAGCCGCTATCGATATTGTCGCATTTTTGTCGCTGCAACTACAAAGCCCTTCTGCTCAGAACCGAATGGTACTGATTTGTGGCAGTGGAAATTTCTGAGAGAAAAGTAGTCCGCAGAGGCACAGAATTGATTACAGAGGGGTAATGTTAGCATGATAAAATGTTTTCCCCACTGCATACTTAATCTGAATGTAAAGGATCAGGTTTTTTTAAAAAAAATAGCAATATCTCTGAAGAGGAGATACAAAAAGACATCACACGGCTGGAAAACAAGATGAAGCTTCATAATAGCATTGGGAAGGAGAATGCTAGGTTTTGCTTCCGACTAGCATATAATAGAAACTTCAAAGTCATATGCAGTATCTTTATAATGAGCAATTATGCTATACAATTTCTGTGGCAAAAATATCTTGCTGGACTCAGATGGCATTTATTTGTGGCCACTGCCACCCTGGAAAACTATGTGGAATGTTTCAAAGTATCTTACGCAATTGATCAATTAATTAAAAAGTCAAACACCGATAGAGAAATGTGTCCTGTAATCTAGTACTATAGTGTCATGATGAAATGTTGACATAATCAATAGGGATATGCAAATCCTTCAAAAGAGGCATTTCGCAACATGTGAGGGAATAATAGAAACACTTCTTTTTGAATTACTAGCATGTCCAAGATTTTTTTAAATGTCCCTGTAGCTGCTTTGGAAACTGTTTCCAGATGTAACCATATGAAATGCATCCACAGTTGTTTCATTTAACTAGGAGATATAGGGAAAACACAGCTGTAATATTCAGTGTTCCGTGATCATCAGGTATTGAACAGGAATCCAGTTCTTGCGATCCCAATTAAATGTTCCCATGCCAGTCATATTCAGAAGAGGAGGAAACTATATCCATAGTTTTAAATCTTCATATTATGTTATTTATTTAAAGTCTTGGGGATTCTTGCCAAGTTTCTGGCACTTCGCATGTGTTGCATCTTGTTTCTGGTTTTTTTTTTTTTTTTTGCTTTTTTGGCACTGCAAATGCGCGCACGTGCAAAGCGTGGCCACACGGTGTGAGAGGAAGCAAACCGGCAGCAAGGTAAGTTAGAACCAGAGGTGGGTTCCTGCCAGTACGCTCTTACCTGTCGGTCGCCACAGAGCCGAAGAAGCCGGTGGCGTTCGCGACACGGGGCTTCCCCCACCCGCTTCCCCCGCCCGCCTGGACGCCGCCATTTGCGTTCTTTTGCCCTCTGCACATGCTCGAGCGTTCTGCCACCAGCTTCTTCGGCTCTGCGGCGACCGACAGGTAAGAGCGTACCGGCAGGAACCCACCTCTGGTTAGAACCCACCCCTGATCCATGGGTAGTGCATTTCAACTCCGATCATCACTCCAGCAACATATTTACAAATAATAGGCACAGATAAGCAAGTTAGATAAAAAGAAGGGTACTATTATTATGCAAGATCCAATCTGGGTTGGTTACTGGGACCAGAGGTTTATTCTTCCAAGCATTCGAACTCATGCTGGAGCCCATCCTCAGGGAACTTCTCTCTACCGGAAGGTGTGCTTGGATTTAGTTCCCTGAGGATGGGCTCCAGCATGATGAGTTCGAATGCTTGGAAGACTAAACCTTTGGTCTCAATGATCAACCCATATTGGATCTTGCAACATTATCCTGCGACGTGTATTATTATTATCCCTAAACTATATATTGAATATTAAATATGTTTGGCTAACTACACTTTCAGCTCTTCTTGCCTATTCAATGCCCAGTATTAGTGCCTGATTCTTGCATATAGCTACTACACAACATTATTTTCCTTATGCTAGATGGATACGGAGAATTACACTCCTTATTATAGAATTAACACCCTATGGGGAGTTTTATTTTCCTTGTTATCACTTTTCCCATCACACCATTACTCATGTCACTTATCAAAAGTCAACAGAGCAGATAAATGAGCAGAGAAACATTAACCTAATTCAGCTACTACAATGCTCTTGTTGCATGAGAGAGCCATGTGAAATTCACTGCAGGCATGTCAGTGCTGATGGTGTGTGCCAAGATGACTAGAACTTTACTTAAGACCTCTTTTATGTTCAGTAAAGTGAGATCAAAAATTTTGCCATGGGTTGAATATATCAGACCAAAGGGAGGTATATTAAAATAATCTCCCAAACGGAAATTGTCTGCACATAGGGACTGCACAAGTGGGTGCGGTGGCTCAGTGGCTAAGATGCTGAGCTTGTCAATCAGAAGGTCGGCAGTTCAATGGTTCGAATCCCTAGCGCCGCGTAACAGAGTGAGCTCCCGTTACTTGTCCCAGCTTCTGCCAACCTAGCAGTTGGAAAGCATGTAAAAAATGCAAGTAGAAAAATAGGGACCACCTTTGGTGGGAAGTTAGCAGCGTTCCGTGCAGCATTTAGTCATGCTGGCCACATGACAACGGAATCGTCATCTGACAGCGCTGGCTCTTTGACTTAGGAACAGAGATGAGCACTGCCCCCTAGAGTCGTATGTGTGAGGGGAACCTTTACCTTTACCTTTACCTTTACCTAGGGATTGCAGCAAATATATCCCATCTTTTTAGATAAGCAATATTTACACATGCTAAGCAAATAAGTTACATTCTCTCCTCTAGCAAAAAGCAGTAGAATCATTTAAGTTCTTGATTGTGCTGAACTGCCCTTACTTCAGTCGGTTGACTGGCAGAAAACAATGGAATGAATAAAATAAATCTTTAATTATCAGCTTTCCAACCTCCTATATTAGTACCAGGTGATTGACTGCTCAGGAGGTTCCACAGAACAAAGGAATTTTAAAAAATCCATCAATACACCGAGAAATGTGTTTCTACAATTCAAACTTGTTTTTCATTCTGTGAAAAAAAAATAAACTAGTCAGCCCTGAGTGATTTAAAAAAAAAAATAACAAGCATGTTAAAATTGATCAGATGGACTGATATGATGGCAAAATTCATCTTACAGTCAGCAGTGACAGGAGTAATAAAGAGAAATGAACTAGGATTGTCAATCACATTATATAGGAATAACAAGGTATATTGCAACAGCTGTAAAACTTGTCCACAGATGTTACTTTTTGAAATTTTCACGAGACACATATTCTCTCCAGCGTTTATAATAAAAGACATTGGGGGAAAAATGCATTGGTGAAAAATGCGTGATCAACCTGTATTTTATAATATGGGGGGCATTAATGTGTAGAAAGTTAGCACCCACCCCTCTTAGAAGAATGAAATATTTTAGGAAATATTAAAAAGGCAAAATATTATATTTTCCCTAAAGGAGAAACATGTTTCTAAAGACAGAAACTCAGAGCTTCAGCTTCCTGGCCCCAGAAGATATTTGGTGCCCATTGAGAAGGACTGGACCAGCCTATCTACAAAGCAAAAGACCTTCAGATCCAGGATGATGGGATTATTCTTCAGGGCAAAGCCATTCAGCTACAATAGAAATCGATCTATGGCCTTAAGTAGAAGTGCAAAGATTTTATATTTGTGAATCCAGTAATTTTTTATAACATGTCCCATTGTCCAAACTACAGTAATCAATTGGGGAACTAATACATAGTGAACAGATCTGAATATATGTAATCATAATTGTAGACTTTTTAAAAAGTTCTTCACAATTTTTACAACTGCTTTAAATAACAGTAATGCAAAGAAACTTCATAACAACAGTTACAGATATGGAAGAGCTGGCCAATACTAAATCTACATTACCCACTTTGAATTTGAAGGACAAGAATATTTTGTCCTTCAAATTTATTAGTTTATAATTCCTATTGTTCCTAGCAAATTGAATGTTATCAGGTTTAGATGTTTGCACTGAAGAAGTCATGGATGGTGACCATTCCCACTTGAATTAGAGAGTAAAACACCTGTTTCAATAGGCTCAGAATAGCATCCTCCATCTTCAGATTGTATAGCAACTACTATGGTGCCATGACCTGACACTTTTTAACACTTTTTTTCTTACAGTAAAAATGGGTTTTATTTTATTCTTTTTCTGGGACATAAGAGCATGTTGAAAATTTTCTGTGTAGACTAAAAGGATGAAAATGACTGGTGGTGTAATTTACATTGCACAATCATTTCCGACATGCAATCTACATCATTCCTGGCTTTCATGGGTTTCCAAAAGAGACCCAAAGGTGCTTTTTCAAGAGGCAACTGGACTTTCTGGTTTTTCTTTGAAGATGTTTCGCTTCTCATCCAAGAAGCTTCTTCAGCTCTGACTGGATGGTGGGGAATGGAAGGTTTTATACTCCTTGCAGACAGCTGGACATTTGCATTCTTTTATACTCCTTGCAGACAGCTGGACATTTCAATTTGCTAAAAGAAAAAGCACCTTTGGGACAACCATGACCTGGATGACTGAGAATCTCCATAAACATTTTCCAAAAGAGAGTTTGTGCTTGTGGAAGAGGAAGTAAATGGTGACACATCTATGATAATACAATTACACAAATTCAATAACTTATGTGCTTGCATCAAATGTCTTGATGCACATACATAATCATGGGTTTTGCATAATTATGTATTTGTGGGCCTGTCACTCACATCATTATGGTTAGCGTCCAATGCTTTAATTAAACTCTAAGTAAGTTGGGAAATAAGGTACGGCAGAAGAAATCAGTCAGCGATACGTGTTGTGCATCCTAAAATAATCTCGTGTCAATGTTAAGATTTAGCTGTCAGTTGGCTGAACATCGTGTGGAAAGAGAGGAGAGCCAACTTGTCCTTTACCTCACAACGTCTTAGACTAGCCAAGCTCAGAATCATTCAGGTGGAGAGATGTCAGGATAAACACTATTGCCACTCACCAAAAAGTTGAGACAGCTTGGGCAGCCATCCGAGCAAAGCCTGTCACAGCCATGAGAACTCTCATATTATCAGATACAAGCAGAGAAGACACTATCTGAGAGACCAGCCAGTAGGGGTTTTTTTTTTGTCTCTGTTTCCATATTTAGACTAAATAATTTATACAAGCTGTTGAAAAGATTGGGAAAGACAGCCGTTCATGAAGAATAGTTTCTACGGTGCCATTATTCCAAGAGCAGAGGTGAATATTATAAGGAACTTTCTGATAATAGGCTTCAAATACAACTCCAGTCAGTAAAAAAAGAAAAAGAGTATGTTTCAAACAATGGTTGAACTCGGTCATGTGTTACATAGCTTTCGTACAGTTACATCTTAAAATTGTTCCTTTCAGATGAAGGTATAGTATAATTATGAAGAAACACAGTCTAGCCCTGTGATGGCAAACCTATGGCACGCGTGCCACAAGTGGCAGAGTGCTAGCAAAACAAACTACTAGCAAAAGTGGATCTCCGCAGCCCCGCCCAGGCCACCACAGGTGCCCCTGACATGAGTGACATCGAGCTGGCCACATCCACTCCCCCCTGAGGTCAAACACAACCCTGATGTGGCCCTCAATGAAATCGAGTTTGACACCCCTGCTATAGAGCATCTATTCAGAGAGATCCGTTTCCTCCAATCCTGAAGACACTATTCATCTTAGCTCTTGAACCTAAAAGGCATAAATATATGCTCAAACTAGCAAGCTGCTTCGTAAGAAAACCACATTGTTGACAATAACCCCATACTACTATAGACAGCGATATCAAACAAATATGGGAAACTTCAAGGGAATAAGCTTTAATGGGGAATCAGAGGTTTCCCTTTTTTAATTTCCTTTCCTATTCAGGGTTTTTATGTAGGTTTAATATCAGACCTGAGCCCAGTTCAAAGCAGAGCAATTAAGCAGAACAGCATCAAGAAAGTAAGTATTAAACTTATGCAAATCTGGAAGCAGCTCATGAAGCAACTAAGAAACCTCAGATAAAGATACAACTGCTTCGATGATTAAAAAGAGAAGTACTTTGTACAGGTTTCCACATATCACCAAACTCTTTGATTAGCCCCAATAAGAGGGGAAGATTTAAATGCTATTTGCCTTTTGCTCTCAAAGTTGGATTTCTATCTTTTTTTGACATAATAGAGACAGGTAGACAGAATATTGAATAATCATTTAATATCTGTCCCTCATTAGTATTACATATATTTGGTGAGTTTGTTTATTATGTCAATGTCCCATATCATTTTATGAATTTTACATGGGTCCTTTCCAAATATACATCCCAAGCATTTATATTTTTGTACAGAGCTTCTCTAAGTTCATAAAAGATAGTGGACTTGAATTACATACATTATCCATTCAATTTTTTTAATGCACTTTTATGGAACACATCTGATAGCCAAAAAAAATCTCTAAAAATAAGTACTTAATGAAACAAGGAGGATAGTCATCAGGATGTATGTATGCATGTATATTCCAAAAAAAGTAACTTCAACTAAGAAAAAAAATATATCATCAATGCATACACCAAGCTTATGGAGACCTCTATTTTCTCAATTCACCCCCTCTCTTTCTGTCTCTCCCTCCCTCCCTTTCTCTTTCTGTCTCTCCCTCCCTCCCTCCCTCCTTCCCTCCCTCCCTCCCTCCCTCTCTCTCTCACACCCACACACCCACTCACTCACACACACCTCTATGTTTTCTTACACACACACACACACACACACACACACATATAGAGAGAGAGGGGGGGAGGGAGGGGGGGAGGGAGAGAGAGAGAGAGAGAGAGAGAGATTGGTCTATTTTCCTTACATATACATATGCACACACATTGATTGATTGATCGATTGATTGATTGATTGATTGATTGATTGATTGATTGATTATATGACACCAAGTCATTTTCAACTCCTAGCAACCACATAGATAAAGTTTTTCCATGAACACAAAGAGTTTTGGCTTTTTTCCATATCATCTGTTCTCTTAGTAGTAACCTTTTTAAAAATTTGCACTAGCTGTTGCCAAGATAAAGGCTTGTAAGCTTGCTTCGGGACTTAGTCATTTATTTTGCTTGTTCTGCCTCCTTCCTGCTCAGACAATTCAGCCCTGAAGGCAGTTTCATGCTTGTTATATCCTGTCTCCAAGGCTTATTTCACAGGGCATCAGGAGAATACATTGACCATATTTGGGCTACAAAAATCTTAACAACCATTAGTTAGTAACCAGCAAGTACAAAACCCTAAATACTTCCCCAACAATATGCTGCCATCTAGTGGTCATCTGGACTTTTGCAACCCACATATGCTAGTGTTACAGAAGACATAGAACAGTGATGGCGAACCTATGGCACGGGTGCCACAGGTGGCACGCGGAGCCATATCTGCCGGCACATGAGCCTTTGCCTAGCTCAGCTCCAGCACGCATGTGCATGCCAGCCAGCTGATTTTTGGCTCGCACGGAGGCTCTGGGAGGGCGTTTTCAGCTTCCGGAGGGCCTCCAGGGGGACTGGGGAGGGTGTTTTTGCCCTCCCCAGGCTCCAGGGAAGCCTCTGGAGCCTGAGGAGGACGAAAAATGGGCCTACCGGGCCCACCAGAAGTTGGGAAACAGGCCATTTCCGGCCTCCAGAGGGCCTCCGGGGGAGCGGGGGAGGCCGTTTTCGCCCTCCCCAGGCATTGAATTATGGGTGTGGGCACTCGCGCATGCGTGATAGCATGCACACATGCACTTTCGGCACCCAAGGGAAAAAAGGTTCGCCATCACTGACATAGAACTTCAACAAATAAAATGTTGGGCAGGGGGTTGGACTAGATGACCTGCAAGGTCCCTTCCAACTCTGTTAATCTGTTAAATTAAATGAAACCCAGTAGTGGGTTTCACTTACCTTTGCTACCGGTTTGGGAATGGGAGCGCGCGCGCACATGTGCGCGTATTTTGTGTGCATGCAACACTTCTGCACATGCACAAAAACTTCTGCGCATGCGTAGAGCATTTTTGATTACGTCCGAGTGGGTGGGCAGAGCCTTCTGCTGCCACCGATACCAGTTTGCCCAAACTGGGGCTAACTGGTAGCAACCCACCACTGATGAAACCTATTCAGCTTTTGCTTCTATGTTTTTTTCCACAGGTTATAGACAGCCTCCTCATCAGCCAGATGCAGGGGTCTCCAACCTTGGCAACTTTACGACTTGTGGACTTCAACTCCCAGAATTCCTCAGCCAGCAGGCGCTGGCTGTGGAATTCTGGGAGTTGAAGTCCACAAGTCGTAAAGTTGCCAAAGTTGGAGACCCCTGAGTCAGAGGGTTGATGAAGAGTATGTAAATCTCTTTCTGTTGAATATAATTTGAGACTTTGTACACCACTGAAATGGGCCATTTCATTTCAAAAGAAATGCATATGAGAGAATTTTTCAACAAATTCTTATCTTGACTGCTGAAATAGTATGGAAAATTAATCAAGGATGAGTATCCACTTCACAACTGAAGTTTTTAAAAAGTTTTTCTGCTTTTAATTTTTGATTATTTCTTTTGAAGTTTCTAGTCCAATATTCTAAGATTTTGTTTCTTAATCAAATTAGTCTGACAAATAACCCTGGGCTGAAGTTAACATGGTCATTTCTTCTTTTGTTTTTCCCCGCCTCAAAAAGAAAGATATTTTTTAAAATCTTTTGAAACAGTGGAGAAATCTACAAAATAAATCAATGTTGCATTTCAAATTTCAAAGCAACAAAATGAGAATTTGTTTCTTCCGTCACATTACATTGTGTTCCAGAAGGCTGTAGCTGCAAGGAACACTTTGACTGTTGGCTGTCTTTTTAGGATTTTGTTTTTTTTCCCTGTCCCTGCTGTTGCTAAATTTACATAACGAAAATAATTTCATTCCTTGGAAGATTTGATGCTGCCTGCAGATCCTGGAATTCTACATTTTTACCTTCTACTGCTTGGCAAATTAATTGTGCTTTCCCAGTCTTGTGGGTGGCTTTGGAAAAAAACATCCATAACCCAAATGATTAGCCATTTGGAGAGGAGCAAATTTCATTGCTGATACATTTTTCTCTTTAATAGTGGTAGAGAAAGAGACACAGTGATTCAGTGGCTTAATGGTGCTAAAGAAGGCCTGTACTCCAGTGATTTGAGTCTTAGCACTGATTGATGGAGTGAACTTCTGTCACTTACCTCAGATTCTGCCAACCTAGCAATTTGAAAGCTTGTTACTGCAAGTAGATAAATAGGTATCGCTTTGGTCGGAAAAAAAATAGTGCTTCAAACAGCAATATGAATTCAACAGGGGACATTGGTGCCAACAATGACACCACATGATGTTGTAGAATGCTGTCAAATCTTACGAATGTGGAGCTAGTCCATCCCCTGTGGTGCACTTTGAATAGTACGTAAGCATGTCAATCATTGGTAGCCAAACAACTATTTTCTAATAACACTGTAGTCTCCTGACTAATATAACATTGTCATATGTTAAATAAATAAATAAATATTAGTAGAGAATATCTGAATAGTCAAAGCAGTGGTGGGTTGGTATCCTGGTTCAGACTGGTTCTTAGAACCGGTAGCGGCGGTAGTGGGAGGCTCCGCCCACCCGCCCGGGATGCTTCTGTGCATGCGCAGAAGCATCACGCGCAAGCGCATGTGCGAACTGGTGGCAAACGAATTCAGAACCCACTACTGGGTCAAAGGTGTCTGAGCCATTGCCATGAGTTATTTGTAATGTAATATATTTTCTACATTGTTTCTTCAGAAGCAGTGACATTTCCTTCCAATAAATTGTGTACAGAGTTTCAGCCTTCAAGTCACATTCTAAAAAGGTATCTTAGAAACATAAAACGGGGCCACGACAAAAATAATATTTTGTTATTATAATTATGCAAAAGATTTGTTGGAAAGGAGGATAGAGAATTGCAGAATTATAACTGTGCAAAAGAGTCCATTTTATTACTGAATTTCATCTTCTTGTTGGCAAATGCTTCATGAAGCAAAGATTCTATTTTACGTTATTTTATTCTTGTGCCAAGATAATATGGAACTATTAGACACTGATACTTGTTCATATGTGTAGATTTAGCCCTGAATTTAAATTAAGACAAAATTTGGAGTGTGTTTCAGGGATAATGTCTTCCTAGACATTCCTAGACATACTGTTAAGGAGTTATTGTGCTGTTAAGCACATACACAGCGAAATGTGTTGTAGTAATGGTGTTGCAGTTTGATATGAATGCTATTCAGTCAATAAACAGAATATCTTTAGTATGTACAAAGTAGTTTTTACTTGAATAGTAGCAAAGTTAAATAGGAAGTCCAAGTCATACACAGTTATTCAGTCAATGAGAAGTTTCTTCTTGTTGCCTATCTTTGTTTTAACTCACAAACAAAGATTACAGCTATCACTTAATTCTATATTATCACAGATAGTTACTCTTCTTTTCACAGCAATTCCACACAGTCATAAGGTAATCTACCCTTCAGTAAATCAGCAGAGAGTCTTCAATCCGGAACACACCGTCAAACACCACTCACCACACTAAACCACAACCATAAACCACCAACCACACTGAGCATGCTCTCTTGCTTACTTATATAGTACTCATCCACAATGCATTTAAAGCAATATACACATAATAATGATTTGTGGCTTAATCATATATTATCACACCCAATCGTTTGAACAGGGTTCTAACATATACATACATACATACATACCTGCACTAAATATACTATGATAGTTATCTCTCCATAAGGACAAAGATTTCAAGTAGAATATACTGTAGTAATAATAAAGGAGCATAATTGAATTCATCAAAAATCAAGAGCACATAGAAGGGAGAGATATTCCACCTTCAAGAAGGTAAATATATATTCTCAATCTTCTAGCTTCTTTGGTCCAAATGAGGTGGAATGGCAGACTATTCTCCATCATCTACAGCTTCCTTGCATATAGACCTATGATCAAAGGGCAATCACATTTCTTCATTCACTTAACTACATTCTATCTTTGTGGCACTGGGAATTAGATGCAGTCAGTAAAATCTTCTGTATAAGACAGATGAAAACAGACAGATGAAAGACACAGATGGTAACTAGTCATTCAAATAATGTCCACTTTTTATTTAATTCTTCACCCAAGGTACTCAGCCTAGTATACATATCTCCAACATAATATTTCATTCTTTCTAAATCCACAATCCTTCCTCAAAAATCTAATTCACTAACATCTAATTCATTTTATGCATGTTGCAACAGTGGGAAACATGCTTCTCTATGAATGAAACAAGCGGATGTCTTATTTCTTATTTCAAAATCTTCATGGCAGAAGAAAATTGAGGCTTTTGAAATACAGCTCTAATCAAAACCAGAAACTGTCATCTAATATTAGGGGGTGGATCTAATATAAGGATGAAAAGTTTATGAAAACATAAATTCAGAATTGTTTTTAACATTTTGTCTCATCTTAAATCACAATAATTAAACTTGGACTCTAGCTTCATTCTCTTTTCTTTCAGCAATCTTTCCTCTGAAGTCTGTAAATAGGAGTCCAAAGTTCAAAATCTCCAATATGTTAGTAGTCACAGAGAAAACGTTTTAATTATGTGCATAAATATTCATTATAATTTTTCAATAAAAAACATAATGCATTTTATAATTCACATGACTGGAACAGAAAAAAAGGGGGGAAATAGTTTCACTATTTAGTTTATTTAAGTATGATTTGTTATTTTGCGAAGACCTAAATCCTACCTGGTGAAGATTAAAAATAATACCTTTTTCTATAATTACTGCACTATGTATAAATATTTAATTAAAATCAATAGAACCTTTTAAATTTAAATTGTAAATTTTTCTTGGCTGCTAGAAATCAATAAGGAAGTTGACTATATTAAACTTTGGGATAAACTAATTAGAAAGTTTTCCCCTCCCCCCTGTAATGGAATTTATGGATGATCTATACATGTTGTAAAATGAATATAGTATAGTCATCAAATATGAATGAATATACAAACTACCTTTGAACCTGCAATTTCAGCTTACCATATTCATTCCACCATTATTATACATATCCAATAAGACTTTCCATGATATAATTGTAGATTCAGTGATGAGCTTCAAATGCAGCATTTGGCATCTCTTTTGAAAATAAATTGCCAGATTTGATGATGAATTAATATATAAGAATCTTTATTTGAGCAGGGGCCTCTAAAAAGCCATATGGTTTAAACCACAACTCTCTTATTTAATTGAGTTCATGGGTGCTGATAAGATAGAAGCTATCTTAAAGTGGCCAGCAAAATCCATTTAAACTCCTTGTCATCTGGTAAATTCCTGAGTGTTCTCCCATGATTCTTATCAGCACATATCAAATCAATCAAATTTGTCTCTAGACACTGAATACGAATAATGTTTTTAAATAATAGGGTGGCAAATGCTAGTTGGACGTTGTGAGGAGTGGGAGAACTTTTCCAACAGTTAGAAGAATTCAACAGTAAAACCAAATAACCAAGGTAGGAATGAGTTGAGCTTCCATTCAACAAAATACTTCCTTGCAGTGGTAGAAAGCTATCTGTTGGAGAAGTTTTAATTTTGATTTCTTCACTGAGGTTGGCTTTGATGGCCTAAATAGATCTTTGCAAATCTGTGATTCCTTCCTATTGCTGTTATCTGAAAGTCGAGCCCACATGGATTAGAGAAAGCTTTTTGTCACTGCATGTTAATATTTTGTGCAAATACATCTTTCTCAAAAATTGAACTTTCTTTCTTTCTTTCTTTCTTTCTCTCTCTCTCTCTCTCTCTCTCTCTCTCTCTCTCTCTCTCTCTCTCTCTCTCTCTCTCTCTCTCTCTCTCTCTCTCTCTCTCTCTCTTTCTTTCTTTTCTCTTTTTCCCGAGGAGCAAAAGCCATTCTTCAAGCTGTCTTCAAGGTATTCATTTTAAATGTCTCACAATGGTTCAGATGCATTGCAGTATTCTTATCAAATGGGACACATCTGGTCCTAACAGAATCAGATATTATTTTCAAAAAAAAAAGATGATATGATTTTACATAGAAGAAGCAAGCACAGCAAACACAACCACATTACGGCCACTTATTTACTCCCCACTTTACGCCCTGGAATGTGGAATTGCACTACCGTATGTCATTGTCCAAATTGATTTTGGTTACTTATTTGGTTTTCATCATCCAACCTTATAAACTATCATCTTGTTACCCTGTTTTCATCACTCTCCCACAGAACAATGATTAAATATCTCATTTTTCCAACTTGGATGCAGTCTGAATATATTATTTGTTCTGATTAGGGGCTAATAGGAATAGCACTTAGACTTATATACCACTTCACAGTGCTTTACAGCCCTCTCTAAGCGGTTTACAGAGTCAGCCTATTGCCCCCAACAATCTGGGTCCTCATTTTACCCACCTCGGAAGGATGGAAGGCTGAGTCAACCTTGAGCCTGGTGAGATTCGAACTGCCAAATTGCAGTCAGCTGGCAGTCAGCAGAAGTATCCTGCAACACTATATTCTAACCACTGCGCCACCGCAGCTCTAATAAGAATGCAGGATCCAATCTGGGTCTGTCACCAGGAACAGAGGTTTAGTCTTGTGACCTTTGGGACTCATGCCGGAGCCCATCCTCAGGGAACTTCTCTCTCAACACATTCTTGAGAAGTTCCCTGAGAATGGGCTCCCACACAAGTCCAAAAGCTCGGGAAACTAAATCTTTGGTCCCAGTGACTGATCCAGATTGGATCCTGCAACATTATCCCTGGACACATATATTGGTCTTCATTTGTAATGGGAAGAATAGTACTTTCTTACATTGTAAGAATTGTTACTGTTAAATAGGGTGAATGGAAGAGGCAGACAGAAGTGGCTTCAAAACAACAGCTCTTTATTTGGCAACCATTTACAATCCAGCAAAGGCTCTGTCTGACAGCCGGCCCCTTTATAGGGAGCTGCCAGACAGTCTAGCCAATCAGCAGTCAGTATTTTCCCTCCAGAATGGAGGACCTGACTGAAGCCTATGTGCTTCAGTCTGAGAATGTTACAGTTACCTTGTAAGCCAGCAAGAGTCACCTTGTAGTCAGATAGGCAGCAAAAAATAAATATGGCATGAATAGGATTTGAATGGCCATCTTGACAGTAATAGCAACAGAAAAGTTAAGGAACATTAGATGCCCGTCTCTTTCACCAATATAAAATAATGGAAGCTCTACTCTAGGGTGGGAACAAAAAGTTCCAGGAAGGAAGAAATGTGAAAACAGCTCCTATCACAGACATGAATAGCTTATTCATTCTCTTGATTATAAAAGAAGAAGTCAATTAGCCTGACAGGTGTCTGTATCTACATCTGCATCTGCATCTGCACCTCTACTTATATCTCTACCTCAGGGGTGTCAAATTCGATTTCATTGAGGGCTGCATCAGGGTTGTGTTTGACCTTGTGGGGTGGGGGAGTGGGCCAGGGTGGGGGTGGCCAGCTTGATGTCACTCATGTTGAAGGCACCTGTGATGGTCCAAAAATGCAGCTCGGCAGGGCTATGCACAGCCCTCCCGAGCTCTGTTTTTGCTGGCAGAGGGTTGCAGGAGGCCATCGCAGCCGAAAATGGAGTCTGGGAGGGCCGAGCACGGCCCTTGTATGCTCCCATTTTGCTCTCAGAGGCACCACAGGTCAGTCCTTTGCTGTTTCCAGAACAGCCCTGCAGATCTAAGTACCTTGCTGGCCGGTTCCGGCCCGTGGGCCTTGAGTTTGACATCTGTGCTCTACCTCGACCTCTAACTGTAGCTGAAGCTATACCTGCATTTGTACCTCTACCTGTATCAGTACTTGTACCTGTATCTGCATCTTCATATGTACCTACATCTTAATCTGCATCAGCGTCTCTATTTCTACCATTATCTCTATCTGTATCTACAGCTGTACCTGCATCTGCATCACTACCTCTACCTGTGCTGTACCTGTTCCTGCATCTGTATCTCTATCTTATATGTATCATTGGTATCTGTATCATCTCTATCTTCCTCTTCCTCTAGCTGTTTCTCTACCTGTGCCTACATCTGTACCTGTATCATTAGCATCTGTATCATCTGTATTTTCCTCTTCTTCTACCTGTATCTCCACCCGCATCTGCATCATCTGCATCTTTCATGTTCGTTCCTGTGTACCTTTGTATGTGTGCCTGTCAGTGTGGACATGTGAGAGAGATGAGTGTACAGTGAGTGGTCACTTCTGGAATTCCTGCCTCGCTTACTTGCTCTTTGGGCCCAGCAATGATTTAGAGAAGAGTATTTTATCTCCCAGAGGAATGCCACTGGGGATAAATTTTTGGCAGATTTTAATGGGCTCTTAACCTGGGTCAATATTTCTTCTGACTTTTTCATCTTGCTGTTGGTACAGGCAGGACAAATTACCATCACTGTTACCACTTCCTGCTAACAGACGACAGAGATCTTTAAAAGAAATACACAAGCTGGCCAAAGCCAGAAAATATAATTGCTGAGTTTGCTGTCTTTTATTCTTTGGTTGTTCACTTTCCTAGTCCTCGGAATATAAAACATTTTTTTTAGAAAATGAGCTACAGTGATAACTAAATCAAGGACATTCATACCTATAGAAATACATTTTTACCCCTAGATTCTACTGATGTTTGAGGGGTTTAAAAGCATTCTGATTTTAGGTAGTGGCATGCAAAGAATGACAAATAGGGCATCACAACATTATTCCACCACCTGTAGTCCAGGCAGCCTCACAACAGCAATCCCAATAGCACTTAGAATTACCATATATACCACTTTAGAGTGCTTTACAGCCCTCTCTAAGTGGTTTACAGAGTCAGCATATTGCCCATAGTCAGCATCTGGGTCCTCATTTTACCCACCTTGGAAGGATGGAAGGCTGAGTCAACCTTGAGACTGCTGAGATTTGAACTGCCAAATTGCAGGCAGCCGGCAGGCAGCAGAAGTAGCTTGCAGTACTGCACTCTAACCACTGCGCCACCACGGCTCCAATACATGTTAAAAAGATGTGTGTGGGGAGGGTTGTAGCACAATGCAGACTGCTGATGGCAATCCAATTCCTTGTCACCCATTCCAGATATACTGCATAGGATTCATAAATAGTACTGAGGAACAGATATTCAAAAGATATTTATGTGTGATGGCTTTGTTCCACTTGCATTCAAATATGGTTCTATTTGAGATGTATGGTATAAGGCGGTCTATTGCATGGATAACTTGCCTTTATATTTGCTACTGATCAGAGGTGGGTTCCTGCCTGTTTTTGCCGGTGCAGTTAATAGCTGTTGTTCGGCGCAGAGCCGAAGATGCTGCTGCCGTTCGCGGCGCAGGAGTTTCCCCGGGCGCTTTCCCTGCCCGCATGGACGCCGCCAATTGCGTTCTTTTGCCCTCTGCGCATGCAGAACGCTTTGCGCATGCGCAGAGGGCAAAAGAACGCAAACGGCAACGTCCATGCGGGCGGCGGCAGCGCCTGGGGAAAGGCCCCGCACCGCAAACGGCAGCAGCGTCTTCGGCTCTGCGCCGAACAACAGCTATTAATTGCACCGGCAGGAACCCACCTCTGCTACTGATAGTATATTCATAGATTCATATATGTAGAATCAGAGCAATGGTGAAGATGCTTGCCTCCCAGTTAGAAGGTTGAGAGGTCAATCCTAAATAGTGGCAGATATTTCTCTCTCTGGGTGCAAAGAAAAAATACCTGCTGTGAATTTTGCATAGGTGTCAGGAAGGGCATCTGGCCAGTAAATGTTCAGCTCCATCCAGTCACCCCAATTCTACTCCGAATTAAGGAATTACAGGATTGTAAATGGGAATATATATGTAGAATCAAAACTTTACTCTTTTAGGGCATACCAAATCTTCCAAATTTTATCTCATAAACTGATCAGAGTAGATCAGATAGGATATATCACCATACAGAAAATGTATAATATCCTTACCATCATTTCTCTTTAAAAATTGTTATGAATATATATTTTAAAGTTTCATATTTCCTACTCCAACAAACTTGGATTTAGAAGAATATGTGCAACTGAGGATATGTGTAACTAAGATATAATTCAGTTAAGATATTTTTATTATTATCTTCCACATTCAGGATGACACATTCATAATTGTTCTATTAAAATTCAGTTTCCTGTTTTCTTAACTTGGCAAACATTGTAAAGTTCAGGGTTTTTTTCCTCAAAAACATCTGTTATTCATTATATTCATATGACAATTTTCAATAATGAATTAACTGCTCTTCTGTGAGGAAATGAAAAGTAGCACACATTTAATTTGTGTCTTGAGTTACTAAAAGGAATTTTAAAAATAACTATTAATGGAAGCTGCTCTGTGGTAATGTTATTCTACTGAGTTTGCCAATTGAGTTTTATAGAAAGAAAGAAAAGGGGAAAAAAAACAACAAATCAAACTATTCTAAAAATCTGCCTATTTTAAAATATGTAAATTGACCTGGATGAAATAAAAAAAACAGGGAGACTAAGCCATGAGAACAACCAAATTTAAATTTATAGGAACACACAGAAATCCTGAAACATGTTTAAGTTCAAGTAAGGCTTAACTGAAGAGTAGAATCCAATTCATTCTTTATATCTAAGCTTATCTTGGATGATCCAACAAACAGCTTGGGTGAGCAAAATAAATCTTGCAGCTGAGAGGGCTAAGATGAATGTATATATTGCATCTTGCACTACGGGCAATAGGAGAGTTTCTTTCCAAATGTGGTAAGACAAAATTACAGATCACTAACATGTGGATGGATACTACTGCTGAATCACTAATATACTTAAAACATTAATACCACTAGAGGCAAAGTATTTTTATAGTTATTATCAGTTTCATAAGACAAATAATAATGCATATTATATACTTTGGGGGCTCCCAAAACTTAGCCTGAGAATGAAAAGCAACTTCTATTCTCTAGGGAGTCCTCAACTTACAACAATTCATTTGGGGACCATTCGAAGTTACAACGGCACTGGCAAAAAAGTGACTTGTGACCATTTTTCACACTTATGACAGTTGCAATATCCCCTGTGGTCACATGATCAATATTCAAATGCTTGGGAACTGACTCATATTTTTGATGGTTGCAGTGTCCCGAGATCATGTGATCATCTTTTGGAATCTTCTATCAAGCGAAGTCAATTGGGATGCCAGATTCAATTAACAGCCGGGTTACTAACCTAACAACTGCAGTGGTTCACTTAACAACTGTGAAAGAGAGGTTGTAAAACTCACTTAAAATGTCTCACTTAGTAACAGAAATTTTGGGTTGAATTGTGGTACGTCAAGGACCACCTGTATAGTGTTTTAGGTGGATCAGACCCCCATGATTTGTAGCTAGCTCTTTAACTCTTGGAAAGGAAAAACCACAGAATTTTCATATTTCAATATTATTTGAGAACAATCACTACCAAACTACACTGAGAGCATATGCACCAAAGACAAATTCCTTGTGTGTCCAATCACACTTGGCCAATAAAGAATTCTATTCTATTCTATTCTATTCTATTCTATTCTATTCTATTCTATTCTATTCTATCCTATCCTATCCTATCCTATCCTATCCTATCCTATCCTATCCTATCCTATTCTATATGCAATTAACCCTGCATTGGTAAACTTGTTCAACAAAATGAGTAACAGTGAGTTAAAATCCCCAAATGGAACACCATAACTTTCAGACTGAGTTACCATGGCCTTGTCGATAAATTGAATTATCCATTTGCATCAGTTTATTAAAGCCTAGAAATATGCATTGAGGTGAGTTGATCTGACAGTATTAAAATGTACAGTATTTGGTGAACAGCAAAGGAGAGTTTGACTGACTAAACAAGAACGTTTTCTATTAGAAATTAGACATCTCCCTTCTTTTGTTTACTTCCAATTTTCAGTGTGTCTCAGCAATATCATGCTGATTCAGTGACCTAGCTTAGAGAATCATAGTATAAACACACGTAGAACATAGAACATCAGAGTTGGAAGGGACCTTGGAGGTCTTCTAGTCTTCTAGAGCCAAGGTGGCGCAGTGGTTAGAGGCAGTACTGCAGGCCACTTTAGCTGACTGTGATCTGCAGGTCAGCAGTTCAAATCTCACTGGCTCAAGGTTGACTCAGCCTTCCATCCTTCCGAGGTAGGTAAAATGAGGACCCAGATTATTGGGGGCAATATAAATATACATTGCTTACTGGTGTAAACCGCTTAAAGAATGCTTGCACTGTGAGGCGGTATATAAATCAAATAAATAAATAAATAAATAAATAAATAAATAAATAAATAAATAAATGAATGAATGAATGAATGAATGAATGAATGAATGAATGAATGAATGAATAAATAAACCCCATGCTGAAGCAGAAGACCCTATACCAGTGATGGCGAACCTATGGCACGCGTGCCACAGGTGGCACGTGGAGCCATATCTGCCGGCACGTGAGCTGTTGCCTTAGCTTAGCTCCAGCGTGCATGTGCGCATTGGCCAGCTGATTTTTGGCTCACGCGGAGGCTCTGGGAGGGCATTTTCGCCTTCCCCAGGCTCCAGGGAAGCCTTTGGAGCCTGGGAGGGCGAAAAACAGGCCTATCGGGACCACCAGAAGTCAGGAAATGGGCTGTTTCTGGCCTCCAGAGGTCCTCTGTGGGGGCGGGGGAGGCCGTTTTTGCCCTCCCCAGGCATTGAATTATGGGTGTGGGCACTCGCACGTGCATGATAGCGCACGCGCACGCACTTTCGGCACCCAAGGGAAAAAAGGTTCGCCATCACTGCCCTATACCATTTCAGAGAGACTTGCTTCTTTTCATGTTCACTTTATTATTAGATATTGTGCCCTTCCCTTCAATATATTTGTATAAAGCATATTTTTCTCTTGCACTTGAAATTGCAAAATCCAAATTTCAAAGCCACTTATAAGTTTAACATAGTTTAAGGTGACGTTTTTCAATTGTACAACTATGATTTCAAAGCTTGTACAAATTCAAGGATTGTATCGATATACAAAGGATGGTAAAAAGACAAGAGTTATATTAATATATTGACAGTTGTTTTAATTTTGTATTCCTTTTCAAATATGGATTTTGTAACAGTACTGTTAACTTCCAAAACAAATGAAGTAACTGTTAATTGGTTTATACTTAAAAAAAAGAATAATAAGAGAAATTAATGACAAATACTTTCATTAATTTCAACCTGAACCACAGGTTTATAACCTGTGGTTCAGGTTGAAATTAATGAAAGTATATTAATGAATGAATTAAATTAATGAAAGCTAGCTCCCAACTGCATTTTGGTTCCTTTCTGGTAAATGTTAAGAACCCCTGCAATAGAGTTATTATAGCAATTTATAGACCCTACATTTGAGGTTATGTCTCAATGCTTTTAGGAAGATGGTCCCAAAGGTACTTTTCAAAAAGACAGCTTCTTCAGTTCTGAAGAAGAGTCTTGGATGAAAAGCAAAACATTTTCAAGGGGGAAAAAACAGTTTACAGTTGCCTTTTGGAAATGCACCTTTGGGACAACCATGACCCAGATGAACTGTGAATCTTCATAGACGATAAGGAAGACATGTCACCCATCATTTGCACTAGTAGTGATGGAGGCATTTTCATATATTTTGATTAAAATTAATAACCTCTAACTGGAGGATTGATAAATGTATAAATGTGAAAAGTTTACTGTATGTTTGTTGATTCAGATAACATGTATGCTAAAGTAAACAGACCTGAATTATACAGAATAACAGAGTTGGAAGGTCTTCTAGTCCAACCCCCTGCTCAATACCCTATACCAGTGATGGCGAACCTTTTTTTCCTCAGGTGCCGAAAGTGTGCGCACGTGTGCTATCGCACACACGTTTGTGCCCACACCCATAATTCAATGCCCCCCACGTGCCCTGCCCCCCTGCGCATGCACACGCAACCCCCCTGCTGCCCCGTTCCCCATGCATGACCCCCCGCTGCCCCGTTTCTGACTTCTGGTGGGCCCAGTAGGCCTGTTTTTACCCTCCCCAGGCTCCAGAGGCTTTCTTGGAGCCTGGGGAGGGTGAAAATGCCCTCCCCCACCCCTCTGGAGGCTGAAAATGCCCTCCCAGAGACTCTGCGCGAGCCGAAAATCAGCTGAACGGCGCGCACATGCATGCTGGAGCTGAGCTAGTGCAACTGCTTGCATGCCGGCAGATATGGCTCCGCGAGCCAACTATGGCACTCGTGCCATAGGTTTGCCATCATGGCCCTATACCATTTTAGACAAATGGTTATCCAATCTCTTCTTAAAAGTCTCCAGTGTTGGAGCACCCACAACTTCTGAAGGCAAGTTGTTCCATTGGTTAAGTATTCTTAATGTCAGGAAGTTTCTCCTGAGATATAGATCACTTCTCTCTTTGTTCAGTTTCCATCCATTGCTTCATGTCTTGCCTTCTGGTGCTTTGAAAAATAGGTTGACCCCCCTTCCTTTTCATGGCAGCCCCTCACATATTGAAACACTGCTATCATGTCATCCCTAGATCTTCTTTTCACTAGACTAGACATACCCAATTCCTGCAACCATTCTTCATATGTTTTAGCCTTCAACCTCGCACAATCATCTTTGTCGCTCTTCTCTGCACTCTTTACAGAGTCTCAACATCTTTTTTTATATTGTGGTGACCAAAATTGGATGCAGTATTCTAGGTGGGGTCTTAACAGGGCATTATAAAGTGGTAGTATCAATTCGCATGACCTTGATTGTATCCATCTGTTAATGTGTTATGAAATATGTTGCACAAATATAGAACTGAAGATTGACTGCTAAATATTATAAGGGAAGAGTATGATGAGAGTATCTACTCAGGTTTAACTGTGCTGCTTCATTGTAGCAGTGGTGGGAATGAGGAAAGAATTCTGGAAGTTTATGTCAAAAACACATACCCACAACCAAAATATCATCCCAGCTGACCAGCCAAAGCAAGAGGGCACTTATATCAACCAGCAATGAATGGAAACTAAGGAGAGAACCAACCTAGAACTAAGGACACATTTCCTGGCAGTTAGAACAAATAATCAGTGGAATGACTTCCCACCAGAAATTGTGCTCCAACACTGGAGGTTTTTAAGAAGAGTATGGACAGCCATTTGTCTGAAATGTTATAGCAGGGAGTTGAACTAGAAGACCTCCAAGGTCCCTTCAAACTGTGTTATTCTGTTATCTCATAGCAGTGATATAACAAGATGCTAGAGAGGCATTGTGACAATGGCAAAGGCATCATTTCATACTGCACAGAAGAAAGCAACAGTGAACCATCCCAGTGTTTTACCAAGAAAACCACACAAATAGACAAGTTAAAGTGATTGATGATGTGGTGCTGAATGATGAATCCCTCAGGTTGGATAGCAGTAGACATGCTACTGAGAAAGAGCTAGGGGCTTTATGAAGTGCTAGCAGGATTTATGTTGTGGTTGCAGTAAAGCCTTCAGGAGGTCAAGTTGCTGATGTTGCCGTGCAGGAAAAGAAAACCAGAAGCTGTACAGACAGGCTGAGAACGTAGAGTGCAAGAAGCGTAGACATGGGAAAGTTTATCACACAGTGAAAAACTAATGGACTGCTTTGGGAACCCATTGAGTTGAAATGCTCTGGAACTGGACACTTGAAATCAGATCATAGTGCTTATTACTCAGTAAATGAAAACGAAAGAAGTAGCAGTGTTCCTATCCAGAATATAGCAAAAATAATACTTAGGTACAATGCAGTTGATGGCTGAGTAATTTCAATTAGATTTTAGACACAACCCTCAACTATGACAGTTATTCAATATTAAGCCCAATGTTGTAATGCAGAAGAGGAGGTTTACACGATTAAGTCGAGGTGGCGCAGTGGTTAGAGTGCAGCACTGCAGGCTACTTCAGTTGACTACTAGCTGCAGTTTGGCTGTTCAAATCTCACCGGCTCGAGGTTGACTCAGCCTTCCATCCTTCTGAGGTCAGTAAAATGAGGAGCCAGATTGTCGGGGGGCAATATGCTGACTCTGTAAACCGCTTAGAGCGGGCTGTAAAGCACTATGAAGTGGTATATAAGTCTAAGTGCTATTGTTATTGCTATTAATGGGTAAATTCAGTCTGAAATTAACAGAACTGGCAAGCTAAACAGGTTGTTTGGGGATGGAAACAGGATGCCAAATTTGGAAATACTAAGAAAGAAAATGGAGTCAGATTTTGTAGCCTAAGAAACAAAAATGAACTAGAATTTCTGCCAAATCTTAAAATAACCAAAACAACACCTGTGTAAATGGACATCTCTAGATGGAGCATTCAGAAATCCATTAGACTAGGTTATTGGTGCAAGGAGATGGAAGAATTCTGTTATAAGAGCAAAGGCCTAATCTGGGGATGATTATACTGTAGAACTGATAGCAAACTGCTCATATGCAGTTCCCACATAAGCTAAAGAAAGGGAAGGAACAAAGCCAAACAGTTTCCACAATATGACCTTCGGTACATAATCACCACTTTCAAGGAGTACATCAGCAATTGATAGAGAATCAGAGGTGCTGTGGGATAAAACAAAATAGGTTGTTCAGGATGAATTAAAAAGAGAGAGAGAGAGAGAGATTGCCCAAACCCAGAAGCAAAAGAAATCCAATGTGATGACCGAGGGCACGGCACAGAAATAACACAAACATCTGGCAGTTCAAACCACCCCTTTATTGCTCCAAATCTCCCCAAACGCTCCCACGTTTCTGGCAAGTCCCAGAGCAGAGTGATAACAACCCCCCACAAACCTCAAGCAGCCTCTGGCTGCAATTAGTCCAGCCCAGCGCTGTCTGCACAAAGGCTGCACGGCAATAAATCCCAAATGTATTTGGCAAAACAAGAGCAAATGAAGAAGTTCAGGAAGCAAAAGTCCAGGTAATTAGTCCAGAATGCCAGAAAGAATGCAAGGACTCTTGGCAAGTTCAAACGTCGGCACGCAACACATCAGGAACTCAGTGTTTGTTCCCAACAAATGTCCCTCCTCACAGCATCTCCTTAAGTCTCATTCCCCAGGTGTGCCTGGTGAAGATAGGCGGGACACTCTCCTCGCGAGTAGCCTGCGCCATCTGCCCTGATCATGCCTTCTCTGCACTCTCCGAACCCTTGCATCAGGAAGGAGTGGTTCTTGCTCCTCGTCTGAGCTCTGTCTCGCCTGTTCATCCTACCTCTGTTCCTCCCTGCCTGCAGGCCTTACTAATTCTGAAAAGCCTTGCCTGGACTGACTCTGCCCTTCTCCAGTTTCCTCCCAGGCCTGGAGCAGCCCTCTCACTCGCTGTCAGTTCTTGTGCAAGTTCATCTTCCGCTGCAGATACAGACTCCGACAGGGGCATGACAGTCAACTGAGTGTCAAAGTAGAAGAAATGTCCAAGAAGAGAATCCAACGCCAAAAAAGACAAGGAATTCAGAATAATAGAGATGGAAGGGACCTTGGAGATCTTCTAGTCCAACTCTCGCTCAAGCAGGAGAACTATAGCATTTCAGACAAATGGTTGTCCAGTCTCTTTTTGAAAGCCTCCAGCAATGGAGCATCCACAACTTCTGAAGGCAAGCCATTCCACTGGTTAATTGTTCTCACTGTCGGGAAATTTCTCCCTAGGTTGCTTCTCTCCTTGACTGGTTTCCATCCATTTTTTCTTGTCTTGCTTTTTTGTACTTTGGAAAATAGCTTGATCCCCTTGTCTTTGTAAGAGTCCCTCAAATATTGGAACACTACTATCATGTCTTCCCTAGTCCTTCTTTTCATTCCTGTAACCATTCTTTGTATGTTTTAGCCTCCAGCCCCCTAATCGTTCTTGTTGGGTTGTTTTTTTTCTTATTTGGCTTTGAGAAGCCTTTCTAAAAAAGTGAATTCTTTACAGCTTTTATGGGTTTAACCCTGGCTACACCTAATCAACATTCAAGAGCTGAAATCCAAAATGGCCTCGTCCTGGATTCAAAAGGACAGCAGGGGGGGGGGAAATCGGTCCCAAATCTTCAGAAAATACATCCCAGAATCAGGAATCCAGCATTTAAAGATTCTGACTTGCCTCAAATTGTGCCGTGTATGTTTTGCGCTGTACATTCATGCTTCTAAATATGCATGAACAGTAGTGAAAAGTGTTTTGTCTGCTAGTTGCAACTAGCAATTTGAAGACTTCAGTCTGATCTTGCAATTGTGCTTGTGTATCAAGTGATGAATAGAGAGCTGCTATGGAAACCATTCTACAAATTGTTTAAGCACTACTTTCTCTCCCCCATACTTTCTCTAGGTTTTCTTTTTTTCTTTTTTCTTTTATGTCACTGCTCTTACTGTGTTTCCCAGCAGACTTCTGCCTTCAAAGAAAAAGAAATAAAAGTCAATTTTTTTCAGAAGGCTATGTTGCGTGCCCTCATGTTTGCTGTTTCTGTCACTTGATTTCTTTTAATTACAAGGCATTGTACAATAAAATATGCCATCTCCGTACTCATTTATTTTCATAATGATTATTTAATGAATATTGCAGAAACAGTATTTATACAATTATTTTATCTTGTAAAATCTTTCCTCTTTCTTCAACGTATGTTCTTCTTCTTTGATGATGATGACGATTTTAAGAAACATTCTACAGTAGTAATATACTGTTGTAAATTAACTTTTGCTTGATAAAACAAATTGAATTCACAACCAGGCTAAAGGGGAATATTACATTGCAGTTATCCTTTTCATACTAGGCAAATGATATTTTCCACCAATTTTTATTACTGCAATTCCTTTTTCTGTAAATGAGCAGAATAACAAGCAGCTATAAGAAATAGTGTCCAGGAGCCATGATGTCAAAACAAGCAACATCATGGCACTGTAATTAAAAGAAACAGCTTCATCAACCCTCTAGAAAACTTTAACAAAACTTTATCAAAACTCTAGAAAGAGGGCAGAGAAGAGCAACCAAGACTATTAGGGGACTGGAAGCTAAAGCATACGATGAACGGTTGCAGGAACTGGGGATGGCTACTCTAGTAAAGAGAAGGACCAGGGGAGACATGATAGTAGTGTTCCAATATTGAGGGGCTGCCACAGAGAGGAGGGGGTCAAGCTATTTTCCAAACCACCTGAAAGCCAGGCAAGGAATAATGGATGGCAACTGAACAAGGAGAGATTCAACCTGAAAATAAGGAGACATTTTCTGACAGTGAGAGCAATCAACCAATGGAACAGCTTGCCTTCAAAAGTTGTGGGAGCTTCATCCCTGGAAGCTTTCAAGAAGAGACTGGACTGCCATCTGTCAGAAATAAGGTAGGGTCTTCTGCTTGGGTAGTGGGTTGGACTAAATGACCTACAAGGTCCCTTGTAGGTCCAACTCTGTTAATCTGTTAAAAAACACTGGTTATTTTATTAAAGAATTATTTTTATTTACAATATGGAGAAAAATGGAAAAAATATTGTGGTTGATTGTATCTAGTATTTTAATCTTTTTTTTATGGCCTTCTGTTGCTTTGGTGGAAATAGTCATCAATTATACCCATTCTTAATGCTCTTTGAAAAGTAACAGATAAATGAGAAATGGTCACACAATTGCTCTCTAGTAATACCTCCAATATAAAAGAGTTATTTTTTTTCCCCTGGTCTCTTGGGAGAACAATAAGGTGAACGAAGGAACCTTACTGCCAATGAGTGATGCAAAAGTAACCATAGAAACTGATGAGGCAATGTTATGTGTGTGATACAGAAGCAATATAATCATCAAATTACTTAACTCAATCAGAAAGGTTGGTGGTTTGTTTTTGTTTTTTTTTCAAAAAATGTACAAATCAAAGGTTCTCCTTTAAAAAAAAGTGGATTTTACTGAGTAAACCTGTTGGGAAATATTTCGGTCTTTGGGTGCAATTTTTCATAGCTTGGGTTTACAACTAGACAGTCTACCTTTAATGGTTGCTATAGGAACCTGACTTTTTTCTTCCCTTGATACTGCTGGAACAAGATGGAATATAACAAAGGAAAAGGTGAAAGACTGGACAAGAGATGACTTTAGAGAATAGTCCGTTCAGGCAGCAGAACAGACGACCTTGTTAAATTTAGCTTCCCAAGAGAAGGGTCTGTGAGAATATTGGTGAAGGATGAATGCTGATAAGAAACAATTAATTTTACTAACTGCTTGACTGGAAGTAGAATTTGGATGATAACTGTTGGCTTTAGTATTTTTCCATTTGCTTTACTCATTTATGGTAATAGTTCATAGAACACAGAAGAGAAATCAAGGCAAGAAAAAAAGAGAGACAGGGTTCCAGAAGTTTTCAGCAACTTTGGCTTCTTCTTGATTCCATTGCTTGATTTAATACAGATTGTAAGGTTGGAATGAAAAATCTGTTATTCCACATTTTATTTGCCATGGATTAAACACCATCCCTGACAGCGGATAATAACATTTTGAGTTCAAGCCAAGGATGTGGATAGCAGACCAGTTCAGGTCATCTTTGTGATCTCCATGGCAACCATGGGCCTATTCTGGTGAATTATCAAAGCCCTTAAATTCATTTAGCATTTGCCTCATTAGAGGGGATGGGTAAGATCTGGATTTAGAAAAGGTAATAATAACCTCAGTGTGTTGTGCTCAAAACTTCTGTTTTGGTGATTTTGAACACCAGATCTGGTAATTCCAGTTTTATTGCATTTACTTCAACTGAAATGAGCACGTTTTGTCTCTTTGGGGATTTCGTGAGTAAAAACAGAAGTGATACAATTATATAAGAGTGAATGTGTGTGCAACATGGTAGCCATTATGTGAACCTGGATCATGGTTCAGTAAAGACTGTAATCCGATCTAATCTAGATTTTGTAAACCACTTGAATCCCCAAACACAACTCATTCTGCATTAACAGAGGGATAGAATCAAAATCACATGACGGGTTAGCACCACTTCATAATGCCTTGGTAAGCTCACACTTGGAATGCTGCATCCAGTTTTGCTCACCATGAGGATGAGACAGAGTGCAGAGAAGAACAACAAAGATGATTAGGGGACTGGAGGCTGAAATATATGAAGAATACTTGCAGGAATTGGGTATTTGTAGTCCAATGAAAAGAAGAACTAGGGATGACATGATAGCAGTCTTCCAATATCTAAGGGACTGCCATAAAGAGGAGGTCAACCTATTCTCCAAAGCACCTGAAGGCAGGACCAGAAGCAATGGATGGAAACTAATTAAGAGGAGAACCAACCTAGAAATAAGGAGAAATTTCCTGTTAGAATAATTAATCAGTGGAATGGCTTGTCTTCAAATGTTGTGAGTCTTCCATTAACTGGAGGTTTCTAAAACATTATGATATTGGACAACCATTTGCCTGAAATGATATACAGTCTCCTGCGTGAATATGTGTTTGGACTAGAAGATCTCCAAGGACCCTTTCAGCTCTGTTATTCACATGAGATCACCGTTTCTTATAAGGTTTTTTACACAGAACAACAGTATGTAAGCCTCTCTTGGGATAGGAGAAATGTGCATGTGTGTAAATCACTTAGTTAAAAATTCAACTTCCAGACAAACTTGATTTCATATGGGACATGAATTATATAGATAGATAGATAGATAGATAGATAGATAGATAGATAGATAGATAGATAGATAGATAGATAGATAGATAGATAGATAGATAGATAGATAGATAGATAGATAGATATAGATATAGATAGATAGATAGATATAGATAGATATAGATATATAGATATATAGATATATAGATATATAGATATATATATATATCAGCTGGGATTCGATGTTTCTTTGGGAGCCCCGAAGAATCCGTCATGTTGCCACGGCGTTGGCCATGCCCCCATCTTGAATTAGCTACTTCTGTGTGACTTTAGCTTACTATCTAATCATTTAGCTCCCTAATGATTATTGAACTTTCCTTCTTTTCACTGGGCATGTGTTGCTATTTTGGAGATCCTCAAATTTATTTCAATTAAACAAATTAACAAAACAGTCAGAGGTGATTTGATCCTGGTATAACTTCTAATATCAATGTCTTTCTCCTATATTAACTTATTTATTTATTTATGAATATGACCAACTTTTCAGGTTTTGTTTTTTTCATTTTCCTCTATTTTTGATCAATCTAGGGATAAAAAAATACTCCAACTCATGTGATAGGAACCTTTATGTTACCTTCCCTGGCTTATAAGAGTCTTTTGACTTGATCTTATGTGAATAAATTTGCTGCTTCATTCATTGATAAATATTTACTGTGACTAATTTTAATGTATTCATGAGGAATCTCAGGACAAATTAAATGCCAATAGTGCCCTTTCAGCCCCATTTTCCGTGGAAAAGCATGTTAAAGAAGAAAATATCCTTGGTTGTCTTCTATTCAACTTTTTATTCAACTTTTATCTTAATGGAATTGTGCAATCTGTATCTCAATGTGAATTGCACCCTCACTTTTAAATTATAGCTTGATCTTTTTGCTCTATGCTCATGCCACTACTATTCTATCCATAATCCAAGTTGGCTCTTGTCCCAGCATATGGCCATTAAATGAATGTTGCTGTATACTTAGGAGCCAACAGGTAAAAACGGAAGAGATGCTGTCTATATAAGTGGGGAAAAAACAATGACTTTCCATTTGACCAAGAAAAGGGGTTGAAGCATTTACTTTCAGTCCTCTACTTTCAGAGTATGTCAGACCCACAAATTTATAGCACCCATTCAAAATATCACCAGCCCAACCATCAGGTGTGCCAGCTGTAGTAGGAACACTTTGGCTTCTGCTGTTATTAATCTATTTAATGCTAAAGTCTTCTGTTGTTTGGCACTCAGTTTTATGCCCACTCTGATACATTGCACTCTGAAAACATTCCATCAAAATTTATGAGAATCTCACTACAAGTTCCCTGCACTACCTCACATGCCCTCCTTTATTTGCCTCTTTGCAACAGCTTGAATGAAAAAATTGTCACCAGGCATTTTGGCTCATACACAACCTTTGGGGCTAATCGTTAGCTCCTCTTACTTTTCATGGATAAGTTAATTTCTTCTGCCTGGGGGTGGTCCAAAGACCCCTCTCTCTTTTTTTGGTGATTTTTCTGTTCTGCATCTAATCTCATTTGGTTCGAAGACAGTTACGCAAGAAATTAAACAAGGCATCCTAGTTGAACTGGATAACTATTTTCCCAGTTTCGTGGAAAAATATTGATTCTGTAACCTAAACCAAAAGAATGGAGATTTGAAACAAAGTTACTTTATTGAAATACCCTACAGAGGTGGCGTAGCGGTTAGAGGCAGTACTGCAGGTCACTTTAGCTGACTGTGATCCGCAGGTCAGCGATTCAAATCTCACCGGCTCAAGGTTGACTCAGCCTTCCATCCTTCCGAGGTAGGTAAAAATGAGGACCCAGATTGTTGGGGGCAATATAAATATACATTGCTTACTAGTGTAAACCGCTTAGAGAGTGCTTGCACTGTGAGGCGGTATATAAATCTCACAAAATAAAATAAATAATAATAAATACAGGAGAGATCACTAGGTACCCAGCCAAACTTACTGAGAGTCCCAACAATAAATGATAAGAGTTTGAATAGGAAGAGTTTGAATAGGAAATACAAAAAGTGCATCAACATTATAAATAATTACATTTATTTATAACATTATGTAGACAGGAAAGACCCTTAACACTTTATCAGCAATAAGGTATCAGCTGGATCTTGGTCTTGGCCTAACCTTGATCAAGGAATAGACGTTTAATATCAAGGAATAAACATTTCCAAAAAAATATTTGTAAGGGTCTGCCTCTCCCGTCTGTTCAAGAAAGTAGAACTCTTGAAACAAATAACATTTCAAAAGGAACCTTTTATTGAGAGAAAGGGATTGCAGGACAAAAGAAGCAGGATCTAAGAGCCATGGTGGTGCAGTGGTTAGAATGCAGTACTTCTGCTGTCTGGCGGCTGCCTGCAATCTGGCAGTTCAAGTCTCACCAGGCTCAAGGTTGACTCAGCCTTCCATCCTTCTGGGGACCCAGGTTGTTGGGGGCAATAGGCTGACTCTGTAAACCACTTAGAGAGGGCTGTAAAGCACTGTGAAGCAGCATATAAGTCTAAGTGCTATTGCTATCTGAAGACTCCTGTGCAATTCGGTTAGGATAAAGCAGTTAGAAACCCCTTCCCTCGGTCCAATGTTGAATGAGCCAATTCACAGGTGTGAAGTTGTTTTGAAAATCACAGGCTGATAAGGTGATAAGAAGCTGTTCTCAGTTCCAAAGCCTTTGCTGGAAGCTTTGGAACTGAGATAAAATGGATGGCCCTCCCACTTTATATTCCCAAGAAGGTAAATCAAATACAGGATACATAGGCATCAGGGAAAAAAGCTATAAACTAAGGAATGCACCCAGGCCCCCTCCCCACCAGAATAGCAGCATCCCCGATAGGGATCTATGGGACCTGACAATATTATTGTAAGATTACCTTTTCTATACAATTGTCAAAATGCAACTCTAGCTCTTGCTATCTGCTTTCTATTTCATTCCTTAGGGTCACTTTAAACTAATTAGAGTCACGGTGACTCAGTGGCTTAAAGATGCTAGAGATGATCACCAATCTGGTGATTCGAATCTTAGTATCACATAACAGAGTGAGCTCCCATCATTTGCTTGAGCATCTGCCCACCTAGCAGTTCAAAAGCATGCTACATGTGAGTAGATAAATAGGTACCACTTTGGTGGGAAACATGGCCACCATTTCATGTGGACAGTCATACTCCTGCCCAGATGTGACACCCAACTGTGAAGTGACATTGGTGGTGAGAGAAAGCCTCAGATAACACTGAAGGATGCTGCCTGTTTCTTACGAGTGTGGAGCTAGTCTGTCCCCTGTGGTGCACTCTGGATAGTGCGCGAGCATGAACAGAATGGCATGGCAATCATTGGCAGCCAAACAACTACTGTGTAATAGCACCTTGGTCTCCTGGCTAAATGTAACATCGGCACACACTACATAAATAAACTTTAAACTGAATTACAGTATCAAAGGGCATCCTGAATATGAACAACTTTCTTAGTTCTACGCAATTTTCTGCTAAACCAGGAAACATGATTTAAACATTAAAAAAAACAAAAAAAAACCAGCTAAGAAAACCTACTTTTAAAGAATTTCAACTTTAAAATCCACAGCGGATGCTCAGAACAATAGATACAAAATACCCCCTCCCGTTTCAAGGATATCCTTTGGAGACCCCTTAGGAATTTTTTTGGTCTAATAACATCATGCCACAGCAAGAAGAGCACTCACAGTTGTGAAGCTTAATGCCTTATCCTTGGGTGTTGATGGAGAGAAAATTTAATAATGTGGAGCATTTCGTTGTTTGTTCAGATGCTGTTATTGAGTCAGTAGCACACATCTTATTTTGCTACCTCCTTTATTGTGCTCAGGATATTAAGTCATATCTCTGTTTCTCATCCAGGTGCATGAATTGATCAGAAATGGAAGCTGCTCACTTCCTACTCCCATATTTTTTTTGGCAAGCAATTCCAGGAATGCAATGAAGTTTGACAATCACTATTATTATTAGGCAGATTTGGGTGAGAAATACCATATTTTTCGGAGTATAAGACGCACCTTTTTCCTCCCTAAAAGTGGCTGAAAATTTGGGTGCGTCTTATACTTCAAATGTAGCTTTTTTTTCCAGCCCTAACTAGGTGCTAACAGATCTTCCCAGCTCTTACCTTGCAGGCTTTTTCATTGTTACTCTCTCCAAAGAATGTTTTTCCAGCCCTAAGTCTTTGCAGGTTTTTTTTTCATTGCTCTACTTGCTCCAAAGAAGTTGTTTTCTAGCCCTAACCAGGTGCTAACGATCTTCCCAGCTCTTACTGGCTTGCAGGCTCTTTCATTGTTATTCTCTCAGAAGAAGGTTTTTTTAAGTCCTAACCAGGGGATAAAATAATGTGCTGAAGCTGACCAGACTAAGGATGCTAGCCAGATGAATACCTGGTAGGCAGATTGTTTTCCCCAATTTTCCTCCCCAAAAACTAAGGTGCGTCTTATATTCTGGTGCATCTTATACTCCTAAAAATACGGTATCTAATTACTTTTTATAGCTTTTCTTATAAATTGATCTTGTATTTCCTTCTTCTCCTCCTCCTCCTCCTCCTCCTCCTCCTCCTCCTCCTCCTCCTCCTCCTCCTCCTCCTCTTCCTCCTCCTCCTCCTCCTCCTCCTCCTCCTCCTCCTCCTCCTCTAACCAGGAATCAGGAGAGGAAGGAGAGGGAAAATGATCTCAAAAAAGCTGGTTTGCATTTCCAGAAGTGAAGGCTACATCTAACTATTTATTATGTAGATGAGAAGTTTAACAGGGTTATAGTATGGAATCAGCTTTCTTGGTTGATATTTTTTAAAATATATATGAGGAGGAAAAGAGACAGCAAAGCTTTTATATACTGCCTCTGTTCCTCTTCGTGTAAAATAATATCAACCAAGCAAGCTGATTACCATCAATCCTCCATCTATTGGCTGGCTCAGGAGGGTATTGCGGTAAATAGTATTAAAAATCAGCAAATAAATTGAGGATGGATGTTACTCTGATGCCCTGTTATCTGAGGGACAGATTTTGTTCATAAATTTGGTCAGTCCTTGGTGATCTTTCTTTATGATGTCTCTTGTCTTCAGTGTCATTTAATATCTTTATGTGGTAAAAAAAAGTAATGTGAGTATAGATGATGGCCTTGACAACAGGGAAAAGATTTGTTACCAAGGCAACAATTAGATAAACATGGCTTGAGCCCAGACCAAGAAAATGGTTTATGAAAATGCCTCAGACATCCCCTTATTCCCAATTCAGATGAAGGTACAAGAGGGAGGAAGAAAAGCACATAATCAGTCATGCAAGATTCTGATAACAGTAGCTGTTCTAATAAAGATAGCTTTAGGTGTACTTGCTGTCTGTGTCAGTCTCTTAGTCTTATCTACTTAATAGGGAGTCACCTATATGCTGCTGACACCCTGTTCTAACATCACAAAATGTCACACGTAAGCTAAACCAGGTCTTTAAAGAAAGAGTAGACTAAATAGGAATTGATAAACTGACACAGATGGTTTCTATATCTGGGAATCAGAAATATTCCCAGCCTGCTCCAATTCTACTGAGGAAAGAGATTACAGTTCAGGAATGCCACAGGATCCATCCTTTTCAGAAGCCTATGGCAATGAACTTTGATTATATTTTTATCCTGATTTATATTTATTGTAAATTGCTTCAGAAATAATATACAAGGAACAGTTTATAAATATTTTAAATGTCAGCCACTAGTATATTATTAGTATATTATTTGTATATGATTGTACCTATTGGGTACATAATAGGTGAGCCAAGGTGGTGCAGCAGTTAGAGTGCAGTACTGCAGGCTACTTTAGCTGACTGTGATCAGAAGTTCAGCTGTTCAAATCTCACCGGCTCAGAGTTGACTCAGCCTTCCATCCTTCCGAGGTAGGTAAAACCCAGATTGTTGGGGGCAATGTAAATATACATTGCTTAATGGTGTAAACCGCTTAGAGAGTGCTTGCACTATGAGGCGGTATATACGTCTCACAAATAAATAAATAAATAAATAAATAAATAAATAAATAAATAAATAAATAAATAAATAAATAAATAAATAAATAAATAAATAAATAAATAAATAAATAAATAAATAAATATCTCAACTCCTCTGCAATGTAAAGCCTTCACATTTGCTGATTTTCCACCTGTATGTTTCTACATATTATACTTCAATCACTATTGAAAAAGTTTTGTCCTCCAAGGCAATTGCACTGTGTCCCTGTAAAACAGGGGCTCCCAACCATCGCTCCGTGGACCAGTATTGGTCTGTGGCCTCTTGGGAACCAGGTCGCGCAAGTGGTGGGCAAGCATGGAATGCTTCATTTACTCATGCACAGGATCTAAATTCTGCATGTGAAACCAGTCCGCCTGCTTCCACCAAGGCCGCCACTGCCAGATGTCCATGGAGTGGACCACTGCTCTAAAAACTTGTTGTCAAGGGTTTCTTTAGTATAATGTTCAGTTTCAATATTTTCTATGCATAAACATTTTCTTAACCTTGATTAAAATGAGCACAGACTGAGCTGAACCTTGAGGTTCAACTAGATCCCAGAATTTTGACATTTAAAGTTGGATTCTGTATGCATAAAATATGTGTAAAATATAACTGTAATCATCCATTACCAGCTCCATTATTTTTCACTCAACATGAGTTAGGGTATGAGAATGTCACAATATCGAATATCATAACTCATCACATGTAGACATGACACGGAGCATTGTGCAAACCTGTCATAACCTTTTATTGGCTTCCTTTTTAAAAAAAAACTGAGCCAAAAGTAGTTTCAAACAGAGTCAACTGAAATAGTAATTTTCAAATTGAATAGTGAAAGTACTGTAGAGAATAAATTAAAAGAATTTTTTTTTGCAAAAAAACAAACCCCATCCAATTTTGAAAAACATGTTGGCTCCAGATGATTGTGCTAATAGCCAGTCAACTGCTGGAACATAACTTTGTTCCAGGAAATGAGACAGAGAATAGTGAGGGGATACCAAATCAGTCCTATGAGCATCATGATGGCCTAGAGATGGAGCTTTCACCTCACAATCAGGGTGCTCTGAGTTCGATCTGAAGTAGCAGCAGATATTTCTCTCTCTGGGCACAATGAGTAATCATCTGCTGTGAACTCTTTATAGGCATCAGGAAGGGCATCAAGCCAGTAAATTCTCAGCTCCAATTAGTCACTCTGACCCCCACCCCTGAAGTAAGGGATTGCAGGGTCATTAAAAGAAAAGAAAAAAAACCCAAATCAGTCCTCCAGATACACTATGACTTATTCAAACCAATCCATGGGTAGAATCCAACAAATGGTCTACCAGATTTATTGATTGATTGATTGATTGATATTTATTTATTTATTTATTGATTGATTGATTGATTGATTGATTGATTGATTGATTGATTGATTGATTGATTGATTGATTTATTTATTTATTTATTTATTTATTTATTTATTTATTTATTTATTTATTTATTTATTTATTTATTTGGGAATTCTTCTATGCCGCCCTACTCCCTAAGGACTCAGGGCGGCGTACAGCATTTTAAAGAACACCAAACAATAAAAACATTTAAAAACAATTTTAAAAAAAGTTAAAAAGAAAAACATACGACACCATACATACATGGGGGAGACCTCAGATGTAAAATTGTCTCAGAACCCTGCCTGCAGGAAGAGCCATGTCTTAGGGTGCATTAGGGATGCAGATGCATTAGGGATCAGAATCACCATTCAAAGAAACAGTTCCTGGGCAAAGTTCCAAGTCTCTACCATTCAGCACAGATTAGATTATTTATTTATTTATTTATTTATTTATTTATTTATTTATTTATTTATTTATTTATTTATTTATTTATTTATTTATTTATTTATTTAGTGCTCTTATATGCTGCCCTACTCCCTGGGGACTCAGGGCGGCGAAGATTCCCTGTGTCAGGAACACTCATACATTTAAACAAGTTAATACAATGTTGAATGTTGAATGTTAATGCAATGTTGAATGTATCTTTTACTGTCCTCTGTTTATTTCCATCTTAATATTGATTACCTTTGGTTCATCACACCCAGACATGAAGTGTTGCCCTTATATGAAGAGAGTCATTTATTTTTAATCTCATGTAGATTTCATAAGTGGAGTGCCTCTTACAATCCTGTAAATAGTTATCAGGACCAAGACAAGGATAACATCCAGCCACCAGGAATATATAGAAGAAACTTAGTTAGAAATAAGTAATCACAATTATCCAGGATAGTTATGGTCTGACTATCTAAGAAATTGACACTGTTAGTAGAAATCTCTTTAGATTTTAAGACCTATAGGAGAAGCTTTCTGGATTCTGTCATCTAATGGTTATCTATCTCATATGTGAATGAGAAGAAGTATCTTCTTTTCATTGGTCCCAAACTAGACATTCCATAATTTAATTCTTACTTTAGCAGCATTAAAAAACCAAGCAAAATGTATTATGTTTCCTTTGCTTTAAATTGTTATAGTTTTGCAGTTTGTACCTTAATAGTTGTTAGCCACCTTGAAGAGTGACATGCAAAGAGACAACATCCAGTAAATCCTTAACTATAGCTTAATGCCACCTTGTGGTCAACAAGTCATCAGATGCTAAAATGCCAGCGCCATTGGATTTGAACCTTGAACAAGCATAATAAAAGGACTGGAATATCAAGCAGTAGAAACAAATAAATAGAGTAACACAGTGAAACTGTAGCCAAAAGAAGTCACAAAAATTCAAAGCATAACAGGAATTGTGGCTGGAAAAAAAACATATTTTGAGGACAATCCAGGCAATTGGATTGAAATAGAGGTCAAAACTGAGAAGAAGAAGGGAGAAAAAAACCCAGAAATTGATGGAAGTAAGAAAGTAAACAGAAATGCAAAAATCCTCCACATCACAAAAATACCTTTATAGGGAAGGAAGGTAAGAGTGAAAGAAGAGGCTTTATTAATATAGACTGATCAACTTGAATAGATAGAGTCTCCCTAAGATCAGAAAGTCCATTATTTAGAAGTTTCAACTTGTCCTTCCAAAGCTCATCATTGAGGAAACGTCTTCATGTTGGAACCCCTGGTAAAAGTAAAAATGCATTCTTTCAAACTGCAGGAACAGGAAATTTAAAAAAAGCCACGTTTCAACCTCGGGAAATGTAGTAAAGTGAACAATGAAGAAGGAAAAAAAAACACATTCTCTGATGGAATGACAAAAAGGAAAAAAAAGGAACAGTTTGCTTTGAAATTGTTTTTATTGTTACCACAAAAATAACAGCACTTTCCTTCCTCTCTCACCATCATTACTGTCATCAGTTCTAGTCTCACACAGAAGTCCTTCAATCCCACAAGTAAATGCTAAGCTTTTTCAGAAAAAGCTCAGCATTTGAATCAAGGCAGGGATGGTGTGGAAAGAGAGAAGACAACTTCTCCCATTTTAACAGAATAATAGAATAAAAGGAGATACTATACCATTCCAGACAAGTGTCTGTCCAGTCTCTTCTTAAAAGCTCCAGTACTGGAGCATCTCCAGCTACTGAAGACAAGCCATTCCACTGATTAATTGTTTTCATTGTCAAGAAATTTCTCCTTAGTTCTACGTTGTTTCTCTCCTTGGTTAGTTTCCATCCATTGTTTCTTGCCTTCCCTTTTGGTGCTTTGGAAAATAGGTATTTGAGGGGCTGCCATCTTCTTTGTGGCAGCCCTTCAAATATTGGAACACTGCTCTCATGTCAGTCCTCATCCTTCTTTTCACTAGAAATTTTTATAGAATTTTTATCTCCTGTAATAACGTTTATCCAATCTGAAAATATCTTTGGATTCCAGCATGAAGCTTATTATTTTTAAGAGTGTGTCCCTGAAATTTAAATTTTTAAGATTGTGTCCCTGAAATGACTTCCGGTAAGATGGAGACCAAGGGAGACGCCTAGCCACTTCGCTGGATAGTAATAGGGAAAATACCAAAAATCTTTGGATTAGAGACAAGATTAGAAACAACTAAACTAAGAAAACAGAATTAGATTAAGTATTAATCTAATTAATTAATCTACTTAACTCCTAAGTATTAATGTAATAATAATTAGGGTCTAGGACCAGCGGAACCATATTTAAAAAACAAAAAACGATAAACTACGAGGAAGTTGAAGCCATCTGAGAAAAAGGCCAGTGAAAACTGAGACTACCTTGCTGACACCTTCCAAACGCCAGAGTCTGAATACTCCGACATGATATTTCACGAGACGAGTACTACACTCCTCCATTCGCAACCTTATTCCACCAGACTCGAAATTTTAGGCCTAGAAAATCTAGAACTACGCCGCCTTCGATCTGACCTTAGTGTAGCACACAAAATTATCTGCTACAGTGTCCTACCTGTCAATGACTACTTCAGCTTCAACTGAAATAATACATAATGGCTAATATGGCCATCCAAGTTCAAATGTACAATTCCAAGCGGTGTAAACACATTATGACATATAAAACTTCAGCTTCAACCGCAACAACACACGAGCACGCAATAAATACAAACGTAATGTAAACCGCTTCAAACTTGATTGAAAAAAATTCGACTTCAGCAACAGAGTTGTCAATGCCTGGAATATATTACCCGACTCTGTAGTTTCTTCCCCAAACCCCCAAATCTTTAACCTTAAACTGTCTACCATTGACCTCACCCCATTCCTAAGAGGTCTGTAAGGGGCGTGCATAAGTGCACCAGCATGCCTACCGTCCCTGTCCTAAAGTCCATGTATTCGAAAAATATCATGTACTCAAAACCATGTTTATACTTATTATACAATCAGATTAATGTTGATACTTTACCTGTTATCATATACATGCTTGACAAATAAAATAAATAAAAAATAAAATAAATTAGAAGGAAAATCATTCATTTCAATTGTCTCCCCATCCAGCAAATTTAAACAGATATATTGAACTTCTGATTGCCTTAATATCCTTGTCTGAAGGGAAGGGAGAAGAAAAAAACCCCTCCTAAGATCATTGTGGTTTTAAAAAAAAATATACAAGTGGTTTGAAACATAAACACTGAATTTCTGGCAAAGAGTGTTCAACTGCTGGTTTAAAAGGAAAGGTACAATGGCAAAATGAACCAAATGTTTCAGTTCTTTTTTATCTTAAAAAGAGGAGTTCTCGAGAAAAGAGAAGAGGGAGGGAGAATAATACTTTCACACGAGAAAGAAAGACTGAAGACTTTTTTTTTAAAAAAAAAAATCATAACCAGCTATTATATTTGCAATGTGCTGTGCTGTGACACAATAGATAGCAGCCCGAAATGCCTCTGAAACAGCGTGCAAGGTTTTATCTAAAATGAAGGAAAAAGGTATCACAGCTTCAGACATTTTTGTTTCATTTGCAAAAAAAAAATGTTCATAGGAAATGCCATGGTAACAACACCATATGCATTTTGCCTTTTTTTTTTTACACTTCTTGTCCCTCTTATTATCTTTTTTATGATTTCCCCCCCACTTCCCCACCCACAAATATATATATATATATATATATATATATATATATATATATATATATATATATATATATATATATATATATATATATATATATATATATATATATATATATATATATATATATATATATATATATATATTAAGGAGCTCTGTTCTCCTAATATAAAAGTTTGACTTGGAAACTCAGAAAGTACTTTGGGCTAAGTGTTAAAGTGCTTTGATGAAGAGCGTGCTGGATTTAAATCAAAGAAAGTAGGCTTAGTTCCCTATAGAGCTGTGATACTTTCAGAGAGACCTCAGGTCAATTACCTCCTCTTGATCTTCTGTACTTCACATAGTCGTTTCGCAGCTATTGTAAAACTCATTCATATGTGATGCATCAAAACTGTTGTCTTGCAGACTGCAGTGTTTTGCCAGTTGGATTACTATAACGCAACGTTTAATCCTTACACCAATGATGTGGGCAAGTTCATTTTGAGAACATTAAAATACTCTGTCCCCTAAAAAGATTTCAGTGACATTTGTTGACACAATACTTATTTTTGGTAGTATGTTTTGAGGTATTTTCTCTTTTTGCAAAAAATCAGAATATATATTTAGCTACTATTAACGCATCTTTTTGACATGAGTCAGAAGCTTCCTAAATTCCTGCAAAAGAGCCAACATAAACCTTCTATAGGAGATGGATGACCAGGCTGACAGAGGGAGGGGTAAAATGTGTTATCAGTCTCTAGTTCACATCCATAAGAAATTTAAGTGCAGACCACCTTGAATTCCATTGACTATTATCTACTGCCAATTTGCTTCTACTATTAACTCTTATCTACCACCAATTTGCTTGTATCATTAGTAGTTCAGATTCTTGTAGAGAGCTTAAGCTTGCAATAAATCTTTGTACCCATTTGAACTACCTGGATCTTCTGATTTCCCTGGCATTTGACACCTTCTTCTTCATCTTTCCTTCCTCTTTTCGAGTGTCGAGGGAACAACATAAACTTTAATCACCTTAAATGGAATTTTCATATGATCACTGGATTTTCTTTGGCCCTTTGAAGCTTCAGAAAAAAATAAGTGCAGCTGCTGGTTGCAAAAAGATTGCCAACCCATGTAATAAATGACCAGCTACATATTCTATGCCAGTGGTTCCCAACCTGTGGTAAGTGTACCACTAGTGGTACGCGAGGGCCTTCCAGGTGGTACGCGAACACTTTCGGGGTCATGAACGATTTTTAGTTAGTTATTTTTTACTTCACAAAAATGTTTACTGCCTAACACAAGATAATCTGGCAACGATTTGCAACTGTTGCCACACGCCACCCACCTGGTCCCAGCGGCCCGAGAATCCAGTTGCTGGATGCGCGGGGTCAAAAAAGGAACGGTACAATTATGGAAATAAAGTGATATCTGATTGAATTTAGTTTCTCTGGAACCAGGTGGTACGCGGCGACTGTACGGGACCTCCAAGTGGTACTCGATCACAAAAAGGTTGGGAACCACTGTTCTATGCTATGAATAACTTGGGAAAAGTTGTAAGAGAAGTACCTCATTTAGCAAATTTGCTTCTTGCCTTGTTTGGTGTGAAATAATACTAAGGCTAATATTAATCATAATTTGCATGCCGCCAAGTATTTTCACCAGAATCTTAAAGAAATGTATTAGAAAAACTCATTTCACCAGATATAGTTACGTCCAGTTTCACATCTCTCTCTCTCTCTCTCTCTCTCTCTCTCCCTCCCTCCCTCCCTCCCTCCCTCCCTCCCTCCCTCCCTCTCTCTCTCTCTCTCTCTCTCTCTCTCTCATATTTGTATTGTGACTATTTAGTATTATCTCTTGATTTCAAAGACTTCTGTGAGATACATCAAAAGGGGGGGAAAACCCACATTTCGAACAACATTAATTCCATGGGGAAGACCCTTGGTATCATTAAAAAGTTATTTCATTAATAAAACAATGTTTTATAAATATCAGATTCAGTTACTTTGATTCAAAGGTTTGCATCGGGGTAAACCTCTAATATTTCCAAATTTATCATATATTTTTCTTTTACCCTCTGCCATTTTCCTTTTCTCTCTAGATTCCTGCCGTTTTGGTTTATTTTCCCCTTTAAAGAAACGCAGTCATGAATGACCAGATTTCAAAAGTCTAAAGGGACCTGAACCTGGAAGAAACTCAATATTTTGGACAGAGTGTAAACATTTCCAACAGCTCTATGAAATATTTTTCCCATTATTTATTTATAGTGGTACTGGAAAACTTTATGTACGATCAATAGTTACATGTTGTCTGCTTGCTTGCTTTTCTACTTATGACCAGATTTTTTTTTAAACAAATTCTTCCCAGCATTTTCCTGCAAGTGCAAGATCTGCTGTATTTTTTTTGTTCCAGCTCAACCAAGCGTTTATTCATCTGTTGTGACAGGAATTGACCAACCGTCTTGTCGCCCAAACCTGACATTGTGGGCTGACAGAGAGTGGCTGCAACCCAAAATCATCCACCAGCTTTCATGCCTAAGGCAGGACTAGAACTTGAAGCCTTCTGGTTTCTAACTGGGTGCCTTAACCAGTAGACCAAACTGGCTCTCCATTTATGATCAGAAATCTCATTCTTACTATAATCATAACATTTTTGCCTTATTTAAATATAAATAAATTCATACATTAATGTAATAACATTTTCTCAGTTTATGACTACATATTATATTTCAGGTGCCAAGCATACTTTTTGGACATTAACATATATTTGCTCTCCACAATTATTTTTAAATGGCTTTAGACATTTAGATTGATTCTCATAATGATCCTGAATTTCCAGGATCTCCAACAATCAAGTTGTCTTCAGGTGTCAACTCACCTGACCTTTCTTTTTGACATTCAACACTTTCCAAGGCTATTGTTTCTCTTTCTGACAGCTTCAACCGCAGTAAATTGATGTATAAAACAAGTTATAAAGTCACAAGCAAAAAGACAGTACAGTAATGGTATATTTCATGCTGCTGCAGTCTACCACACTAGTCCTCATGAACCGAATGATTCACTGAACCTAAAAATCATTTTTTTTTAACAAAGAGGAACATATTGGTCAGACAGACCAGAGATTTGGTTGCCGATGGCATTCCCTTGACTTTCAAAACACTGGCTAAAGACTCATGTGACATCACAAATTATATAAAACATCTTAGTTTTATAATCCTACAAACAAAATGCACTCTCTTTACACGTTCTAAACATTTTGATCAATAGTAAATGGAAGTGCCTTTTACCTTTTAGCATACATTTAAGAATTATCCAAGGCCCAATACAAGCTTTAGAAAAGCAAAGCAAGCATTTGAATCAAGAAAACCAGGCTTTCTGATTGATAATCTTTTCTGTGGGAATTTAGCAGGATTAATAAGAAGCCTGTTTTATGTTTACCTAGGAGTGAAACCAATTTTCCCACTTGTGGTATTGCTTGGCCCTTGACACATTTATTTTCATGTTATATGTGTTTCCAACAGTCTCTTCTGGCCATTTCTCTACCATGTAATCAGTAATATGAACTAACAAATACAAAACGTTTCTTGATGTTTTAATCCTTTCTTTAAAAAATTACTACATGAACCATCCTGAAACTATTAAGAAGCATGTCTATATTTACATATCTTTAGTTATACATATAAGCCAGGGGTGGGCTGCTGGTAGGGGTTCGGGAGAACCTCTAGCTAAAATTCTGTACAGTTCAGAGAACCCACAAATCCCACCCCGTCCCTGCCAGGAGTCCCCATGCGGCCCATTTTGGATGCTGGTAGGGCAGCATGGAGCGCACATGGAGGCTCAGGGAGGGCGAAAAACGGGCCTACTGGAAGTTCGGGAAGGCCAGAAACGGGCCTGTTTCCAGCCTCCAGAGGGCCTCCGGAGCCTGGGGAGGCCATTTTCACCCTCCCGGAGGCTCGAGGAAAGCCTCTGGAACCCCAGGGAGGGCAAAAATGCTCCTCCCGCCATGGTGCAGGAGGCTGACTAGGCCATGCCCACCATGGCCATTGCCTACCCAGCAACCGGGCAGAGAACCCCTTGCTAAAATTTTTGAAGCCAACCCCTGATATAAGCATGCATTCAGTCTTAACTGAGCTGTTTTTTAATGATGCATTTATCAGATTCTATTGCTTTATTGTAGCATCTTATTATACTGATTCAAAAAGTAATAATGTTTTCTCATTTCTCCACGACCTCAAGTCTAGCTTGTTATCCACATTATCAAGCCAGTTCTGCAATTGTCAAATTGATGAGGTGATCTTTAGAGGCATTTCAGCATGTGGGAGAACAAGTTAGGGGCCATGGGCTCAATAGAAGTCTTTTTTTTTCTAAAAAGAAAAATATGAATTATACATACCGTATAGTGGGCAATTCAGCAAAATTTTGTAGTTCCATGAAAATTGTCCCCAAATAAATAAAGGGCATGTTCAATCTCTGATCAAGTTGGGTAAATAGCAAAGAGCTGTTATATTAAATCATTTTGAAGTCTTGCATAGAATGGACAAGAAAGTAGGGCATGATCTTCAGGAACACATTTGTTCTACTCTTAGAATATTAGATTTTTCCCAATAACATGGAAGGCAATGTTTATTAAGCCAGGCAGATGGCTTCCCAACACCTATCATAAATGATATTTGCCAGTGTGGAGGGTTGTAAACAGGTTCTCTTATTAATCCTGCATCTATGGGGAGGAAGACAAGATCTGTAGCGTGACAATACAGCAAGAGGTCAGGTATTTCAGTTTTTCTTCACCATTCCTTCCCAACTTTTGTTATTGGAAATTTAAAATAATTTGTGTCTTTTGCTCTTACAAAGACTTGCAGAAGCATTGATATGAGCATCATTCATTTATTGATCAAAAACCCACAAGCTACACCAAAAATTTGGCTATACTGTTGAAAGTTGCATATCAGTCATGATACTGATGTTTAAAATAATTGAGTTGCCATATTAAAATTTATTTATTTATTTTATTTATTTTATTTGGTCATTTTTATATGCCGCCCAATTCCCGTAGGACTCAGGGCGGCGTACAACATAATACAACAACAATTTATAAAAACAATACCAATAATTAAAAAGTACAAAAATTAAAAATTAAAAAAAACAAACCATCATTCAAATATGGGGGATTGATCTTAATTTCCCCCCGCCTGCAGTAAGAGCTATGTTTTCACGGCTTTACGGAAGGCCAGTAGGGTGGGGGTAATCTGTATCTCTGGAGGGAGCTGGTTCCAGAGAGACGGAGCTCCCACAGAGAAGGCCCTCCCCCGTGGTCCCACCAACCGACATTGTTTGGTTGATGGGACCTGGAGGAGACCACCTCCCTAACCGGTCGTATGCGGTAGGATGCGGTCCCGAAGGTAACCTGGCCCTGAGCCATGTAGGGCTTTAAAGGTTAAAACCAACACCTTAAATTGCATCCAGAGACTAATGGGCAACCAATGCAGCTGGTGAAGAATAGGTGTTATGTGGGTGTATCTTGGCACACTCACTACGGCTCGCGCAGCTGCATTTTGCACCAGTTGCAGTCTTTGGATGGGTATTATGTTGTCTTTCCCCATTTCAAAAGGAATACAAAGTATTCTAAGTGTAGCCTCACTAACGCAGTACAGAGCAGTACTCTCTCGCCTCACTTCTTTTGATCTTGATACTCAGCCCCGATGGCTCAGTGGTTAGAATGCTGTATTGCAGGCAAACTCTGCCCAGAGCCTGGAATTAGATCCTGATGGGGCTCAAGGTTGACTCAGCCTTCCATCCTTCTGAGGTCAGTTCTAATAATTCAGCATAAGATTTGAATTATTAATACACAACATGCACAAGTACAGTAGAACCTCTGGTCACAAACGCTTCTGACCATGACCAAATCGGGTTCCGACCAAAAAATGCACATTTTTTTTCACAGCAGATTTCCCCTTCTGTGTCATTTTTTTTTTTTTTTTGGTAAGCGACAAATTTCCAAAATTAGGTTCGGGTCACAACCAAATTGGTTTGTGACCAAAGTTATGGAACAAATTATGATTGTGACCAGAGGTCACCAATAATTCCATAATTTATTTTTAGAGTGTTAGTGGTAACTTGCTATGTTCCAAATAACACACACACACACACACACACACACACACACATACACACACACACACGCAGACACACACACTATTTAGAACATAGCAAGTAGTCACACTGTGCTGTTGCCGCACAACCCAAAGCAATCCACCCTTGGACTAATTTCTGCAAGACCTGCTTTGGATAGTGGATAGTGAATGGATAGTGAAAATGTTATGAAAGTGTTCATGGAATTAGTAACCATTGGTAACCATGCTCCAAGTCAAAACTGGAAGCTAAGAACTTTCTTCCAATATCCATCAGCTTGGCCAGCTCCTGATTTATTTATTTATTTTTGTTATTGTTGTTTGTGTATTTTGACATACAAGTGAAACTATATACATATATGGTTCAATTTAATTTGCCTCGTATTTTTTCATGAGCTACAAAATTGATTGTACTGATTGTAAGAATATTTACACACACACACACATACACACACACACACACACACACACACACACACACACACACACACACACACACACACACACACACACTATTTGGAACATAGCAAGTAGTCACACTGTGCTGTTGTCGCACAACCCAAAGCAATCCACCCTTGGACTAAATTCTGCAACACCTGCTTTGGATAGTGGATAGTGAATGGATAGTGAAAATTTTATGAAAGTGTTTATGGAATTAGTAACCATTTAATTATTTTCTTGACAGCTCATATTTATAAGAGCCTTTGTAAATGTATCACTCCATGAAATGAATCACTGAACTATTGTCCTCTGATCTTGTTTAATATGCTATTTCAAGGATACAGTAGACTTATCCAAACATTTAGATTTAAATAAAGTTGGTGCTTTGCTTGTGCTTCAGTCTTCCAAGCAGTGATCTTTGGAGTGGTTTTTTTTAAAATCCTTGTCCTTTAAAATTACTTTCTCTCTCTCTTATTAAATTGATCCAACTGCTGGGCTTGCATGCAACAAATGGAAACATTCCAACTCACTTCTCCAACACCTATTCACACCCAAATGGATTATTTGATTGAGCTTGCACACAGTTGGCTTCCAGTTTGATTAGCAGAACTGCAAACCAAACCAAACCAAACCAAACCACTTCTTAATGGGATTCGTTGGTGTCCAGAATGCCACCAATGAATCCCAAGCTGGAAGGGTACAGGAATGTCAGCAACTCTTGGCAGAAAAGATGTAAACAATGGGAAGGAGGCACTGAAGTAGAACCAGCTCTAGTCACAGGAATTTAGGGGTAACTAAGCTAAGAGATAGTTCTGGTGTTATGGAAGTAAGACTCCTGCACGCTAGAAATTGGTAGAGGTACATTGATCCATTTCTGAGTAGTATTTAATGAGGTGCAAACAAAGGTTAAATTATTCTTAGTAGGGTTTTTTTCTGCATACTTATTTGCCATGTTCTGGATCGGGATTCCCTGTGCACAGTCACTCATGCCCTCGTCACGTGGTGTCTGGACTACTGTAATGCTCTCTACATGGGGCTCCCCATGAAGAGCACCCGAAGCTCCAGCTGGTCCAGAATGCAGCCGTGCGGGTGGTTTCAGGGGCTAATTGGCGCTCCCATATAACACCCCTCCTGCATGAGCTGCAATGGCTTCCGGTGGTCTACCGGGTGCACTTCAAGGTGCTTGTTACCTTTAAAGCGCTCCATGGCATTTGACCTAGGTATCTCCGAGACCGCCTGCTGCCACAAACTGCCTCCCATCGACCAGTGCGCTCCCACAGAGAGGGCCTCCTCGGGGTGCCATCAGCCAAGCAGTGTAGGCTGGTGACACCCAGGGGGAGGGCCTTCTCTGTGGGGGTACCCACCTCTGGAACCAGCTCCCTCCAGATTTAAGAACCATTCATGACCTGAACACCTTCTGCCGTGCCCTCAAGACGTACTATTTTTATCAAGCCGGGCTGGCATGAAAAAGTTTTTGGAGTTTTTAAGATTTTACCAAATTTTAATTATATTGTTATATATATAATTAAATATATAATTTAATTATATATTAATAAATAAATAAATAAATAAATAAATAAATAAATAAATAAATAAATAAATAAATAAATAAATAAATAAATATAATATAATATAATATAATATAATATATAATTATATTATATTATATCAGGGCCACATCTAATATTTTCTTTTAAATGTATACATATTTTAATGTTTATATTGTATTTTTACTTGGCTGTTCACCGCCCTGAGTCCCCGGAGAAGGGCGGTATATAAATTTAACTATAAATAAAAATAAAATAAAATGTGCATTGGGTTCATGACTTTTTTTTAAAAAAAAATATTTTTTCACCATCTCCACATAAACATCCATACATATACCCTAGATCATATCAAAATATATATAGTCAGTAAGAGTCAGGAAGTCATTAGCCCTGGTCAGGAACTAGTACAAAAATTTGTAAACTTCATTCAAGTGATGGTGAAAGCATCATCATTTTTAAGTAGGATTTCATCTGGTACCAATAAAGGGGAATATTTGTAGTGCAGGTTTGAAATGAGGGGTCCTTGGTTCTCTCTGAGCTTGGTTGTTTTCTTGGAGACATTTCATTACTCAAACTAGGTAACATCATCAGACAGCACCAAGGACCCCTCATGTCAACAGGGTCTCCCAATTGAAGATGGAGAGGACAAAGAAAATCAGCAAGGAAAGAAATGCTGGTATTGCTTGGGTAAGTGTGATGGATCAAGGTGCAAACTCAGAAGCAAATAGAAGAAGCAAATTCTGCTCTCTTTACAAAGGAACAGTCCAGCAAGTTGTTTTTCCTGAAATCACAATAGTTGCCCAATTTCCTAACTTATTCTTATTTACTTATTGTTATACAATTTTACTTCTTCTTGTTTCCATATCTCAGGGGTGTCAAACTTGTGGCCCGTGGGCCAGATGTGTCATGTGCTGGCCCCGTCCTGCTTGGTATAGCGAAGGGGGGAAAAGTCCTGATACATCACATGATGCCGCCATGACGATGCAAGTTTGACACCCCTGCCATATCTGGAAATTTATTTATTTATTTATTTATTTATTTATTTATTTATTTATTTATTTATTTATTTATTTATTTATTTATTTATTTATTTATTTATTTATTTGTCAGACATGTAAAGTAGTAATTTGTATAAACATAAGTAAAAAGTAACGATAAAAGAGGACAGTAGGACAGTAGGACAGGGACGGTAGGCAAGCTGGTGTGCTTATGCACGCCCCTTACAGACCTCTTAGAAATGAGGAGAGGTCGACTGTAGACAGTCTAAGGTTAAAGTTTTGGGGATTTGGGGAAGAAACCACAGAGTCAGGTAGTGCATTCCAGGCATTGATCACTCTGTTGCTAAAGTCGTATTTTCTGCAGTCGAGTTTGGAGCGCTTTACATTTAGTTTGAATCTATTACGTGCTCGTGTATTGTTGCGGTTGAAGCTGAAGTAGTCATTAACAGGAAGGGCATTTTGGTATATGATTTTATGAACTACATTTAGATCAGATCGGAGGTGACGTAGTTGTAAATTATCTAATCCCAGTATTTCAAGTCTGGTGGAATAAGGTATTTTGTTGTGAGCAGGGGAGTGAAGGACTCTTCGTGTGAAATATTTCTGGACTCTCTCGATTGTATTTATGTCTGATATGCAGTGCGGGTTCCAGACAGGTGAGCTGTATTCCAGAATTGGTCTAACAAATGTTTTGTATGCTCTGGTTAGTAATGTTGCCAGAGAAGAAGCTACACAAGAAATGGTGTGGATAGTCTTGCAGTTTCTTAATTTTATGCAACCCTCAGATAGACTACCCTGAGGGTTGCATACTAAATTCATATTAGTCACAAAATATTTATGATGTTTAAGAAAAAAATGCCATGTTGGACCTGCAGAGCCAAATTATATATATTTTGCTTTAACACACATGTTGGCATGGTCACTTTTAGCTTCTATTTGAATTTTTATATTGTTTCTTGGGGGGGGGGGAATTAAACATTCTTTTTTTAAAAAAATACTGCTAATGAAGAAAACTGGAAAAGAGAGGAAGAAAAGGTAAAATTGTTTAACCAGCTTTTTCTTTGCAAATTATATATGATCAAAAGGAGAAACTGCAGTTGCTTCTGTGCATATATCACACCTGAAGAATGATGTAGTTCCTACTAATCTTCATCCACCACTACGAAGCTGTTCTGTCTTCTAAAATGTGCATAATTATGTTATTTAATTCTGAAATTTATTACTCATCTGTAATAGCTGCTGTCATAGTAAAATATCAATATGCAAGTCCCTTAAAAATACAAAAAAAGCAGTGAAACAATTAAGACAAATGACAAAGAACACATTAAAAACACCAGAAACAAAATCTATCAAAAGACACCATTATAGAAAAGTAAAATCCAAAGGTTTAAGAGAATTTAGGAGAGAGAGAGAGAGAAAAAACAACATTTTGCATAAGACCAAAAGAAAATAAGCAGCGGTCATGATTCTCTAAGGAGAATTTCCCTCCACCACCAAATCTGAGATTATATAGGGAACAAGCAAAACAGAGAAAAAGACTTCAGACATTCATGAACCGGGGTGGGTTCTGGCTTACCTCGCTGCTGGTTTGCTTCCTGACGTGCTGCGCGGATGCGTGCGCAGTGCTAAAAACCCAGCTTCTGCACATGCAGAAGCAAAAAACAAAATGGAGGTGCCTATGATGCCACTGAGACAGCCAGTTCAGGGGCGTGGCAGACCTGGGTCGCTGCCAGTTCTAGCGACCCAGGCCGCCAAGTTACTACCGGTTCTATAGAACTGGTCCGAACCGGTCAGAACCCACCTCTGTCATGAACCAAAAGTGACTAGAGATGTATGATAGATCAGGCTGCTTTATCAAATTGATGGGCCCCATGTTGGGCCCTCACTTTTGAGCCTTTCCCCCAATACCAGCATGGTGGAGTTGCCCACAAAGCTGCAACCTCAACACAACTGTAAGAGGAGACAGAGGGACAGGAGTTTTGCAGGTTGCAGCAATCTGAGTACAGCAGCCAAATGCAAGAAGAGGGTTTTTTAGTTTTTCTTCTGAAGGAGTGGACAGTCCAGAAGATAGGAAAAGAAATATAGTGGCCCAGCAAGACAAAGCACAATATAAAAAAAAAAAGCTGTAGAATCTCCATATGCTGTCCCTTAACAGAAAAAGAAGAAATTTCTGAAAGAGAGACTTAAGAAAGAACAGGCTTAAGAAAGAAATTTCAAACCATACTAATAATAGTATAGAGTACAGGATATAGGTAATTGCAAAAGAGGTAATAAAGTAATAGGTAATAATAACATATAATACTGTAATGGGGCATTGCCAAGCACTGGGGAAATCAGGAAACCCAGGCAGTTCAAATTAATATAAAGGTTTATTTCATGTTTAAGCTCTTTACAAGAATCTAACCAGGCAAATTGGCAGTAGATAAGAGTCAATGGAATTTAAGGTGGGCTGGCTTTAGATCTCTTGTTGGCGCAAAGGGACTCGAGACTGATAATACATTTGACCCCTCCCTCAGACTCAGCCTGGTCATCTCCTAAAGGTGTAGTATATCAAATAATAATAGTATAAAATATAGTAGTTGTGTTCTGTCCCCACATGCATACAATGAGAACCAAATACAAGATAGACAGTATTAAGTTACTGCTGAACATAAGAATTAATAAATACAAGCAATCTAAATCTCACCAGCGATGCTCTCTGTGTGGGATTTGAGTTTGTCCTTGGATGACCATGTGCCACAGATTAAGATGGATTCTTCTTTGTGCTTCTGCCTTCTACAAATGTTAAAGGAAATGGAGTCTGGTTTCCCAGCATGCACTTGGTTTGAGAGTTCAGGCTGATGGGTAAATAGGTGGGGTCAGCTTCAAACAATATACTTGGTATATGTCTCTCCGGCCACTAAATGGGGCTAGAGAGCAACAACAGTATATAAAGTTATATGCTATGGCATGACAAGTTGTCTTAGTAATTGTAATTGTCATAATTGTCATACTAATACCGGTAGTATTGAGATAGCAACAGGACAGAATATAGGAAGCATCACATATCACTTTTACATGTTGGTTGGTAAACATCTCTATGTATAAAAAAACCACCAGTCCAGGTTCCAATGTTTTTGCATCTGTCTTGAGTCTGAATCAATCTGATTGGTCATGGTTTCAAAAAAAATATGAACCCATAAGGAGGAAAGAGATAGTGGTGGAATTTAAAACCCATCTGATTCATCTGCAACTTCCAGCAGCTGACAATTAAAAGTAGATAAAGAAAATCATATAAACAAAACAAAAATATACTAAAAACCTCACAACCAACTGGAAGGCCGCATCAATATCTCAAAGAAACAAAAACTCACAGAGGGTCCTCAGCTATTTTATCCCCAGGCCTGGGAGAATAAATACGTTTTTTCATCGTTACAAGAAAGTCATTAAAATGGGAGCCAGCAGCAATCTTCTAATCTTTGGAAATAACATTTCCAGCAATGATGCAGAGCATGGGGCCTGAAGTCTTTATTTTTCCCCAGTCACTACAGAACCGTTGATTACACTGTATATAATGTTATATAGCCACCAAACCTTCAAAAACCAACTTAAATTCTTATCCTGTTTAATAAATCACTAGGTCATTAATATCCAGCATCCCCCAGAAACCAAATTATGAGGGTGGGATAACTTTGCTAATTCTGTCTCTGATATACAGGCTTCAGGAAAGATGTCAGTTCAATATACCTGAAAGGCATCACAGTGAAATAATGTGAACTATGCAGAGCCTTAAATCATTACATGTTTGAGGAAGACCAAAGATTATTAAAACAGGACATGTTGCATTGACCATGCCTTTCCAGGTATTCTAGCAAACAACCAACTTATTACTGAACTTCTAAGCAAAGCTTGTCGTCCAATTAAGGTTTTATACAGATCAGTGCCATTAGCATAAAAAGCAACCATGGGAAATGAAACCTAATTGGCCGATTGGTTTTTCTACATAGCTATCGATAGTGAGCTTCATGGGCAATTAAAAGACATCAGGGCTTGAAGATGAGCCAGCCAGCTAGAAAGTCTATTGCTGCTTAGGAGAAAAAAAGACTCTTAATGAACTGGAAGAGGTACAACATTTTCTTCCCCATGTTGCTGGTCAATATGCTACGGACATTGAGGTAGTTTCTCTACTAAAAGTTAAAGATGAAATTTCCTTGTAGGAAACTCTAGATGGTCACAATATTTTGAGCATACAACTGCAGCTTGCAAAAGAGGAACACTATAAATGCAATAAAAATTGGATTAGTTCAATAAGTTACACATAAATCTACCTTTGAAATACGTTTCGAGCTTTAAACTATTTCAAGCTGGGAAGGTGGTTGATTAATGGAACTGTCCAATTGAATAATTATATCTACAGTAGCTCAAAATCAGTGTCTGAGCGCAATTCAAAACGTTAGCTTTGGATTTGGATTAAAAAGTCTATCTCCATATTTGCTAATTCCAGTTTAAGACCGTGTACTGAGCTCTTCTTTCAATTATTCTAATCAAATCAGAGAGAGTCCTTTTCTTAGATATTATTATGAAAATAATCGTGTTTATTTTAAGAGCCCTGGTGATGCAGTGGTTAGATGCAGTACTGCAGGCTACTTCTGCTGACTGCCAGCTGCCTGCAATTTGGCAGTTTGAATCTCACCAGGCTCAAGGTTGACTCAGCCTTCCATCCTTCTGAGGTCGGTAAAATGAGGACCCAGATTGTTGGGGGCAATATGCTGACTCTGTAACCCACTTAGAGAGGGCTGTAAAGCACTAAGGAAGCGGTATATAACTCTAAGTGCTATTGCTATTGCTATCTTCCTGCATATGTTTTTGATTTTTTTTCTCTGACACTGTAAGGAACTAAAAGTTAGAATTAGAAGAATTAGAATAGAAAATGTAGGTGACAGTTTTGAACTTCTAAAGAAGTTGCTCCTATATGGATGAAGGGGATGCATAATTTCATCCCGCTCTTCATTCCAGTTTTCCTTCTAGTCAGGTAGAGATTTTCTATGTATTTCACTATTTCCTTGTTTTTATTTAAAGCATTTCTTAATTTATCATGTGAAACTTCTTGGATTAGAGGGTCCTGGAAAAATATTCCAGGGAATAAGAATATCCATAGGAATTTGCAGCAACCAAGAGTCTTCTGATTGATATATTAGAAACACTGCAGTACAAATAAAAAAATAGTAGAGCATTTATTTCATGGAATATTTATTATTTTTGATCTGCTGAGGATGAAAATTCAAAATTCATAGTCATACAGGCTGACTCTGGGGAAATTTGAAAAATAATTCACTTAGCTGATTTATGTTTCTTCCTGCAGGTTAACATAAAAATACAGACTTTGTGTGGAACCTTTGTTGGCATCTTGGCTTCTTTCCAATATAAGTGAGCAGAGCAAGTGTGACAGACTAATGCCAGGTTAGTAGCACTATGTCCTGCTGGATTTTATCACCCAACTTCTTTGTAGCTGCCATCATTTTCCAACCTCAGGGATGACAAAACCTACACTATCAGTCAGTGGTGAAATCCAAAAATTTTCCCTACCGGTTCTGTGGGCGTGGCTTGGGGTGTGTCGCTTGGTCATGTAACTGGGTGGACGTGGCCAACTTGATTGGTCTCACCCTTAGGAAATTTCTCCTTAGTCCAACTCACAATAAAATAGCACAATAAAATAGCACTGTTCCAAATTATTTTGAACATGCTAATAAAACGGGGAGGTGGTTGGCCTATCAATTAAAAAAGGAAAGAGGAAAAAGAATAATACATCAGCTACAGAATGAAAATGGAACAGTGGAGAGTAATATGCAGTAGAAAAAGGAAATTATACAAGAATTCTTCGAAAGGCTTTATAGATAGGAAGAAATAGTACAGGGGGAAATAAGTAATTATTTGAAGCAGGACAATGCCCTCTCATTGAGAGAAGAAGAAAGGGAAGTATTAAATAAAGAAATAACATTATTCAAACTTAAAGAAGCAATTCAGAAACAAAAAAGGAATAAGACCCCAGGACCAGACAGATTGCCAGGGGAAATTTATAAACATTTAGTAGAATCAGTGGAATTTCTATTATTGGAAATATGCAATGAAGACTTAAGGGAAGCAAAGGTACCAGAATCATGGAAAGAGGCATATATTTACCCTGATCCCTAAAGAAGGGACTGACAATAAAGAAATCAAGAATTATAGAGCAACCTCATTGTTAAATTCAGACTATAAAATATTTATGAACATTATATGGTTAAAAAATACTAAATGAGAAGATACATATAGATCAAAATGGCTTTCTTCATATGAGACAAATTAGGAATAATACTAGAATAATAATTAATATATTGGAATATTATGAGGCACACCCAGAGAGACAAGTGGCCCTTAGCTTCCTGGATGCTTAAAAGGCTTTGACAATGTGAATTGGGAATTTATGGTCCAACAAATTAAAGTCATGAAATTCGGAGACAAATTTGAAAAGATGATTGAGTCGATTTATTCTATGCAAAAGGTGAGGGTAATAATAAATGGAGACACCACAAATTCATTCAAGATAATGAAAGGAGTTAGGCAGGGTTGTCCGCTGTCACCTCTGCTCTTCATCCTGAATCTAGAAATATTATTACAAAGAATTAGACTAAATAGGGAAATAAAAGGAACTAAAATTAAACAGGAAGAATTCAAAGTCCAGGCATTCACTGATGATATGGTATTTGTCATTGAGGACCCATTGGAATCTGGACCGTTATTATTACAAGAGATAGAGAAATATGGAGAGGTTGCAGGCCTCAAAATAAACAAAGCAATGCACTTCTGCCTTATAAGCAGACTGCCCAGGTTCAAATCCCACTACGGGTATGGCTATCTGACAAGAGCAAAATAAGCTCGAAATAGATCTATAATAGTCTCCCTTTATTTTCATTTATCAGCAAAAAATGTTACACACACACACACACACACACACAAACACACACACACACACATGTATGTATGTATATATGTATATGTATGTGTGTGTGTGTGTATATATATATATATATATATATATATATATATATATATGTATGTATGTATGTATGTATGTATGTATGTATGTATGTATGTATGTATGTATGTCTTTGGGTATTCGGGTTTTCTCCCGCGTGAAATTGGAAGTGTCTTGGCGACGTTTCGATGAAGTCTCATTCATCATCTTCAGGCTGGTGTCTTCTGCTTCTGGGAGCAATGTGCCAAGACACTTCCAATTTCACGTGGGAGAAAACCCGAATACCCAAAGACCTACATACAAACACCCGCGAAAAACTCAGAAAACACACACACACACACACACACACACACACACACACACACACACACACACACACACACACACACACACACACACACACACACACACACACATATATATATATATATATATATATATATATATATATATATATATATATATATATATATATATATATATATATATATATGAGAGGGCCATCAGAAACATGAAGTTTACACCAAAAAAATACTACTTTCACTGTATCTCATTGTCACTGCTGTCCTCGGGTGTTAACAATATTCCATTTGTGGAAGGATATGGATGTGTTTGCTCTGACTCTTGCTCTCCTTCCAGCCCCAAACTCTTGACATTGATGAGGAAGGTTGGCAGGGAAGACGGAGCCTTTGGGAGTCCTGAACAAGGCTTTGATTATCAAGAAGGAAAGGAACTGCTGTAGTGTACAAAACAGCATGAAGAAAAATTGTTCCACTTATGAAAGAGCCAGCTTAGTTATTTGTTGCTGGTGGGAAATTCTATACTGGGAGAACAGATCACCCATCATTATTTTTCTGTACCTGAGGAAAATGACTCTGTCTTTGAGACAACTCTGTTAAGGCTTCCATATTTACCAGAAATCTTCTCCCCCCCCCCTCGCTTTTACCTATCACTCATCATAAAAGGAGAGCTGACATTCACAAAAGGTAATAGGCCATTTTCAGCTGCTCTTTGATGTCTGTAACAAAAGACTCTTTCCTTGACATTGAAATGGCAATGTTCAGTCAGAATGGTTGAGAAAGGCACAAACTCATTTCAGATCTCCCTAACTAAGTCATCATCGATAGCGGCCTGATATTGTGCAAGACTCGCAGGGGAGAAATCCTCCCGGTTCACTCTTACCTGTCGGTCGTCACAGAGCCGATGGAGCCGGTGGCGGTTGCGGCGTGGGGCTGCCCCCGCCCGCTGCCCCCGCCCGCCTGGATGCTGCCATTTTAGTTCTTTTGCCCTCTGTGCATGCAGAACACTTTGCGCATGCGCAGAGGGCAAAAGAACTCAAATGGCAGCGTCCAGGTGGGCGGAGGAAGCGGGCGGGGGCAGCCCCGTGCCGCGAACGCCACCAGCTCCATCGGCTCTGCGACAACTGACAGGTAAGAGCGAACCAGGAGGATTTCACCCCTGTGCAAGAGGCTGCATCTGACATCATTTTCTCTGGAGTCCCATTTAGAACTCAGTAGTCCTGTCAACAAAACTAAATACTTAAAAGCCTCAAGACCTTACGGTGCCCCGCATCAAGCATTACACAAACCACCAGGCAGTGGTTTCGTTTAAGATCATAAAAAAAAGTTTGTTCAAACTCTTTAGCCTTTTCACCATTGTACCTTTATACAAGCTCACAGCTTGTAGGGCTGATTGACAACCAGCCCTAACATGTTGTTCAATGTAGATTAACAACCTCTTCCTCCACTGGCGGGATCCTGTCGGTTTAACAACCGGTTCGGTGACCATACGCTTCGCTGCGCGTGCATGCGCAGTTTTACAAAAACTTATCTTCCGTGTTACTGCTGGGGAGAAACACAGCTGAGGCGCGGCAATCCACTCTGCTGCGTGAATCAGCTGAGAAGATATAGGTCAGTAAAGCGCAGGGGCGGGCAGGCGGGCGCACCTGATCGTCAGAGCATCCGGTTCGCCCGAACCGGTCCGAATCGGTAGAATCCCACCCCTGTCTTCCTCTATATTTAACTGTGGTATTTTGTGACTTTAAATTTACTTTTCATTTCACTTTTTAAAACTTCAGCTTAGTAGTGGAACCATCTGTTGCCATCCTTCAATAATTCACCCTTCTGACATAGTGTGGAAGGTACGGAGTGGTGTTTGGTAAAAAAGGGAAGGGTTAATAAGGTAATGAGATCCCATTTGAGATCAACCTTTGAGATGAAACTCAAAGTGAACCGCTCCAAACTTGACTGTAGAAAATACGACTTTAGCAACAGAGTGGTTAATGCCTGGAACTCACTACCTGATTATGGTTTCGTCACCAAACCCCCAAAACTTTACCCTTAGACTGTCCACTGTTGACCTCACCCCATTCCTAAGAGGTCAGTAAGGGGCATGCATAAGCACACCAGCGTGCCTACCGTCCCTGTCCTAATGTTCCCTCTTATCAGTACCCATCTTAGGTATATATACAATGTTATATCTATGTATATTACCAACACGTACTTGACAAAATAAAATAAAATAAATAAAGCAACTTTCTTTTGTTGCAGCATTGACAGATGACTTACAATTATCTGTACTGAGCATGGATAAATGACATACAAGTACTTGGTCTTCAGGAACAGAAGCTGACTGAGTGATTTTCAACCAATCATGGTGTTTTAACTCCAGATTGAGAATCTCAAAAAAAAATCTATTTACCAAACCACAATGGATCAATCTGATAGATTACATTCTATTAACTTCAATTAAATGGCATTCGCCTGCAGTGGACATGCACAAACAATTGCTGTCATTATTATTTTAATAATAATTTATTGAAGTTTAATAATGCAAAGATGAAAAAACTAATGAAAAATTGAGACATGCAGAGAGAAAAAAGGGGGGGAATAAAAATATAAGAAAAAAGAGAGAAAAAGAATATATAAATAAAAGGCTTCCCTTTTTATCAGAACAGATACAATCAATTTCAGTAACTTATTGGCTTCCTTAAGATTTCAGCCAAAGATCTCTGCTTCTCATATCTGATCTATAAACAAAGACATGTCATTCAATTTTAATCAGAAAAAGTCCATTAAGATTTACAGGAAATAACATGTATATTTTAATCTTAATCAAATACATCAGTTTCATAATCCTTTACTTTACATTCCACACAGTAACATATTATTTATCTCGAAATAATAAAAAAGACATTTCTTCTTCCCATGCCTTATCTATAATCTTTAAAGCCTTATCATTTGAACTTAGTGAAGAAAAATCCATTAAAAGCTATCAGAAACAGCAACGTATTAAGAATCTTAATCTTTAATTCCTTCTAATAGTTCACCACAGGTTACTTTTTAGCATTTTCTCTTTGTCTCTTCTCAGAAACTCCTTCACAAGTTTTACACAGACCAGAAATAACACCAACTATATTTTAACAAAAAAAAAAAATCACTTCTTTCCTATATCTTACTTTAACAAATCTTTAAAGTTCCAGTTTTTTTTAAACCCATAAGAACCTACTAGAAAGAATATCACATATATGCTTTCACCTTGATCAAATAAACCAACTTTATATTCCTTCTTTTTTGCTTTTAAAAATGTTGATGTCCATTTCCTTTAACGAGCATCCAACACATGATTTGTCTTCATTATTTCTTTGTGGATTTTTTTCAAGAACTCCTTCACAAGTGTAGGATATCACTTTTGAAAGTCCAACATAAAAAGTTGTCCAAGTCACCTTCTGATTTATTATTTGTGTATCCTTTTAGTTATTAAGAAATTGATAGAGGAGAATATTTGTAGCTCGGGGTTGAAATGAGCAGTCTCTGGTGCTCTCTGAGCTTAGTTTTCTATTCTCTATTAAGAATCAGTTGGTTTCATTTTTAAGTTTCATGTACTTTCCCCCCCCCCTTATCACTCATAACCATTTTTTTAATCAGACAATGTTAAGAGAAATTTCTGAGTGCCTTGTTGATAAATATCCTTGAATTTTTCTTATCCATTCTGTATTAGTATCTCTCTTTCCCTTAATTATAAATGTTAGCTTTTTCTGGTTAGCTGTAATATCCAGCCTCCTCTTATCATGTTTTCTTTTTCTTAATCCACAGCATTTTCCTGCAGGCAGATTTCTTATTCTTTTAATTCTTCATATTTTTAACATAATTTTAAATAGCTGACAGGAAGGATTCTTATAATTAATTTCAAAATCTTATTTCCAATCCTGCTGACCCCTAGTCTGTTTAAAAATTTCCAAAATTTCCTTTCTAATTCCTTTACTGCTTAATTTAGAGTATTTTTTTTAGAAAAAAAGTTCTTAAAATTGAGAAGCAAATTCCAGAACAACTTTTGACAGTACTTCCATTCTCCCTATATGAGGAAGCTAACAAATGAAAAAGACTATTAACCCCTCTCAGGTTGCATTTGTACCATCATTAAGATCTTTCAGGGAAAACAATTTAAATCAGTAATTGTATCTGATGTTTGGTCTAATATATATTCAAACCAGGGATTAAATTCAGCAGGTTCAAACAGGTTCTATAGAACCAGTGGCGGTGATTATGCGCAGTTCAGAGAACCAGTAAATCACACCACTAGACTGGCCACGCCCACCCCTCCCACTCACTTTTTCTCTCCTCCTTCTCGGGCTCATACACACAGAGCAAACATGAGAAGGAGGCGAGAAGCAGCCAGGTTGAACGCTAGAAGACTTGGCCGAACTTTTCTGTCAGTTCTATGGGCGTGGCTTGGTGGGCGTGGCTTGGCCACATCCACCAAGCCATGCCCATAGAACCGGTAGGGGGAAAATTTGAATATCACCTCTGATTCAAACTAAAATGTTTCTTGTGATGATGATGATGATTAGTGTATGGTATTGTTCAGGGGTGGGTTCCTCTTACCTGCCTACCGGTGTGCTGCGTGTGCATCATCATGTTTTGCACATGCACATGCTTGCTACGTGTGCGTGCCCCCTTGTGCAATTTTGCTTCCGCGCATGCGCAGGAAGCAAAAAATCACCAAAATCTCTCGCGCCCGCGTGCCCCCTTGCGAGATTTTGCTTCCGCGCATGCGCAGGAAGCAAAAAAAGGCCAAAAATTCAGGAAAAAGGATGGCACCATGCGACGGACCGGCAAAGATGGCACCAGAGTCGTCGCGCGCAAATTGCGCAATCGGCGGGCCGCTACCGGGACAACAGAATGGACTGCACTGGCAGGAACCCACCACTGGTACTGTTACAGTAGCCAGGAGACCACAGTGCTATTGAAAAGAAGTTTTGGCTGCCAAGGAACCAGTTCTGTTGTAGAACATGTACTGGCTTTGATGAAAAATAAATTAAGAAGTTTTTCAGTGAAGCCAATACATTAGAAGATCTGCTATTTGTTTTTTCTTACTCTGTAATGCACTCTTCTCTCTGTTTGTTTTGTGTGGCTTCTACAACATGTCTGGAGATTCTCCAGGAAAATGTTTGTTCAGACTGTAAGTTTGGATGGGGAATGAAATGAACCTTCTCTGATAATAATAGCAATTTATGTGTAGCACAATATTAAAATACGCTGTTGTAATGGAGAGCTTCTGAGGAAGGAAAAACAATATAACTCCCCTGGCTCTATGGTATTATGTCCTGTGAAAGTCTTATATATAAAGAAGCCTTGCTCTTTCTCCTTCAAACCTGAATTCAGTGCAGCTAGAAGGAAAATAGCTTCATCTATTAATAGGTACTTCAATCATTCATTTTCATCCTGCTTGGACTTATCATTGTGCACATCATTCTCACGAGCTACATATTATCACATCTTCACCACCGATACCAATGAAAATCTTCTACTTAGAAGTTTCCATAGTAACATTTTCTATGACTGCCATTTAATAAAGCAACAGCGAGTGACTTAAGGCAAACCAACATTCATTTTTTTTGTGCGTGTCTAATTCTTACAAGTGAAAACATTGTTGACCAAAGTCAATCATGTTTCGTGACAGTTAATTATGAAGTGATCAAAGAGATGGATGGTACATAGATGGAAGAAAAGACTGAGAGCCAAAATATGTACTCTTGTCTAAACTCTGAAATCAATTGACAGTAAGAGTGATAGCAGAAGAGAAAATTGCCCTGAAGGAGCTATTAAAAGTAATCGAAATGACATGAAAAGATACAAAGGTAGCAATAAATATTAGTAAATATATGGCCAATCATAATGAAATTCCCAATTCCTGATAGGAACAGCAAATAATAAATACCTTACTGAAAAATCATTCTCAGGGAAATATTACCCTTATCTAGTGGAAAAATTCATCATCTTCAACAAACTTGAAAACGCTGCTGGCAGTAACAGGAGCTCCTGATACAGTTACCCTTAATAAAGTAAAGGTAAAGGTTCCCCTCGCACAGAGGTGGATTCTTCCCGGTTCGGACCGGTTCTAGGGAACCGGTAGTAACTTGGCGGCCTGGGTCGCTGGAACCGGCAGTGACCCAGGCCTGCCACACTCCCAAACTGGCTCTCTCGGCAGCGCCATAGGTGCCACCATCTTGTTTTTTGCTTCTGCACATGCGCAGAAGCTGATTTTTTTAGCACTGTGCATGTGCGTGTGCGTGCGCAATGCACGCGCAGAGCAGGGGTGGGTTCCTAATTTTTTTACTACCACTCTGTGGGCGTGGTTTATTCTATGGGTGTGGCTTGCCAGCCATGTGACCGGGTGGGCGTGGCTTGCTGGCCATGTGACCGGGTGGGCGTGGCTTGCCGGTCATATATTAGTTATTTCAGAGAGATGTTACTACTATTTTTGCTATTTTATAACTTACATGAAAAGCTTTGCATACAAAGTGCGTGTTACACCATGGCAACACAGCAACCTTTATATGCAGAAAATGCTATAGTTAAAAGACAAGCAAGTCTCATACAGCATTTTTGGTTTCAGTCATGGATTCCTTAGACAAAAATATTGAGGACTGTTAAAAGAACAGTATCTTTTAACAGTCCTCAATGTTTTCGTCTAAAGAATAACAGTATAAAACTGTATAAAATTAACAGTATAAAAGGTTAAGCTTTCGGAAAACGCCCACTTTGGGAAGCTTTAGGTAAAAGTGAAGGAAAAGTGTCAAATGCGAGCTTCTTATTATTTTCAAGCGAAGGGACAGGGGAAGACTTAATTGTCAGGTTTCTGGGCATGCGCAGAAGAAATTTTTTTAAATTTTTTTAAATATTTTTTTAAGAAATGGCGGCGCCCAGGCACTGGCAACCGACTGCACTGGTACTGTGACGTCACCAGCGGGCCGCTACTGGTGCTATAGAGTGGACCGCACTGGTAGGAAACCACCACTGGTGCAGAGCACGCAATGCGCATACTCTTGCGCGGCACATCAAGGAGTGAACCGGCAGTGAAGAAAACCAAAACCCACCCCTGCCCTCACACATATGTGATAGTCATTCCCGACTCTAGGTCTACCCTTAATACTATAGTTTAAATGGAAAGAATGAACCTAAGGGTAATTCAAAATGGCGTGAGAGCAGATATTGAGCTCTGCAGATATAGAGAACATGGGGAACAAAAAACAAAAAAAGATCTGAAAATGTTCAAATGGAAATAAATGAGAGAAATTTAATTGGATTTAGATGGAACAGATTGATGATTCGAAATCAGAACACTACATTATACAGTATTATATATCTAACCAGGGTAGTTCCAGAGTGAATGCTGCAGTGGTTCTTTTCATTAGTATTTACTGCCATTAACTTTTTTGTCCATTCAACCAAAATGGACTCTTAGGTAAAATAACTTTATTAACAATTATGCAGGTTTTTGTGTCATTTTCTACTTGATTGTTTCTTGTAGAAGAACAAAATTCTCTAACAACATTTTTCGGTCATGGTATGTAGGAGAATGAGTACTTGCTGGGCATATACGCATACGCCGCCCTGAGTCCTTAGGGAGTTGGGCGGCATATAAGAATTCCAAAATAAATAAATAAATAAATAAATATAGCCAGATGATCTTTCTGCATTTTCTTCTCAGATGGGAAATAAATTGGATTAAAGAAGTTAAATTAGGTAAAAAATGCAAAAAATGTTTGCATTTTGCTCTACATTATATTTGCCTGTGATACATAGCATGTTTTGAATAGTTTAGACTGAAATGTATAGTCAATTGTTATCATTGGTATTAATTAAATAGAATTTAATTAAATTATTATCAAACAACTCATAATGAACGTGGAATATGGCTGATATTAAGAAGTCAGAGGAAACATTAAGAAACATGCTTTGTGACTTCACCATTTTTGATGAAGAACTGAAAGTAATAGTTTCATTTTCTCAGATTCAACAAGACATAAAGTTTGTTGGAGAATAGATTCTATGGAGGAAAAAAATCGCAAACAGACAAAATCTTGAAGAAAAAAGGATATTTATATTTCAACAAAAGCAGGTTAGGTTTTTTTTTTCTTGTAATAACTTACAATTATGCTAACCGAACATTGAGAAAACAGAAAGAGATATGTTTAAATAAACATAAATAAAATAAATATTGTTCCATGATGACTTGTATAAAAAAAACACCAATATTCAGAGATAACATCCTTCGACTGATGGATTTGAAGACTGTTACTCTGGACTGTAAAGTACACCAGTCAATGTATCAAAGTATAAAATGAAGATTGACATCTTTTTTTGAAGCAAAGATCAACAAGTGGAAACTTGTGTGAATAAATGATAGAGTAGAAAAAAATGAGTTTCTTTGGTGAAATTGAGGAAGTGGGAGGGAGAGAAATGAATGAGATGAATGATTTAATATCAAGAAGCTCATGACAGCGTCCTTAAAAGTGTTATGGATTATCACCAAAGAGACATCAACGTAGTGAGCCTTTGTGCATATGGTGTCATACATAGTTCAATCTTGACTCAATAGCACTGATTATTAATGAAATGGTACAATGATTTATGCATTTATGAATAGATGTTATCTCTGAATACTTAAAAAAAAAATCCAAGTCATCGTGGAGCAATATTTATTTTTCCACCAGGAAGAATTTGAATATAAAGCAGTAACAAAACAAGACAATTTACCAAATCTCTTAGCAGGAGAGTAAAACCTAGACATAATTACTGTATAAACACAGAAGACGGGCAATCGCATCAGGCTCAGCTCTAATCTTCAAGCACTGATTGTGTGTTCTGCAATAATTCTTTACATTTACGGGGAGGCAATCTTCCTCATAGCAGAGGCCGTATTTCAAATCGTCTCTGAAAGCTGCAGGGTGTGCGGCCAATGACATAGTAATTTCACTGAGCGATCAGAGCCGAAATTGTCTATCTTGTCTTGCGGTCTACCTGATGGTACTTTAAATTTGGAAAAGACTCAGGTGCAGATCCATTTGTGTCTTCACATGCTAATTTTCTCTGCATCTTGATCACCTTCACCGAGACGTGTCACAAAGGATTCTAAAATGTATCTCTCAGATTGTACATGTCATTTATAAGCTGACAGGCCAAGCCGGTGGCCACTTTGCATGTAATACCAAACCTTAATTTAGAATTTCAGTAAGCCTTGCACTTTTTACGGTATTGCTCTTTCTTCTTTTACTCCACAGGAAGGATACTGGATATTTCTACTTCTAAAATAATTGGGTGTCCTTCTCATACTCAAACTTGACACATTCTTAGCTAGGTTTCTTTCCCCCACCCTGTATAGTTTGTTCATGCTGATACAAGAAGCAAATTGTGATTTGTACATGTGTAAGCCATTTGCACTTCTCTTTGTCATGGTAACTGGATAGAGTGGAAAAACAGGTAAAGAGAGATTGAAGGAGCCTAACCTATATACTATGTCACATATTAATTTACCATAGAGTGGATTCACAATACATGCATCTCTCTTCCTCCATACATTTAGGAAAACAACCTAAATCTTAAAACAATTCATTGACAGTTCTTTAAATCTTGCATCGCAATGTAATTGCTATGGAGTGAAGCTACTTCCAAGCTTGAACCCAGTCCTTCTATAATTCAATAGAAGCCTCCTCTACCCTCTTCACTTCATTGTTCTTTCTGCTTTTAGATTAGAAATATTTTATCAATACCATACAGCTTCTTTCTTATTGTGGAAGTGTGTCTATATATCTAAAAAGTAGAGCTTTTTAAAATAAATATCCATGATGAATACAGGACTATAGTACTTCTTCTCTGCAACATCATTTCTCCATCCTTCTTACCCAAGACCATTTTTAAAATTGGAGATGCTGTGGAATGAACCTTTACTGCTGAGCAATATTAAGAAGTACAGTCATATATCCACTTTAGGAAAGTTCTTGAAAATTTGTTCAAGATCAAAAACAAACAAACAAACAAAAAACCATAGGCCATCTTCTTTGCTTTTATATTTTGACCAGGACATTGATCATGATGATATCTAAAATTTGAAATTTTATTCTGACGTTGAATAAGACAAGGACTGGCCCTGCCTATTACCCAACAACACAACACAAAAACCATATATTAGGAAAAGAAGCATTATAGAAACAAAATAATTTCATGCTTTTCAAAGAGGAGGAGGAGGAAGAGGAGGAGGAGGAGGAGGAGGAAGAGGAGGAGGAAAGAGAAGAGAATAGGAGAGGAGAGGAGAGGAGAGGAGAAGAGAATAATTTTTTTGTTTATTCTGGATTTTTAAAAAATGTCACTGTATTGAAAGTTTCATATTAAATGTTTGGGTTATGCTCTGCTTAATAGTCATAGATTGTGCCACTTTTAAACCTTTTTGTGTTGAATTTCACTGCTAAAATAATTACGTTCAAGAAATATTTGGAATAAGTGCTTCAAATCTCAAAGGAAAGCTACTAATTAAAGCAAGAGCTCTTTGTCAGGATGTTACAGAATGATGTTGTCTAAGAAGTTGACCAATGAAAGGAAATCTTAAAGCTGTGGGTTTTTTAAAGGTTCATATGGAGGCAGAGAGGAGTGATGCAGTGGCCTAAAGGTGGAGGTCTCACCTCACAATCGGGAGGCTGTGTGTTCGATCCTAGGTAGAGGCAAATATTTCTCTCTCTGGGCACACTGAGAATATATCTACTGAACAAAACTCCGCATTGGTGACAGGAAGGGCATCCGGCCAGTAAACACTCTGCTAGCTCCATTCAGTTGCAAAGACTCCACCCTACAAAGGATTATGGGGTTTTTAAAAAATGATGATGATATGGAAGCAGAGAGTATATGGAAGTAATAGTCTGTAGAGATTCTCAGTCATCCAGGTCATGGTTGTATGGAAGTAATGGAAGTCAGCCAGATCATGGTTATATGGAAGTAATGTTTAGTACTTTTTGGGCACCTTCCTCCTCCTAACACAAAGTCTTAATAATAAAAATTAAGGAGCACAATGAAAAAACAAGAATGGACTAATTAAATGTGAAGAAGAAGACCAAACTAATAACAACAAGTAGAACAGCCAGCTTAAGAATTGACAAAGGAGATAGTGAAGTGGTGGATAACTTCTGCCTTTTAGGATCAATCATGAAGGAAACAAAGAAATAACAAAAAGTCAAGAAATAATCTACAGACTAGCATTTGGAGGAGCAGCCATGAAGACCTTGGAAAAGGTATTCAAATACTATAATCTGCCTAACTATGTAGTCACCAAGAGTAGAAAATGATTTGATGGCACAAAGTAAATCAAGCATGACATTAGAAGCTAACTTAAGATGAAAACAAAAAGATACACACAAATATATAGGTACTTGGCTTAAAACATAGCCATTTTGTTCTTTTCTTATCTTTAAGTCCTTAATACATGGCAGTGAATTATTATAATATGGGGAACACAGCAGTCTGTTTCTATTCATAACGCTTCCTTAATTTTAAACATCTGTGTTCTCCATGGGAAAACATAGATAAACAATATACAAAATGATTCTTAAATTAATGGTTACTCCAGTTCTGCACATCATTTATTGGACCCACTTGCTAGATTTTTCTTACAGATTTTTTCTGTTTTGTGCAAACAAAAATAAATATTTTGCACTTTTTCTTCATGAAAAATACATCTGTATCTATACTTGAAACACATACATTCATATGGAATTAGTGGGTAGTTTTTACTGAAAACCAAAATTGAAAATGTATAAGTTTGTGTTTACATGTATTTGGGAGATGAGAGAGAGAGAGAGAGAGAGAGAGAGAGAGAGAGAGAGAGAGAGAGAGAGGGAGGGAGGGAGGGAGGGAGGGAGGGAGGGAGGGAGGGAGGGAGGGAGGGAGGGAGGGAGAAGGAGAGAAATATTTTGGAAAGCAAAAACTAACAAATCCAGCTGTGAAATAAATGAATGATTGTAAATTGATGGACAGACAATCAGACAGACATATGCCCACTTCCATACAAAGGCTATACTGGAAAATCAAAAATAAATTAATTAGGTAAGAATTGCATGAATTTTCTCTGGGAAGTGTTACATAATTTAAGATTAACTTCTGCTTAGAAGATGAGACGAGAGAATAGACGAGAGTATACAAGCTGTTTGGAATTAGCTGAATTACACTTGCTTTGGGAACACAAGACATTCTTAGTAACATCTGTTATAATATATCATTCCATCTTTCTGGACTGCTGGGAGAAAATATTTTTATAAAATTTGCATTTTAATTTAAATGTATCCTATTTGCATTACACAAACCTTAATAACATAATAACCTGCCTGAATCAAACCATAAACCCAAATGGATCAAACCATAAATCAGTCTTGCCCAGGATTCTGTGTAACAGAATTGTCAATGGGATGCATTTGGGATACTTACTAACTTAGAGTAAAGGGCTAATATGGCCATCCAAATGTAAAATTCCAAGCGGTGTAAACACATTGTGACATATAAAAGACAAAAAAAGAAAGAATCAAGGGAGCCATGACATGATATGATAGACATGATATGATAGACAGATAGCAGTGTTCCAATATTTGAGGGGCTGCCACAGACAGGAAGGGGTCAAGCTATTTTCCAAAGCACCCAAAGGCCAGACAAGGAATAATGGATGGAAACTCATCAAGGAGAGATTCAACCTGGAAATAAGGAGAACTTTTCTGACAGTGAGAATAATCAGCCAATGGAACAGAAGTTGCCTTCGGAAGTTGTGGGAGCTTCATCACTGGAGGCTTTTAAGAAGAGACCGGACTGCCATCTGTCAGAAATGATGTATGGTCTCCTGCTTGGCAGGGGGGGGGGGGTTGGACTAGATGACCTACAAGGTCCCTTCCAACTCTGTTAATCTGTTAATCTGAATTCTACCAGCTTTAAGATTTAGTAGTCCCAAATTACCATTGTTTATAAGAACATTAAAGGAAGTTCCCACCTGAATTTCTTTAGTGATATTTATTGGAGCCATCTGGAGCTTCAGATGTGATGTCAAAAATGTACTTCGGAGGATGCAGGAGTGAGAATATAGTATTCTAAAGCAAATTTGGGGGGGGGAGTATGCACCTTTGATGATCAAATCACAGCTTTATTATTTACAATGTAATAGGATTCACTTTGTAACCTGCGAAGATAGAGTTTTCAGAATGAATACTCCCATTTCTGGGTCCCTGTGATATGCAAGCAAGCTCTTTTTCCTCTGCTATCTGTGATAAGAAAAGAGATTTATAGCAACGTCTTGGAGCGATGATCCATCTAGCCCAGTGGCAGTCATTCATCAGGGTTAGAGGCTGAATATTTTTTAGGTCTACCTGGAAATGTCAGAGACTGAATCTCTGACCTTCTGCATTCAACTCCGGTGTCCTTCCACTGAGCTGTAAAACACTTCTTATCCATGGCTTCCAATCAATATGACTAAAATAAAATTTACTTTTGGGGCCTTTCCAAGTGCAAATGTTAGGAACTGTATTTTTTTTAACTTGTTGTTAAATACGGTTATTAGCTTATTGGGTCTGTGTGTCTTGTTTAGTTAAGAAATGTATTCTCTATTAAAATATAGAGCCGCCATTGTCTCTCCTCTCTTCTCCTTAAAAGCTTTTCTTTCACCTTGTAAACAAAGTATATCTGATAAGGAGAGCTTTTCAGAGAAACATGGAAAATAGAGGAAAAATAAATCTGAAAACCGGCACAGGAAGATTGCGTGTCTGATTCCCTAATGGCTTTCTGCAGTGCTGCATTTAACCACTGCGCCACCTCGGCTCTTGAGTTCAATTTAATGGGTTCTTAGCTGAACTGACTTGTCTATAAAGTAACAGTTCTGCACATGATGTATACATTAGAGACAGCATGTTATGTTAGAGACCAAGCTACAGAAGATTCTTTCATTGCAATGCTCTGGGCACATGCTCATCTTCACAGTGTTTCTGTAAAGTCCTCGGACTTACGACGATGCCAAAACCCAGACCTACTGCAAGCTGAGCCTGATTGGCTAAGACACGAGCAGCTGGCAAGCGGAAAAATGGGGCATCGTGATTGGTTCCCGGTTTGACAGCTCGAGTATAAAAGGAGCTGTCAACTGGCAGGTTCCTGTTCTTGTTCTGCCAAAGTTGCCTGTGGTGCTGAAGTAAAATAAACGTGGTGCTGGTTAAAAGCCTTGCCTCGCCTCCGTTCCTGTCAGCTCAGGTTTCCCATATGAAACAGTTTCCTAGCCCTTTTCTATCTCTTATCTTCCCATTCCAGCTGCTCACGTTTCATTAGGGGATACTTAGACCAGCCAGTTGATCATTCTACATGCAACTTTGACCAGTCTTGAGCTGCAAACACTGGTGTTCTTTGTGTTTCTTTCTACTCCCTCTTTGTTCTTGACCATGTCTGGTAGCTTGGGATTATGCTGCTTATGTAGAATGTCCTGCATAATTCATTAGTAAACTGCATCAGCGATGTTCTGGGAGGATCATTGGGAGCATTCATCTCAAAGCTGTAACCAAAGGAGATTGTGTAAACTTGGAAGTTTTCTCACTGCTCATGCATCTTCAGGTGTGCATGAATGAGAAACATATATAAATCAACACGGAGAGGAGGCATATTAAAGTACACGTTCGGAGACTACAGCTAGTGCAGAATGCGGTGGCAAGTTATCCATCACAATCTTTTCACAATTTTGAGAGCAGATCGATAAAATAGATGTATTACCCTGTTTTCCCCAAAATAAGACATCCCCTGATAATAAGCCCAATCAGGCTTTTGAGTGCATGGCAATAAGGCCAAGCGCTTATTTCAGGGTTAAAAAAAATATAAGACAGGGTCTTATTTTTGGGGAAACACAGTAAGTCTATAGGGGACTGGGGGTTCAAACATATGAAGAAGGATTACAGGAATTGGGTATGTCTAGTTTAATGAAAAGAAGGACTAGTGGTGACATGATGTTTCGATTTTGAAGCGGTGTTTCGATTTCTCAGGGGTTGCCACAAAGAAGAAGGAGTCAAGCTATTCTCCAAAAGCACCTGAAGGCAGGACAAGAAGCAATGGATGAGAACTAATCAAGGAGAGATCCAAACTAGAACTAAGGAGAAACTTCCTGACAGAACAATTAATCAGTGGAATGGCTTGCCTCCAGAGGTTGTGGGTGCTGCAACTCTGGACGTTTTTAAGAAGAGATTGGACAAACATTTTTTTGAAATACTACAGGGATTCCAGACTGAGCAAGAGGTTGGACTAGAAGACCTCCAAAGTATCTTCCAGCTCTGTTATTTTGTTGCATGCCCTGCAATTCTCAGAGACTGTTGTTATAAAGAAATTATATCTCTATCTCTATCTCTGTCTCTGTCTCTGTCTCTGTCTCTGTCTCTGTCTCTGTCTCTATCTCTATCTCTATCTCTATCTCTATCTCTATCTCTATCTCTATCTCTATCTATTTCATCTATATCTATATCTCTCTATCTCTCTATCTCTCTCTATCTCTCTATCTCTCTCTCTATTTCTCTATCTATCTATCTATCTATCTATCTATCTATCTATCTATCTATCTATCTATCTATCTATCTATCTATCTTATCTATCTATCTATCTATCTATCTATCTATCTATCTATCTATCTATCTATCTATCTATCTATCTATCTATCTATCTATCTTTATCTATTTATCTATTTATCTATATCTATTTATCTATCTATATCTATCTATCTATCTATCTATCTATCTATCTATCTATCTATCTATCTATCTATCTATCTATCTATCTATCTACCTACCTACCTACCTACCTACTCTACATACATACATACATACATACATACATACATACATACATACATACATACATACATATATATATATATATATATATATATATATATATATAGAGAGAGAGAGAGAGAGAGAGAGAGAGAGAGAGAGAGAGATTATAGATGATAGATATAGATATAGATAGATAGATAGATAGATAGATAGATAGATAGATAGATAGATAGATAGATAGATAGATAGATAGATAGAGCTAGATCGATAGATCGATAGATAGATGATAGATAGATAGATAGATAGATAGATAGATAGATAGATAGATAGATAGATAGATAGATAGATAGATAGATAGATAGATAGATAGATAGATAGCAAAATAAAGGAAAATAAAATTGTTCCATCTACTTCCTGATGATATGAAACATGTTTTCTATGCAGAGTTCAACATGTTCTATAAGTTATTTCAACTCCAGACTTGATGGTGGGGGAGTCCCAGTTGAAATATTTGCTTTTGAGACCTCAAAGCTACCAACTGGGGGAAAATGCTTTGTAGACAATATTTATTTAGTTTTCCTGACATGATAAGAAGGAAACATTTTTTAATGTGTGCACTTAGAACCTTGCAGAAGCTCAGTGCCTAATGTATTAATGATAACATAATTTTTCATGCATTTTAGTTTACTGAGTATGATGAAATAGACTCTACTCTCTGCGTTCATCAATACATTTGTTAAAGTTCAACATTACCGAAAGGCACTTTGATGTTGTTACTGTTGTTGCTGTTGCTGTTAAACAGACTAACATTCATGCCTCCCATAAGTTATACAGTTTGTAAGTTAAAATATCTTTATTTTCTTTCACAAGCAAACATTTATTCATAGAACTCCTTTTGCAAAGGTCAGGCCGTGTGTATTATGTCAACTCAGATTAATGGCACTTCAGTGTGATTAATAAGTACAGAAACTCTTGAAAGAGTCATATTCCTTGATGAATCCTGTTCTCTGACAATTTATTAAGTCATTCTGTTATTACTTAGGGAAACATGGTATTAGCATCTAAATATTATTTAAAATGGTTCATACTTATCAGGCTGTCCAAAAACCTTTTTGTTCCTTAAACTCTATCTCCTTCTTGCTATCTTGTGCTATTCTACCATTTTCTTCCATAGGTGGGGAACTGAATCCAGTCCAAAATCTCAAATTTATATTCCTGCTTGCAGATAGATAAACTTTATATTTATCTCGCTCTTGAACTGGGCTTAGGTCCACAAAAGAAAATAGGGGTTTATGCTAAAAGAATATGACTTCCACCTCTTTTAATAGCACTAGCAATAGCACCTAGACTTATATACCACTTCACAGTGCTTTACAGCTCTCTCTAAGCGGTTTACAGAGTCAACATATTGCCCCCAACAAACTGGGTCCTCATTTTACCCACCTAGGAAGGTTGGAAGGCTGAGTCAACCTTGAGTCTGGTGAGATTCGATCTGCCAAATTGCAGTCAGCCGGCAGTCAGCAGAAGTATCCTGCAGTACTGCATTCTAACCACTGCGCCACCGTGGCTCTTTTTAATGTCATTTACTTCATTGTCATATTGTAGGATTAACCTTCTTGGAACCTTTCTATCTTTTCTTCATCACAGTCTGGGATGGGAAGTAAGATGCCGATTCCTTGTTGCCTTTGAGGTGTTAAAAAAGCAAGAAGACGACAAAACGAGAGAGAAAAAATCTAGAGCTGGTACATCAGGAGCAGTGGTCGGTTCCTACCAGTGCGGTCCACTCTATAGCACCGGTAGCGACCGACTGGTGACGTCACGGATGTTGTAACTGGTCATAAATGTGTATGTGTGCACGCGTGCGTACATGTGTACATGCATAAGACTGTCAAAACTCAAAAAAACAGGTCAAGTAGCTCTGAGGAGGTCAGTCATAAATTTGAACACTTGCTAAGCAACTGGCCATTAAGTGAGGACCACTTGTATTTGGTTTGCCTTAAGGGTTCAGAGATGTATGGAATCTGGTTTCTTTTAATCCTTTGGGGGATTGTAAAAGGTCCAGATGCAGGAATCCTCGTAGGGGGAACTAGGATTGTGACCACTTAGCCACACCTGCCCAGTCACATGACTATGAAGCCTTGCCCGCCCAGTCACATGACCATCAAGCCACTCCTACCTGGTCACATGACCATCAAGCCACGCCCACAAAACTAAGCAACGCCCTCAAAATTAAGTCACACCCACAAAATTAAGCCACGCCCACAGAGTGGTAGCAAAAAAATTAGGAACCCGCCCCTGATCAGGAGGAGAATATGAACAGAAAACATGTTGTTGCAGAAAACATACTGCATTTGGCAAGCCTACTAATAACTTTTATATATTTCATCATTCAGAAAATATTGAATATTACTCTTCTGAAAATTTTGGAAATATTGCTTTTCATGATAAAAAGCTTAAAAACAATGGGTAAAGAAGCTACTAGTTTTCAATCACAAAATTACTTCATAATGCTTTGGAAGGTTAATGACATTTTATCCTGCTACATAATCCTGTTACATCAAAGTAGTTTCCATTATGTAATTGAAGGTTCAAGTAAACACCAACACATTCTGATGTAAATATTCTGTTCGAATGCTTAATTCTTAAATGTGTAGTAAGTGCCTTAATTCCACTGTAGCTTACATTACAAAAGGGAAAAATAGGTTTCTAACAAAAGAGGGGGAAAAAGAATATTAAGCCCTCTAAAGTAATATATTATAATGTGCTAGATGATAAATTATTTTGATCCAAAGGAACTAGAAAGAAAGAAGGCAGATTGCAAAGATTTATGAAGCTGGTGGGGAAAAAAGAGAATATTTTCTTTTAGATCTAGCTTCATATTGTCTTGAAATGTATATTCTAAGGAACCTGGATTTGCTCAAATTCAAAATGCATGACCAATGAGTATAACAAGTAGATATAGTCTTCCATTTGATGTAGGGATACAAAAAGGACTATAAAATATTAGCATTCTGGGATTTTTATTGCATTCTTGATTTAATACACTACATTCAAAGTTAGGAGGCCTTCTTTTTATCCCAATTCCTATGGAAACGGTATCACAGAAGTAAATAACTAATTGCAAAATTCCTTTAAGATGGAGAAAAGATACAGCAGATCAGTTCATACAATTTTCTGACATGTGGAATTCAGCATTTAAATTGTAAGCTATTCTGAAATATATGTGAAGCTGTTTCAAATATTGCTTTTTTATTTATTGATTGAGGAAGAAATGCTTATACCTATTTAGATTTAAGTCCTATTAAGTTCACTTTGCTTTCGTATCCAGGAAGTAGGTATAAGATAGTTAAGATTGGTTAATAAGAATGTATTTATGTTTTTTTTTCTCAGATGAAATGTTGTGGAGAAGTATAGAACAATGTAGGAATATTAATGTAGATTTTAGTGGATTTGGCAAAAAAGAGAAATCCCAAAGCTATGGAATTTCTCACTGAGAACATTGCTGAGAAGTTCCAGAGCAGTATTTTTCAACTTGAGCAACTTTGAGATATGTGGACTTTAACTCCCAGAATTCCCCACACAGCATGCTGGCTGGGGAATTCTAGGACCTGATAGCCACATACCCACATATCTTAAAGTTGCCAAGATTGAGAAATACTTGAGAAGCAAGAAGATTGGCAGAGTTCAGCACTGGGATTTCAGGAACAGCTCCATCTAGAAGAATTTAAGCAAATAGACTTATGAATGGGATCACGTTGGAAACAAAAGGAAATTAAAGAAGAAAGATGAAGCTAGAGGACAAACTGCTATACAACATTTATGAATATATGGAAACTCGTTGGACTTTAGGGAAATTTGGTTGAGGGGAGAGCCACTAAGAGACAGAGATAACAATATTAAAACATGTAAAATTTAAACATGTAACACTGTTATTAAGTTTAAGCAATTTAATTCAATTTCTTCAACAAACATATTTTTTTATAAAAAGCTTTATTCCTTTCATTTATTCCTTTTCTAAACAGATTTAAACAAACAGAACAAAATAGAATTAAAACTTCTATTAATCTCAAATGGAGATGGCTCAGTTCCATGGTATTGCCATAATTTCAGGAAACTAATGTTCTGTATATTTCCTATCTTTTGCATGCATTTGTTGTGATGAAGTTTGCAAGTCACTTTTTAAAATATTTCTTTTTTCTTTTTCTTATTTTCCCTTCTCTCCTTTTTTGTTCTTTCTTCTTGCACTTTCTATTCACTCCTTCCTTTTTCTTTTTCTTTGCCTGAGTTTACTTGGTATTGTCTATTTTTTTTAAAAAAAGATCAATAATTATTTTCAAAGAAGGATTGTACCTAATCATTGTCATAAAAATCATCTAGGGTATGTTATATATGGACCATGTACCATGTTGTAAAAAACATTTCCTAAATTTATTTTTTTTTAAAAAAAATAATTTTTATTGAAATATAAACATTAAAAAAAGTCAAACATACATTGAACAAAACATTATATGTACTTACATGTACATATATACATGCAAAACCTTTACGGTAAACGTTTTCACTTGTCTTTTTACTTATATATTTCTGTACAACTGTATATACTTATATATATATAATATTTTTCTTCTCATTTTTATCTAATTATAGGTTAATAGGTAAATACATAGATTTATAGTAGTTAAACTTATCTATTGTTCTATAGATTTATAAATTATATATCAGTCTAAAACATTTCTATATTTCTCTAAATTTATTAATCTCCTAAAATACAAATGTAGATTATAAAATCATGTTAACAAAAATAAGAAAATTATTATTGACCGGATAGAAATTTGTACAAAAAGTGATAGATACTTGCAGTCATTTTTTATCCTGCCTCAGAACAGTTCTAGACTAATCTTTCCATGCCAGCAATAGTAATTATAAATGTCCAGTAACACAAAGAAGTGAACTGTCATTTGTCTCCATTACACTTCATGTTAGAGCTGTGAAAGACTTCAATCCCTGATTGTGCAATTCCACTAAAGAAAAAAGAGAGAGGCAGATATGGAAAATTATTGTCACAACAAAAGATAAGAAGGATGGTGTCTATTTTGTTAAGCTGCTGAGGAAGAAAAACACATGGGCAAGTCTTCAGTGTCAGCAGTTTTTCTTTTAGTCCCACTCAAAATTGTCTAGCTTCAGGCAGATTCATGCCTGCATGTTCTTTGCTTGATAATACCAGATTCTTTGTAATATGCCTTCCTAATGAGCTGTTAACATAGAATATCCCACATCTGCATTATACAACTCAAAGTAATCTTGTTTAATGGAATTGCTTTTCTTAGTTTGCATTAATGAAATAAAAAATTAGTTCACCTACTTATGTTCATCACTGGATGATGTCATAAGGTGTTTTTACCTTCAATTGGGGGATTGTTAATGGTAGATGAAGTGAAATGTTGGAGAACAAACCAGAGAAATATGATTTACTAGAGAACTTTGTACAGTATATCTGGAGAAGACAATATAGGACAGCCTGGGATAATTATACTGTAAACCAGAATGACAGCAGATAGAAGCCATAACAATCTGGGACCAATTCCCAATAATCTGGGTAACTAAATAACACGACATATTTTTTTTCTCTTTGCCATCATCCTCTTCCTTTCCCTTGTGTCTTGTGTTTTTAGAACATAAAGAGGGTCTAATTTTTTTGTAAGCTAGGTTATAATGCCCTGCATTCCTGGTCTGAAGTTGAGATTCCTTTGATGATTCTTATTGGGGGATTGTTAATGGTAGATGAAGTGAAATGTTGGAGAACAAACCAGACAAATATGATTTACTAGAGAACATTGTACAGTATATCTGGAGAAGACAATATAGGATAGCCTGGGATAATTATACTGTAAACCAGAATGACAAATGTGATTCACCATTATCTTCATATGGGGAGTATGAACAGCATAATAGGAGATTTACTGTATAAGAAAGTTTGAAAATACTTTTTAGGTTTAGTTCACCATTCCCTTTCTCAATAGACTTTAGATGTATGGCTCTGTGACTTCAACCTTTTGAAAATAGGAGGGTATTAATATATTGCATTGATGGCACATCATGGCATGTCAGCCTAACATGTGGATTTGGAGAACCAAAAATATGATGGGAATGGGAGTATGACAATTATGCCTAAAGGAAGAGGTAGTTAGGGCTACATAAACACAGAACGAGGACTGTACACTACATGCATTATAAAACCTAGATTTGTCAAATGTTAAGATAGGAAGAAAAAAAGTGAAAAGTACAATTTTGGCACGAAGGAATAAGTGAATATTTAATTTTTGAGCATCTTTACTTAATAAATGCCTTAGTGAGTCAAATGAAGTTTGAATTTCTCATCAAATAAAATTAAACATGTGTCTCATTGGAATGAAAGAGCTTTTAAAGGTCTTTGTTCCCAACAATTAAATGTCATTCATAGAAGAGAGAAAGTGCATTCTGATCTCATTAATTCCCAGATATACTTAAATAATGATTACATACCATTATTATAATCATAAAATTAGAAGACTAATTCTGCTTGGCATGAAAACACTGAAAATGTCTGAATTGATTTCTAAAGAAAATGATAAAGCTATGTAGGTAATAATAGCGCCAAATGATTTTATAAGTTTTTAAAGTTATCAGTCTTTCATCCAAACCAAATAGCATGCTCAAAATATAATTAGAAATGGGTTCAAAGTGTCTTATAATCACAAAGTGAATTCCATTGAATGTTTGGGAAATCAGTGGAAACTAGGAGTGGATTGAATGAAAACAAACCCATGGCATTTATAATATCTATTCACACACACAAATAACACAATAACGAACTTAAAAGGGACTTTGGAGGTCTTCTATTCCATCTTCCTGCTCAAGCAGGAAACCCTATACCACGGGTGTCAAACTTGTGGTGTCACGTTGCCGTCACATGGTGTTTCACGATGTTTTTCCCTTTGCGGAGCTAGGGTGGATGTGGCCTGCGTGTAATGCATGTGGCCTGCAGGCCACCAGTTTGTCACACACACCCTACACCAGTGATGGTGAACCTTTTTTGGTTCACGTGCCAAAAGTGGTGTGTGCGCATGCTAGTGCACGTGCACGTGCCCAAACCCATTCCCTCCCCCCCACATGCACACACCCCACACTGCCCCCTGCGCACGCACACACACACCCCCGCCCCCACGCATGCGCACGGGCCTCACTGAAGCCTGGGAAGGTGAAAAAATGGGCAAATGGGCAAACCGGAAGTTCGGAAAAACAGACTTCCTGTTTGCCCATTGCGCTGTTTTTCACACACCGGGGCTTCAGGGAACCTTCCCTGAAGCCTCTGGAGGGTGAAACGGCCTTCCCCAAGGCAGAAAATAAGCTGGCCAGCACGCACATGCGTGCTGGAGCTGACATAGCGCAACGCCTCACGTGCCCTCCAATATGGCTCCGCGTGCCACCTGTGGCACACGTGCCATAGGTTCGCCATCACTGCCCTACACCCTTTCAGACAAATGGTGGTCCAATCTCTTCATAAAAACCTCTGGTGTTGGAGCACCCACAACTTCTGGAGGCAAGTCGTTCCACTGATTCATTGTTCTGTCAGGAAATTTCTCCTTAGTTCTATGTTCATCCTCTCCTTGATGAATGTACATCTGTTACTTCTTGTCCTGCCTCCAGGTGCTTTGGAAAATAGGTTGATGCCCTCTTCTTTGTTGCAGAATAAAGGGAATACCAGGCTAGTAAACGAGATTGGGGGGGGGATCTAAAACACCTAAAGTCTAAAAAGATATTAATTTTTATTAGTGTTATTTTCAAGAAAACTACATGGCTGTGTCCATGAAGTCACTAGGAAGTCAGTAAGCTTAATTTGAAGAAAGTGTATATGTTTGTTGTTTTTGTTATGCCCAATATGTGTTTGTTTATTTTACATTCAAGACATAGTGCTGCATAGAATTATACACTGCATGTCTTATATGAAATTTCCAGTTTGTTTTCAAAATGCAAGCATTTCTTTTCTTTAGGAAAAGCACTTTACTATTTTTCCCCGGCAATAATTTTCTCTCCTTATCCCCTTCTGCCTCACTAGCAGTGCACCTAACACCTGTATTTATGCATCTGTTGCTTTTTTTTTTGGCTCTACACTGGTTATTTTATTCCAGAATACAGGAGGTCCTTGCAATATATTCTTTGACCGTGTCCAAAAACAAGTATTTGCAACCAAGAGGTTGGGGGGGGAGAGAAAAGAAACATGGGATATAATGCCCTATTCTTTGTCTTTCGATTTTTCTGTTAACTGTACAAAAACAACAGCTATAGCCTGGTGGCAGGAGCCCTGCATTTAACATGTTGATTGTCTAGACACCTTGTCAAGCAGTTTTACATGTCTATCAGGAAAATGTCAGTCAAAGGAAGAAAGGTGGCTCTTATGGGATTCATGCCTTACAGCTATTGCTTGGGGAGTAGTCATCTGCTGAGCTAAAGGAATGAAGTTAGCAAGCGACAAAGGAAGAGTAAGTCCATCTTCCCATTGAGCGAGATCGTTTGACTTCATTGCTGCCATTCATGAAAGTCTTTGTCACTTGGTGACAAGTCTGGGACATTGCAGAATGGATTAAAGATTATAATCAGGCGTCTCTTTTGTGAGTCCCTTATAGTAATATAGATTGCAACCTGAAAAGCAAATCAGATTGTTCTGTAAGGAGAACGAGGGTGATCAAGAACTGAGATGAGATGGTTCCAAGAGAAATCCCTTTATTAGGGTAAAAGCTAACAGCCATAAGTACAGGGGAAAAACCAGCAACCCTCTTTCAGTCAGCTGCTATTTATATAGCAGCTGTCAAATGGGCAACCAATAGCGTACGTTTATTTTCCCACCGGCTGAGCTGTCATGCCTCAGCCAATGGGAGACGTTTCTGGGTTGTTGGGCAGAACGGCGTGGCTTGCGGACGCAACACAGACCATGCTGGGTATTTTAAAAGATCCAGTAGTGCTTTCCATAGGCCTGTGAAACCAACAGGAGGATCTAAACTGATGTCTCTCAGCCTTGGCAACGTTGTGATGTGTGGACTTCCATGCCCAGAATTCTGGGAGTTTTAAATCCACACATCGTAAAGTTGACAAGGTTGAGAAAGAAAGACTGATCTAAACTATTTTATATATTCATGTTCTCCAGAGCTCTTCGTCAAATTAGATGGTACACCTAACTAACTAGTAAGAAAAAAAGATTTGAGAGAATAAGGAAGAAATAAAATATAGCTTGGAATCATCCATTCAAAGGAATTCTGGGCTATTGAAAAGAAAAAGCTGATCTCTCATTTAGATAGATAGAGAAGATAGATAGATAAATGATAGATAGATAGATAGATAGATAGATAGATAGATAGATAGATAGATAGATAGATAGATAGATGATAGATAGATGATAGATAGAAAGATAGAAAGATAGAAAGATAGAAAGATAGAAAGATAGAAAGAAAGAAAGAGAGATAGATGAGAGAGAGAGGGAGAGAGAGAGCAAGAGAGAGAGAGAGAGAGAGAGAGAGAGAGAGAGAGCAGTGGTGGGATTCAATTTTTTACTGCCAGTTCTATGGGCGTGGCTTGATGGTATGATGTGGCTTGGTGGGCGTGGCTTAGTGGGCATGGCAGGGGAAGGATACTGTAAAATCTCCATTCCCTCCCCATTCCAGGGGAAGGATACTATAAAATCTCAATTCCTTCCTCACTCCAGGGGAAGGTTACTGCAAAATCCCCATTTCCTCCTGATCAGCTGGGACTCGAGAGGCAGAGAATAGATAGGGGTGGGGCCAGTCAGAGGTGGTATTTACCGGTTCTCCAAACTACTCAAAATTTCTGCTACCGGTTCTCCAGAACTGGTCAGAACCTGCTGAATCCCACCTCTGATAGATAGACAGACAGACAGACAGACAAACAGATGTTAGATAGATAGATAGATGATAGATAGATAGATAGATAGATAGATAGATAGATAGATAGATAGATAGATAGATAGATAGATAGATAGATAGATAGATAGATAGATAGATAGATATGTAGGTGTAGGTGTAGGTGTAAGTGTAGGTGTAGGTGTAGGTGTAGGTGTAGGTATAGGTATAGGTATAGGTATAGATGTAGGTATAGATCAGCGGTGGGTTGCTCTTGGTTTGGCCTGGTTCTGCGAACCGGTAGTGGCGGCAGTGAGAGGCTCCGCCCACCCACCTGGGATGCTCCGCTCACCTGCCTGGGATGCTTCTGTGCATGTGCAGAAGCATCACACACACACACGCAAACCAGTAGCAACGGGTTTTAGAACCCACTACTGGTATCGATGTATCGATGTATCGATGTATCGATGTATCGATGTATCGATGTATCGATGTATCGATGTATCGATGTATCGATGTATCGATATATATTCTACCTACTAGTTGAAAGAGACAATTTCCTTAAATGATCAGAGACATGTGTAGAAATATATTTAGCTGGAAAATAGTTTCAAATAGTACTGCTGTACTCTCAAATTAGCTTTAGTGACCTGCAGCAACTTTTCAGTCCAGTGCATCAGTCATAACCTATATAAAAAATAGAGGCATAAAAATACACCTCTGTTAAACTACTCAGTAGTATGTGTATGTGGGGCTGCAGTTGAATCTTCTCAGAGCACAAAATAAGTGAAATGAAATGCTGACTGGAACAGAGTGATATGAAATTACCGTGTCCTTCTCTGGAAACTTCACCAGCTTCCAATTTATTCAAGACCTCAATTCAAGATCCTGGTACTAATCCATAAATCCCTTCAGGCAAAAAAAGAAAAAGTAAAAAACCCGCTGGTGTCATCTCAGATAGCTTCAGAGAAGTATCAGATAGCTCCTAACAAAATGTCTAAGCCGATCTTTTGCTAAAGAATTATATATTTCTGATTTCCGGTAATATAAGTTTTGAGGGTTTTGTGAGGAGACCGTTAATCTTCAAATGGAAGATTCTGTCAAAGGATTAATTAGCTGTATATATAAATTTCTACTTCAGGCAGCCATGTCATACATTTTAAGTTAGAAGGTAGGAATGAACAGTGACATCAATCAGATTCTGTGCCATGTCATGTTGCTATCAAATACCCAAGTTAAGTCCAAATTTACTTTTGATGGGATAGGGGCACCAATTGCCTGGTGCACCAATTGCGACCATACTTGGAGAAGGAGGCTCTACTCACGGTCACTCATGCCCTTGTCATCTCCCGCATGGACTATTGTAATGCGCTCTACATGGGGCTACACTTGAAGAGTATTCGGAGACTTCAATTGGTGCAAAATGCGGCTGCGCGTGCTGTGGTGGGTGTTTCAAGATACACCCACGTAACAACCATACGCCGCCAGTTGCATTGGTTGCCCATTGGTCTCTGGGTACAATTCAAGGTGTTGATCATCATCTTTAAAGCCCTACATGGCTTAGGACCAGGTTATCTCCGGGACCGCATTCTACCTCATACTTCCCTTCGACCGGTCAGGTCCCACAGAGTGGGTCTCCTCCAAGTCCCGTCAACCAAACAATGTCGGCTGGCAGGGCCTAGGGGGAGGGCCTTCTCTTTGGGGGGCCCTGCTCTCTGGAACCAACTCCCCCAGAGATACGAATTGTCCCCACCTTGCTGGCCTTCCGAAAAGCCGTGAAGACATGGCTCTTCCGGCAGGCGGGGTTTTGAGACAACTTCATCTTGGTCTCCCCCATGTATGTATGATTTTGTATGTTTTTAAAATGTATTTTAAATTGTTTTATATGATATTGTTTAGTGGTTCTTCAATGTTGTACACCGCCCTGAGTCCCTAGGGAGTAGGGCGGCATATAAGAATCCTAAATAAAATAAATAATAAATAAATAGGTTTTCCTTTTCTGTTCCCTTAAAAAAATGAAAATATACGTCAACCTGAGTAGGCTCAGAGTTTTATCTAAGTCATGGCTGCATGCAGCCAGTAACCAGGCATTGTGAGAGACTGTCAAAACACAGCTTTTCAGCCCTCTCTTTATGAATACTGGCATTCTTCTGTAATTCAAAACTGCAGATGTCAATCTTACCCAAGAAGGAAAATGGAAGGATTCTTTTAAGAAGCTGCATTGGAGTTACTAGCTATTGTCAGTGCCATAGTTACTATGCTTCATTGCAAGGGAAGATGCAAAGTTAGGGATCAAGTCAAAGAAGTTTTTTTTCTTTTTGCAACTTTTCAAGGTTAATCAAGCTGTCAGAAAGAAATTGCAAATACTTGCGCTTGCACTGAACAGTACAAATGTGCAATCACAGCAGGAAAAGGAATATGTTTTCCACTTGGTTGCAATCATTTATTGAGAGTTCTCAAGGAAAATGTAACTTAGATGCAGCTTAGAATCATTTATAAAAATAGCTGTGGACTCTTCCTATCATGTTGTTAATCCCCCCCCCCAAAAAAAAATATGGCTTTGTGCAGAAACAAACTCTGCATGAACATGTAAAGAAAAGGACCATGTCTAATTCCGATTTTCTGACTGTATTTCATTTTCTTGATATAGTCCATAGCTGAGTGTGCATTGTAGGGGGAATGGGTCTGAACTGTAGATATGACACCAACCATTGCTCATCTAATTGGGCATGTAAATGCCCTTGAATGCAGTTTAATATTCATAACAATTGCTATTCAAGAATGATTGTGCTTGGCTCTCTTTAGAGAGAAAAAAATACAGCTCGGAAGCAGGGAAATTGTGTGATTTATGAACAAATTCATTCAGATTAAGATCAAGAAACTTGTCAAAGTCAGGACTCTGTAAGACAGAAGCAAGAGAAAGCAGAGGTTGCATTTAAAATGTCTACCTTAGGTAAAGTAACACTAGTGAAAAAATAAATACAAAATATAGGATAATAGAGTTGGAAGGAAACTTACAAATCTTCTAGTCCAACCCCTGTTTAAGCAGGATAACTTATACCATTCCAGACTAATGGCTGTCCTGTCTCTTCTTAAAAAATCTTCTTAAAAAATCTTCAGTGATGGATATAATATTTATCATCCATCTTCAGTGATGGATATAATATTTATCATAATGATAAATATTCCTAAAGATTTATCAGTAATATGAAGGGCATCCAATCTATAAAATTAAAAGTAAATGATATTTTCCAAAGCATGTTCACCTGCACGGTAGGGCCAAGAAACAGACTGAAACGTTCTCAGATTGCCCCTATACAGTAGAAAGGAAAATTTAGAGGAAGAAGTTTCAGAAGGTATATACAGTATGTTCATATCATCCTATTAATTCTACTTAAAAAAGGAAATCATAGGAAATATTTCAAATCAGCAGCAAGTCAGCAGTCTAAACAAAAATGCAACATACAGTATAAATCAAATAAAGACTGAAATTTCAAAGCAGTAAAAAGGTTAAAAATACTAGATGCAATCTCATATACACTGAATGTGCTTGACCAGAAAATAATGTGCTTAAAGTACTACTTACAACAATTTCTGAGGCACAGTCTAATTATAGGATCAAAAATATGTACATTTCAAATACTATAATGCGACCTGTGACTAAATGTGAAGATTTAAGAGTAAAATGTTATATTCCAGAATATAACAGTTTCTGGACTGTTATACACCAGAATACAGCAATGACTAATCAGTGATGAAATTTGGACCCAGATTGTTGGGGGCAATATGCTGAACTCTGTAAACCGCTTAGAGAGGGCTGTAAAGCACTATGAAGCGGTATATAAGTCTAAGTGCTATTGCTATTGTCCACAATAATGATGTGACCTTACCATCAGGAAGGTTTTTAAATTTACTCAACTAACTGAGCAGGACCTGAACAGGATGGGAATTTCACCAAATTCTAAGCACACTCTATAAAGAATCTGTAACCATGTATACCAAAGAAACATTACTCTATGCAGGACAGAGCATATTTTATTCTCTGTGTCACTGCGTTCTTTAGCATTTGCCAACTGAGCTGAACGTCTACTCTGGACTGTACGGTAGACAGAGAAATTTCTTATCTAAGTGTCTCGTGATTTATGCCTTGTGATTCTTGATTTACTGCGCATGTCTAGTTTCTGTTCTTTGATTCTCTTACTTGCCTTTCCTTTGTCCGGCTGACATATTTCTACCGGTAGGATGCAATCAAATATCTTTTGTACCTATTGTACAAAATAGGTGTATCTATTCACCTCTAATCTAATTAATTGTAGTTTCTCCCAGGGGGGAAACACGGAGCTGCGTCTTGCTCTGACACTCTGAAGAATATATATTACTATTTACTGTATTACTATTATGTGTCACAGTGGCGGAGTGGTTAGAGTGCAGTACTGCAGGCTCTTCTGCTGACTGCCGGCTGACTGCAATTTAGCAGTTCAAATTTCACCAGGATCAAGGTTGACTCATCCTTCCATCCTTCCAATGTGGCTAAATGAGGACCCAAATTGTTGGGTGCAATATGCTGACTCTGTAAACTGCTTAGAGAGAGCTGTAAAGCACTGTAAAGCAGTATATACGTCTAAGTCCTATTGCTATTGCTATGTGGACCAGATAGAACTCAGTTTCCATTCATACAAAAGAATAACACAAGAAAGTTCCATCAATGTTAACCCCAGCAAACCTGTATTCTCTTTAGAAGGAAAGGAAACATTTATAATGAAATATTGTCACTAAAAGTGCCATAAGGAGAAATTTGGTAAATTCACTTGAATTTTTATTTCATTGCTAAGATTAAATATGAATATTACCATTCAAAAAAGCCATTGGAAAGAAGTCCAGAAGATCAGAAGTTGGAATGAAGACCTACTTGGACCCACCTGTTATATGTTGTGCAAGAATACAATTTTTATTCGTGTTGATTAGGATGCCCGGGAAATATTAAGAGGTTAAAACTCTTTAAAGATTTTTAAGAGTTACTTTAAAAAGGAAGTTTGCTGTTGTCAGCTTACTCATCAACATTTAACTGCTGTTACCAAGGTAACAATTATGAACCTTAGGGCTCTATAGTTAATAGCAATAGCACTTAGACTTATATATTGCTTCACAGTGCTTTACAGCCCTCTCCAAGCGATTTTACGTCAGTGTGTTGCCCTCAACAATCTGGGTCCTCATTTTACCCACCTCAGAAGGATGGAAGGCTGAGTCAACCTTGAGCCTGGTGAGATTTAAACTGTCAGATTGCAGGCAATCAGCAGTCAGCAGAAGTAACCTGCAGTACTGCACTCTAACCACTGCACCACCACGACTCATTAATCCTATAAACTAATGTACTGGATAAGGAAATTTACAATTCTTTAAAATGTAATACTTTAGGCATCAGAGAGCCAGAAAAATATAAATTATAAAAAAATAATAATAAGGTAAATTATTAAGTAGGGGCAAAGGTAAAGGAAGGTAAAAAGGAAAGATGGTGGACTTAAACGTTCGATCAAAATCTTCCTTTTTTTATTGTGACACATTTAAAAAGAGGGTGCGACATTGATAATATGGTCATAGCTACTATCTTGATTTCTTTTCTTTTTACTTTTCCCTCCCACAGATTTGCAAATAACCAGGAGACTACTTTTGTAGTCACTTTATCCAGACTAATAAACAATCTATTCACACATAGTTCATTTTAGCATAAGAGGCCATCCCTACTTTCATATACTGGGGTGGGGTGGGGAAACCACCCGACATCATTTATATTAACTAGCTTTATGTGGACTACATTCAGAAAATTGTATTTGATAAGTATTACCCATTTATATTTATTTACAATGGATTCATTTAAAAACATCAACTTGTTTCCAAGCACTTACCGTATTTTTCGGAGCATAAGACGCACCGGAGTATAAGACGCACCTTAGTTTTGGGGGAGGAAAATAGGGGGAAACAATCTGCCTATCAGGTATTCATCTGGCTAGTGCCTTTAGTCTGGTCAGCTTCGGCACATTATTTTATCCCCTGGTTAGGACTTAAAAAAACCTTCTTCTGAGAGAATAACAATGAAAGAGCCTGCAAGCCAGTAAGAGCTGGGAAGATTGTTAGCACCTGGTTAGGGCTAGAAAAAAATTTATTCGGAGCAAGTAGAGCAATGGAAAAAACCCTGCAAAAACTTAATGCTGGAAAAACATTCTTCGGAGAGAGTAACAATGAAAAAGCCTGCAAGGTAAGAGCTGGGAAGATAGCTAGCACCTGGTTAGGGCTAGAAAAAAATTTATTCGGAGCAAGTAGAGCAATGGAAAAAACCCTGCAAAGACTTAGGGCTGGAAAAACATTCTTTGGAGAGAATAACAATGAAAAAGCCTGCAAGGTAAGAGCTGGGAAGATGGTTAGCACCTAGTTAGGGCTGGAAAAAACCTTCGAAAAAGCTACATTCAGAATATAAGACGCACCCAAATTTTCAGCCACTTTTAGGGAGGAAAAAAGTGTGTCTTATACTCAGAAAAATACGGTATATAGCTTGGCTTTTGTAACGTACCAGTGAAAAGGATGGCTGCAGTTTATTTCAAACTCCACAGAGATCATCTGTATATATTTAATTAAGCATATCTATCTAGCTTATCTATCTTGAAAACACCTATCAGGGCTTAATTATAAGGCATTCTCACTGTATACTTTCTACAAAAGCCATTTGGAGAATCTATCATGGATAACAATAGCCTCATAAGGCTCTGGAGTATGACTATATTAAATTAAGGAATGATTGCCTCACCTGATGCTCAGTTCATTTTATGCCAATTCTTCAGCACAGGAAAAACAAAAACAAAACAGGAGCGAATTGGTATATCTGGCTTTCACTGCCCTCTGAACTGTATTTATTTTTTTTTAAAAAAAGAACTTCCTATTTTACATAAACATCCTTCAGCAAATAAATATAATGCTGCACCATTTCTTGTTGGACGGAGTTGTAAATCTGCCTGTGATTTGAGAGATCTGTCACCCTTATTTAAACATTGCCTTTCTTTTAACGGTATAATAACATCCAGATCACCGCCTTATAAAGAAAGAAAATCTTAATAGTGTTCTTGTTCTCTCTCTCTCGATATTGAACTCTACACCACCACAGTTGCACCACTGCAATTAATATTTATTTTTAGCCTATTCACTTTAAGTGTGGTTTTCTGTCGAGAGTATAAGCCAGAGGAGAATGTGGCAAACTGACACATAATAGACAAAAAGATTGCTTGAAAAACAATAAATTACTAGCTAACAGTGAAGAAAATAATTGACATCAATAATAAATACAGTTCTTTGGAGTTATTTTCAGTTCTCCTCTGTCTCAACTAACAGCTTGTCGTGATCACAGCACAGAAGGGCAACTATTTTAACTGTTTATTTCCAGTCTCTTGTGAATGTGGTACAATCTTTCATCTCTTTGATGAAACATTTCTGTGCATCTGCCACAAATGAAAGGAACAATTACCTATGTTAGAAGCCAAAAGGTCAATTTTTTTTCAGGGGTATATTACTGCTTATTACATGGCAACTTAATTGAGCGGAGTGGTGGCCTAGTGGTGAAGACACTCATTTCCCACTCAGAAGGTGGAGAGTTCAATCCTAGGTTAGTGGCAGATGTTTCTTTCTTAGTCACAAAGAGAAAATAAATGTTGTGAACTCTGTGAAGGGCATCTACCCAGTATCCTACCATTGTAAAAAGAAAAAAAAAAATTACATGGCAGTTTACAATTGATTTACATATACAAAAGAATAAGAAAGCAGGATGATAGGATGGTAAATTCTAAAGCAAGATTTATTATTATTATTATTATTATTATTATTATTATTATTATTATTATTATTATTATTATTATTATTATTATTATTATTATTATTAGTATCAGTATTATTAGTATTATTAGTATTATTAGTATTATTAGTATTAGTATTAGTATTAGTAGTATTATTATTAGTATTATTAGTATTAGTATTATTATTATTATTATTATTATTATTATTATTATTATTTTAAAATATAGATAGATAGATAGATAGATAGATAGATAGATAGATAGATAGATAGATAGATAGATAGATAGATAGATAGATAGATTTAGATTTAGATTTAGATTTAGATTTAGATTTAGATTTAGATTTAGATTTAGATTTAGATAGAGGTGATAGAGATGATAGAGATGATAGAAATATATAGTATATAGAGATAGCTAGCTAGCTAACTAGCTAGCTAGCTAGCTAGATAGACAGATAGACAGATAGACAGCTAGCTAGCTAGCTAGCTAGCTAGATAGATAGATAGACAGACAGACAGACAGACAGACAGACAGACAGACAGACAGACAGACAGACAGACAGACAGACAGACAGATAGAGGAATAGAATAGAATAGAATAGAATAGAATAGAATAGAATAGAATAGAATAGAATAGAATAGAATAGAATAGAATAGAATAGAATAGAATAGAATAGAATAGAATTCTTTATTGGTCGAGTGTGATTGGACACACAAGGAATTTGTCTTTGGTGCATATGCTCTCAGTGTACATAGATATAGATATAGATATAGATATAGATATAGATATAGATATAGATATAGATATAGATATAGATATAGATATAGATATAGATATAGATATAGATATAGATATAGATATAGATATAGATATAGATATAGATATAGATATAGATGATATAGATATAGATATAGATATAGATATATTTCACTATTTGCATGGAGTTCTTATTGATTTTTTTGGTCTGTTTTTCCCCTATTTGCATAGAGTTCTTATTATCATACATCAGTTGATTAAAATGTTTAAAATGTGATCTAATTTCTGTTCCCTAACTTGAAATGAGTATTTTAATATTTCACAAAGGTGGATTCAATCAGCTGCTGAATGCAATATGTGATTTTCCAAATTAGAACCATTTCATTTTGTTTATTATCTTTATAGCCATAAGTTCCTTCCCTTTTCTATTTGTGTGGGTTTGAGGTAAGATATAAAAAAACGTTGACTGTCAACAAATATTTCTCAACCTTGGCAACTTTAAGTCGGGTATGTTTAAAGAGGTTGAAGTCCATCCATCTGAAAGCTGCCAAAGTGGAGAACACTGGTTCAGAAGATAAAACTATTTGTAAGTAGACTGCACAACAGAGTGAATAAGCCTATCTTCCCCTTAATGACCATGCCATCCTATTTATTTATGTTTTTAGATTTACATCCTGGAGATTCTCAGTCATCCAGATCATGGATGTCCCAAAGGTTCTTGTTCTTTAAAAAAAACCACAAAAAACCCCCACAAAATCCAGTTGCCTCTTGAAAAAGCACCTTTGATACAACCATTTCTTAATTTTTCCTCACAATAATAAGTTGTGAAGCAAGTTGTGTAAAGAAAGAGTGTGATTTGGCCCAAATTCATCTTCTTTCACTGGAGTCATCCAGGCCTTAGTCCAACATCTTAACCCCTATAGTATACTGCCTCTCTTATGCATAATATACTGCCTCTTTTTTATGACATCAGCTAAGGAAAATGATTTTCCCACTAAAATTAGATGGGCTTGTTTGCATTGATTCTGAATCAATCAGAGCTTCGTTTATTTGCTCCTTTTCCTGCTATCCTTGATTATTTAATCATCACCTACACTACCTTTTGTTGATTACGTTGCTTTAAGTGAATGAATCATAAAGTCCTGTACTTTCACGTTTTTGTCTTGAGAGCAAGAGAAAGAGAGAATGAATGTTTGTGTGAATATGTGTACACATTTCAACATGTCAATATATTTCCAGTTCATACATAAAGTCAGAAAGCATGAATTGCACATATTAAAGTAAAAATGATATCCTCCCAAAACTCCCCTGTACTAGAAGTGAGAAGATGAGATTCTTGATATTAATAGTCAGTGACTGTGATTCAATCAATCAATTTATTATTACAGTCTTAGACCAGAGACCAGAAAAAATAAAAGCACTCACTATATATACAATTAAAAATTCTAGTATAAAATAATAAATAATAACTAACATCTATAATAAAATCCAGTCTGTCAATTATACATGGTCTAACTATACGATAGTTGCAATCCATAAACTGTGTGGCCCGTTCAACGCTAAAAAGGAAATGACTGAGCAGTGCAAAGTGTTTGCCACAATTGTTATATAACATCACTATGGTGGAGAAGACACGTGTTTGCGACAAATCCCAATGCTGCTGCGCAGAATCTGGCCACCTGCGCTGTAGTTATGGACTGTTCATCCTTAAGCAGCCACTGAAGATAGGTAGTGTCGGAACGGCCAGGATACCTAGCAGTTATTGGCAGAATATGTTTTCTACTAATCTCCATATAAAAGGAACATCTAAGGAGCATGTGACCCACAATCTCCACCTCTCCTGAGCCACAGGGACAGAGTCTTTCCATCAATGGTATCCTTTTATACTTGCCGTACAGGACGGCCGATGGAAGCGCATGACACCGTGCGAGTGAAAATATTTTCCGGTGCTTTGCTGACTCCAACTGACTAAGATAGCTGGCAGGAGCAACAGCACATCTAATGGCATCTGGAGCCAGAAACAGTGGAGCTTTCCCTAAGTCTGCCTGCCTCTCGACGTCCTCCACCCTTTGTTGCGAGGTTTGTCTTGCTAGGTCGTAGTCCATCTTGAGTATTAAAACTGGGGAGAAGTCTAGTTTGGCAAGGTTGGACTCAACAGCCTTGATCCATGATGAAGAGAATTTGTCATGGAGGATTAATGGAGCTAGACCTTGCGGAAAGAAGTTAAGCTTTAGCCAGAGATTTAAGGACGCTATACAGATTCTTGCTTCGACTTTTGTCAATCCTGTCTCCAGGCGCAGAAGTGCATTTGAGACACAATGCGGCATCTGGAGAATTGATCTAATGAATTTGGATTGAACTATTTTTAAAACACGAAGCTGACAGTCCGAGCAAGGTCCCATAAAGAAGCTGTGCCATAAAGAAACTTGGCCAGAAAAAGCTTAATTATGGCAGGGACATAATATCCTCCTTTTGTGCAGAAAAATTTAAGAATGGCACTCACTGATCTTTGGCCCAAGGCAGCTGTATATTCTCCATGTGCTTTTCTTGAACCATTGGCCTGTATAACCACCCTCAGGTATGTGAAGGTGGTTACCTGCTCTATTTTGTGGCCATTTAGATACCATGAATAAAGTTTTGGCCTTTTTGTAAAGGCCATGATCTTTCTTTTCTCATAATTTATGTCCAGTTTATTGTAATTACAATGCTGGATAAGGGCTCGCAAGGCTCTTTTAAGGCCTACTGGTGTCCTGGAAAGGATCACAGCGTCATCTGCATAGAGCAGGAGGCCGATGTTTCGGTCACCTATTTTTGGGGTGGTGGTGATTTGGTTTGTTTAGCCATTTTACCATGTCATTTATGTAAAAGTTGAAAAGCAGGGCCCCCAAAATGCACCCCTGTTTAACCCCCTTTTGAGTTTTAACTGACTTTGAGAGGGACCCTTGCATATTACACCTCACCTTGAGGGATGTTTTAGTATGTAGAGCATATAATAGATGAAGAAGCCTGTGGTCAATTGAGGCAGCTTCCAGCTTCTCCCATAGCTTAGTCCTGGTAACCATATCAAAGGCTGCCTTGAGATCTATAAAACCGGCGTATAATGATACAGGTCTATTTGATAAGTATTTTTCAATCAAATGATGAAGAACTAAACACTGATCTGTGGTGCCCCTCCCCACTCGAAACCCGCTTGCTCTTCATCAATCAAATTCTCAAGATCCAGCCATTCCTTTAGTTTATCTTGGAGGTGTTTGGCGTAGAGTTTTCTGATTACGTTTAGCAAACGTATTGGTCTGTAATTGGCAGGGTCATCTCTCTTTCCATTTTTAAAAATTTGGACAACAATTGCCAAGCCCCAATCTTCTGGGACATAGCCAGTGGAGTTGATATAAGTGAATGGCACCGCCAGAACTGGTATCCACCACTCCAAATTGTTCTTTGGTAATTCAGCGGTAATGAAGTCAGCTCCTGGGGCCTTCCCAATCCTGAATTGACCAATGAGCTATTTGATTTAGGACTCTGAATAGGTAAGTCTGAATAGTCTGTGATTAAATCTTAATGAAATTCTTCCTCAGATGTCCTATGCCTATAACCCAGTCCACTCCTCCTCCTCCTCCTCCCTCTGTATGTAGTATTCTCTACAAATGTTTTATCTGTTTTAGTAGATAAACGAAACAATCTCAATGAGGATTTATCATGACATTTTCAAAAATAGTTATTTATATGTTAACTGATTAATATGATTAGTATTTTATTTCCATTTCACATTTATCATTCACATGGCATTTTGTCCTAAATTATTCAGCTTCTTAAATACAATCTTCTTGATGAACTATCATTAATTGCTCAAATTGCTTAATGATCACATTGCACTTGGATTTGGAATCATAGTGATTCTGTATCTAAGATTAAAAATCCGCACTGCTTACTTTTTGAATTACCACACTGTTTTACAACTAAGATTGCATTTTATAAAGAACAAATAATCATTTATTTTATAAGCTTTAAACCTGAAACTTCTTTCATTTAGTAGCCCCAATTAGGAGTTTGTTCCTTAATTCCATTAGATTTATATTCATTGGCTAGCATATAATTTTTCTGTTTACGTACCATTGAATACTGTTTCCTGTGCAAAATGCTAAGTTTCTCTCCTGCTGGTAAAATTAAAAATAAATAAAAATGAAATGAAATCCTCTCTTGGTTTTGGTATATCTTATTATTACTGTTCTTATTTTGCTTTAGTTTGATGAGTTATATACATTGAGAACAAATAGTTAAATGAACAATACAGTGTGGATTATTCATTCATTCATTCATTCATTCATTCATTCATTCATTCATTCATTCATTCATTCATTCATTCATTCATTGGATTTATATGGTCATCCAGTTTCAAAAATGCAGTTCTAAGTAGTGTATGAAATCCTCTCTTGGTTTTGGTATATCTTATTATTACTTTTAGTTTATTTTATTGCCATTGCAGATGGTACAACAAAATTAAATGCTGTCTTCAGTGTACATTATAACTATAAAAATAAAAACACAAACATACATCCTTTACATTCTGTATAATTGAAATAGAAAACCCGATATTGCACTATACCATAGAATTCAATATGGTTATTGCCCTGGGAGAGAAGCTGTTTTTCAGCCTACTTGTCCTTGTTTTTATTATCCTGTACTGTCTGCCAGATGGTAATAGTTCAAAAAAAAAAAAGAGTGCCCAGGATGAGATGGATCTTTAAGAATGTTTTGAACTTTCTAAAGGCAGCAGGAGCTATAAAGCTCTTCCAAAGAGGGGAGAGGGCAACCAATGATCCTCTGGGCAATGATGTTTACCCTCTGGAGTGCTGTCCTATCTGCCACTGTGCAATTGGCAAACCATACACAGATGCAGTAAGTTAAAATATTCTCTATGGTGCAGCAGTAGAAGGTCACCAGCAGTTTTTCATTCAGTTGTTGTTTCCTGAGAAGTCTCAGGTAGTATAATCTCTACTGGGCCTTTTTGACCAGTGCTGCAATGTGAGTGCCACAGATCAGGTCCTCTTTTATGATAACACCCAGAAACTTAAAACTGGCCACTTGCTCCACTTGGTCTCCATTGTTAAGCAAGGGCTGGATGTCTGATCTATTCCTTCTATAGTCCACTATAAGCTCCTTGGTCTTATTTGTGTTAAGGACCAAGTTATTGTCTCCACACCATGAAAGCAACCAGGCCACCTCATCTCAATAGGCAGACTCACACACCCCCACCTGGAAATCAGTCCCACCACTGTTGTATTATCTGCAAATTTAGTAATAGTATTACTAGCATGAGTGGATATGCAGTCATGCACATAAAGAGTATAGAGTAAGGGACTCAATATGCAATCCTTTGGTTTATCAGTGTTAAGAATAAGGGCTGAAGAGATATGATTACCCTATCTGACCCTCTGAGAGCAGCCAGACAGGAAATCCATAATCCAAAGGCAGATTGAATAAGAAAGCCCAAAATCCATAAGTTTAGATACTAGTCTATGTGGAATTATTGGGTTAAATGCAGAGCTAAAATCTACAAAAAACATCCTCACATACCCCCCCCCCCGCTGTTCCAAATGAGTCAGAGCAGTGTGAAGAGTGATGGCTATAGCATCCTCTGTAGATCTATTTCTTCTGTATGCAAACTGGTGTTTATCAAATGTATGTGGAAGACCAGAAATGATGTGCTGGCAAACCAATTTCTCAAAGCACTTCATGATGATAGGAGTGAGTGCCACTGGTATGTAATAATTGAGGTTATTGATAAGGAACTTCTTTGGCAGTGGAACAATGGCGGAAGCCTTCAAACAAGATGGAATAGTGGACTTGGATAAAGACCGATTGAAGATTCTGGTAAAGACTCCAGCCAACTGATCAGCACAGTCTTTAAGCACTCGGCCAGAGATACCGTCAGGACCGGCAGCCTTTCTAGGGTCCACAGCCTTCAGAATGCTCCTCACCTCCTGTTCCTCCACAATGAGGTGGGGGCTACAACGGGCTGGTGGCTGTATTTTAGCTGTCTCTGATGTCTCCACTTCAAAGCGAGCAAAGAAATGATTCAGCTCTTCTGCCAATGAAGCATCCCCCTCATCAGGGATGACATTGGTCGATTGATGGGACTCTAGATGAGACACCGGATGAGACTCTAGAAAGGGTGCAGGGAAGAGCAACAAAGATGATTAGGGGACTGGAGGCTAAAATATATGAAGAACGGTTGCAGGAACTGGGTATGTCTAGTTTAATGAAAAGAAGGACCAGGGGAGACATGATAGCAGTGTTCCAATATCTAAGGGGCTGACACAAAGAAGAGGGAGTCAAACTATTCTCCAAAGCACCTGAGGGTAGAACAAGAAACAATGAGTGGAAACTAATCAAGGAGAGAAGCAACTTAGAACTAAGGAGAAATTTCCTGAAAGTTAGAACAATTAATCCATGGAACAGCTTGCTTCCAGAAGTTGTGAATGCTCCAACACAGGAAGTTTTTAAGAAGATGTTGGATAACCATGTGTCTGAAGTAGTGTAGGGTTTCCTGCCTAGGCAGGAGGTTGGACTAGAAGACCTCCAAGGTCCCTTCCAACTCTGTTATTCTATTCTATTCTAAATGGTTGGTAATTTGTTGAATTCCTTGCCACACCTGCCTCATGTTATTGCTATAAAAATTATCCTCAATCTTCCTCTTATAATCAGTCTTGGCCTTCCGAATACCTTTCTTCAGACTAGCTCTGGCAACACTGTGTCTTGCCCCATCACCAGACCTAAAGGCTTGGTCCTGTCATGCAAGAGGTGCTGGACTTCCTTGGTCATCCAGGGCTTCTGATTGGGATAGATTCTAATATGTTTATCCACAGTGATAGTGTCTGTGCAGTGTTTGATATAGCACAGAACAGTTGCAGAGTGCTCCTCTAGGTCAGGGTGGTAAAAGATGTCCCAATTTGTGTCCTCAAAACAATCCTGAAGTTGTTGGGAAGCATCTTCTGGCCAAGATTTCACTGTCTTTATCATAGGCAGAGCCCGTCTCCTAAGAGAGGTGTACTGTATGCTGGTGCTAAAAGCAGTGACATATGGTCTGATTGTCCCAAATGTGGTAATTGTATAACCGTATAGCCATGTTTAATGTTGGTATGTACTTTGTCCAATATGTTTGCTCCTCTAGTAGCGCACTTAGCATGCTGATAGAATTTAGGGAGCACTGCTTTTAAATCAGCCTGATTAAAGTCCCCCGCTATAATATGCACAGCATCAGGATACTTATACTGTTGATTACTAACAATGTTGTACAAGAATCCCAAAGCTATGGTAGTATTGGCATCAGGTGGGGTATAGACTGCAGTAATCAAAACCACGCTGAACTCCCGTGGAAGATATATGGGTCTACATTTATTACTGTTCTTATTTTGCTTTAGTTTGGTGAGCTATATACATTGAGAACAAATACTTAAATGAACAATATGCTGTGGATTATTCATTCATTCATTCATTCAATCATTCATTCATTCAGTCATTCATTCATTTATATGGTCATCCAGTTTCAAAAATGCAATTCTAAGTAGCGTACAACAATTTTATTAAAATACATTAAAAAATTAAACCTGAATACACACACAATTCACACCAATATGTACTTGTAAGATGAGCTTATCTAAAATTTTTGCTTAAAACTTGAAGTTTTCAAAGGCTTCCTGAAGGCTAACATGATTAGGGCTAGTTCAATCTCAGAAGGGAGATCATGTCTCAAGTCAGGTATAATTGTTGAATGACTTCATATCTCATGTATTGCATTTTTTTTTTAAAAAAAGGAAAATGTGTGTGTAAAAGAGAAGCAAAAAGAGACATTAGCAACCAATTCAAATAATTGCTGGCTGAAAACATCATTACATGTCATATAAATGGAATGATATTTGAAGTGAGAAAAAACATGTGTCCAATTTTCAGTTTGCATATTTTAAACTTATAAAACTAATATGAATTTAAATTCAAAGTGGCTTTTTGGATAGGGGGCTGTTTTTATGCTTATTTCGCATAATGTCTTTTTATATATTACCACCATTTACTTTTTTTGTGCAGAATCTAAGAAAAATACAGTAAATAATAAAAAAATATTGGGATTATCCTACATATTTTGAATGTTGTTAATAATACAAATCAAGCAAGAAAAATAAAACTTTTTTTCTTGCTGTGGAGAAAGCTTTTGATCATTTGGAATGGGCTTTCATCTTTATGACTTTGAAGAATCACTACCGCCAAAACTTTCTTACACGGATATAGACTATTCATAAAGAACAAGAAGACAAAATAATGAAAAATAGTTTTGTATTACAAAGGAGTACTATAATGAAAGGAAAAATTCAAGGCTGTGCTTTTTCTCCTTTTTTATATTTACTGGCACTAGAAGCATTAAGAAAGAAGATAAAAAAGAATTTCAGGAATTAATTTAATAAAGCAAGAAAATAAATTGAAATTAATGTTGATAAAAGAATAGTTACAGATTCCCAGACAAAAGTTTCTTTAATTCATAATCAAATATGTACCGTATTTTTGGAGTATAAGACACACCAGAGTATAAGACGCACCTTAGTTTTGGGGGAGGAAAACAAGGGGAAAAAATTCTGCCTCTGCCTCCCAGCAATTTGCCTCCCAGCAAACAGCAAACAGTACAGATGATATACACTGTTTGCTGTGTATTTCTGTGCATGTGTGCCTGACCCATAGAAATAGCAAAGAATTGGAGAAATGTACATTATGGCAGTATATTAATGCCAGAAAGTTGTCTTAAATGTAGTCACACTAACTCCTCCCAATTATTTAAATAGATCTACTCCAAACATGACTAAGTCAGGGTTTAACTCAGCTGCCTTATCTTAATACTAAAACAGGACACTATTACATTTCAGACTATACTTGTACAGATTCTGTTAAAATTGATGTGGCTTTCTGGAAGTATACATTATTCTCTGCTATTTAAAAGAAGATACAAAAACACTGGGCCTCTTCAGAGCAAGCGTTTATTTTAAAAAGCTTCTTCATTTTGTTAAGCTGTCTAGAACAATAATAAAGCAGTCTTTAAAAAATAAGTCTAATAATTTGAATATTCTACAGACATTTATAGTTATTGACTTACCTCCTTGCAGCTCTGCCTCTGCCTCTACCTCTACCTCCCAGCAATTTGCCTCCTTGCAGCTAGTTTCATTTTTAGTTTAGCACATGGCTGGCCAGGCTGCAGCCTCACTCAGCTGAGAGTCAGGAAGCTGATAATCAGTTGCTTGGCTTAACAGGCTCTGTTCTGTTTGCTGCAAGGAGGTAAATTGCTTGGAGGCAGAAGCCAAAGGGTGGGAGTGGCTGGGTGGGGCTACTTTGGTGTATAAGATGCACCCAAGTTTTCACCCTCTTTTGGGGGGTAAAAAGGTGCGTCTTATACTCTGAAAAATACAGTACTTGAATGAAGGCAAATATGGGTGTCCCAAAATAATGTTTCAGCATCCAATCTGGGTTGGTCACTGGGACCAGAGGTTTAGTTTTCTGAGCTTTTGACTCATGTTGGAAATAATGATTAATAACCAGCCATCAACACCCCAATAACTGAATGCCACACACAACCTGGCAGCACAGAATACTATGCATAGAATAGCCCGAAGCACACATTCTGGTGAGAGACAAGTTCCTTGAAGATGGGTTCCAGCAGTGGTGGGTTCCTGCCGGAGCTGCCCAGTGCATAGCTTCGGTAGGGAGTGGCTGATTGCGCAATTTGCACATGACCGCTTCGGAGCCCTCTCCACCAGTCCGTTGTGCACTTCACCATCTTTTTCTGAGAATTTTTGGCCAATTTTGCTTTTGCGCATGCATGAAAGCAAAATCTCGCCAAAATCTCGTGAGGGGACGTGTGCGTGTACGAGATTTCAGCGTGATTTTGCTTTTGCACATGTGCAGAAGCAAAATCTTGCCAAAATCTTGTGCACACACGTGTCCCCTCAAGAGATTTCAGTGAGATTTTGCTTCTGCGCATGTGCAGAAGCAAAATTGTGTGAGGCGGTGCACGCGTGTAGCGGGCTTGTGCCCGCCCCGAAATGTGGAGATGCGCGCGCAGCGCTCCGGCATGGGTGAGTAATCTGCCCCTGGCTTCCAGTATGAGACTGAAAGGTTGTAAGACTAAACCTGGGTCCCAGTAATCAATTCAGATTAGATCCTGCAAATATATACAGCGATATGGTTCAATGTGACACTCAAAAGCAGACATGAACTTAAAACAGCATTTGCATCAAGCAAGAATTTAAAGTTACTGATAAGAAGGTTAAATACCTGGCAATTTTTTTTAAAGCATTTTTATAATATATATTACCATCTGATTAGTTGGATGACTCTGCTTTGAACAACATTTGTCTTCATTAATGTATATCAGTTTTGATTTATTAATTATAATTGCACTCTATGCTCTCCTTTAATATATGTGTGATTCACAAAGGATAGACTTCTCTCACTATCTGAGTTCTGCTAACAGGGAATATGGGATGTGGGATCTAGTAGAATGCTGAAAAGGATACTCTATCATAACTATGAAATGCTTAGCTATTAAATCCTATCAACTCCATGGTGGCTCGGTGGTTAGAATGCAGTATTACAGGCTGACTTTGCCCATAGCCTAGAGTTTGATCCTGACCGGCTCAAGGTTGACTCAGCCTTCCATCCTTCCAAGGTTGGTAAAATGAGAAGCTAGATTGTTGGGGGCAATAGGCTGATTCTGTAAACCGCTTAGAGAGTGCTTTAAAGCACAGTGAAGTGGTATATAAGACTAAGTGCTATTGCTATATTTGCTATATTAAAACAACAACAACAACACAAGTATATATGATTTAAAAAATTGTAAAGAACCCTCAATTACCTTACAGTCTTAAAATAAATCCTTAGAGTTTTAGTTGATTACCTATAAACCACTGGACTGAGGTGGCTGGACTCACCTAACAGCTTGTCCTAGATTTGAAATGCTTTAAAAGTATTTGATTCAGTGGGAATAGTCTGAACATCAGAATAGGGCCTTGCATATGGGTCCCTTTTAGTCTTTTTTGAGGAGGTTCATTGCCTTCAACAAAGAGCATCTTCCTCAGTCAAGGTGACTTGAAATCAAATACCCTGTGAGCAGGGGTGAAATCCTCCCGTTCGCTCTTACCTGTTGGTCGCCGCACAGCCGAACAACCTGGTGGCGTTCGTGGCACGGGGCTTCCCCCGCCCGCTTCCCCGGCTCGCCTGGACGCCGGCATTTGTGTTCTTTTGCCCTTTGCACAAGCAGAACGCTTTGCGCATGCGCAGAGGGCAAAAGAACATAAATGCCGGCATCCAGGTGGGCGGGGGAAATGGGTGGAGGAAGCCCCGTGCCACGAACACCACCAGGTTGTTCGGCTGTGCGGCGACCAACAGGTAAGAGTGAACCGGGAGGATTTCACCCCTGCCTGTGAGTATTGGAAAATATTTAAACTTCAGTGTAATAAAAGTTATTGCATTGCAATCCAGGGATGCATTCTAAATCTTCTGCAAAGATATGGAGTAAAGGAAAGGTATTGTGGTGGTGAGTCAGGATTTACTTTGTTGTTGTGGTTCAGGATATTTATATACAGTGTTAGTCTCCTTAGAAAGAAATAATCTCCCTTTGAAGTCTTTGTGTTATGTTAGACTGGAAACATTGATGCTTCAGGCTGAAGGGAACGCAACTGTCTTCTTTGTCTTACTTTCCATTAAAATGAGGTTGGTTTCAGACAGGTATGAAAGCTGTGGCAACACCAGCAAGAACCACCAGTCGCACTGCCTCAGTACCAAAGTACACAGCATGGATTTATCAAGGTTTTCATGTTGCAATATTTAATTTGTGTTTCCAGACAGTCATCCTTAAAAAAAAAGTTGTCAAGCTTGCCAGCAGAGATAAGTTAGGCTACATATTCTATGCTTAGGTGCATTTTCTGGATCTGTTTTTAAATATAAGTTTGTTTGTTGTTTGTTTTAAAAAAATCCATTAAAAAATCTAAATAGTCTTAAGTAAAAACCTGATGGCCAGTTTAACTGGAGCTGTCTTTTGCTACAAAGTAAGCTAGAAGTTATATTTATTTATTTATTTATTTATTTATTTATTTATTTATTTATTTATTTATTTATTTATTTATTTATTTATTTATTTATTTATTTATTTATTTATTTATTTATTTATTTATTTATTTATTTATTTGTGAGATTTATATACTGCTTCACAGTGCAAGCACTCTCTAAGCTGTTTACACCAGTAAGCAATGTATATTTATATTGCCCCCAACAATCTGGGTCCTCATTTTACCTACCTCGGAAGAATGGAAGGCTGAGTCAACCTTGAGCCGGTGAGATTTGAACCGCTGACCTGCGGATCAGTGTCAGCTAAAGTGGCCTGCAGTACCTGCCTCTAACCGCTGCGCCACCTCGGCTCTATTGAATCATTCATCTAGAACATGGGCATCAAACTCGATCGTGTCACATGACATATTATGATGTTTTTTGCCTTTGTGGAGCCGAGATGGGTGTGGCCTGCATGTGATGCATCCGGCCTATGGGCTGCCAGTTTGACACCCCTAATGTAGGAGATAGGGGTTAGGGGTTAGGGTTTTTTCCCCCAGTGGCACATGCGTGAATTGAATCTAACAGGTAAACCAGTAATCTATCTCAGTTCATATATAGCAAAATCGCGCTGAACTCTTGTGAGGGGGCGCGTGCTCGAGAGGGATTTTGGTGCGATTTTGCTTCCGCGCATGCGCGGAGGCAAAATCTCACTGAAATATCAGGCGCACGCACGTCTGCTCTTGAGATTTAGGCGCAATTTTGCTTCCGTGCATGCGCAGAAGCAAAATCGCCCGAAAATCACCGGAAAAAAATGGCGACGTGCCGGGTGGACCAGCAATGAGGGCTCCGGAGCGGTTGCAAAATCTGCCGCTCCCTACCGGAGCTGCGTACTGGACAGCTCCGGCAGGAACCCACCTCTGTTTGAATCCCACCACTGTCTATATCCATCAAAAGAAATGGGTCTTGGTTTCTAATTTAACTCAATTTCAACTTTTATTTGTAAGCTTAATTAGTAAAATAATTTACAACATCTTTTATGGTTATGGAAAATGCCATGTTTTTCTTTAAAGTGATATTGATCATTTCCTAGTTGCAATATAATAGATTGCAGAATTAAATGAGAGAAAGAGTTCTAACAATGTGGACATTAGTTCATTCAATTCTCTCATCTTCAGTGAAATTAACTGGTTTAAATTTAAATAATGACAATGACAAAGCAAACTACTTATATGAAGCTAGCAAACAACAACACACGTTGCTTATCAACATTGGGTTTTGAAGGATCTTCAGTAGACTTTCACCTAAACCAAAATGTAAGTCTTATGCATGAAAAGAAACCACCCAATGTAAGTTATTCCATGTGATTCTGATCCAATCCATCACATTTGCAAAGCAACATTCATTTCTGGCAAAGAGAGGTTATATTTGGGGCCTGCAATGAATAACAAGTAAATCAAGGACCAAACACAGCTATTGACTTAATGTCAAAAACCCTCTGCATGCTACCTCTCCTTTCTCAAACACACTTTGTAGGGAGGGAGGGGGGAAAGGTATTGGAGAAAAAAAAATATCAACGGTGGACAAAAGTGATGAAATATCAAAAGACCAAAGAGCTTTTGAAGAACGCTTTATTTAGATGAAAGTTATTCCAATGAACTTTGTTGAAGATGCTTTACACAACAGTTGTGTCCTTTCCTGCTTTTTAAAGTGGAGTGAAACTATGGATTGCTTCAGTTTGTGGCCTGGGAGTCAGAGATAAGGAATTCAAGGTGTGTGTGTGTGTGAGAGAGAGAGAGAGAGAGAGTGGGGGGGGAGGGAGAGGGAGAGGGAGAGAGGTCAACAGCATCACACAAGTATCTTGACTCATGTACTTGCATCAGCTGTTGTGATGCAAGTAGATGATTACAACTTTTATGTTATGATGATGTCACCATGCACATGTCATTATTTTGGAATCATTAGTTTGCTGAAGATACTATGCCCATTTTTTGCCTAGAACTTATTCACTATTTGGAATATGATATTCTATAGATAATCCCTGAAATAATGCAATCCTAACTTGTCTTCTCTTTTCTGGAATCAGTTCTGTAACCATGTATGGGAAAATCACCATTGTCCTAGCTGGACCAAGTTGCAATTTATAGACACTATGCTTGGTGTATCTAAACACAAAAACATTAAATGGCTGTAGAATAAGTCATTTTCTATCTTTAATTCTAAGCTGTGGAATATTCTATGGAAGATAAGGCACTGTATTTTTCATTTGCTAAAATCTTTATTTTTAGCAAGACATTTGGAAATTAATGCCAGTGATGGCGAGTTGTGCTCAGTCTCCTGGGTCAGCTATAATAAGATTTCATTTTTATATTGATTTGTGTCTCATTAATTGTAGGTTTATTTTATTAGCATTGTATTTTTTACCCCTTAGAAAGCTAAGTCACATATATTTATACAAGGAAAGCACAATTAAATATGACAGCAATAAAGAAGGCTAATTTCAACTGCAGATTGAAGCACTTTTTGCATCCCCTGGAATGCTAGCCAGGTAAACAGGAATTTATAATAAAATTTAAAGTGCAAACACATTTATAATTGTCTGGAAACAGGTCCCACTGCACTTAGTTGGACTTAATTCTCAGGAAGTATGCAAAAAACAGATACCAAGATGAATAAAGATCTACTCAATTGCCAGACAAAACAGTGAATCTCAAGGAATTACAGAATAACAAAGTTGGAAGGGATCTTGGAGGTCTTCTAGTCCAATCCCCTACTTAAGCAGGTGACCCTATAACCGTGATGGCGAACCTATGGCACGTGTGCCACAGGTGGCATGCGGAGCCATATCTGAGGGCACACGAGGCGTTGCCCTATGTCAGCTCCAGCGCTGACCAGCTGATTTTCGGCCTTCTGGAGGGTGGGAGAGAGGCATTTTCACCCTCCCCAGGCTTCAGGAAAGCCTCCGGAGCCTGTGGATTGTGAAAAACGGACCCAACGAGCCTACCAGAAGTCCGAAGGCCTCCATGCGCGGGGCCCCCCCAGCATGGGGGGGGTTGTGTACACATGCACGGGGGGAGGGTATTGCATTATGGGTGTGGGCACACATGTGCGCACGCTATCATGCATGCGTGCGCCCTTTTGGCACCTGAGCAAAAAAAGATTCGCCATCATTGCACTAAAAAGATTCGCCATCATTGCCCTATAACATTTTAGACAAATGGTTGTCTACTCTCTTCTTAAAAACCTCCAGTGATGGAGCACTCATAACTTCTGAAGGCAAACTGTTCCACTGGTTGAGTGTTCTCACTGTCAGGTTCTGGTTCTAGGTTGCTTCTCTTTTTGTCCATTTTCCATCCATTGCTTATTGTATTGTCTTCTGGTGCTCTTGAATCCCTCTTCTTTGCAGCAGCCCCTCAAATATTATAACACCCTATCATGTTACCCCTAGTCCTTCTTTTCACTGGAATAGACATACCCAATACCTTGATTAGATTCTATCCATTGTTTCTTGTTTTGCCTTCTAGTGCTATGGAAAATAATTTATAGTCCCTCATCTCTGCGGCAACCCCTGAAATATTTGAACACTGCTATCTTGTGTCCCCTAGTCCTTCTTTTCACTGGACTAGACATACCAAATTCCTGTAAATGTTCTTCATTTGTTTTAGCCTTCAGCCCCTGCAGTCATCTTTGTTGCTTCTCTCTGCACCCTTTCCATAGTCTCAACATCTTTGTTATATTGTGGTGACCAAAGCTGGATGCAGTACTCCAAGTGTGGTCTTACCAAGTCATTATATAGTAGTAGTATCACTTCTCATAATCTTGATTCTATCCCTCTGTTAATGCAGCCTAGGATTGCATTGGATTTTTTGGTAGCTGGAGGACATTGCTGCCTCATATTTGATTGTCCAAGATTTTTCTTGCAATTACTGCTGTTGAGCTAAATTTCACCTACCTGTACATTTGTTTTTTCTTGCCTAAGTGTAAAACTTAGTGTAAAACTAAGTGCAAAATTTTAGCCTAGTTCTTTGTTTGTTTATGATACACCCAGGGGTGGGCTGCTGGGAGTTCGGAAGAACTTCTAGCTAATATTCTGTGCAGTTCAGAGAACACCCAGATCTCTAGAACAGCAACCATCATCGCTACCATCATGATTTTTTTAACCCCTCACCCTCCTTATAGGGACACCCCCAATACCATGGAGAGATTGCATTGTTAAATTGCAGACATTCTTAGGAAGTTTCTGTATTGCTATTTGCATTTATAAACTGTGCTAAGGAGGAAAACTGTTTCAATGGCTGCATAGCAATAGCAATAGCACTTGGATTTATATACCGCTTCATAGTGCTTTACAGCCCTCTCTAAGCGGTTTACAGAGTTCAGCATATTGCCCCCAGCAATCTGGGTCCTCATTTTACTGACCTCAGAAGGATGGAAGGCTGAGTCAACCTTGAGCCGGTGAGATTTGAACAGCTGAACTGCAGCTAGCAGTCAGCTGAAGTAGCCTGCAGTGTTGCACTCTAACCACTGCACCACCTCGGCTCTTGTTATGCATGTACATAACATGCAACATGTTATGCTGCATGTTATGTACATGTTATATGAAACCTTTTAATGATATATTGGACCAATTGGAAACATGCACATACTGTAGCAATAGCACTTAGACTTATATACTGCTTCATAGTGCTTTACAGCACACTCTAAGCAGTTTATAGAGTAGTATATTGTCCCCAACAATCTGGGTCTTCATTTTACCGACCTCAGAAGGATGGAAGACTGAGTCAACCTGGAGCCAGTCAAGATTGAACTCCTGGCAACGGGCAGAGTTAGTTTGCAATACTGCATTCTAACCACTGCACTACATAGGAACATGAAAGCATTTCTTCTATACTCCTTCTCATATAAAACCAGTCTTCAGCAAAACACAAAGCTTTTGTGTTTTGAGAACATTTGTCAAGGAAACCTGTAGAATTCCCACAGACCATGTAAGCTGTACAGCTCTTTTGTTTTGCATAACTTGATTTTCCTACATTTATCTAATTCTGTGCTCTTGACTGCAGCCCTGTCAGCAAATAATTGCACTGTCTGAATACCCCATCTGGACTTAAAATCAGTCTTTCAATTCATAGAAGGTCATGCACCTTGAATCTCCCAAAATGTTTGTATGACTATCAGAATTTCCTGTGTCAATAGGTATATAAAATAATCTCTTTGCCATAATAGAAAGAAAATCTTGTGATTATATATTTGTTTCCTACAAATGCATACATACCGTTCTAGATAATTTGGCTGCTTCAAAGGATATTATAATCCACAGGGAATTTATCTCTTAAAACAGAAATTGTTTTAAAACTCTCAAAAATGGCTTTGCTGGAAAAAAAATGAGATGCTATTTTATTGCAGACAGAAAGATAGCAATTATCTCGAGGCAAGCTGAGCATGTAAAATTGAATATGATAAAAAAATACCAAAGAATTCTATTGAAAAAATAGAATACAATACAATACAAAAATACAATATTTTTTAAACTTCTGATTTTAAAGAAATTTTTCTCCATAAGTCCCACGCTTTACCCACCCTGCCTCCCTCCAAAACTGTTAGGTATAATAAATCTTAAATGGCCCTTGTCTTCAGTCTTCTCTATTAGAAATGATTAGAAAACACAACTTTTGGAGACTGAAAACTAAAACTAATTAAATGAATCTGAATGAAGAAGAGCTGTAGGGCCTGGTAAACCATATTATACTGAGCAGTACTATAAATATCATCTAACTTGTTTCACTAGCTATTAATTTTTTAATTGAATGGGTAGGAGGGAGATTACAATCTACCTTCCTTTCCTAAAACAGTTTTTTTTTTGGGGGGGGGCTTCTATCACTGTCAAGGCATTGCCAGCCATCTGTTCTGTAATTTGTTTCTAGCATCCCAGGCATAAATAAATAGATGTTGTCTGCCTTTGCATCGCACATCAGAATGATTTTATGCCTTTTTAAATGGCCATTTAGTGTGTTCTCATGAAATCAACTTCGGGATTGCCTGGCCTTTTAGCGATGGATGATCTGAAGAGCCATATCAATCATAGAATTTCTGATCCTCTTTGCTTTTTTTATTATTATTATTAACTTGGCTGGAATTTAAATGATGCCAAAAATACCAGTCTCTCTCTAACACTTTTATATTGGCAATATATAATTATGTTGGGAATTTCCAAGTCTCAGTTCTACCTCACTTGTGATCATTGAAATAAACGACATAAATTATAATATAGTGATGTGACAACACATTATATTTTTATAGTCACTGGGAAAAGAAGCGAACAGATTTATCACACTTTTGCCATCTATATTTCTATGAAATCTATATTTATTATTGAATATAATAATTGTTTTGTATATCTTTGCTACTAAGTGTTAGCAGAACATCATGGAGTCTGAGTGAACAAGTAACAACAAAGTTTGATACAGATTTGGTTTATTTGATAAACAAAATATTATAATAAAAATAATTGAAATGGGCTACTTCAATCAATACATTTCAGGGAATAATTAAGTAATTAACAGATTGCCCAACTGAAGATGTCAGTTAAGTAGTCATTGTTATACATCAATCCCAGCAATGTTAATATACCATGGTATGCCAATACCAAAACTATAGACCAGTACTTAACAGTAGTCAAAAAAATTAAAATCAGATTGATCTCGTAATGAGATAAAACAAGTCAGAATGATCAAGGTGTTTAGCAAAGAATAAAGGTAAAGGTTTCTCCTGTCCAGTTGTGTCTGACTCTAAAGGTGGTTGTTGTTGTTAGTTGCGAAGTTGTGTCCGACCCATCACAACCCCATGGACAATGTTCCTCCAGGCCTTCCTGTCCTCTACCATCCCCCGGAGTCCATTTAAGCTCACGCCAACTGCTTCAGTGACTCCATCCAGCCACCTCATTCTCTGTCGTCCCCTTCTTCTTTTGCCCTCAATCTTTCCCAGCATTGGGCTCTGCTCCAGTGAGTCCTTCCTTCTCGTTAGGTGGCTAAAGTATTTGAGTTTCATCTTCAGGATCTGGTCTTCTAAAGAGCAGTCAGGGTTGATCGCCTCTAGGTCTGACCGGTTGGATCGCCTTGCAGTCCAAGGGACTCGCAGGAATCTTCTCCCGCACCATAGTTCAAAGGCCTCAATTCTTGGCGCTCAGCCTTCCTTATGATCCAACTTTCCCAGCCATACATTGCAACTGGGAAAACCATAGCCTTGACTATACGTACATTTGTTGGCAGGGTGATGTCTCTGCTTTTTAGTATGCTGTCTAGATTTGCCATAGCTTTCCTCCCTAGGAGCAAGTGTTTTTTTTATTTTATTTCTTGGTTGCAGTCCCCATCTGCGGTGATCTTGGAGAAAGACTGAAGACCTTTCATTACCCAAACTAGGTAATGTCATCAGTGCTAGGAATGGGATTTGCTCTCAATTTATATTCCAAATATAAAAGAATATAAATTGAGAGCAAACCCCAATCCTTATTAATGCTCATGATGTTACCTAGTTTGGGTAATGAAATGTCTGCAAGAAAACAACCAAGCTCAGGGAGCACAAAGGACCCCTCATCTCAACTCTGAGCTACAAATATTCTCCTTTATAGTACCCATGTCTAGGCTAGTAGATGTTTTGTCAGTGTACAGTATATGTTGCTGTGACTTCTTCTAAAATATAAAAATCTCACAACTCTTTTCCAAGCCTTCATAAATTTCCACTCGGACTACTATATTTCATTTTTGGTGATGTTTTAAAGGCACTTCAGGTTCTTCAATTTAGGCATAATACTGTCCTCCAGTTCTTGATGCATTGTGAAGAAATTACAATGTTGATAGTAAAAGATCACATATTTTATAGTGCTCAAACAATAACAAAAATCTATAACTTTTTACTGCAGCTACTGCAATAACAAATTACAATTTATTGTGATACTTTGCTGGTATAAAATGATTTATTCAAGATTTTATCAGTCCAAGTTTAAATAAACAAAATAGTAAAATACCCTATTCTACGTAAGAGTTTGTTTGTACAAACTGTGGAGCAAGTACAGCCAATGTACTAAATGTATCATGTGGCCAAGGAAACACTTTTGAATAATCATGTTGTACTTCTATTCCATTCATGGTAGGCGATTCTTTAAAATAAAGCAAGACCACTTTACAATCTCCCCAATTTCACTCCTTCTAAATAAAGATACAAATAAATTCTTGTAAATCTAACGTGAAACAGGGATTTTCTCCAATAACGGAGAATATCTGTAGCTTAGGGTTGAAATGAGGGGTCCTTGGTGCTCTCTGAGCTTGCTTGTTTTCTTGCAGACGTTTCATTACCCAAACTAGGTAACAATATCAGTGCTGAGGAGTGTGGTTTGTGGTCAGTTCATATTCTAGTGGCTTGCCCTGTCAGTGTTGGTGCAGATGGTCTTAGAGAATTTTTAGAGCACCAAGAACCCCTCAAGGATTTTCTGTTGATCTCAAAAACAAATATTTTTCCCAAGTTCATAATTTCTCTCCATTTGAAATTTTGCTTGTCTTCCAGGATGCCAATACCATTTGTAGAAAATAGGCTGACAAATTTCCTTTAAAAATGCTGACTAATTTATAGGATCAGTCAATAAAATGAATATAGTTAAATCAGAAGCAGAAACTAAATGCAAAGAAGTGATATACTGTAAGAGAGATACTCAGAATAGCAGTTTAACAGAGTTGGAAGGGACCTTGGAGGTCTTGTAGTCCAACCCCCTGCACAAGCAGGAGACCCTATACCCTATTCAGACAAATAGCTATCCAATCTGTTCTTAAAAGCCTCCAGTGATGGAGCACCCACAGCTTCTGAAGGCAAACTTTTCCACTGGTTGATTGTTCTCACTGTTAGGAAATTTCTCCTTAGTTCTAGGTTGCTTTTCTCTTTGATTAGTTTTCATGCATTTCTTCTTGTATTGCTTTTGGTGCTTTAGAAAATAAGTTGATCCCCTCTTCTTTTGGCAGTCCCTCAAATATTGGAAGACTGCTATCATGTCACTAGTCCTTCTTTTCACTAGACTAGACAAACCCATTTCCTCCGATCATTCTTCATATGTTTTAGCTTCCAGCCCCCTAATCATCATTGTTGCTTCTTTCTGCACTCTTTCCAGAGTCTCTACATCTTTTTTTATAATATGGCCACCAAAACAGGATGCAGTATTGCAAGTGTGGTCTTACTAAAGCTTTATAAAGCAATACTAATACTTCACCTCATCTTGATTCTATCTCTCTGTTAACTCTGGAGAGACAGCGGAGCAAAACCTGATAGGAATGGTTTTGAAATTTAGCAAAACAAAGACAGATCTTGAAAAAAAGGTCTAGATTCCAATGGAATCTTTAGAAGTACCAATTATGTGATATATTATTTCATCAAAGTTGGCCAGCCTGTCAAGTTACTAAGAATTTTGCAAATCTATAAAAATCTGATATTCAGTTTTTTTTAGCATCTATATACTAAATTATAGTATTTTGTTATGCAATTAAGCTTTTTACTAGTGCATAATGAATAACAGCTGCTGCAAAAGAGAACAAGTGGCCAAGTGAAAATATCTCAACAATTGGGTTACAGCCCAATTTGCTTTGTTTTCTCAACACCGTTTCCTTGTTTTAATTTTATGACCAAAAGCTAGATATCATAAAACTCAGCTGCATTTTAAAACAACGAAGATTATGATAGTTTTTTTTTTTTTTTTTTTTTGAAGAGGTTGTTCATTCGTGGAGATCATGCAATACAGTGGCAGTTGAAGAAAAAAGCTGGGAGCATTTCATGAAAGATTTGTCATGGCTACTTTGAACACCTTCCCAGATTTTCTGGGCACAAAGTTATGTTTGCTTTTTTTTTTTTTTTTTTGCTGCTTTTTCTTTGGCGAGGGAATTTTTCAGAAGACTATATGCTCAATTGTAAATATTGTCCGCTAGAATGCTCCTACCTTAAAGTATATTCCCAGGGCTAGTTCCCTAATAGTTAATAGTTCTTGAAATTAGAAATCAAGTTATTTTATGCTTCTCTGGCTCATTTTATACATAACTGAATATGCAATTTTCAGAACAGCAGATAATTATAATTTCATTCACTCATTTTTGAATTTTAATATTTTAAAAAATTTGAACTCAGCTGGTTCCTAAACTGTGAGGGGGAAAGGGAGAAGATAAAAAAATATATTTAAAAACGAAGAGGATGTTTCTTTAAAGGCTTATATGTTTATATTTTTTCAGTTTAATTTTGTTAAGAAAGGTGATATAAAATCACACAAAACAATATAAATGGCAATAAATAAAATTAAATCCCAATGAGCAGAGGACAACAAAAGGCAAATTTATTAATACTGATAGTGACAAAATCTTTCAGAGAGCTGCCAAGCTGATCTGTAAGGCAAAGAAGAGGATATACTTGAAAAATGTACCACTAGAGAGATATTTTATTTGGATCAAACTCTGCCTAAATGGTATCTGAAGGCTTGCTGGAGGGAAGAATGTGCACTAATCTTGGGAAATATATTTCATGCATTTATATTTGTGTTTTACTTCTAATGTACAAATGTCAAAACAGAAAGAGAGAATGAGAGAGAGGATAATATGCCCTTCTAGGATCATATTCCCAAATCAAATAGACCTTTTCTGTAGTAGATTTAAATAATTTACTATAGACTTAGCCACAATAATTCATTATCTGCATTTGCTAACTGATCCCAAGCTACCAAGAGTTCAAGGCAGAATTAAATTTGAACCAAAGATGCAATGGCTCACTGTCTTAGATGTCACAATGCAACAATATTATTGTTCGATTGGGTTATTAACAACATAATATTATTCAGGTTTACTCAAGGCTGTTTGAAAGGAACTCGTGTTTCTAATAACTCCTTCATGGTGAAACAGGATGCTAATTAGCTGGATTCAATTAAAGCAATTTTGCCTTATTAATATATCTTGGTATAATAACAAAAGCTAATTTATTTGGCATTACACTGCAGTTTACAAAACGTGATGTGGATCAAATGCAGACCTCCATACTTACAGATTCTAAGGAAGTTTCTGGGAACATAATCTCTTTGCTTCCAATGATTGTAGCCGAGGTGGTGCAGTGGTTAAAGTGCAGCACTGCAGTTCAGCAGTTCAGCTGTTCAAATCTCACCGGCTCAAGGTTGACTCAGCCTTCCATCCTTCTGAGGTCGATAAAATGAGGACCCAGATTGTTGGGGGCAATATGCTGAACTCTGTAAACTGCTTAGAGAGGGCTGTAAAGCACTATGAAGCGGTATATAAGTCGAAGTGCTATTGCTATTGCTATTGTGATGTGAATTAGAACTTCTGTGCTGTCATTAGCTTTTTAAACAAAACAGGACTGTGGAAAATTGCCAGTGGGTTTAAGCCTATCTGCCTGTTCCAAATAATATGTCAAGGGATTACAAAGCAGATGTCCAGATGAAGTGGGAGACACTGACACAAGCTTGTAGTCTCTTATATAAATATAAATATATTTCACATTCAAATTTACAGCGGTCTTTGTCATCATCCACAAAAGGAAGAAAATAAAATAGTCAGAAACACAGGAATATCAAGGGGTAAATCTAAAACAGGATACAGAACACACAGAAGAAAAAGGAGGGAACAAAAAGGAAATTCCCCCTTTATACTTACAGCAACCAATCATAGCATAGATTGCATAATGCATGAGACAGCACATTTTCTTTAATTTTAATTTTTCATTTTTACAATTTACATATCAATAAACATTTTTAACAGTACAGTGTCATATGTTTCATACGGTTATTTACATTGCGCTTATGCATACGATGTGCCCCTTATGCATGCCCCTTACAGATCTCTTAGGAATGGGGTGAGGTCAATGGTAGACAGTCTAAGCTTAAAGTTTTGAGGATTTGGGTAACTACACAGTAAGGTAATGTATTCCAGGCATTGACCACTCTGTTGCTGAAGTCAATTTTTTTGCAATCAAGTTTGGAGCGGTTTACATTGAGTTTGTATCTATTGCGAGCTCGTGTATTGTTGCGGTTGAAGCTGAAGTAGTCATTGACGGGTAGGACATTGTAGCAGATGATTTTGTGTGCTACACTTAGGTCAGATTGAAGGCGGTGTAGTTCTAAATTTTCTAAGCCCAAAATTTCAAGTCTGGTGACATATGGTATTCTGTTGCGAACGGAGGAGTGTAGGATTCTTCTCATGAATTTTTTATTTATATATTGTATACATGTATATACATATTATTTTAGAAAGTACAAAAACTATGTCAACATATTTTCATTTTCCCCATTGAATATCTGTTAAACCAGAGCAGGGAATATTTCCCCCTAAATTCCTGAAGACCTGGCTTTTCCCCCAAGCAATGGGATAGGAATAGATGACTGACCCTTTAAAAGTTTGTCTTGGTGCCAGGTTTTTGTTGTTTTTAATGTATTTAGTTTTATCATTTTAATATGACTTTTATGTAGTTTTAACTTTTGATTGGGAGCCGTTTATATTTAGCTATAAGGTAAAAACCTATATATACAAGTTTAAATAATTTCGATAAATATATCATAAACATATATCATACACATACATTATGCATCGTGTATCATGTATTGTATCATATCCCTGGCTGGATGAAATAGCTGCCCAGTTTATCTGTTTCTAATGTTGTTCCTATGATGCTTAATAATGCAGTTTCTTTCAAGGTGACATTATAATATCAATCACATGCTTACTGTGCTTAATAAAACTCTGATATCTTCTCTGATTAGCCAGTTGTCTCTGCATCAGATTCACTCCAGTTGGAGAAAAGGGAAGTGTCAACACAAATGGACTTGATTTTCCAAATCATCGAATTAGATCAAATTGATGAACTAAATTGAATCAGTGATTTGATTTGGGTCAACCCCAATCCCTACAACCTTACCCTCTACCAGAAATCTACCTCAGCAATAGTGTTCATGTGCACCAAACTTTGAAGGAGTACTTTCAAAATATATGTAGTCATAGCATATTTTTTTTCTACTTTGCATATGATCTTCCTTTTTGCTAATAACTATGGGGAATGTCTTGGAAGTGCTTTTAGCAGAAATGTCAGTGGAAATTCAAGGGATACATATACATAAGATCAGGGGTGGGTTTTAACTTATCTTGCTGCCAGTTTGCTTCCTCCCATGCCATGTGGCCGCACCGCATGGCCTTATCTCGTGGCCGCACATGCGCAAAGCGCCCATGCGCAGTGCAGAAAACTCCCCCAACCCCCCCAAAAGCCAAAAACAAGATGGCGATACATGCGCAGTGCCAGAAACTTGGCTTCTGTGCATGCGCAGAAGGAAAAAAATCCGGAAAAAAATCCCCCCCCAAAAAAACAATTCCCCCAAAAAATTCCCAAAAAAGATGGCAGTGTCCACAGACCGGCACTGACAGAACCAGTTCCGTGATGTCATTGTGACGTCACCAGCAGCTTGCTACCAGTTCGGGCGAACCGGTCCAAACCGGGAGGAACCCACCTCTGCATAAGATGGAAGTTAGCTTCTTTATCATTTTTTTCTCCTTTCTTTTATCCCTAGAGGCTTCAAATGAACTTTAGAAGGAAAACACATTTCCTTTCAATTACCTATTTACTCCACAAAGAGTGACAGCTTGATTGCTGAAAGGGCAAAGATAGGCAGCCAAGAAGACTTTTTTTTTAAAGTTCTGTAACTTGAACAGATAATTTCTTATATCTTGCTTCAGGTTAGAAGTGTGCACATTATTTGCTTCTTAGCTTTGTCATATTCTTTCTTTTTAAAACATCGTGCATTTGTTGGGATGCTGAATAATCATTTCTTTTTCATTCTGGCAGTTCTGGCAAACCAGGAGGAATGAGGAACATAATACAAGACTGTTGGAAATAAGCAATAGATATTGTTTACTTCAGAAATTGTGTAGTGCAGAAATGGAAAACATGAACGTTCTTGAAGAAACCTGCTGCCTTCATTACCTCGTTTCTCTAGCAGAACATACTGCTAAATTTCTTCTAACATCATTTATCTATCTCTATTTCTTCCCTCCCAAAAAAGCATGTACAGGCGGTGTACACAGGTGATAGTACAAACCCCCTAACAGTACAGGTACATACTGTACAAACATCACCACAAAAGCAACAATTATATTGTTTCCCTAAATTATGCTATGATGTCAAGGAATAAGTGGTTGTTTAGGAGTACAATAGAACTGTCTACAAAAAAGATGCTTGCGTGTACAGTACTTTATTATACATGCAAAGGAGATCAAACTTTGCAGTATTGGGGTAATCAGTCATGGGTTCATTCATAACTACAGTTCTAGAAGCAAAGTGTTCCTTGCTGTATACAATTGTAATATCCTCATGGTCCATTGGTTATTTGCTAGCATGACAATATGACTTCCTGAAGAATGAAGTGGGTCGCTGAGACTTATGTGGCTTCTATTTGTTATTGGTATGATCTGATTGGGGCTCCAGAGTTCAGCACATTAGTTATAAGGAGTTATACAGGGTTATACAGGAGAATATTCATTCATTCATTCATTCATTCATTCATTCATTCATTCATTCATTCATTCATTCATTCATTCATTCATTCAACTTGCCAGGCACCCATCTCACCGGAATAAAATATATAATGAGCAGACATTCAGTGGGAACAATAGTTCCAATGATGAGAAAAGATGTTGAAAACAATCAAAGTCTAAATGTATATATATGTAATCTAGCATGAGCATGATTGGACGTTGGATAGCATATGAATTTAATAATTTAATAATGATTAATACAGTTAATAAATACCTTCCTGCTCTTTTCCTGAACAGCCAGGTCCAAGTGTTCCTGTTCTGCAGGAAATCATAGTAGTTGTGAGAGAGAACTGCACATGTTGTGCAGCCCTCTATAGAACTTAAAAATTTCTAGCAGGGAAAGTGTTATTTGTGCCTGAAGTTGTTATTTTTGCTTACTGTTTTAGAAAGGGTGGGTTTTTGCTTATGTGTAGGCATCTAAGCTGGTAATGAATTCCACATCCTTCTCAAAAATCTCCCCGTATGTTTAGTGCTTCAGTCTATAGACAGTCTATAGAAGAGATTGTGAGTTTGATCCTAGGTAGAGGCAGATGTAACGGTATCCTGCTTGGGCAGGGGGTTGGACTAGATGACCTGCAAGGTCCCTTCCAACTCTGTTAATCTGATCTGATCTGAATGTCAGTGTATAAGGAATTATGAACTGGGATAGCCATAACAAAAAAGTCACCCAATGGGAACTGTTTGGTGATTAAGAAACAGGATCTGTTGTGAGCTATGGGAGATGGCTGGGAGCATGGGCATGGCTTAGCTTTCTATATGGCTTAGCTTTCTACAAGGCAGGCGGCCCAGGTTCAAATCCCAGTAAGGGTATTTCTCCCATATTTGGGTACACCAGGATAATACGACAGAAAAACATATATAACCCTTTCCTGGTGAAGAGCTGATAGGGAATAGAGCCTATGGCCTAATGGCTAAGCTGCTGCCTTACAAGGCAGACAGCCCAGATTCAAATCCCAGTAAGGGTATGGCTATCTGACGAGAGCTAAGTAGCTCGAAATAGATCTATAATAGTCTCCCTTTATTTCAGCAAAAAATGCTACACATATAGAAGATAGTGTGTCGGCTATAAAAACTGCCTGGATGGTCTCAGAGAGGGGCTAAAAGGCAAAATGAAAGCTGTGATGCTTTCTCCCATATTTGGGTACACCAGGATAATACAACAGAAAAACATATATAACTAAACATATATAGTCTCCCTTTATTTTCATTTATCAGCAAAAAATGCTACACACACACACACACACACACACACACACACACACATATATGTGTGTGTGGCTTAGGAAGCTGTGATGCTTTCTCTCCCATATTTGGGTACACCAGGATAACACGACAAGAAAAACATATATAACCCTTTCCTGGTGAAAGAGCTGATTGGGAACAGAGCCTATGGCCTAATGGATAAGTTGCTGCCTTACAAGGCAGACAGCCCAGGTTCAAATCCCAGTAAGGGTATGGCTATCTGACGAGAGCAAAATAAGCTCGAAATAGATCTATAATAGTCTCCCTTTATTTTCATTTATCAGCAAAAAAATCCTATATATATATATATATATCTCAGCAAAAATGTTACACACACACACACACACACACACACACACACACACACACACACACACACACACACACACACACACACACACACACACACACACACACACACATATATATATATATATATATATATATATATATATATATATATATATATATATATATATATATATATATATATATATATATATGGCTTTCGCTTCTTCTCCTTGTATAGTATTTGCTACCATATTGCAAGAGCTGCATGGGTATTGTATACATGCATCATGCTTTATATTAATATGTATAAACAAGTTTCTTCCAAAAATGAATCCTTCTGAATTATTTACTTGTGTGCTGGTTGGATTGCTGCAAACTCTTACAGAGAAGATATAAATTTCCTGGGGAACACAGTATATTCCGGCATAGCCTGTCTGAAAATTGCAGTTCCTACATCCTGTCAAAAAAACATCATGATGAACTGAGGAGGAAGAGCCACCTCACTTGCTGTCCATCCAAGAAATTTGCCTCAATAGAGACTGCAAAGTAGTTAATTTTCTTTTTCATATCAACCACTGTTGTAAAATAGAGGATAGTTTATGGTTGTGACTCTTTGTCGATAATGAGCTTGGTTCCTGCCAGTTTCACTTTTAAATATGGCTCTTGCTGATTAAAGGTATATTTGCAAATTGGGCTTACCACCTCTTTTTGTCCTAATTTGGTTTTCACTTCTAGAGTCAAGCCTTAATGAGATGTTTACCCACTAATGTATTATAGTTATATTACCATCTCTTTCTGTTATCTATTCTATTTCATTAACTGTGTTTTGGTAGAGAAACTCTAATACCATGATGGTGAAACTATGGCATATCAGAGGGCATGCCAGGCGTTGCCCTATGTCAGCTCCAGCGTGCATGCACGCGCTGGCCAACTGATTTTCAGCCTTGTTTTTGCTCTCCCCAGGCTTCTGGGAAGCCTCCTGAATCCTGGGGACAGCGAAAAATGGCCCAACGGCCCAACTGGAAGTTCAGAAACGAACTTCCGGTTGGCCCAATGGGCTGCTTTTCACCGTCCCCTGGCTTCAGGAGGCTTCCTTGAAGCCTGGGGAGAGCAAAAACGTTGCCCCAGCGCATGCGCACAGGCCTCACAACGGACTCCTGAAGCCAGTTCAACTTCCAGTTGATCCATTTGGCCATTTTTGCTCTCCTCGGGCTTCAGGGAAGCCTCCTGAAGCCAGGGGATGGCGAAAAACAGCCCAATGGGCCAACTGGAAGTTCAGAAATGAACTTCCAGTTGGTTGTTTTGGCCGTTTTTCGCCGTCCCCAGGCTTCAGGAGTCCGTTGTGAGGGCTGTGCACATGCGCTGGGGCAGCGCAGGGGGGAGTGCACATGGGGGGGTTGTGTGCATGTGCAGGGGAAGGGCATGGGTGTGGGCATGCATGTGCACGTGCGCTAGTGCATGCATACACACCCTTTTGGCACACGAACCAAGAAAGGTTCAGCATCACTGCTCTAGTACAACCATTTCCAGTTGAATAAGTAACAATATAACACAAAACCACAGTATGCATTTTTGTGTCAGCTTCACGTATTGGGAAAGTTTTGCCAGCTAACTGCATGTATTTCAATAGGGAAAAATGTTTTCTATTGCTTGCTGGCATTTTCTATTAAAGGTGTTATAGAACTATGCCTTTGGTTAAAGAATAGAGAGAATTTATTACAGAGTGTGTAAATATCAATTATCAAATTTATATAGATGTAAGAAATAGGATAAAATAGACCAGAAAATAAATGTGTATATATAGAAGGGCATATAGTAAGCACGGATATAGAAAAGTATGATAAATATTTATAATATATGTATATGAAATTTGGGAGACTGATCTTCAGCTATAATTAAGATAAGAATTTAGATTCCTAATATTATATGTTTGTAAGTTATGTTATGTTTTTGTGTATATAAAAAAAGAACTATGTCTTTTCTTGCTTATTATTCCCTTCTGTTGCGAAAATGACACTTTAAATGTCATGATATTGCTAAACAAATTTGGCCTGCATCTGGCTGTGTTCTTGACAAAAAATGAGTAATATAGTTGGCATTAGGAGAATTGCCAGCTGATTCTACGTCTTCCAAATGTTTGAGGCAAATTTGAAATTACTTGCCTGAAGAAAATGTAGATTCAGACTTGCTCTGAATTTGGTGGCATATAAATTTAAATAAAAATCATACTCATGTGAAGTGTGTTCACTGGAATGTTCTTCCCTATGAACAATATGATGAGAATTAGTACCCAAACCAAATCAGTTATTACTTGGATCAACAAGGATCACACTAGGTCAGGGGTGTCAAACTCAAGACCCGGGGACCGGCTCCAGCCTGTAGGGTACTTAGAGCTGGCCCGCAGGGCTGCCCTGGAAACACACGGCCCTCCCGAGTTTTGTGTTAGAATATTCATGAACTGGGGGAGCCAATGGTAACAAGATCAGCCAATGAATAGGCATAGCAACAAAGTCAGCCAATGGGAGCTAAATACATCTGAGTCTGTGCAGAGAATCGAAACTGAAAGTAAGCAGGCTGGGCGTGGCTCAGCCCACTCTGTACTCTCTTGTCCACTCTGAACTCTGAACTGAAAGCTTATCTGCTGCTGGAAATGAAACTGCTTGTGTTTTACTTGTAACTGTTGCTACATTGAAGAAGAACTCTGCTAATGGTATTGTAAATTCATCTGTTATTATGTTTATAAAGAAGTTAATGAATCTAGCTGAATGAATCAGTTACCTGTGTGTACTTCTGGATTTAATTTTATGCAACAAACTCTGATACTTTGTTTTTGCTGGCAGAGGGTTGTAGGAGACGGTGGCAGCTGAAAATGAAGCTCAGGAGCCCGTTTTCATTGGCAGAGCATTCGGGCCACCACAAGCGCCCCTGACGAGTGAGGTTGAGCTGTCCATGCCCATCCTGCCCATGGAGATCAAATACAACCCTGATGCAGCCCTCAATGAAATCGAGTTTGACACCCCTGCACTAGGTGTTTGCGCCCCTTAGATCTTTGCATTCTGGACCAGTTGTAATTTCTTAATGCTATTTGAAATCTTTAAAGCCCTGTATAAATTGCATTGCAGTAGTCTAAGCAAGGATGAATGATTGTAGACATGTCCTCCTGTACCAAGTAAGGCTACGATTGGTGCAACTGGCCAAAGCTGTTCAAAAGTTCCTGCAGCCGCATTCTACACCCTGGAGATCAAGCAGGAGCCATGTCTACAAGGACTCTCAAATCACAATTCTGTTCCTTCCCAGATAATAATGCTTGCCTTTCAGAGATAACAGTGGTATCTGTGGAAAACTATGATGAACTGTGATCTACTCTGATGATTACTGTGGAAAACTTGTGATATACTGTTTCACGTGAACTAGTACTAATCTTAGTAAACCACACTTAGAATATTTCATACAGTTTTGGTCGCCATATTATAAAAAAGATGTAGAGACTCTGGAAAGGGTGCAGAAAAGAGCAACAAAGATAATTAGGGGCTGGAGGCTATCTAGCCTAGGGAAAAGAAGGAATAGAGGTGGCATTATAGTAGTGTTCTGATATTTGAGGGGCTGCCACAAAGAAGGGGAGGGATCAATCTATTTTCCAGAGCAATAGAAGGCAAGACAAGAAATAATGGATGGAAAATAATCAAGAAGAGAAGCAACTTAGAACTAAGGAGAAATTTACTAAGAATGAGAACAATTAACCAATGGAATGGCTGGCATTCAGAAGTTGTGGGTGCTCCATCACTGGATACTTTTAAAAACAGAGTAGACAGCCACTTGTCTGCAATGGTATAGGGCAGTGATGGCGAACCTATGGCATGCGTGCCACAGGTGGCACGCGGAGCTATATCTGAGGGCACGTGGGGCATTGCCCTATATCAGCTCCAGCATGCCAGCTGATTTTCGGCCTTCTTTTCGGCCATTTTTGCTCTCCCCAGGCTTCAGGAAAGCCTCCTGAACCCTGGGGATGGCGAAAAACGTCCCAACGGGCCAACTGGAAGTTCGGAAATGAACTTCCAGTTGACCCATTCAGCCGTTTTTTTTTTGCCATCCCCAGGGTTCAGAAGGCTTTCCTGAATCCTGGGGAGAGTGAAAAACAGCCCAACGGGCCTACCGGAAGTCCGGAGGCTTCAGTTAGGCCTGTGTGCATGCTCAGGGGGACAGCATGGGGGGTTGTGCACATGCACGGGGGGCAGCGCAGGGGTTGTGCGCATGTGGGGGGAGGCCATTGCATTATGGTGTGGGTGCGGGCATGCACCCTTTTGGCACCCGAGCCAAAAAAGGTTCGCCATCACTGGTATAGAGTGTCCTGCTTGAACAGGGGGTTGGACTAGAAGACTTCCAAGGTCCCTTCCAACATCTCTTATTCTACTGTTCTATAATAACAATTTTGTCTTGCCTGGGTTCAACTTCAATCTGCTCTTTCCCATTGAGACCCATTTCAGACCTGTAATCAGTGTCTTCTCTGGTCTTGTGTTCTTCACTGAATTTAGAAATTGTAGCTCTAGAAATGTAAGGTGTGTGCATTAACATCGATCAGCCAGAGCGATCAACCAGTGGAACAGCTTGCCAGCGGAGGTTGTGAGAGCCCCAACACTTGCGACCTTCAAGGAGAGACTAGGCTGCCATCTGTCTCAAATGGTGTAGGAACTCCTGCTTGAGCAGGGGGTTGGACTAGATGACCTACAAGGTCCCTTCCAACCAGGGGCGGGTTCCTAATTTTTTTACTACCACTCTGTAGGCATGGCTTATTTTGTGGGCGTGGCTTGCCAGACATGTGACTGGGTGGGCGTGGCTTCTCGGACTGCTGAAGGGAGGGGAACTGAGATAGGTCCTGCCACCCATTCCCCCTCCCCTCAGCAGCTCGAGAAGCCTCAAACGTGCAAAAATTCCTAGGATCATCACTGCGCATTCATGGCTTCTCGGATTGCTGAAGGGAGGGGAATGGAGATAGCTCCTGCCGCCCATTCTTTCAGCGTCTCACACGCTCCCTCAGCCATCCTCCCCTGCTTGGACTCACTGTGGGGTAGGAAGGCAGCGCATTTAAAAAATGGCGGCGCCCAGGCACCGGCAACCAACCGCACCGGTACTGTGACGTCACCAGCGGGCCGCTACCAGTGCTATAGAGTGGACCGCACCTGTAGGAACCCACCACTGCTTCCAACTCTAATAATAAATCTAAAAAAATCAGTTAAATAAATAGTCATGTGTACATCTTTCAAATATTCCAGTAGCTGAGGATTTAAACATTTACTTTTTTTAAGAATAAGTAAAAACGTTTTTCCTATTCCACGCATCTGAATTACAGGAAAAAGTAAAAGGTCTTCAAAGGAAGAGAAAGTTGCATTGCGACAGGGTAATGGTTTTTTTTGCCTGTGGGATTATTATTATTATTTTTAACCATGGTAATGAAACCATTAATTTAGCTTCTAAGATGCAGGGTAATTTTCCTAGACAGTATATTGATTGCTCCAGTCAAAGAGCTCTTAAGGCTGCAAAATTTCATGACCTATGAAATCCTTTCAAGAGCTTCTCTAAGTAGGCAGAAGGGTATGTTTCATCATAATCAGAATTCTTCTTGTAACATTTGTACAGAGATTTTTTTTAAAAAAAGCGTATAAAAATGCCACATAAAACTGATAATGTAATGGGTGAAGCTTTGGATGTGTCATAAGAGCCACGAACATTTTATGCATGAATTGTAATATGAACATCTGTTCCAAATGTGCAGGATATAGAAGTTTTAAATTAGTTTAAAGCTTTCCCCCCTGTAGTGGTTACCAACTGGGTCTCTTTTCTGCCAGTCCTTTTTTTTAAAAAAAAAAAATCTTTATTGAATTTTTACAATAAAAAAGGACACAAACAGCACACAACAACACACAGACAAAACACACGTAACACAAACGAATACACGTATTTACACGCAACATTACAGAACAATCCAGTGCTTTTAACAGCATTATTGAAATATTTGTTTCGTATCGAAATCTGTATATACATTTTAAGTATGTTCCATATCGTAGGTATCGGTTGGTTATCATCCATAAGTTAATTTATTTAATTACAACTTACACAAGAAAGGAATTTGAAGTATACCTCAATTCATCTGCCAAATTTTTAATTTTGGGTTTTGATTGATCCAATTATATACCTTATTCCATATTTGGTAGAAGTCCGTGTCATCTTTTCCATGTATCTGCATTGTTAATTTGCACATTTCTGCGCACTCCAGTATTTTTCTGATGACCATCGAGGCATTGGGGGTGTGTTCTAATTTCCAATTTTGAGCATACGTTAATCTAGCTGCTGTGACTATGTGTAGGATTAAATATCTTTCTTTTCTGCCAGTCCTATGTTGTTAACAATAAAGGAGAATATTTTGAAGCTCAGGGTTGAAATTTGGGGTGGGGGGGTGTCTTTGGCGTTCTCTGAACTTGGTCGCTAGTCTAGCACTGCTGATGTTACCTAGTTTGGGCAATGAAACAATGTCCGCAAGAAAACAACCAAGCTCAGAGAGCACCAAGGTTCCCTATGATGTGTAGATTTCTCCTTAGAATGGATGAAAGTTTATTTTTAAAAAATTACACATCTTTTTGGCACCCATTATTCTGCAGCATTCCTGAATGCCTCATCCCCCTTGAAAGGAAGAAACCCACGTATGCGAAGCGAGAAACGAAACTGACAACCTACTTGAGTGTCATTCTGAGAATTCTGAAGAACAAAAGGTCCACGATCCGTCTGACTCTTGACTTGATGCCTAAGTGTTGGACGGTTTATCCAGTTCCTCGGGAAGAATAGAAGGAAGGACCGTCTGACTCCTTTTTGTGATGTTACAAACAAAAAGAGGAATCTTGTTAAAAGAAGGGCATTGGGGTCTGTCCCTGCTTTACCTGTCAGTCGGTAGATAATTTTTTTCATTCATCAGCTAGAGCTTGTTTTAATATTTTTGCAAACTGATAAAGAAACAAGCAGAGGCATAATCAGCCTAAAGAAGTGAGATTATTGGGTGGGTTAAAAATAATAGTCATGATGATTAGAACTGCAATTATAATAACTGCAGGTCCAAAACTACATGCACAGGAAATAGCTGTGCTCATAATGAGCTCAATCAGTGTTGAAAACTCACAATCACCTCGGCATATATCTCTCTGTCTGTCTCTGTCTGTCTCTGTCTCTCTCTCTCTGTCTCTCTCTCTCTCTGTGTATCTTTATCTCTGTGTATCTGTATCTCTCTCTCTTTCAGTATCTCTCTCTCTCTGTGTATCTTTATCTGTATCTCTCTCTGTGTGTATCTGTATATATATCTCTCTCTGTATATCTCTCTCTCTGTATCTCTCTCTCTCTCTCTTTCTCTCTCTCTCTCTGTATCTTTATATGTATCTCTCTCTCTCTCTGAATCTCTCTCTCTTTCTCTCTCTCTCTCTCTGTATCTTTATCTGTATCTCTCTCTCTCTGTATATCTCTCTCTATGTCTCTCTCTCTCTCTCTGTATATACCTCTCTCTGTATATCTCTCTCTCCCTCCCTCCCTCCCTCTCTCTCTTTCTCCCATCCTCCCTCTCCACCACGACCAAAGCTTCAATGGTTGTAAGTGCATAAAACACTATCATAGGTCAGTTTACTTTTTTCAATGCCATTGTGACTTTGAACGGTCACTAAATGAACAGTTGTAAGTTGAGGACTATCTATACAAGAATAGGGGGATTTTTTTTAAATTTAACACACACATACATAAACACAAACACACATTGAGGCACCTCAGAACTGCCCCAGACATATGCTATCATTTATTTTAATTTATACAGCCATCGTATGTCAATATAAAACTGCTTAATAGAATGAAATCCTGTAATCAATGGCAGTCCAGTGAAGCTTCTTTCTTTCTTTCTTTCTTTCTTTCTTTCTTTCTTTCTTTCTTTCTTTCTTTCTTTCTTTCTTTCTTTCTTTCTTCTTTCTCTCTCTCTCTCTCTCTCTCTCTCTCTCTCTCTCTCTCTCTCTCTCTCTCTCTCTCTCTCTCTCTCTCTCTCTCTTTCTTTTTTCATTTTTAATATTTCTAATAAATCCCCCACCTGGAACTTTGTTAACATCCAGATGATTAACTTTATCAGTGTTGCTACAGAAGAGAAAGAAGCTCTTATCAGCATGATCGTAAATGCAATACATCAAGCTCTCCCTCTGATTTGTAATGAACCAATTTCCTTGGTTTGTAACATTGTTGCGAAGGGGAAAAATACAATTATACATAATGTGAATCAATATATCTCATTCTAATTAAAGCAACGTGCACATGGATCCATGCCCATTATTCAAGGATCAAAAAACCCAGATGAAATATAGCACTTGGACTCAGATACCACATCACAGTGCTTTTTCAGTCCTCTCTAAGCAGTTTACAGAGTCAGCATATTGCCCTCAACAATTTGGGTCCCTATTTTACCAACCTCAGAAGAAAGGAAGGCTGAATCAACCTTGAGCCTGTCAGGATCGAATTCTTGGCAGTTGGCAGAGTCAGCCTGCAATACTGTAAATTCTAACCTCAGTGCCACTATGGCTTCCTTCCTTCCTTCCTTCCTTCCTTCCTTCCTTCCTTCCTTCCTTCCTTCCTTCCTTCCTTCCTTCCTTCCTTTCCTTCCTTTCCTTCCTTCCTTCCTTCCCAAGTAATAGCACTTAGACTTATATACTGCTTCACAGTGTTTTACAGCCCTCTCTAAGTGGTTTACAGAGTCTGCATACTGCCTCCAACAATCTGGGTCCTCATTTTCCTGACCTCGGAAGGATGGAAGGCTGAGTCAACCTTGAGCCTGGTGAGATTCGATCTGCCAAATTGCAGTCAGCCAGCAGTCAGCAGAAGTAGCCTGCAGTACTGCATTCTAACCACTGCGCCACCGCGGCTCTTATATTGGCTATATTTATTAAGAGAGACTTTTAGAAGAATCCTGCAAAATGTTTAGATTTTGTGTATCCAACTGGGAAAAGTTGAATTGGTGTTATGCATAGGGCTAGGTTTTCAGTGAGCTAAAATGCTTACTCATAATTGGTAACCAACTGAAATGCCATTGCTGTTTGTTTCATTCTTTGCTTTGGATTAACATCTAAGCATTCTCAGATTGCTCACCTTTAGAGAAATTGCATGAAATCTAAAATTCAATTGGAAAGAAACATATTAGAATCCAGAGTTTCATAACATCAAGTGAAAATCAGTAATAAGTGTGCAGTTATTTGATTTGAACTGAGAACACATACGGCAGGGAAGCTTAATTGTTCCTAGTTTGTTCATTTAGAAAACCTTTCTCTGTATTTCTTTCTGCAGGAGCTAAAGCAACCAAAATGGCATTTTTTTCAAAACTGGTCTACATATACATAGTTTTTAGACTTTAATAGACAGTACTCTGCTTTGCTGGTCAGTCATTCTGTGTTAAGGCTGACTCAGGCTAAAACAAATTGTGTAAACCTTGATTTTTTGAGTTGAGCAGTCATATTTGCTGAAAAGAATAGCAGTATAAAGTTGCTTAACAATTATTGTTGCCAAATTTATGCATGAGTCTTAACAGAATCACTGGCATTAAATTGTAAGTAAATGGGTTCATTAGTCATGATCACAGAAGACCACTGGCCTTAGCTACTGCCTTGACCATGTATGATTATGCTTAGAAGCTAAGCAAGGTTGGCCAGGGAATCTCATGGCTGTAGCTTAGAATGGGTAGTAATATAAATTATAATTGTTAATACCTACTTTTGAGTCTGATAACTCATTTCTGCACTGAGAAAATTAGGAAAAGCAAAACAAAGAAATATGAAAAGGTGGCTGCTAGGATTTTATTTAATATCTCACCTTAGAAGTGTGCAACGAAAATTCTATTGTAATCTTAAACTGAAAAGCTATTACTGAAAAAACTTAATATCTAACTTGGCTATAACCCTAATTCTGTCTCAATTAATAAAACAGGTAAAGATCTTGATGATCTTTGATGTTGATCTAATCTTTGTAGTTGTGTTTGCTTCTTTAATGAAAAAATGTGGAGCAAGCAGAGGCGGGGCATTTCTGCATTTAATAAAAATGTTACTAGAGATGACTTATTCCAGAGATATGCCTGAACCAGTAACAAGGACACAATTACATGAAAACATAATTTGGTTTATTGATAGTGCTGAAAGCAAAGACAGGCCTAAAGAGAGGAGGACTATAGTACTTCTTTAAAGGATTATGCAAATTAAACTGCACATGTGATTGAACAGAGCAGCAAGGCATCCAATTGGGTATGGACAAGAGTCATTATTTGATTGGGTAAAGGTAAAGGTTCCCCTTGCACATATGTGCTAGTCATTCCTGACTCTAGGGGGCGGTGCTCATCTCTGTTTCAAAGCCAAAGAGCCAGCGCTGTTGGAAGACATCTCCGTGGTCATGTGACTGGCATGACTAAATGCCAAAGGCACACGGAATGCTGTTTGATTGAGTACAGCACATCAAATATCTAGTGAGGTCAAGTAGGCTGTGAGGCTACAACTAGGAGGTAATAGAAAGGAATATAAAGACAATGGGATTTTTGAAAGAATAACAGAGTTGGAAGGGACCTTGAAAGTCTTCTAGTCCAGGGGTAGGCAAAGTTGGCTCTTCTATGACTCGTGGACTTCAACTCCCAGAATTCCTGAGCTAGCATGATTGGTTCAGAAAGTCTGGGAGTTGAAGTCCACAAGTCATAGAAGAGCCAACTTTGCCTACCCCTGTTCTAGTCCAACTCCCTACTCAAGCAGGAAACCCTATACCATTTCAGAGAAATGGTTGTCCAATTTCTTCTTCAAAATATCCAGTATTGGAGCACCCACAACTTCTGGATGCAAGTAGTTCCACTGATTAATTGTTCTGTCAGGAAATCTCTGCTTAGTTCTAGGTGGGTTCTCTCCTTGATTAGTTTCCATCCATTGATTCTTGTCCTGCCTTCAGATGCTTTGGAAAATAAATTGACCCCCTTTTCTTTGTGGCAGCCCTTTAGATATTGGAACATTGCTATCATGTCACCCCTAATCCTTTTTTAAAATTAAACTAGACATACCCAATTCTTGCAACAATTCTTCATATGTTTTAGTTTTCAGGTAATCCTTGGTTACTGATTGCCTACTTCTGCTGCCTACGGGCTACTTCTGCTGCCTGCTGGCTGCCTGCAATTTAGCAGTTCAAATCTCAAGATTGACTCAGCCTTCCATCCTTCCAAGATGGGTAAAATGAGGACCCAAATTGTTGGGGGCAATATGCTGACTCTGTAAAGTCTTAGAGAGGGCTGTAAAGCACTGTGAAGCGGTATATAAGTCTAAGTATTTTTGCTATTGATATCCTCATTTGGGCACTTTACAACAAATGCATATTTATAATGATTGTAATGTTATGTGATCATTTGATCACCATTCATGAGCTTCACAGCTCTCTTCTGACTAGCAAAGTCAACAGAGAAGTTAGCAATAAGTCAGAAGTCATGGTCCTGATTTGAAGAAAAGTAAACAAGAAATAGGTCTTTCCGAAGGAATTTAAAAGCACTTAATGCAATATGAAGAGGGTTTTGATTAAATTGCTTTCAAATCAAATCACCGAGTCAAACAGCTGCACTCTTATTTTACAGTAAGGATTGGATTTTGCTTGTGAAGATGGATAAATTTATCTGATTCTTTTATGTACAGTATATAAGAACTTACCAACCATCACAAATTATTAAGATGCGGGATATACAGGATGGAAGAATAAAGGTTAAAGTGAAAGTGAAACTAATATATTTGTTCTTATCTACCTGTGTACGGTTGAGTTGGTGCTGTTTTGTCTATAGAAACAATCACCTCTGATTTATTGGAGGAAAGGATTATTCAGAGTGGGTGTATTCCTCTCTGTAAAATTGCTTCACCTCTCCCCCGTCAAGTTATCATATCATCAGTAGAAACGCTGCACATGGTTATAAATCATTTCTTTGAAAAGTCAGTGAGTTTCTCCATCTTTTGCCATTGTTTCATTGAAATCCTGAGAGAGGAAGAAAAATGTAAATCAGTTTGAGACTGCTTGGCTTTAAAATGTTGGACAGAAAGACCATTGCTCAGCATGTAGGTTACACTTGAAGGTGTTTCTCACTGTTGTATAATGTACCAATTTACAAAGCTCCCTGTTCTCAGAAGAGGCAGATTTAATATTTGCTATGGATGGTAAAAGGGCATCAGCTAGAATCCCCTGCCTATCCATTGGATTGAACCTTGTCCTTGCAAGTGGTTGCTTTTGCTATGTTTGCTTCGCTAAGAACCCAGAGGAACAGTGAAGATCTGAATTTAAACAAGAATATTCAGTGAACAAGTGAAGTTTAAATTCTCCCTAAGATATAAAGGTGAAGGTTCCCCTCGCACATATGTGCTTGTCGTTCCCGACTCTAGGAAGTGGTCTCCGTTTCTAAGCCGAGGAGCCAGCACTTTCCGAAGATGTCTCCGTGGTCATGTGGCATGACTAAATGCCAAAGGTGCACAGAACGCTGTTACCTTCCCACCAAAGGTGGTCCCTATTTTTCTACTTGCATTTTTATGTGCTTTCGAACTTCTAGGTTGGCAGAAGCTGGGACAAGTAAAGGGAGCTCACCCCATTACGCAGCATTAGGGATTCGAACTGCTGAACTGCTGATCTTTCGATTGACAAGCTCAGCGTCTTAGCCACTGAGCCACTGCGTCCCTCCCTAAGATATAAGATGGCTTAATATTCTTTCAGGTCAAGCTTGGAGAAGAAAATGAGGAGAACCAGGTAGAGAAAATCTTGAATTTGAACCTGTGGATGTATTTTGGCTATGACTAAGAGACCCAATATGGTGGTTGAAGGCTTTTTACAAAGTTTTAAGCTTTACCCAATATAGGATTTTGCTCTTTTTTCTATTGTCTTTTGAGGTTACCATATATTCTGTATTTCACTCCCCCAAGAAGGCCCTTCGCCTTCTTTACCAGGAAACCAAATCCTTAGACTTTGGTTTGTTCAGAGGGTCTCAAAGTTTAAAGTGGGACTTAGTTATTGATTTAGAGCCAACCCAGAGGTGGACTCCTGCTGGTTTGGACCAGTTTGGATGAACCAGTAGTTGTGACCAGCAGGTGGGCTTGCCCACCCACCATGGCGTTATCCTGTCCTATATCGCCATGTTTTTTAAGCCGGGCGCATGCATGGAAGGCATGTGAGAGAGCGAATCACCGTGTTTTTGAAGCCACATGTGCTCACATTTTTGGTGCTAGACAAACCAGTTGTTACATTATGTGATGCCCACCTCTGACCCAACCACTTTTGGATTTCCTGCAGTCTTTTTTTCCTGCAGGGAGTCATTTGTTCACATTTGGCTCCCTTCAAACCTGTGATGACCCAGGGCACAGCACAGAGAAAACATAAACAGCTGGCAGTTCAAACTGGCCCTTTTAGTGCTCAAAATCTCCCCCAAACAAACCTCAAACAGCCTCTGGTCGCAATTAGTCCAACCCAGTGCTGTCTGCAGCAAGGCTGCATGGCAATAAATCCCAAATTTATTTAGCAAAACAAGAACAAAGCAGGGAGTTCAGGGAGCAAAAGATCCAGATAATCAGTCTAGAACGCCACACGGGAATGCAAGGATTCTTTGCAAGTTCAAACGTGGTACACAATACTCAGGGAACTCAGTGTTTGTTCCTGACAAATGCACCTCCCCACAGCATCTCCTTAAGTCTCATTCCCCAGGTGTTCCTGGTGAAGCTGGGTGGGGCACTCTCCTCGTGAGTGGCCTCCTCCGTCTGAGCTGATCCCGCCTCCTCTGCACTCTTCAAGCCCTTGCATCAGAAGGGGGTGGTTCATGCTCCTCGGCTGAGCTCTGTTCCTCTCTGCCTGCAGGCCTTGCTAATTCTGAACAGCCTTGCCTGGACTGACTCTGCCCTTCCCCAGTTTCCTCCAAGGTCAATGGAGCTGCTCTCTCACTCCCTGTCAGTTCTTGTTCCAGCTCATCTTCCGCCGCACAGTCAGTCTCCGACTGAGGCATGACAAAACCATACGGCAGAGTTACTACCAAATTGCAGCCTGAGGAGTAGGATGTTATATAGAGTTGTAGCTGGTTAGTGTGTTTGAGCACTTCCTGTTATTGCTAAAGTTACTTGGGTATTGGTTTCCAGTCTTGCCTCAGTTTGCAGTCTTTCCTTCTTCTCCTGATCACCCCAACACCTTCTCAGTTACCATTCCCTTTTTTTGTTGAAGGTTTGAGTTGAGCGAGCTGATTGAACTTGGCTGGCTATGGATGCAATCACAGCTAAAGAAGCTAGTGTGGAACCAAATAAGACATTTGTTACATCTTGTTATTGTTATTGGATATTGTTACATATTTTAAAAGGATGGGTATGGCCTCTGGATGGCTTGGGATGCCAGAGAGGAAGCAGATGAGATTGGGCTGCTTTGGTCTATCTCTTTTTCTCACCAGGTTGAGAGGGCACTTCTAGCACTGATAATGTTACCTAGTTTGGTAATGAAACATCTGCAAGAAAACCACCAAGCTCAAAGAGCACCAAGAACCTCACAGATTAATCATTAAAAGCAAACAACATCACTTCCCCACAACTATTAATGTCCATGCTAAACAGATCTAAAACATTCTTTCAAAAGAGAACAAAATCTATGTTTATAAAAAGCTTGTGTAAGATTTGACAAGTGTTTTGGAAAATTCTGCACAGGTATTGTGTGGGCAGACTAATCAGCAAAACCTAGGTTTTTATTCTGTCCTGAAGCTGAAGCCAAAATCTCTATGGAGGACAGTTACTAATGATCAGAGGAGAGGGGATATCTTAGAAGGGAACAGATCTTAGCACATACCAGCAGCAACCACATCATCTATAAAGCATTCTCACCACAGCAAAAAAAATTGTACCAAGGAAAGAGGGACAGAAGAGGGAAAATGCTGTTTAAAGCTGGAACGAAGATGAAGGCAAATCATGACAACATGGTATTTTTAAAAGGACATTAACAGAATAAATAACAGAATAATAGAGTTGGAAGGGACCTTGGAGGTCTTCTAGTACAACCCCCTGCATAAGCAGAAGACCCTATACCAGGGGTAGGCAAAGTTGGCTCTTCTATGACTTCAACTCCCAGACTTTCTGAGCCAATCATGCTAGCTCAGGAATTCTGGGAGTTGAAGTCCACGAGTCATAGAAGAGCCAACTTTGCCTACCCCTGCCCTGTACCATTCTGGACAAATAGCTGTCCAGTCTCTTCCACTGATGGAGCACCCACAACTTCTGAATGATTCTATTCTATTCTATTCTATTCTATTCTATTCTATTCTATTCTATTCTATTCTATTCTATTCTATTCTATTCTATTCTATTCTATGAATGGATATATTTCTATTACAGTTAGGGAGACATGAAGATTATCTCAAAATATTCCCCAAGGAATCCTGGGGGCAGCTGATTTCATATGGTCTCAACCCTTATTTGTTTCCTTGTTTTTAACCTGCAACAATGCCCAGAACAATTCCAAAGAAAGTCGATGATCAGTTGTGGTTGGGTTGTTGTTGTTTTTCTCCAAACATAATGGCGTACAAATGAATGGCATTTTTATTTGCTCTTGTCTGCCTGGGTAATTTCCTTTCTTTGATTTATGAATATTTGGCATCTGCATTTCAAAACAACCTCTACAGCAAAGAGGGATACTATGGATTTCTTTGGCAAGTTAACAAACAAGTGAATGGCAAGGCTGAAAGGTGAAGCATGCCAGAGGACTATTTTGGTTGTTTTGGTTCCTTGATGGCTTCATGAAGCAAAGAAAACATTATTTGCAAGGTATCAAGTTTAATAACAGATCAGATCAGAGGTGGGTTTCTCCCGGTTTGGACCGGTTCACCCGAACTAGTAGCAAGCTGCTGGTGATGACACGATGGCGTCACAGAACTAGTTCTGTCGGTGCCAATCCATGGACACCACCATCTTTTTTTTAAAAAAATGGAATTTTTTTTGGGGGGGGATTTTTTTCCGGTTTTTTTTTCTTCTGCACATGCGCAGAAGCCGAGTTTCCGGCACTGCACATACGTGGCCATCTTGTTTTTGGCTTTTTTTCTTTTGTTTTTGCTTCTGCGCATGTGCAGAAGCCAAGTTTTCAGCAAGGAGGGGGGGGAACACTGCCCAACTGCTCCCTCGCTAAGCAACCTCAGAAGTTTTCAAGTTCGTCTGGAGAGGCGAAACATAAATTTTTGGTGGTTCTGTGGGCTTGGCTAGGTGGGGGGCATGTGACTGAGGGTGTGGGTGTGAGTGATGTCAAGTTGGCCATGCCTACTCTGTCACATGACCATCAAACCACACCCACAACATAAGCCACGCCCACAGAACCGGCAGTAAAAAAATTAGAACCCACCCCTGGATCAGATATTTTCTTAAGACTGGAACCACTGGTGGGTTGCTACTGGTTCGCACTGGTTTGGCGAACCGGTAGCGGCGGTGGTAGGAGGCTCCGCCCACCCACCTGGACATTATCAAACCTGGCGCATGCGAAGCGCCCGCGTGCGCCCACACGCTCCCATTCTTGAACTGGTAGCAAAGGTAAGTAGAACCCACTACTGACTGGAACAGATTTCTGCATTGCACGTGACGGAAAGTATGCATCTGTAATTCAGGGATGATTACACAGACATTCCTTTTATACGTCAGTAAATTTTAACTTTCTTGCTAGGGGGCCTTCAAACAGCAAAGCACAGAACAGTAACTTGGATTAACCAATCAGCATGCAGGGCTCACACGATGCACAGTTGGGATTCAGGAGGTGTTTGTGTCAGCCTGTCTGTAGTCCTCTATCATCTCCACTTACTCATCCCACCCTTCGCCATGTAGGTGTGCGGCGAAAACTACAGACAGTAGCAGGCAATTCTAAATCAGCCTTTGAATGGAGTGGTTTGTCCATTCAAAATCACTTTTTTGTCCGTTGTTGTTTTTGTTAAACTATTAGCCTTCCATACACACTTGAACTTCAAGCAGTCTCTTGAGAATGAAAATGCACATCATTTATCTTTATCCTTTTTGTTTGTGGTTAAAAAAGGTGTCTTTCTATCTTTGTACTAAAACACAGTTCTGTTGTGGCTTCTAAGAGGAAAGGTCCTATCAAAAGAGTATCACCTTCAGCATTCATACAGGCAATTAATTAACACATTTCATTAACAAAAGGTTCTGTATCTGAAACACAAACCCACATTAAAAAGAGAGGGAAGGGGGGGACTAATCTGAAATGCCCATTCTAGGCATCCAGGTAGCTTCAGCACGAATTCCAGTATCATACTTTTACTAATCTCATATTTTTCATTCAAAACTCAGACTTGACAGTAATTTATGACCACATAACCTGAGATAATGAAGAGTGACTGAACATGAGGAAGAGGCTTGGTTAAGTATTATATTATGGTGGTATGAATAACAAAATTGAGATATTTTGCTGTACTTATTCATCCCTGGATTGCCATTCAGCAGACATATTCAAGGTGGCTCAGTGCTTGCTCAGAAAGACTGAGTTGGGAGCAGGGGCAGGTTGCTCTCTTACCTCGCTACCGGAGCAGTGTGCGTGCATTGCCACGTTTTGTGCGTGCACACGCTCGCTATGCGCGCGTGTCCCCTTGCGCAATTTTGCTTCTGCGTATGTGCAGGAAGCAAAAATTGCTGAAATCTTGTGAAGGGACGCCCCCGCGCGGATGATTTTAGCGATTTTTCGGCAAGCTGTTCTAACTGTCAGGAAATTTCTCCTTAGTTCTAAGTTGCTCCTCTCCTTGATTAGTTTCCACCCATTGCTTCTTGTTCTACCCTCAGGTGCTTTGGAGAATAGTTTGACTCCCTCTTCTTTGTGGCGACCCCTGAGATATTGGGACACTGCTATCATGTCTCCCCTGGTCCTTCTTTTCATCAGACTAGTCATACCCAGTTCCTGCAACCGTTCTTCATATGTTTTAGCCTCCAGTCCCCTAATCATATTTGTTGCTCTTCTCTGCTCTCTTTCTAGAGTCTCAACATCCTTTTTGCATCGTGGTGACCAAAACTGAATGCAGTATTCCAAGTATTACCAGTATTACCACACTTTTGATTAGAGATAATTGACTAGGCAGCTTTATAAGAGACTGGAAACCGTTTGTGGACTTTCTACGCGTTGAATACATACAGGGTGGATCCTACATGTTAAATATTATATTTATATGACCACTTTTTTCTCTTGCTTTTGTACACTATTTTCCCCCCCGTTTTTGTTGTTGTTAGTATTGAACGTATACTTTTGTTTTGTTTCACTTTGTTTGTTTGTTCCTGTTTTGTATTTTACTTCTTATGATAAAACAATACATAACACATAGAATGAAAGTCATTGAACTCCAGAAACTCTACTAAAATCATCACAGTGCAAATGAGGGATTGTAACCACAACCTGTCACCCTGGTGTCACTTAAAAGTAAGCACAAGGTATAACCATGGGGATGTCATTCATAGCAGATGTAGGACAGAAAAGAAGATAAGAAAAAGGAGAGGTTATTCTTTCTGACTTAAAACTGGAGGTGAGATATACCTTTAGAAAAAGGCCAATTAACCTGGCACAAGATCAGGTTGACTGACAACTACATATTCCACCCAAGAGAGAGGAAAAAGCATTGCCCCCTAAAAACAGGTTAGATCTTTTCAAGCTTTCCTCTTTTAAAACTCCACAGAAACCATCATTTGAAGTTGATTTGGCATTTTTTAAAAATATGTAGATAAACTAAAAAGATAAAAGGCAGAAGGGAAGAAATAAAATTGCATTGGATTTCTCTGCCCTGATTAAAAGACTATACACGACAAAAAGGATGTGAAGATGATATCTTTTTGACATGTATGAATGTTAATTTGGCCAATGAGGGATGTGGAGGCGGCAGCATTCTTTTACTATGAAGACAAGAAAAAGAGAGTTAGTGATTATTATGTGGAATCCTTTTCTGTTGTTGTCTGACTGCTAAAACACACACAGGTGCCAAGACTTTCTGGATTAATGGTACTGGACACTTGTATGTAAACTGCCATCAATGCAAAGGGGAATCTGAAATGGAATCCTGCTGCAAATATCACGAAAAACATAAAAGAACAGAACAGAATAACAGAATTGGAAGGGACCTTGGAGGTCTTCTAGTCCAATCTCTTGCTCAAGTAGGCGGCCCAATACAATTCCAGACAAGACTGGCTGTCCAATCTCTTCTTAAAAGCCTCCAGTGATGGAGCACCCACAACTTCTGGAGGCAAGCCGTTCCACTGGTTAATTGTTTTCACTGTTAGGAAATTTCTCCTTAGTTCTTGGTTGCTTCCCTCCTTGATTGGTTTCCATCCATTTTTTCTTGTTTTGCCTTCTGGTGCTTTGGGAAATAGGTTGACCTTCTCCCCTCTTGTTTGTGACCATCCCTCAAATATTGAAACACTGCTCAAATATTGGAATGAGATTTATTTCTAATATCAATAAGTGAAATAGGGAGAGAAAGAAAAATGCCACCCTGGGAGCGCTTTCTCCCAGGGGTTAAATGTTCCCGGTTCGGGCCGGTTCGGGCGTACCGGTAGAGGCGGCTGCCGGTGATTCAGAGAACCAGTAACGGTGGCAGCACGAGGCTCCACCCACCCGCCCAAACATCACCATTTTGTTGTTTTTAACTCTCTGTGCATGTGCAAAGCCTTCTGCGCATGCGCAGAGGGTGAAAAAATGTGCACTTCCAAACCAGTAGGGAAGGTAAGTAGATTTCACCGCTGATTTCTCCGCCCCAAACTGAGAAATGTTTGGGGTAGAGAAAGCCCCAAAAAGAAAAGGGTAATAAAAACTTCAGCTTCAACCTGCAACAATACACGCACACACAATAGATTCAAACTCAATGTAAACCGCTCGAAACCCGACTGCAGAAAATACGACTTCAACAACAGAGTGATCAATCCTGGAATGCACTACCTGACACTGTGGTTTCTTCCCCAAACCCCAAAACTTTAACCTTAGACTGTCTACAGTCAACCTCACCCCATTCCTAAGAGGTCTGTAAGGGGCGTGCTTAAGCACACCACTGTGCCTACCATCCCTGTCCTACTGTCCTATTGTCCTCTTTTATAAATACTTTTTACTTAAGTTATGTTTATGCAAACAACTACTATACTGTACATGCTTGACAAAATAAATATTCAGCAGAAAAGTTCAACTTCCAGAACAGGAAGATATTTTACTAAAACCTTCTCCTCCAGCCTTGAGATTAGACAGCTCATTTTTTTAACAGAGGTATGTTAGTATTTACAGGTCTGCTATACATTTTTTTAAAGACATTTGTCCTTCACAAGTTCCAATACAAAATGGCCAACATCCCATATTATCCAGTTCCTTCCTTTCAAAACTTATATCTCAGTTCTTATTTAAAAAAGAAAACAGTAAATTAAGTTCCCCAACAACATACAAACAGCAGCTGAGTGAGAAAATAATTTAAATATTTAAGCATAAACCCTCCATAATAGTGTTTTGTTTTGTCTTAGATTTTTAAAGAAAGCACATCTAACATCTAACAATAGAAATGGAGGAAACCTAATATAAATGGAAAGATATTTGTGCATCTTCAACAATATAGAACTTTCCTAGGTTACACAAGTTCTGCGTTCTACACCGAAAGGTATTTTGACTTCCTGAAGAAAAGCCCAGTAACAAGTAAAGTAAATCAATTGTAAGCCCACTGAAGAAAGTAGAGCTTGCATCCAAGCCTTAGGTTACATTGGATTCAGCAGTAGAAACACAAGCTGCCTCTAGCATATCTGGCTAGCTGGTAAAATAAATTTATTTTAAATGTTGATAAATGTCCACAAATATCTCAAGATTATTTTATTACATTCCCTTGTGTTGCATTTGGGAGAGATTTCAAATTGCGTGGTTTCGGTTATTTTCTTGCTTCCCAGCCAAAAAAGTCAATGGGAAGTAGAAGGATATTGTGGGAGCTTAGTATTGTGGGGTAAGATTGGAGGAGATCTGGATATAATGGCTTTTGCAGTCCTTCTCAATAACAAATAACGTTGTTGCCTTCCCTTTTTATAAACAATTGCAACAAATTCCCTGGCATTTTTGGACTTGGCCTGATCTAAGATTGTCACATTCTCCTCTCAAGACGTATTATTTTTATCAAGCCAAGCTGGCGTGAAAAAGTTTTTGGGGTTTTTAAAATTTTAAGATTTTACCAAATTTTAATTGTATTAAATCAGGGCCACATCAAATATTTTCTTTTAAATGTATATATATTTTAATGTTTATATTGTGTTTTTACTTGGCTGTTCACCGCCCTGAGTCCCCTGGAGAAGGGCGGTATATAAATTTAATTAAACTAAACTAGACTAAACTAAACTAAACATTTTCCCGATTGAAACTATGCTTAAATCTGTCTATATGTTGTGAAATTAAAGAATTTTCACCATGTCTTCTGACTGCCAGTTGGTGTTCATGGATGTGTTCTGCCAGTCTTCTGCCTGTTTGTCCTACTTAGTGGTTTTATTTATTTATTTATTTATTTATTTATTTATTTATTTATTGTTTGTTTGTTTGTTTGTTTGTTTGTTTGTTTGTTTGTTTGTTTGTTTTTTTTTATTATTATTATTATTATTATTATTATTATTATTATTATTATTATTATTATTATTATTATTATTATTATTATTATTATTATTATTATTATTATTATTATTATTATTATTATTTCACAAAAAATGTAATACACAGCAAACTAGATTTATATGCTGGATTTCGTATCACTATATCACAAGTCGAACACTTCCCAAGCGTCTAGGACTTTGTGATGTATTTTCGTATGATGCGCGCAGATCCACGTACGGTGGCCTTTTGCAACTGACAGATCATGATTTTGTTAATGTTTATTGTTTTCAAATGCCGGTTAAGGTCTTTTGGCACAGCACCCAGTGTGCCGATTACCACTGGGACCACCTGTACTGGTTTATGCCAGAGTCGTTGTAATTCGATTTTAAGATCCTGATATCGGTTAAGTTTTTCTTGTTGTTTTTCATCAATTCGACTGTCACCTGGTATGGCGACATCAATGATCCACACTTTTTTATTTTCCACAATCGTGAGGTCTGGCGTATTATGTTCTTCTTCTTCTTCTTCTTCTTCTTCTTCTTCTTCTTCTTCTTCTTCTTCTTCTTCTTCTTCTTCTTCTTCTTCTTCTTCTTCTTCTTCTTCTTCTTCTTCTTGTTGTTGTTGTTGTTGTTGTTATTATTATTATTATTATTATTAATTTATTATTTATTAATTATTTATTAATTATTTATATTTTTTATTTTATTTCTTTAGTGTTCTTATATGCCGCCCTACTCCCTGGGGACTCAGGGCGGCGTACAACATTTGAAGAACAGCTAAACAATATAATTTAATAATAATTTAAAATACATTTAAAAGAAACATCCAAAAACATACATACGTGGGGGAGACCAAGATGAAAATCGTCTCAAAACCCCACCTGCAGGAAGAGCCATGTCTTCACAGCTTTTCGGAAGGCCAGCAAGGTGGGGACAGTTCGTATCTCTGAGGGGAGTTGGTTCCAGAGAGCAGGGGTCCCAGGGTTGTTGAAGTTCTTATATTGTATGTTATAGATCAGTGATGGCCAACCTTTTTTGGTTCGCGTGCCAAAAAGGGGGGGGATGTGTGGGATCACGTGTGTGCGTGCCCACACCCATAATTCCATGCACCCCGCGCATGCGTGTATGACCCCCCACTCCCAGCATGCAATGGCACGCCCATTTTTTGCTCTCTCCAGGCTTCTAGGAGCCTGGGGAGGGTGAAAACGGCCTTCCCCACCCCCTCTGGAGGCTGGAAAAAGCCTGTTTCCTGACTCCCAGTGGGCCCAGAAGGCCCGAAAATCAGCCGGCCGGTGCACACATGCGCGCTGGACCTGAGCTCGCGTGCCCACTGATATGGCTCTGCGTGCCACTTGTGGCACCTGTGCCATAGGTTCGCCATCACGGTTATAGATGATTCCTGGTGTTTTTTCTTCTTCTGGGGTTGCTGGGTCTTTTGGTTTGCTGAAGTTAACCCCAAGGTGAACGTCAGACTAACAATCAAGTAAACAATACCCCAATCAAGAAACTGCCAAAGAGCCATCAGTAAACAGGCCAACCAAAGAATTTCTAAGACCAACTCCACCAACACTGACAGGCAAGACACCAGAATATAAACTGACAGCAAACAGCACTCTTACTAGCACTGATGATGTTACCTAGCTAGGGTAATGAAACGTCTGCAAGAAAACAAGCTAGTTCAGAGAGCACCAAGGAATTCTCCTTTCAACCCTGAGCTACAAATATTCTCCTTTGGAGGAAGACTAGCTTATGACAAGTTATATTAGACTGACTCAAAATGCAGTGTTTCATGTGCTGCTTCCCTTCCTCACATATTAAAATTTTACTCTGAGTGTTAACTGTAAGTATGGTTTCCCTAACTCCAGTCTGCACTTTTGTATTTTAATGCAACTGTAAATTCTTAAAAACAAAGCAAAACAAGTAATAATTATTTAGCAACGCACCATGAAAATGTTTCACATTGTAGTCAGGTACTGTATTTTGTTTTAAATAATTCAGCTAAACACCGTGCCCTGTTGGACAGAAATCAGATGCTTAAAAAATGAAGCAATGTATAATGGATTAGTTCAAGAAAACACTTTAAAATAAACATCAGTCAGCTGCTTGGATTGAGGCTCCATATGCTATTACTTGTGGGAATACTCTGCTAGTTTTCAGCATCTTACCTCCAGAGCAACATCTTTTTAATAAGAAGTCGAAAGTGGAATAAAATGCTTGCTCAAAGCAAATTGTGATTTTAAAAAAAGAAGCTACTCTCCTTTAATTTATTTTAAGGAACACACAATTAGATTTGCTCCTATTACTTTTAATGTGGTACATGATGCTGTCCCCCCCCCAAAAAAAACTACCCTGTTTCAGTAAAAAAAAAAAAACCCTAAAATTTAACAAATGATGAGAGGAACTATTCATTACTTTAGTCACATCATTTGACCACCTAACAATTGTAAAGTTATAGATAGATACAGATTAACAGAGTTGGAAGGGACCTTGCAGGTCATCTAGTCCAACCCCCTGCCCAAGCAGGAGACCCTTACATCTGCCTCTACCTAGGATCAAACTCACAACCTCCTGATTGTGAGGCAAGAGCTCCATCTCTAGGCCACAGCAGCTGTAGCATTTGCGCTCCTCTATAAAAATTACATCAGTAACAATAGTAATGATGTTTCACTCAGAGGTGGGCTGCTGGTGGTTCAGCTGGTTCGGGCAAACTGGTTGTTCCGACCAGCAGCTGTGGCCGGCCGCCCGCCCGCCCGGGAGCTATCCTGTCCTATATGATCACAGTTTTTTTGATGCTACACGCATGTGTGGAAGGCGCACGTGCACATTTTTGGTTCTGGGTGAACCGGTTGCTACAGTATGTGATGCCCACCTCTGGTTTCACTGATAACAACAGTAAAAACCAGGGGTGGGTTCCACTTATCTTCCCCACTGGTTCGCATCGCAACGTTTTGCACACGTGCGATCACTCCGCTCACGAGCGCGTGGGCATTCCCTCGTGCAATTAGGCTTCTGTGCATGCTCAGGAGCTGAAATCAGCCTGAAACACAGCTGAGGAGCTCATCAGCTGTGCTTTGGGCGAAGAAATAAAGCTCAGTATTAACCCGGGGGTGGGTGGGAGAGCCCTTTTTCGAGCTGCTGAATAAAAAAAAAGATGGCGGCGCGCATGGACCGGCACTGGCCAATCCAGTAACATGACATCACCAGCAGATCGCTAACGGTTTGGGTGATCCAGGAGGAACCCACCCCTGGTAAAAACTAAAAAAGAAAAAAAGATCAGTCTACTACATCACTGATGTGAAATAAAGCATGTATCACATTCTGCAGCTTGAACATTTTTCTGGAATTGCATTTTGTAATATAAAAGTAGTAGTGTTCATAGTTTGCATGACAGAGAAATAAGTGCATCTTTATGAGGCTGTTAAGTATTTTCCAAAGTTTCTTGGGCATGAGGAAGAGATAAGTGCAATCAATAGTAAAAATCTTACTCTGAACTTTCTTCTACTGATTCCAAGGGGGGGGGGGAGAGAATTTGCAGGATTCCTTCATTGTCATATCCACTGAAGTGTGAGAAAGCACCACTAATGATAACTGGACATTTAGGGCATGAGCTTGTAAAGCAAAACGAAATTCTTGCAATGGTACTCAGCATGTCCATTTGGTCATGCTAGCTGGGAATTCTGAGTGTCCAAGACATTGGTAAAGTGCTAAATTAAAGAAAATAGCTTTAGAAGCCAAATCAAAAGGAGGTGAATGTTGGCATCTGTAAGAGAGGGCACATTTTTCTCCTTTATTTTTTTCTATTTATAAAGAGCTTCCTTCATTGTTTACATTAGAGGTTTCCAAACTTGGCAACTTTCAGACTTGTAGACTTCAACTCCCAGAAGTCTGAAAGTTGCCAAGTTTGGAGACCCCTGGCCTACGGTGTCAAAGCTGAGGCAGCAATGTTGCCCTTCCTCCTTCCAAATCATTCTAAAAATGCAAATCTTTGCATTGGCAGGAAGAGGCACCATCAGTCATTGTGTCCTAGGGGTCCCACATACCCCTCAGGTGGCACTGGCTCCATCTCAACACAAAGGTTGCCATCTGAAGTGTGTGTATCAGAAAATAAACCCTACTGAAGTCAAACTCCTGCACGAAAGGCAGGATGTAAACCTAACAAAGAAATAAGGGTAGTCCTTGACTTACAACGGTTCATTTAGTGACCGTTCGAAGTTACGACACTGAAAAAAAGGGACAGGACAGCCAACATAGCTGGCTGGAGAATTCTGGAAGTTGAAGTCCACAAGTCTGAAAGTTGCCAAGTTTGAAGACCTCTGGCTTACATGATGATGATGACAATAACTATAAAACCAAGAAGCATTCAAAGATTATTTTGCATTTCATGAAAGAAAATTGGCTTCTTATTGTGATGTTTTTCAGATGCTTTTACCCGGTCTCTAAACACTTCTGCTTTTGCGCTCTCTTTCTCTTTCTCACACACACACACACACACACAATGCATAAATGTGTATACATGTATAGTGTTACTTACAAATATTAACAATGAACATATTGGAAGTAGGCAGATGTTTAAAGCAGCTATCCTAGCAAAGCTTTCCCCAGGCTGTTTTTAGTTTAACTATGCTTCAAATTATGGCCTCTCCTCTCTCTTTCCACATCCCTCCCCTCTCCAACCATCTATTTTTTTCCCAGCTAGATAACAGTTTTTCTCTAGCAGCTATAAAGATGTACCTGGAGAGATTTGGGAAGAGAGGAACAAGTAGTCATTGCATTCTACTAACGGGGTTTTAATATAAACTGCTTTGAGCTTTTTAGGAAGAGTAGTATAGAAATGGAAACAGTGACAACAGCTGCCTAGAGTCTTTGAAGTGGGTGTTACACAAATTGATGTAAAAACAAAACAGTAATGCAAAATGCTACAAGTAGCATTTTTATGATTATCCTCATACTATTGAAAGCCAATTAGGAGCAACCAATTAGGAACAGTGAAAAAAGCTATTAATAACCGATGAAAAGTAGCTTGCCACATAGGTATTTCTGTCTTCAGTCATTCTCTTTTCCAACCTGTTCTAAAAATACATATCATAGAAAAATGATTTGCGTATTGCACAACACACTTGACAACCATAAGATGCATGGGCTCTTTCTGTCTTACACACACACACACACACACACACACACACACACACACACATCAGAAGGTTATGTGAGGATTGAAATGCAGGAACTCTATATACTGCTCTGACCTCGGTTTAGGGTTAGTGGGATAAAATAATAATTTGGAACAGTTTTCCTCTTGTGATGATACCTTTAACACCATCAAACATCCACATCTGCCTATCCTAGGTCCTTCGGAAGGATTTAATAGGTGGACAGAAATGCCAAATACAGCCTAAACATCTGGTTGACTGCAGATGTTATGAATGATAATAATAACTGACAAAGTCACTATCAGTCAATTGCAAAAGGCAGCTTTGCTTGAAACAGCTTACATCTGCAACAGCATCTTTAATACCATCAAATAAAATACCATCTTCTTATCTCAGGTCCTTGGGAAGGACTTGATAGGTGGATAAACATCTGGCTGAATGTGTGACCTCATAGTATAAATTCTAAATAAAATTATGTTAACCTGTGTGCTTTCCTTTTGTGTGTTTGCCAAGATTTGCCAAATCTTGCTCTACAGAAATCTAATTAATGTTTTAACAACTTTCATTTCGAAGCTAAGCCAGAACTAACTATCATGTCAATCCATTTGAAACTATCCATGGTTCTTTTTAAGAGGCTGCAGTTCTGTTAAGAACTCATTAAAGCATATGAAAACATTTTATTTAGAAGCTTTGAAAACATGTAATCATTAATGTTTATTGGCCTGGCTAAAAATGTTTCTTAAAAAGTGATATAATGGGGCAAAAATTCAAATGAAATGAGGAGAGAGAGAGAGAGAAAGAAGGGAGGGAGGAGAGAGAGAGAGACAGAGGGAGGGAGGGAGGGAGGGAGGGAGGGAGAAAGAAAGAAAGAAAGAAAAAAGAAAAAAGAAAAAAAGAAAAAAAGAAAAAAAGAAAAAAGGAAAAAAGGAAAAAAGGAAAAAAGGAAAAAAGGAAAAAAGGAAAAAAGGAAAAAAGGAAAAAAGGAAAAAGGAAAAAAGGAAAAAGAAAAAAAGATGGATGATAGATAATGGCCACTAATGGTAAACAACGCAAGATGTAGGTAATACAAAAGCACCCATAGAAGGCAAAATTATAGCATAAAAGAGACACTTCTGAAATGTCACACTTTTGAAAAGCTCTTCTGTTTGATCTAATATATGCCATTCTAGCTGAATTTTCATAGATGTGGATCCCATTGTCCTCTTTGCAGTTGGTCTATACTTGAATTTTAGGTTAAGTCTCATTATTTACACCAGGCCTTTCTTCAAACATAACAAATGCCAAATAAGCCTAGTTAATAAATATCTTTGGTACGATCCAAAGTTGAATATTTTGGAATCTTTGTTTTCTGCAGGGAAGAGTTAAACCAACGTTAAGAAATACATGAAAAACTTTTTTGACTCTTCAAAGTAATTAATTCTAACTGGAGCATATCATCTTATTTTGGAGTATTAGTAATAATAGGTACTTTTACTTTATAAAACAGTGGAAGATAAGATACAAGATGAAGAAGCAATTTCAAAAGAACCACACTAGTTGGATATCTCAAACAGGTAGCCAAGGAGAAGCAAGCTCGGTCCTTCCTTCCTTCCTTCCTTCCTTCCTTCCTTCCTTCCTTCCTTCCTTCCTTCCTTCCTTCCTTCCTTCCTTCCTTCCTTCCTTCCTTCCTTCTCCTCTAAAACTCTGAGCTTACTGTAGCTTTTCACAAAACTCTACTTTGTTCAGAGTTCAGAAACTCAACCTATGAAAAGGCCCTCTACTTGTCAAAGTTTAATACCCCCAACTGCATTAACCCTATATTGCTTGTCTTACCTTTCTATTAAGCTGCCTGAACAGCTCGCCACTTCCATCTTACAAAGCAATAAGTTCTCCAAGGTAATTGTTCCCTGGGTGAAGAAGAAATATATAATTTCCTGGATTTGATATGACTCTGTGAATACATTTGAAACTTTTCATTAATAGACTCCTCTGATTCTGACATATTAAAAGTTGCATTGAAAAAAATAACTTTTCTGCATTTTTTTTTAAAAAATATATTCTCCTCTGGACTTTTCACTTTTAGGAATCCAATTTTCTCCCCTGGTGATGATTACTCACTGGAACACTTTCATAACAATCTCTCCACATCTCTTATCCTTTTATATGCACCAATCCAGTTTTGTCTCTTCTTCTTCCATCCAGGATGAATATAAACCTAATTTTCTCCGAGACTCATAGTTCTAGTTCCAGAAGCCCATTACCTATTTCTTTTGCCTTATCTTGTATCTTTCAATGTTTCTTGTAAAGCAGGATGTGCAAAATTTTATATAATTCACCTGTTGAAGCCTTGCAAGTCCTTGATATACAATATATCTATGGTAATGCCTCCCGATTTCATCATTTTTCCCCACAATGCCCTGTACAACAGTCTATCTGATACCATTGAATGAAGCACACTTCAAGTGACAGAAAAGTATCCATGATTCATTTTTATAAGCATTCGCCTCACCTGAAGTGTTCCATCCCTATTCATTGTCAGAGTCCACCTTTAAGGAAACAACGTGTTTTTTTTAAAAAAAAATCATGGTTATGAAAAGGGTAGTTTAGAAAGAATGTACATGGTAGAATAATAACTAGAATTTCTGAAGAAACCTATGGGGATGCTGAAATAAATGTCAAATGTGTCAGCCTTAGAAGTTTAATAGCACTTACATTTAATTTGCTTTTAATAACTCTTCCCTTCAGGTTTAGGGGGAGAAATGTGAAGGGGCATGTTTGAGAAAAAGGAGGCCTTGTCAAATGTGTCCTGTCCTCCCACGCGCTCACTCATTCTTGCTGAAATGTTTAGGAGCATCTTTATTTGCATTGCAGGCAGTGCTGACCTGAGAAATGAAAGTTCACATAATGAGTAGGTAGATCAAGGTGCCATATCTATGCCTTTCTGTAATATTTGCATGTGGATAATAAATGAAACTGTGACCTGCAATTGAAATACCATAGCTCAGTAAAGAAGCGCAGACTTAACATTTAGAAATTTCAATGTTTCTTTTTGCAAAGAAATACCCTATGACAGAGGTGGGATTCAGCAGGTTCTGACCAGCCCTGGAGAACCAGTAGCATAAATTTTGAGTAGTTCAACATTCAAAATACCACCTCTGACTGGCCCTGCCACCATCTTTTTTCTGCCTCCCGAGTCCCAGCTGATCAGGAGGAAATGGGGATTTTGCAGTAACCTTCCCCTGGAGTGGGGAGGGAATGGAGATTTTACAGATTAGAAAAAGTTAATTTAAATGATTAAGCCAGTGGTGGGATTCACTTTTTTTACTACCGGTTCTGTGGGCGTGGCTTGGTGGGCATAGCAGGGGAAGGATACTGTAAAATCTCCATTTCCACCCCACTCCAGGGGAAGGATACTGTAAAATCTCAATTCCCTCCCCACTCCAGGGGAAGGTTACTGCAAAATCCCCATTTCCTCCCGATCAGCTGGGACTCGGGAGGCAGAGAATAGATGGGGGCGGGGCCAGTCAGAGGTGGTATTTACCAGTTCTCCAAACTACTCAAAATTTCCACTACCAGTTCTCCAGAACTGGTCAGAACCTGCTGAATCCCACCTCTGGCGTTAAGCTTCTTGAGCTATGTGATGATGTAGCACCTCAAATATTGTTGAACTACAACTTGTGGCTCTACAGATGCTCCTGAATGTCAACTTAAATAGTCAATAATAGCCACAAGCTACCAATCTTGAAGTTTCCCAAGCAAGTAGTTAAAAGAAGTTCACTGGAAATTGGCCTACAAATGCAATGTAACACACAAGCGGTTTTCCAAATCATCCCAAATGAATCCGGAAGTAGGTAGCCTACAATTTTCAAATAACCAGACTGAGCTCTATTCTCTCTGGTTTAGTAGGATATTCTCCAGAAACTTTCCCAGCTAGTATGCTGAATGCATCTGCGATTTATCAGTTTCAATACTGACATCAGCCAAGGCTGGTTATCATCACTGTTTTCCCTGATCACCTCTAGTTCAAAATTACTCATGTCAGCATTTGAAAGCTAGTGAGTGAGAATGAGATTAGAGGAAGCAAATTTGCAACATATCTGGTTTCTGTTACTGAAAAGTTATGTAGCAAAATTGAAGCAATAAAAACTTAGGAAGCCTGTATATCTTTTAAGACCAATGAACTTCATCCTGCCCTTCAGCTGTTTACTGTTGTATGCAGTGAGACATAATTTTTATTTTACTTTAAAAAAAAGAATTATCAGTTTTTCAAGCAAAAAGCAAACCATATAGGAATGTGAGCTTTTTTGATTTGAGGGTCACACAGGGATTTATGTGCTCAGGCTATATACCAAAACCAAATACCTCTTTTGAGGAGTATGTGTTGGGTCATGTTTTTTTTTTTAAAAAAATGAAAGATGCATCATAAGCCTTGTAGAATGTCTTGCCCCAGAAGAACTCTACAAGTATTAAAAAGCCCTCTTAAAAATTTCTTCCTCCAAAGTGAAAATGTTTAGTATCATCCTTTACTCAAGGTTCTAATGGGCTGCACATAGCTTCCAAATTGTATTTTTTGCACCCCTGTCATAGTACATGACTAGGGCTGTAGAGAGCTTCCTCAAAAAAACAGAGGCATCTATAGGTTGAGGGAGCAATAAATTAAGATGGTAGGTCCAATCATGCACTTAAAACTCCACTCCACCAAACACATGGTCACGACTGCCATCTTGGGCTCTTGTTCCATCATCATGAACAAAGATGTGAAGGACTGAGATTTGTATCATCAGACATTCCTTTTCATTGATTTGCATAATAATATTTTTAGAATCCTTATTATTAGTGTATTCTTCTCTTCAATTCATCATTGCATTAACTTTTTGAGTCAGGTGGGTTAAGGAATTGTGACCAACTCAAAGTCAGATGAAGAATAAGGAACTGAACTGGAGACTTCTAATCCTCATGTTTAGCCATTGCTTAGAAAACTGATGAAACTCGATTCCTCATTAATACCATGAAATGCAAATAAACACTTATTTTTGGGTATTGTGGCCATCTCTGAATTGACAAGGTTTACTTGGCCATGCAAAACTGTGAGAATGACCTTAGGAGGCAGGAAGAAGAAGAACAGCCTAGAGACAACTGTCATGAAAAAGATATTTCAGCTCACAGAAGTAAAGGAGGAATTGGAAGCATCTCACAAGGGATCCTCTCTAGTTTTCTGGAAAGTATACTAAAGAGAGAGAAGAAGTGCTTTTGAACGTGCAAGATTCTGTTACTGTAATCTATATATATATAAAAGCCAAATGCCACTCACAGATCATCACGAAATCTCCAGAACTGTAAAGCCTACAAACTTAAAACTTGGCACTGTTCCTCTTGGCTTCTAGGTGCTCACTAAGAAAGGATTTTTTGAAATGGCCATCAGATCATTAGTTATTTCTTATATTATTATTAACATGCTCTGATGCTAAGGAGTTAGACGTTCTACTCCCCCTCCCCACCTGAAAAGAACTCTGTTCCATCTGCCAGTGGGTGTGGCCAGCATGTGACTCATCCGGCCTGCGGGCTGGGAGTTTAGACATTCTAAATTTAGACATTTAGACATTCATGGTAAAGAGTTCAGTTTCATACTGAAGCACGGGTATCCAGATACAAGTCTTACAATAAAAGTGATACGTGCTTTAGCTATTGAGTTGCTTTTCTGGCATGGCTTTAATTTCCATGTTGAGTGGACAAGTCTATGAAAGACAAGTGAACCAAACTGAGTACAAGGAAAATTTTCAGAAGCTGAAAGGCTGTTAACTGGCACATCTCCCAAGTTCATTGTTTTGTTATTTGCCTTTTCCCCCCTTCTTCAGAACTGCTTCACAACAGACCCATAGTTTAAATATCATAGATATAGCAGGTCAGAACTGAAGATCATATAAATGGAAGTACGGCGCATTTTCACTCCACCTGTAGAAAGAGATGCCTTGGTATTTGCTTTTCTTATTGCCACATTCAACCAAAAGGGGAGAAAAGAGCTTCAGTTCATTGCAGTCCATAAGCATCATAATCAAAAATATAAAAGCATTTCATCAGTATGAACAAGGCAATACAGAAAAAACCCTCTAAATTAGCTTCTAAAACATTTCACTTTTGAACTTAGGTCTGGTGACTTTTCCCCTTTCTTTCTTTCTTTCTTTCTTTCTTTCTTTCTTTCTTTCTTTCTTTCTTTCTTTTTTTCTTTCTTTCTTTCTTTCTTTCTTCTTTCTTCTTTCTTCTTTCTTCTTTCTTCTTTCTTCTTTCTTTCTTTCTTTCTTTCTTTCTTTCTTTCTTTCTTTCTTTCTTTCTTTCTTTCTTTCTTTCTTTCTTTCTTTCTTCCTTCCTTCCTTCCTTCCTTCCTTCCTTCCTTCCTTTCTTTTTTGTATAATTTTATTGAAAGTTTTAAAAACAAGAGCAAAAATCAATTCAAACTATAATAGAATGAGAAAGAAACAAGAATCATGGTATAACTGACAAAGTTAAAGCACAAAATAAAGATAGAAGAAAAATAGGCAGCAAAAGTTATAAAGAAGTGGTTTTCTTTATTCCTGTTATAAATACAATTGTAAAGTTATCTCTTTCTCTAAGTTACAGCATGACTATCCTCTTTCTGTAATTTATTCTATCTAATCATCAGCTAATCACCAAAACCTTAGAGCAAAAGTTCTTTTTCCCCCCTTCTGTTTTATGCAAAAAAAATCCATAAGAGTTTTCCATTAAGCAATAAAGCAATCAGATATTGTATTTTCTCTAATCAAAAAAGTCAATTTGGCCATTTCTATCATCTTCACCAACCACATGCAGAATCACCAGATTTCACAACTTTGTGAGGATTAATCATTATAATATAAAGCATGATGGGACAAAAAGTAGCATGGTGTATGCCAAAATGCTGCTTTAAATAGGGAAGAGCCAGAGGATGGAATTAACCTTATACACAACCAGAAAGTTCTACAGTTACTGGACAGTTTTAACAGTCTATGAAAGAATCTAGATTGTCTTCCATACTATGTTTGATTATGTTAAAGAAAATTAATAATTCTGAATAACAAAAAGAGATGAACGCTTGCTATATCATGAAAAAATGGAGTTAGATAAAATTGGTCTTTTGAAATGGTCGACTAAGTTTATGAACAAATAAAGTGGTAGATGGGGTTTCAGGTTGTATTTTATTTTTTTCAGGGAATAGAGAAGTTCTTAATCTTTCACTCAAAGGTAATGAAAACTCCAATAGAAAAGATTCTAACAGGATAGTGTAGAAAGTCAGCACCTACTTCCCACCCCGAAGAATGAAATATTTTGGGAAATATTAAAGAGACAAAAGATTATATTTCCCTAAAGGAGAAGTGGAGAAACATGCTCTTAAAGACAGAAAGCAGACTCAGTCTTTTTTAATAGCCCCCAACAAATATTTTGTGCCCACTAAGAAAGATTGGGTCAGCTTATTCAGAAACCAGCCCGTTTCCCTGCCCCAAGCAGAAATTGAGGAGGCCAGCTTTTAGAAATGCAGATTTGGTAATCCTTTCAGAAAGGCTGAGTCAAGACAGAAACTCAGATAAGCAAACAAAAGGTTGACAAAATTAGTTCAGGCAAGCACCTAGGATTTGCCTTTCCTCTTTTGCCTATAGAGCCAGCTATGAGCCCTATATAACCCCTACATGACCCCCATAGGAATCTGAGAACAGCCAATAGAATATTAAAGGACATGTTCTTGCACAGGAACAGGAAGCTCAAGTACAAAACCCAAAGAAGGTATAAAAACTCACCCAGTCTCAACTCCATTTTGTCAGCTGCACCAGAACCACCCATGTGGTTCTGCTTCGTCATTAAACCATCTTTCCAATCAGCCTCCATGTTTCCAGTGTTTTTCTCCCAGGTTGGAACTGAACCAGGTGGATATTTCATCCAACAGTAGGGTTTTGTTTTGTTTTTTCCCCATGGGATTTATTGGAGAATTAGAAAGCGAGAGGAACCACAGAAAACTGCAGAAAGTACTTTGAAAGTTTAGATCATCTCACGCATACTTGATGTGATTAAATGCAAAAATAGCATTCATTCTCTGGACTAATTTTTAAGGCAAATCCTCTCTCAAACTAAATGAGTCAGGAAAAATGTCCCACATCACAATCAAAACATCCTTAAATAAGCCAAAAGGGATGCTGGTGTATGTTAGCCTGATAGATAAAATTTGATTCTTCCTCAATAATGACAATGATGAAGTAGGCTGTGTTTATAGATTTAGTGCACAACAAGTTAAAGAAAGCAAATGATGGATTTCCTTTGCATTGTTTTCTTACTCACAGACTGACACCTGTCAATGGGGGGGGGAATAATTGTTTTCTAAACACATGGGATGGAAGGGGTTTGCTAATGTTGGTCTTTCTAGAGACTTTAGTCATTTTCACTGACAGCTGACAGTTCACTAGTGCAAAAACTCTCTCTCTCTCTCTCTCTCTCTCTCTCTCTCTCTCTCTCTCTCTCTCTCTCTCTCTCTCTCTCTCTCTCTCTCTCTCTCTCTCTCTCTCTCTCCCCCCACCCCATGGCAACTCATGATTATCTAATTGCCCTACTCCTGACTAATAAAACATGATATAATGACCAGCAGTACAAGCAACTCTTACTTTCTGATATTAAACCTGAAATAACATATAACATATAAGGTTCTTTGTGGTGGCATACAAAATGAGACAAAGAACAATTAAGACCAATTTGAATTTGTTGGAGTAGGGAATGGTTTTACCTCAGCATTACCTACTGGTCATTTTTTACATCAACTACTGTATTGTGACTTCCTCAATTTTTTCAGGAGCTCTTTAATGCTAATATTTTAGGTTAGTTTTAACTAATAAGAATGAAGCCTTTTAATGTGCATATGTGTGTATGTATGTATGTATGTATCACTCATCCTTATTCATTTTTGAAGTTCTGGATATTTGAAAACTATGTTTTATTTTCTTCTTTCTTCCTGCTGGACAATGACTGCAATAAAATTATTTGATTTTGCTTTTCCTATTAGTTTACAACTTATCACTCAGTGTGACACTTATCACTCAGGGTGACATTGAAGGGAGTGATCAATGCAATGAAATGGTAGTGCTGGCAGTGACAGGCCATGGCTGGCAACACTTGGAAATTACTGGCAGAGTAGTTAAAATGGTGCAGTTAAAAGCCAAAGTAATGAAAACTGTAAATATTATGTCCATGTGGGGGGCTGTTTCAGGGAGCCCTGTGTGCATTGGGCATTTATAAAGCATGTGTCATTTCCAGACTTCTGTGCAGCACAGGATTAATGATCTCTCAAGAAAACAGCAGGTAAAAAGGTAAAGATTTCCAGGTCCAGTCATGCCCAACTCTAGAGTATGATGCTCATTTCTGTTTCTTGGCTGAGGGAGACAGTGTTATCCAGGGGCGGTTTCCTAATTTTTTTACTACCACTCTGTGGGCGTGGCTTATTTTGTGGATGTGGCTTGCCAGCCATGTGACTGGGTGGGCATGGCATACTGGCCATGTGACTGGGTGGGCGTGGCTTCTCGGACTGCTGAAGGGAGGGGAACTGAGATAGGTCCTGCCGCCCGTTCCCCCTCCCCTCAGCAGCTCGAGAAGCCTCAAACGTGCGAAAATGCCTGGGATCATCACTGCGCGTTCGTGGCTTCTCGGACTGCTGAAGGGAGGGGAATGGAGATAGCTCCTGCCGCCCGTTCTTTCAGCGTCTCACGTGCTCCCTTAGCCATCCTCCCCTGCTTGGACTCACTGTGGGGTAGGAAGGCAGTGCATGTGCAGTGCCGGAAGCTCGGCTTCTGGGCATGCGCAGAAGAAATTTTAAAAAACATTTAAAAAAAATTTTTTTTAATGGTGGCGCCCAGGCACAGGCAATTGACCGCACCGGTACTGTGATGTCACCAGCAGGCCGCTACCGGTGCTATAGAGTGGACCGCACCGGTAGGAACCCACCACTGTGTTATCTAAAGACATTTTCTGTGGCCATGTGGCCAGCATGGCTAAAAGGACACAGAATCTGTGTCCTTTTAGCTGAAGTGGTGCAGTGGTTAAATGCTGTGACTGCAGGCTGACTGCTAGTTCAGCAGTTCAGCTGTTCAAATCTCACTAGGCTCAAGGTTGACTCAGCCTTCCATCCTTCCAAGGTGGGTAAAATGAGGACCCAGATTGTTGGGGGCAATATGCTGAACTCTGTAAACCGCTTAGAGAGGGCTGTAAAGCACTATGAAGCGGTATATAAGTAAAGTGCTAGTGCTAGAATGCTGTTACCATTCCACCAAACTAGTACCTATTAATTTACTCGCATTTGCATGCTTTCAAACTGCTAGGAGAAAACAGTAGATATGTTTTAATCCTCTAAAGAATGCTGAGTATACTGAGGGCAACAGTCAGGCACTATGTCAGCAGCTATAGCTGTAGAAACCCGGGATTTGTGCCCTCCCACAGCCCAATTTATTTGTTTGATCTTATAGGCCACCCATCTCCCGAGGGACTCAGGGCTGCGTACAACATAAAGACGAACAACAATTTAAAACAACAATAGAAAACAATTAACAATGCATATAAAAATTAAAACCATTTCCCATCATTCATACGCCTGCCGGAAGAGCCAGGTTTTAACAGCTTTACGGAAGGCCAGTAGGGTGGGGATAGTCCGGATCTCCGGTGGTAGTTGATTCCAAAGAGAGGGAGCTCCCACAGAGAAAGCTCTCCCCCGTGGTCCCGCCAACCAGCATTTCATGCCCAATCCAAAATGGGCATGAAAATCATTGACTAGAAGGAAGAGGGCAACCTGAGATGACCAATAAGACCTGAGAGAGCCCTAGTTCCTATCTTTAGTCATCCACCACATTATTGAAGAAATAGTGTCCATTGAGTCCAAGTTGTGTTGGGACAAGTGGAGAAACACTACATTTAAAAACTGGGCAATGAAACATAACGTTACCTCCACACCAGAGTTGAGATGAAACAAACACAATATCATTAAAATATATCATTAAAAATAGATACTGGAACATCTTTGTGATGTAGTTAGAATGGTGCATGGATGGGATATATTACTGACACAAGATTAAAGGCATCTGGTATGATCCCAATATAATAATAAGATTTTCTTTTCAGTCATCCTAAAAGGAATTTGGAAAAGAGTTGATACTTATGAAATACCACGTAACAATCGATATATTGGAGAACTGAAATATAAGTTATAGATCCCTGACACATATTATTTGTAGCAAGTAAAAACAGGGTTGCCTTTTTCATTAACTAATATGCGTAAAACTGAAACCATTCAATTTCAAGGACACAAGAGTGGAATCAATATACTGAGTTTACTAAAATTTACAGAACCTGGGAGGGATCTATAGCTGGGATGGTCAGAAGGTTGTTCTGGTGCACAAGAACAATATCTGATCTTAGTATTTTCAGGAGAATGTGAAGGTATCCAGGAAGTGGATCAGACAATTATTTCTATGGTTTCTTAAAACAATATTGAAACTGGAAATTACGCATCTTATGATGTTCTTTTTTTTTTACTTAGGTTTGTATGGATCTGTATGCTTAAGAAAATTATCCTCCTCATTTAAGAAGTTGCCCTTTCTAGGGCATATTTTGATAGAAAGAGATCATTTACATTTCCTTTTCCTTATTCATTGCAGACCAATTATGATGAATCAACAGAAATGATATTATAATAGCCAGATGCAGCTGTTCTTAATGGTAAATTAATAGGTTCACTTCAGATAATAGGAGTCAGAAAATGCAGTTCAGTATTTCAATATTTTACACAGATCTCAAAGAATGCAATATACAAAAATACTATAGGTGTTTTCTTTTCTTTTCTTTTTTTACCCTGAGAAAAAGGAGAGGGGAATAACTTGGTGATTTTAAAACCAAGCAATTAAAATAAACAAAGGATAGAGATCCATTTAGAAGTAAATGCCAGAAAGTACAAGATAGATGTACTGTAATGATTTTAAGTATGGTTGGTAGATAACTTGTGGTTTATCTTTTATAGCAAATGAGAAATGTTGAAATATAAAATTCCTGAGATATAGCTTAGGCAAAACTCCAGGAACCGTACTTCAGGAGATTTTAATGAGTTGTAAAACAGAACCCCTGCTGTAATTAATTTGTAGTTAAGAGTCCTTTTACACAGCAATCTGTTTTCTCATTTACAAATAAATTTTCTGTAACATAGAAAAAGGCAAGAATTAAACAAACTGTATAAAACATTTGCAAAAAAAAATTGCATCATTCCATGGTAGTTACGGGATCTTATATCAAGTTGTAGCTGACGCCTCAAGCTGTCCTGTATTACACCGTTCTTGCAGGTGCATTCCTGTAGCTTCGTATTCGGTATATCCATTTCATGCACTGTTAGCTTCTCGTTTATCTTAAATTTTTCTAATTTGCCAGTAGTCATTATCTTTGTTTTCTTGAGGTTCAAAGAAAGCTCAGTCTTTTCATTGTCCTGATTTACATTTGTAATTAATATTCTTAGCTCTTCTCCTTCTTGCAGTCAAGATAGTGTCTTCTGCAGGTTTCAGGACACTGACATTCTTTCCACAGATTTTGATAACCAGGCTTCAGTTCTTCCATACCCATGGTATGTATAATTCATTCATGGTGTAGAGATGGTGGAAGGATCACTTGATAGTGAGATGGATGGCATAAGAAAGAAAGAAAGAAAGAAAGAAAGAAAGAAAGAAAGAAGGAAGGAAGGAAGGAAGGAAGGAAGGAAAGAAAGAAAGAAAGAAAGAAAGAAAGAAAGAAAGAAAGAAAGAAAGAAAGAAAGAAAGAAAGAAAGAAAGAAAGAAAGAAAGAAAGAAAGAAGATGTATTACTGTCTGACTCCTTTTTCTCATATTAAACCATTTGGTATTACCAAATTCTATTCTTACTGTAATTGCCTGAGCATTGCAGAGATTTTTTTTATTAGAGGGATATTTTAATATATTTATAGCAGAGTTTTCAGCTTTGTGGATCAGTGGGGGAGGGGAAGGGGATGGTTCTGTGTGCCCAGTGGGCAAGCATCAGAGGTGGGTTCCTGCCGGTGTGGTTAATAGCTGTCGTTCGGCGCAGAGCCGAAGACGCTGCTGCCATTCGCGGCACGGGAGCTTTCCCTGGGCGCTTTCCCCGCCCGCATGGAAGCCGCCAATTGCGTTCTTTTGCCCTCTGCGGATGCGCAAAGCGTTCTGCATGCGCAGAGGGCAAAAGAACGCAATTGGCGGCTTCCATGTGGGTGGGGAAAGTGCCCGGGGAAAGCTCCCGTGCCGCGAATGGCAGCAGCGTCTTCGGCTCTGCGCCGAACAATAGCTATTAACTGCACCAGCAAAAACAGGCAGGAACCCACCTCTGGCAAGCATGTGCATGCAACTCCATTTGCACCAGCAGCAGGCACACTCGCCTACCATTCCTGCAAATGGAGCACATGCATTTGCCCACTGCTCACATGAGTGGGGATAAGTGTGTGATTGCCCACCACTTCCGTGGCCCGTCCCAAAAGGCTCAAGGCCCAGTAATGGGCCACGGCACAGGGGATGGGGACCCCTGATATATAGCATTCAGAAACTTCCCAAATCTTTAATAATTGATCAAAACAATCAAAAGCTTTGGGTTAGTGAACAGAAGTAGAATATAAAATGAGGACATTGAATAGACCCTGCACATTTAACATACCTCTGCATTGCTCTCCAAAATCTTAACCAGAATTGTGTCATGATAGCAATGTTCCAATATCTCAGGGGTTGCCACAAAGAAGAGGGAGTCAGGCTATTCTCCAAAACACCTGAAGAAAGGACAAGAAGTAATGGATGGAAACTAATCAAGGAGAGAAGCAACCTAGAACTAAGGAGAAATTGCCTGACAGTGAGAATAATTCATCAGAGGAACAACTTGCCTCCAGAAGTTGTAAATGCTTCAACACTGAAAGTTTTTAAGAAGAGATTGGACAATCCTTTTTCTGAAATGGTATAGGGTTGGGGGTTGGACTAGAAGACCTACAAGATTCCTTCCAAGTCTGTTATTCCATTCCATTCCATTCCATTCTATTCAGAAGTTCATCAGACAGTATATTTTGAAGCACAGGGGTCCAGATTGTAAAAATATGTTATTTCAAATCCATTTTTAATGTGCATTCAAATGGTAAAAGCCATTGCCATTACAAGAATGTGAAAGAGTTGAAGGTGTTCATTCTTGTGAGAAAATATTCACTTCCTTTCAGATTTTCAGAAAGTTCACATTATTTTCGCTGTTGAAACTTATCAGAGCTTTATGGGATCATATTGATATTTAATAGGAGTCTGTTGTTATTTTAACCATTCAGTCATGTCCAACTCTTGGCAATTTTATAGGCAATAGCTATTCATTCTTCATAAGCAGTTTCTTTCAGTTGTTGGATATTCATCTTGTATCAATGTTGATGTTATCAAGCCAGCATGTTCTTTGCTTGTCCCTTCTTCTTGTTCCACTAATCATTCCTAACATCACTGACTTCTCAAAAAAATATATGCAAGAATGACATGGCCAAAGTAAATCAGACATAGTCTGATACTGATACATAGTTTGATAGGAGTCTGAGTGGACAAATTATATTATTTTGGGGGGTTTATTTCAATTATTTCATGCAGATGAAAGCTCAACTTCAAATGTTTATCAGTATAGAGAAATGCAGCCTATGATGTCTGATTTAGGACACACTTATATGGAAGGATAAATATTTAGATTTAATTGTAGTCAAAATATCATAGTTGGGGATCTGTTATAGATTGAAGCTGTGTTCAGGTACAATATGCTAAGTATCATGAATTTTAAACATTGGAAATTTACAACTCCGCAACACTCTTCGTGTTTCAAATTGGAAACTGGGATGGCATTTCTTTGTGATATTGAAACCTGCTGAGAATAAAGTTTGAAATTAGATTCCCTACTGGTAAGGAAGATAATTGGGCAGTTTTTCTTTGGATTAACTTGCCTAAATAATATGGAAGCACAATAAGCTCAGTACTATTTGGATTAATTTCTGCAATAAAACTGCATACTTTGCTAAGGCAATCTCTACCTAGGCCATCTGTTTCTGATATGAGTAAGATAACTTGCTGAATCTCTTTTGGGGCTATGAATAAATGCTAAGGTTTGGGAGGATTACTTTAAGACAGTGTTTCTCAACCTTGGCAGTTTGAAGATGTGTGGACTTCATCTCCCAGAATTCCCCAGCCAGAGTTGCTGGCTGGGGAATTCTGGGAGTTGAAGTCCACACATCTTCAAACTGCCAAGGTTGAGAAACACTGCTTTAAGAGATGCAAAACAAACTCTGCCGCAGTTTCCATGGAAGATGACTTGCGAGTTCTCTTGAGGTGGAAAAAGATGAAGCCAGAAGTGTCTTCAAGATGGCAGACATAGCATGGCAAAGCCTCACCTTCTTTGCACTTCATGGATTGCAGATCATCTGGGAGATTTGAAACACTCTCCCTCTCGCCTCCAAACTACCTTTGGCTGCAGAGCCTGTGACAGGGATGGCCTTTATATTTAAACACTGAAACAGACTTTGGCAGATGGAGTTGGCAGAAATGGCTAAATTGACCGTTTTGATCAAAGAAAAGAATATAAGTACTTTTGTTGCTACATGAAGACCACTTCTGATCTTTGTGCTTGGGGGGGGGGGAATGAAACGTCGATTTTGGGTTTTACTGATTAGACTGATTTGTTTTTATAGAAATGGCTAATTTATATTATTTTGGAAAAGTAAAAAGTTGAGGATCGATGTTAATGCTTTATTTTACTGCAACAGAGGGAGTTGGAAGACAATGCTTTTTTCATCTTTTCCCCCTCCTCCTCTCACTTCTCTTTCCTCTCCCTCTCCACTGTGTTTTCTTATTTGCTTTCGTATTTTTGTATTTTATTCTATAAACTAATAAAATGTTTAAAGACTCAAAAACTGAAACAAACTTTAAAAAAGGTTTTTGGGATCCTCTTCTAGGATGGATTGAAACTTTGCTTGTAGAGTGACCTATTGTATATGTTATGGTCAATGTGTGAAAAGCTACCATTGTATAGATGCCTAGGAAATCTATAGAATGTGTGAATGTCTATGAAGATTCTCACTCATCCAGGTCATAGTTGTTTCAAAGGTGCTTTTTCAAAAGGCAACTGGACTTTGGTTTTTTTTCCCCCTTCAAGATGTTTTGCTTCTCATCCAAGAAGCTTCTTCAGTTCTGATTGAATGGTGGAGGATGGAAGGATAGGTACTGACAGTTAAGACCGGATGGTGTGGGGATGGAAAGGATTGTATGTCTTTGCAGTCATCTGGCCATTGGCAATTCTCTGTGAGAACAATTGGGGCCACTTGGGGGTTTATTTGTGCCCTCAGGGTCACCTGAATCAGAGTGCAAATGGTTGTGGAATCTTCTTGGAACAGCCAAAAGGATTGCATTGTAGACAAGAGATAGGGTGGTATAGAATTTGTTCTATTTCTAGGCAAAGTATGTCTATGTTGTTATAAAATGCTACCGTATACTATATATCTGGACTTTTTTTTTCTTTGAAGACATTTCGCTTCTCATCCAAGAAGCTTCTTCAGGATAGTGGGGAATGGATAGTGGGGAATGGATTGCATTGCATTGGTTGCCCATTGGTCTCTGGGTACAATTCAAGGTGTTGATCATCATCTTTAAAGCCCTACATGGCCTAGGACCAGGTTACCTCTGGGACTGCATTCTGCCTCATATTTTCCTCCGACCGGTTAGGTCCCACAGAGTGGGTCTCCTCCAGGTCCCGTCAGCCAAACAATGTCGACTGGTGGGACCTAGGGGGAGGGCCCTCTCTGTGGGGGCCCCATGCTCTGGAACCAACTTCCCCCAGAGATCCGAATTATCCCCACCCTGCTGGCCTTCCGAAAAGCCATTAAGACATGGCTCTTCCTGCAGGCAGGGGTCTGAGGCAATTTTATATCCGAGATCTCCCCCTGTATGTATGTTGTTGGATGTCTTTTTTAACTTTTTAATAACTGTTTTTACATAAGTTTATTGTTTAGTGTTCTCTTAAAATATTTTATGCCACTTTGAGTCCTTAGGTAGTAGGGCGGCATAGAAGAACCTAATAATAAATAAATAAATAAAATTTATATTCCTTGCAGACAGCTGGTCATTTGCATCCTTTTAGAGGGTCGTTGAAGCACTTGGAGGTTTATCTGTGTCTTCAGGGTCACCTGAGTAGGGCTCCTGGTTCCTGTAGCCTGCATTTTTTTCTCTGGAAATAAATTCCTACTCCCACACCATTCAAAGGTTGCCTCCTGAAAGAGCACCTTTGGGACAACCATGACCTAGATGATTGAGAATCTCTACAGACCAAAATGCTATGTACTCTCCCTAGGACAGGGTCTGCAACCCATGGCTCTGGAGCCACATGTGGCTCTTTTATCCCTCTGCTGCGGCTCCCTGTTGCTCAAAATATGGGTCACAACTGCCAATGTGAGATACCTGCCGGCATGCAATTTATTGAGCCTGGAGCCTGGGGAGGCCTTTTTTGCCCTCCCAGAGGCTCGGGGAAAGCCTCCAGGGCCTGGGGAGGTCAAAAATGCTCCCCATGGTGCAGGAGACCGACTAGGCCACACCCACCATGGCCATGCCCACCAGAAACTGGGCAGAGAATCCCTTGCTAAAATTTTGGAAGCCCACCCCTGTATATAAGTGAAAACAGTCATATATTATTAGTTTTTTTGGACAGTCATATAATTAGCTTTTTGTTGAAAACAACAACAACAACAACAACAACAACAACAACAACAACAACAACAACAACAAGTCCTTTTGGGGGGGAAAGAGCACTAGGGTTAACTTACTGTATTTTTCAGAGTATAAGATGCACCGGAGTATAAGACGCACCTTAGTTTTTGGGGAGGAAAATAGGGGGAAAACAATCTGCCTACCAGGTATTCATCTGGCTAGCATCCTTAGTCTGGTCAGCTTCAGCACATTATTTTATCCCCTGGTTAGGGCTTAAAAAAACATTCTTCGGAGAGAGTAACAATGAAAGAGCCTGCAAGCCAGTAAGAGCTGGGAAGATCGTTAGCACCTGGTTAGGACTAGAAAAAAACTTATTCGGAGCAAGTAGAGCAATGAAAAAAAAAACCTGCAAAGACTTAGGGCTGGAAAAACCTTCTTCGGAGAGAGTAACAATGAAAAAGCCTGCAAGGTAAGAGCTGGGAAGATCATTAGCACCTAGTTAGGGCTGGAAAAAAAGCTTTGAAAAAGCTACATTCAGAGTATAAGACGCACCCAAATTTTCAGCCACTTTTAGGGAGGAAAAAGGTGCATCTTATACTCCAAAAATACGGTAACTATCTATATGTATGTGTTTGTGTATGTGAGTATTCTTTCCTCCATTAAAAATAGCTTCACTTTGCACATAACACCAAATAAGGGTTACACTAATAATAAGAGTTGGAGCTGCTATTGAAAAGTATAGAAGTTTGGAGCCCTCAAATGCTATATTGGTGTCTACGAATGGTGGAGATACTGTATGTGTATTATCATGAATACATTACATTTAACAGATCAAGATATTATTCTGTATCTGAAGAACTGAGAACTAGAGAACTGCCATTTTCAAAAGCAGCCCATTCATGTCTGAAATCCAAATTTGCAATTTCTCAGCACATGTTTCTTATTACTTCATTCAGATAAAAAGAAGGAAGAATCATTCTCCAAAGCTTGCCATTTTTAGCAGGAAAAAGCAATACGTACAAGCCCAGCACATCATTTTGAAACAATGGTCTTTGGACCATAAGATATAACGACCAACTTTACACCTCTCATATATTTTCAGCACTGGATATTTTAAAAACAATTCTATTCCACAAAAAGCTGTAAAAATGTTTGCAGATTATTCAAATGCAGTGCAACTAAATGGGCTCATTTATAATTTACTTACAAGACAAGCATTTTGGGGCATATAATTTTTATTAAAGCTCTTAAACAAGCTAACACAAACTAATATATAATAAGGTAGAAAAAAGACAACAAAGAAATCAAAGAAAAAGCAAAAAGTGCGAGAAAAGAATGTTAAAGGAAAAGGAAAAGAAAAAAAGATACTGTATAAAGAAGCAGCTTCGAATTTTACTCACAGCAGATATAAATATATATATATATATATATATATATATATATATATATATATATATATATATATATATATAGAGAGAGAGAGAGAGAGAGAGAGAGAGAGAGAGAGAGAGAGAGAGAGAGAGAGAGAGAGAGAGAGAGAGAGAGAGAGATACACACATATACATATACATTCTTTATACATACTGTATACACACACACACATACCCTATTTTTCGGAGTATAAGACACATCTTTTTACCCCCCAAAAGAGGGTGAAAACTTGGGTGTGTCTTATACACCGAATGCAGCGCCACCTACCCAGCCACCCCCACCCTTTGGCCTCTGTCTTCCAGCAATTAACCTGCTTGCAGGAAAGCGGGAAGAGCCTGTAAAGCCAAGCAAGTCAGTAGGAGTTTCCCGATCAACAGCTGATTAGGTTTGCCAGGTGGGAAAATGAAAGTGAAACTAACTACAAAGGCAAATAGCTGGGAGAGACAGGCAGATTTTTATTTTTTGCTGAACTAGCTGCAAAGGGGTAAGTGAATAACTATAAATGTCTGTAGAATGTTCAAATTATTAGACTTATTTTTTAAAGACTGCTTTATTATTGTTCTAGAGCCAGGGGCAATTTTAAGACTTGTGGACTTCAACTCCCAGAATTCCACAGCCAGCTTTGTTAGCTTTTCTGGCTGTGGAATTCTGGGAGTTGAAGTCCACAAGTCTTAAAGTTGCCAAGGTTGGAGACCGCTAGACAACTTAACAAAATAAAGAAGCTTTTTAAAATAAATGCTTGCTCTGAAGAGGTCCAGTGCTGTTGTATCTTCTTTTAAATAATAGAGAATAATGAATACTTCCAGAACTTTTAATTAATGTTAACAGCTCAGTACAAGTATAGTCTGAAATGTAACAGTATCCTGTTTAGTATTAGAGTTAAATCCTGACTTACCTTAGAGTAGATCTATTTAAATAATTTGGAGGAGTTAGTGTGACTACATTTCAGAAAACTTTCTGGCATAATGTACATTTCTCCAATTCTTTGCTATTTCTATGGGTCAGGCACACATGCACAGAAATACACAGCAAACAGTGTATATCATCTGTGCTGTTTGCTGTTTGCTGTTTGGCAAATTGCTTGGAGGCAGAGGCCTTTTTCCCTTGTTTTCCTTCCCCAAAATTAAGGTGCATCTTATACTTCGGTGCGTCTTATACTCCGAAAAATACATACATACATACATACATACATACATACATACATACATACATACATACATACATATATATATATATATATATATATATATATATATATATATATATATATATATATATATACACACACACACACACACACACACACACACACACACACACACACAACCTCTGTCTCTAAAGTCACATCATATTACTCTTATTTTTATAATCTATCCTGTCTAATCATCAATCCATAAATCCCAAGGTTTTTATTCATTTTTCAAATAAAAAGTCAATAAGAAGCTTCCAGCCACTAATAAAAATAGATAATGTCTCTTCCCCAATCAAAGAAGTCAATTTATTCATTGACTTGTGGCACTGTGTCTTGTGGTGAAGTAGCAAAACGCACAAGATTCATTAATCGGTAATGCATAATTTAACAACAATTTCTTTTGCACAGCTTAGCAAATGCAGTAATTAATGAGGAAAATGGAAAGCATGTTTGTGGGGGGATGATAAAATACACAACAGTAACTTAGGAAAAAAGTTATTAAAGCCCCTTGTTTTTAAGATAAGTTGCTGCTGAATTGCACTTTCAACCTACTAGGTGCCATTTCTCTAACATATTAATTTTCTTAAATGTTTCAGTAGATATTTGTTCTTGGAGAGTAACACTTTCACACCAGGACAGGCTAAATGTGATTAATCAGTTGCAACTTTACTTAAACGACATACATGATCACAGACACATGTATCAGGGAAAAAGAATAATAGTTGGCAACACAATCATGAAAAGTGTTTCCTAGCTGTAATGTCAACACAATTGGAAGGAGACAGAGATCATTACTGCTAATAAAATATTTTTTTTAAAAAAACAGAATTTATCGTTTTGTCACCTCCCTTATTCTTAACAGCAGTCAATATTTGGCTAGCACCTATAAATCTTCCTGTAGCAACCATTATTCTTTGCCAAGAGATTTAAATCTGTCCCCAGTCATGTAGATTAAAAGTGAAGTTTCAGCCAAGAATACTTCTTAAACATACATGCTATAGAAAACAACAACAACAACAATAATAAAACAAATGATAAACAAATAAGTCAGCATTATCAGAGTGCTGATATCTGAATTTGAACTTACTGTGTTGGCAGGCCCAGCATTACATTCTAAGATCATTTGTGCATTACCATAGTGTCTTCGTGGCATCAGAAATGATATAACGCCTGTCTGCATTATTGCCATTTTGGCATAATGATGTTGAGTCAAGTCTAGAAAATACTATAAATAACTAGTGTAGAAATGACCTCACACTCCATTAGCCTGAGAGAGACAAAGTAAAAAGTCTATGGTTGTTCACATTAAAGAAGTAATAAAATCAATTGAACCCAAAGAAATGGGCTCCTTTTCTTCCCTGATATGCAGATACTCTTACAATTCTGATATTCAGAGTGGTAATAAAATTAATTACCGTATTTTTCGGAGTATAAGACGCACTGGAATATAAGACGCACTTTAGTTTTTGGGGAGGAAAATAAGGGGGAAAAAATCTGCCTACCAGGTATTCATCTGGCTAACATCATTAGTCTGGTCAGCTTCAGCACATTATTTTATCCCCTGGTTAAGACTTAAAAAAACCTTCTTCTGAGAGAGTAACAATGAAAGAGCATGCAAGCCAGTAAGAGCTGGGAAGATCATTAGCACCTGGTTAGGGCTAGAAAAAAACTTATTCTGAGCAAGTAGAGCAATGAAAAAAATCCTGCAAAGACTTAGGGCTGGAAAAACATTCTTCGGAGAGAGTAACAGTGAAAGAGCCTGCAAGGTAAGAGCTTGGAAGATCGTTAGCACCTAGTTAGGGCTGGAAAAAAGCTCCGAAAAAGCTACAGTCAGAGTATAAGACGCACCCAAATTTTCAGCCACTTTTAGGGAGGAAAAAGGTGCGTCTTATACTCCAAAAAATATGGTAGCTGGCTATTCATGCCAATGTCAATATTGAAATTGCAACTTTCTGCAGCCTAACTATCCCAAGAAGCAGGGAAAAAATTTCTTTGAATTTATGAAGTGATATACAAGGGTACAAAAAATTCTGCATTAAACTGATTCACTTGATGCATCCGAGTGGATTTCTATTCATACAATTGCTTTGATGGGACTTTCAATCAATGCTTCCACATACCTCTTCCACATTTCTGAGTAGCTTAAGTAAATAGTAGGCTGCAATTTTCTGCTATCAAGTTTCTGGATTATTTTAAGTAGGATGCAACAGAAATTTAGTACCTAAGGTGTTCTAGATATTATGGTAAATACCTTTATTCCTTTGTTATAGACCAGGTTTGTTGACTCTTATAGGGGTTATAATACATCACATCTGGATGTCATTGTGATACTTACCCCACTGATTAAGTATGCATTTCTTCCTATAAGATATAACACAGATCTTTGATTTAGCATGTTGTATGAACTCATCATATCTTAATGTGTCATATGGAATAATAATCCCCCAATGAGGCATTGACTTGATGTGGTTGTAGGGCTTGCATGCTCTGAGAAGGATAAGAGCTATGCCAGATGTTCAACCATATTGGATAGATCTCATCAAATAAGTCAGATGAATGTCTTTCCCATAGGCAATATAGTGAGATGTAACTTACAAAAATGCATACTGCATTTGTTGTCATTCAGATCAGTAAGGACCATGCTAGGTATCAGAGTTCCTGGACATCTGGTGACCAATGGGCTTCAAGACTTAGAACTGTTGGCTGAGCAACCAAGGCCAGCAGCTGCAGAACTACTGGAAGAAAAGGTGTTTTCCAAATATGCAAAGATTGAAAACAAAGAAATAATGATTCGTTTTACAAATCCAAAAAGAGAATTTACAGTTGGTCTCATCAGCAAGAAGCTTAAAATAAACAATACTTATTTGTGGATAATAGTAAATTATTGTGTAAAATTTCAGATTCAATTTAAAAAAAATGTCCTGCCGATAACAGATGTGAAGACAACGCTAGTCAGAACTATTTAAAGCAGCTGCATCTTTTCCTAGGCTCATGTACGTAGTAAACCCACCTTATGAGTTCGATCCTAGGTAGAGGCAGATATTTCTCTCCCTGGGCATGATAAGGATATATCTGCTGAATATAACTCCGCATTGGCGACAGGAAAGAGCATCCGGCCAGTAAACACTCAGCTCCATTCAGTTACCCAGACTCCATCCTGAAAGACATTATGGGGTCATTAAATGAAGATGATATTGTAAACCCACCTCTAAGTTGCCTTGAGTTTCTTGAGAAAAGGAGGGATAGAGAACTTGCGGATAAAAGAATAGTGCATACTGTCATGTTAAAGGTACAGCGTCGTAACTATAGTACGCAGTACAATACCAGGGTGTCATGGTTCACAAAAAACATTAAATTATACCTAGAAATATTCTGAAAAATGTTATTTAATTAAGAGTTAGATCTTTTATCTGTTAAAATTCTGGTCCTGAGGTCACAATTCTGATCCTGAGGGATGGTAGAAACAGCACTGCATAAAAAGGGGAAACAAATAAATAAATAAATAAATATTATTAGATTCTTAAAGTCAGAATCTTCAAAGAATATGAACTGAGGATCCTGTCCAGAGTTTTCCTTTTTTTAATACACTATCAATCAAAGGACAAAGAAAAAAAGAGATCAAATGCTTCCACTTTTTATTACATATGTGTCTAGAAATTACAGCTGATGACCAACTAGTGAGGATGCTTAAAACTGGGATGGAGAGAGAGGGTTAAGAGGGGAGGATGCAGACAGAAATGGTAGCAATTTGTAGTAAGAAGAATTCGAATGCTCACCTGCCGGACAAGGACTAATTTAAACAGCTTCAGGCTTGATTTGCAGCTTGTACCTCACAATCCCATTTCAATATATTTGTGATTTATTCCATATTCTTGGCATGCACATCTCATAAAATATAGAAGACTGTCTAGCATACAGCCAGGCTGTATCCAAAATGAATTAGTTAATAGGTGCACTTCAGCAAAGCTATTTTGATTCATATAGGTGAAGAACTATATTTGAATGTTACTAAATCCTTTAAGATACATGGTACAGAAAGCCACATACACACACACACACACACACACACACACACACACACACACACACACACACACATATATATATATATATATATATATATATATATATATATATATATATATATATATATATATATATATATATATATATATATATATATATATATATATATATATATATATATATATATATATATAAATTTTTTGCTGATAAATAAAAATAAAGGGAGACTATTATAGATCTATTTCAAGCTACTTAGCTCTCGTCAGATAGCCATACCCTTACTGGGATTTGAACCTGGGCTGCCTGCCTTGTAAGGCAGCAGCTTAGCCACTAGGCCACAGACTCTATTCCCTATCAGCTCTTCACCAGGAAAGGGTTATATATGTTTTTCTGTCATATTATCCTGGTGTACCCAAATATGGGAGAAAGCATCATAGCTTTCATGTTTTCATACGACAGAAAAACATATATAACCCTTTCCTGGTGAAGAGCTGATAGAGAATAGAGCCTGTGGCCTAATGGCTAAGCTGCTGCCTTACAAGGCAGGCAGCCCGGGTTCAAATCCCAGTAAGGGTATGACTATCTGATGAGAGCTAAGTAGCTCAAAATAGATCTATAATAGTCTCCCTTTATTTTCATTTATCAGCAAAAAATGCTACACATATAGAAGATAGTGTGTCGGCTATAGAAACTGCCTGGATGGTCCCAGAGAGGGATTTCAATTCATAAAACAAAATATAGAGGTGTGGCATACTTTTCATGTGAGCATTGATGATGCCATTTTGTTCTTGGTAGTAAAGGTACACACATGAAGAACATCAGAAATAATGAAAATTATAATCATGCACAAATCGGAATGTCTTCCCCTACACAGATTTCTGTAGTTTTCAAGTCCATGTCTGAGTTTTACAAAATTCATATAAGCTCAATATAAGACAAAGTACCTTTAAAAATGCATACTTTGGGAATATGCATATGGATATACTCAACACATATACAAGTGTGTCACATACAAACATTTCTGAAGGTGGATGGAATAGTTTTTAGCAACACTATTTTGACCAAGTGGGACGGCTGGTATTCCTCTTCACCCATATTATTATCTTCTCTTTTGATCTTCTTTGTTCACAGCTTCAATATGATTTATTGTAGGTACTTTTAAAAAAACTTGCAGGAACAGGACATAACTAAATTACAAATGATTGTATACAGATTAGATGTGGATTGCAGCCTGACCTAACCACCCTTTCCTCAAATGTCCCATGTCTATATTGCATTTTTGTGAGTGTTTTAATTCCATACTTACAGTTCATGTGCCCAACTAAAACAAATGCCCTAAGTGTGTATTTTTATTTATTTATTCACATCCATCTTTGTTCTGTGCCTTCCTGTCTGCCCAATTAATTAGTTATCACTTACTTTCCTACCTTTTCTCTTATTCATCCCTATGTTCCCGTGACATTAGACCTGTTCCTTGAAGCAGAAATCTGTTTCTCTGGTGGTTTGGAGGAGAGGTGGGGGGAGAGGCAGACAACTCAATCTATTCTGAAAAACTCTCAATATACTTATATACAAAATAATAGAATAGAATAGAATAGAATAGAATAGAATAGAATAGAATAGAATAGAATAGAATAGAATAGAATAGAATAGAATAGAATAGAATAGAATAGAATTCTTTATTGGCTAAGTGTGATTGGACACACAAGGAATTTGTCTTTGGTGCATATGCATAGTCTTTGGTGCATATGCATATGAAGACTGTTCAGTACTTTGTATCTTAATAGTGCATTCCTGTGCATGTGGTTGCATAGTGGTTCGAATCCCTAGCGCCGTGTAACAGAGTGAGCTCCCGTTACTTGTCCCAGCTTCTGCCAACCTAGCTGTTGTGGCCCGCCAGCAGCCCGTGCAGCTGGTAGCTGATTCCAACAGCGATGAGGCTGATGTGGTGATGCACCAGCGGCCTGTGCAACTGGCACCCGAGTCGGACAGTGTGCAGGGGAACCTTTACCTTTACCTATGCATGTGGATCTGTCAGTAAGCTTCATTAAATACCATGGGCTTAACTTTATTCTATAGCACAGGCATAACCTTGTGCTGTAAAAAAATCTATGTACTGTATTTCTAGTTCCAAAGAAATGTAATTTGATCTGAGCAATTAGGAAACTCAATAATTAAAGGTATGCAGAGATTTAACAAAGCAAGGGGAAATAACATGGTTATTTTTCTATCCATAACCTTAGTTTTTCTGCCCAGCTCTGCAAGTGTTTCTTCTCAACATCCTCCAATAAGGTTTTAGTTTCACTCAGGACAATTCCACATTAAAGCCTATGTTGCTTTCTTTCTTGCTGCTCCTCCCGTTACATGAACCAACTTCAGAAATTCTATTCTAAACTGCATTGTGTTCGCACCAGAGCTGATTTGGTTCTCCAATTTAGATTTTGGTTACCACAAGACCTGATCATTTATCCCCCAGTTTCTTGTTCTTCCCATCCAAGTCTTGAGTCTCTGGCAATTGCATCAAGCAACTTATTCAGAGAAGATATGTATAGGTACATAGTTGTATTTGTATTTGTTTATTTGTCAAGCATATATGATTATAAGCAAAGTATAAACAGTAAAACATGATTGAATATATATGTAATAGTACAAGCATGAATAAGAGTAAAAGAGGTATGAATATATGGGTACATTAGGACAGGAACGGTAGGCACGATTGTGCGCTTATGCACGCCCCTTACCAACCTCTTAGGAATGGGGTGAGGTCGATGGTAGATAATCCGAGGTTGAAGTTTTTGGGGTTTGGGGAAGAAACTACTGAGTCAGGTAAAGTGTTCCAGGCATTTACCACTCTGTTGTTGAAGTCGAATTTTTTGCAATCAAGTTTGGAGCGGTTTACATTAAGTTTGTATCTGTTGTGAGCTCGTGTATTATTGTGGTTGAAGCTGAAGTAGTTGTTAACAGGTAGGACATTGTGGCAGATAATTTTGTGAGCTACACTTAGGTCAGATCGAAGGCGGCGTAGTTCTAAATTTTGAAGTCCCAAAATTTCAAGTCTGGTTTCATAAGATATTCTGTTGTGAACAGAGGAATGTAATACTCTTCTTGTGAAGTATCTCTGGACATTCTCAATTGTGTTAATGTCTGATATGTAGTGTGGGTTCCAGACTGATGAGCTGTATTCAATAATCGGTCTAGCAAATGTTTTGTATGCTCTGGTTAAGAGTACAATGTTACCAGAGAAGAAGCTACGCAAGATTAGGTTAACCACTCTTAATGCCTTCTAACTATGTTGTTGCAGTGGGCTCTGGCACTTAGTTATTGACTTACTACCACAATCAAGCCCAACATTTCTCTTGCTAAGTGAAACATTTGATAAGTGAGTTTTGCTCCATTTTAGGATCTTTCTTGACATGGTTATTAAGTGAATCTCTGCAGTTGTTAAGTTAATAACACAGTTGTTAAGTGAATTTGGCTTCCCCATTGATTTGGCTTGACAGAAGGTTACAAAAGGTGATCACATGACCCCGGGACACTGAATCTGTCATAAATATGAGTCAGTCACTTGCCAAGTGCCTGAATTTTGATCACATAATCTTCCAATATTTTCCTTATTCTTTTCTATTATTATATTACATTCAGTCAGTTATCATTACAATAAAACAATTTTTCCTTTTTCAACAATTCTTTTGTTCAACTTGATTAACATTTTAAGACTTTGTAAAATTGTATATATCCCCATAGTTTGTTCTGGTCTATGCAGAAAAGTAGACATTTGTTATTGTTTGTACTGTCTTAGTTTATGACATATAATTATAGCAGTTTTTGATATTTGTTTTTATTAAGCCAATTATACCACCTGTCCCAAGTTTTATAGAATTCAGAATCGTCTTTATCTTGCATTTCCAATCACATCCTACCGAGTTCTGCACACTCAAATACTTTATTAATGAGATTTAACGTAGTTGGGATTTGTTCGGTTTTCCAGATTTGAGCGCATATAATTCTTGCGGCTGTTGTGATGTGTAGAATTATATACCTATCTTCATTTTTCATTTTTTCCCTCTGAAAATACCTAATAAAAAAAGCTCTGGCTTTAAGGGAATCATTCTTAAGGTAATTTGTTCACGGCAGTTTTTGATCTTAATCCAAAAGTTCTTCACATTGGGGCAGGTCCACCATAGATGGTAGTATGTTCCTATACCTTCTTTGCATTTCCAGCACTTTGGAGAAAGTTTCGGGAACATTTTTGCCAATTGTGCTGGAGGAAGGTGCCACCGGTAAAACATTTTATGTTTTCTTTGTATGGTATCAGCAGTGTTAATTTATAATTTATATTCCAGATTTTTTCCCATTCGTTTAAATTAATTGGGTAACCAAAGTTTGTGCCCACGCAATCATTGAACCTTTTACCACCTCTTCAAATAGATTATATTGGAGTAGGAAATTATATAGTTTAGAAATCATTTTTTTGTCAGTGCCCATTAATATCCTATCTAAATCACAATTTTTTTGAAATCCATATTTTGTTTTGTCTTTGTTATATTTCGATTTGACCTGTAGGTAGTGCCACCAATCAAGGTCTATTCCTTTTTCTTTGAGTTCTTGTTTTGAAAACATCTCATTGTGTTTGTCTAGGAGTTGTTGATATGTTATAATCTTATTTGCATCTAAGAGGTTTGGGTATATAATTGCTTCAGTTGGTGATATCCATTTTGGAACCTTTCTGTAATGATCCTACCTTATTGTTAACCATGTATCTAATAAGTTCTTTCTTATATAATGTCGGATTTTGATCGCATAATCATGGGGATACGACAATGCTTGTAAAATGGTCATAAGTCAATGGTCAGTGCCGTTGTAAGTTTGAATGGTCATTAAATGAACTGTTGTAAGTTGCTGACTACCTGTATATATGTACAAAGGACATGACATATATCCTCTTTGACTGCCAACTATATGTTTCAGCCAAATCCAGCATTTAAGGTCACTAATTGATAGGACATCCTTTCCTTCTGGAAATGGACAATTTTTCTTTTGGAAAATCAATTATCTCTGTCTCTTATATTTATTATTCCCATGGGTCTCCCCTTTCCCATTCAAAAAATATTTAGATCCTTATCAATGGTGTCTCATTTTTCCTGTCCTCTCTTTCTATATCCAACTTTTACCGTTGCTTAGATAAGATCTTGTTCCCCCTTTTTTTTGCGAAGATATTTGTTATCATGCTACGCTGCTTGAAAAGGAAATCATATATTAATAGCTTCCATAGGGGATAACTCTATTAGTCTCTTGCAACAACAACAAAAATATGTTCTTCCTCAAATACAAACAGTTTTATCATGCATATCCACAAAAGCTCATAATTTGTTAGATTTGTAACAGATGTCAGTATGCTACAAGATTCTGCAACCTGCAATAGCTACAAAATGTTCAAGAATGGATATAATTTGTCTTATCAAGAGAGAGAAAGAGACAGACAGAGAGAGGGGGGAGGGAGAGAGGGAAAGGGAGAGAAGGAGAGAGAGAGACAAAGAGAGAGAAACAGAGAGAGAAAGAGAGACAGAGAGAGAGAGAGAGAGAGAGAGAGAGAGAGAGAGAGAGAGAGAGAGAGAGAGAGAGAGACAGACAGACAGACAGACAGACAGACAGACAGACAGAGAGAGAGAGAGAGACAGAGACAGAGACAGAGACAGAGACAGAGAGAGAGTAACAGAGAGAGAATCATTAATAACTTATTGAACAGACTTAAATTCTTCAGAATGACTTGCTGAAATTGATGTATCTTTATTTATCTCATGGGTATAAGTGATATACGACTGATTTCTTATATCAATGCATTGATATAAATATATTAGGAGTTATAATTTTGTTTTACCAAAAGCAAACCAAACAAAGAGTAGAATCGTATTGAATGCTAACAGCATCTATGAAATATATTCTTAATTTATGTTGATATACTGCAGCAATTACCTGCAAATAAGGAAACTCAGTGAATGCTGAAATATTTCCTATAAGTTTTATCCTATGTTTTATCTGGGTGATTTTTATCATTCTTATTCCTAACGGATGGTATTTGAGGATGTCTATATATTGTTGCTAGGGAGGAAGTTTCTTTGGTTTTAGTGGGTCAGTTTTGTAGCAGTGGGAAATGTCTCCTTTTTATTTCTGTCAGTGAAAGTTGATTGAACCCTGTGTTAAGATATGATATCTTTTCAGGAAGCTTGCGGAGTTTCACTGTAAATCATGTGAATATCAGTCAGATCAGTCTTCGGAGAAGTATAACAAATATATTCTGTGTTTTAGGAAAAATAACAGTCTGCTCTTTCACAGCACTGAAAATGATTGATGATTTGGCATGGCAAATTTGACAGTGATAGAGCAAGTTTGTCAACAAAAAGCATCTTCCATTCTCTATTTCCTACCATTGTTGTTATGAGGTTTAAGAATAGCATTAAATTGAAAGAGAAAATGTAGGTGTTCTTTTTCTATCTCCCTCTCATGCAATTCAGTGACATAAATTATTGCACAAGCAATAAAAATAAATAGCAGTGGATAACCTTGAAAGACATTGCCTAAATTATTTGTTGAAGTTGAATATATCCAGCATTACCAAACTATAATGCAGGGATGTTAGCCTGATTATACTGAATTGGTTTTCTTTTGTAGAATGTCTGTTTGTCTGTCTCTGTCCGTCCATCCATCCATCTCACCAATCTGACTATAAGCAGCTTACTTGCATGCACACTCACATTTCTCTCTACCCCTCTCTCTCAAAAACACACACACAAACACACACACACACACACACACACACACAATTCCTTGCACCATAATTCAACAATAGTAAGGGCTCAATTACTCTCCCGGCCTCCATGACTGGTAAAACCATTTTAATTTTGAAAGGTGTGGAATTGGGGCTAGCCAAACCTCAGGTAGTATGGTATTCCAGAGGGCAGGCTCAAATATGGAAAACAGGTCCCGTTAGAAGACAACCCCTAATAGATGGGACTTGAAACTGGCTCCTCCTGCTCAAGGTGACAGGATGGGGAGACATTATGAGAGTAATGCAGTCTGTCAAATGCCCTGGCTCCATGTCATGTAGGATTTTTTTAAAAATGCTTTCATTCTTCTTCTTTTTAACTGCTTTAATTGGTATGCTCCTTCTCCCCGTTTTCAATATATTCAATAGATCAAGGGCACACTATAGAATAATTCATTACATTATGTTCATGAAGTAAATGTATGGTGCCTTGAGAGGCTCCATTAATAAAACTTATGAAGGAGGTTAATTTTTCTCTTCTAGGATCCTCATTTTAGAAAAACACAACTTCCATTCATACATTTGAGAGAAGTAAAGTGAGACCAATGTTTAATTGTCTTAGAGGTTGAGAAACCATTTAATTGTCTTAATGGTTCCTCGAATATTTAAGGTGGGTTTAGTGTTTTGTATGGGTGAAAGTCAAATCTTACAGCTGTGGCTGGGGGGGCTTTTGCACAGGTTCGCCTGGTGCACCAATTGCGACCATACTTGGAGAAGGAGGCTCTGCTCATGGTCACTCATGCCCTTGTCACCTCTCGATTGGACTACTGCAATGCGCTCTACATGGGGCTACCCTTGAAGAGTATTCGGAGACTCCAGCTGGTGCAAAATGCGGCTGCGCGTGCTGTGGTGGGTGTGTCAAGATACACCCATGTAACACCTATACTCCGCCAGCTGCATTGGCTGCCCATTGGTCTCCGGGTACAATTCAAGGTGTTGATCATCATCTTTAAAGCCCTACATGGCTTAGGACCAGGTTACCTTCGGGACCGCATTCTGCCTCATACTTCCCTCCGACCGGTTAGGGCCCATAGAGTGGGTCTCCTCCAGGTCCCATCAGCCAAACAATGCTGGCTGGCGGGCCCTAGGGGGAGGGCCTTCTCTGTGGGGGGCCCCATGATCTGGAACCAACTTCCCCCAGAGATCCGAATTATCCCCACCCTGCTGGCCTTCCAGAAAGCGGTCAAGACATGGCTCTTCCTGCAGGCAGGGGTTTGAGACTAATTTTTTATCCGAGATCTCCCCCAGTATGCATGTTGTTGAATGTCTTTTAATTTTTTTAATGTTTTAAAATTGTTTTTAAATGAATGTTTATTGTTTAGTGTTCTTTTAAAATGTTGTACGCCGCCCTGAGTCCTTAGGGAGTAGGGCGTCATAGAAGAACCTAATAATAAATAAATAAATAAATAAATAAATAAATAAATAAATAAATAAATAAATAAATAAATAAATAAATAAATAAATAAATAAATAAATAAATAAATAAACAATGCCTCCACTTCCATAACTTTGACTTAATTAGAGATAATTTGATTAATGAATCAGGATAGAATCCTTGAAATGAGCTCTTCTGTTAGCTATAATTATAAATTGGCATAATCACTCCAATTTGCCACATATTTCTTTTTATCAATGATATATACTTTTCTTAAAACTACAGTAAAAGAATTACAGTATATGCTTTGCCTTTTCAACTAGATCCTGACAGTACTTCTCATTTCTTTATCTGAGTCAAACAGATGCCCATGAATTTATTCCTTTATTTTTGGGGAAAGATGGAAATTATAAAGTGCCAACTCCATATTGTATGGCATGGCATAAGACTGCAAAATCCAACTTCACAATGGATGACTTGTCTGAGGCGTAGTTTTGTCATGTTGCAGCCAAACTTCATTCTAATGTTTCCAAACTCTACTTAGTTGTTATTTCAAATTTTTAAGCATTACAACATAGTGCTCTGAGCTGATAGTGGTTCCAGGCTCAAAATGCAAAAATGTAAATATAATTACATACATGTAACCATGTCCCAAAGGCCCTTTTTTTTGAAAGCCAACTGAATTTTGTTTTTCCCTTGAAGTCATTTCACTTCTCATCCAAGAAGCTTCTTCAGAAGTGAAGAAACTTTGGAACAACCATAACCCGGATGACTGAGAATCTCCATAGATATGTAACCATGTGTTTTCCTGTTCATATCTGTTTTTTTTTTTAAATGATGAAGCTTTATGATGATATTCCATAGATTTCACCAGAGGTGGGTTTCATCAGGTTCTGACCAGTTCTGGAGAACTGGTAGTGGAAAATTTGAGTAGTTCGGAGAGCCTGTAAATACCACCTCTGACTGGCCCCACCCCCATCTATTCTCTGCCTCCCAAGTCCCAGCTGATCGGGAGGAAATGGGGATTTTGCAGTATCCTTCCCCTGGAGTGGGGAGGGAATGGAGATTTTGCAGTATCCTTCCCCTGGAGTTGGGTGGAAATGGAGATTTTACAGTATCTTTCCCCTGCCATGCCCACCAAGCCATTCCACGCCATGCCCACCAAGCCACGCCCACCAAGCCACCCCCACAGAACTGATAGTAAAAAAAATTAAATTCCACCACTGGTTTGCATTTCATTTCTTGGTTATCATGTTCTTGACCACATTAATCAGTTCTTCTCTGTTGACCATCTCTCCTCCTCCTCCTCCTCCTCCTCCTCCTCCTCCTCCTCCTCCTCCTCCTCCTCCTCCTCCTCCATGCACAATATTCATATCAGCCCAGTTAGTACTCTAAACAAGCTAGATTTGGTGTGAATTTGAATTGAGCCTCCTTCATCAGTCAACAATTTAACCATAGTACATTCTTTAAAGTACATTAATGAGTTCTCACTGAAGGCTTTGGTGTCACAGTCAATAGCAGCAAAAACTTTTCTCAAAGCATGTTGCTAAAGAACCCAAACTTCCCCCGACGGAAGTGAAAAAAAAACACCCCACAGATGCCAAGAAGCACATCAAAAGTTCTATTGCTTTGGTACTACCATCTGTTGGCAATTTATAACATTGGAGGCATTATTGTTCATTCAACCCTCAGACTTTTTGTGGAAATAGTCCACACTTACTTTAGCAAAGAAATTTGCAGTATAATTAAGAATTTTAGATAGATTTTCTACTTATTACAGAAATAAAAGAATTGGCACTTTGCATTTATTTATGTGGCAACTTCTTAAGAAAAATAATGTCAAGCCCCATGTAAGAGAGATAGAGAAAACTGATTTGCCAAAAGAATTTTGGCAAGGAAAAAAATAGGCCTGGTTTACTAAGTTACTGTATAATCATGTATAATCATGACAGATAAAATAACTGTTTTTATGCTTGTGTAGTCAAAAAGAAGGAGCATTGTTTCCTGAAAAAAATGCTTACTAGAATTAGAATAAGCATACTTAAGGTGATATGAATGTAGAAACTATTGAGGCAATATAAGTGCTATAAATACACTAAGTAGGACAGCCTTTCTGAAAATGTGCACAATTGTGGGTCACTAAAAAAGACATTCAGAAAATGAAGATCCAGTTAAACAAACAGTCTCCCCTCTACATTTTCTTTTTTTCATAGCATGGGAATCTACATTTTTTATTTAATGAGACAATCATTATGGGTACATTAGTTTACATTACCTTTCCCTATCCTCTCTATTTTTAAAGGACTTCTCCAGCTAAATTTGTAACAAAATATCCTGTTTAAACATTTACATACTACTTGGATTGTTTTATATGCCCCATATCATAATGACAACTTGTTTAAAAATTTATTATTTGAAGTTAATACTGAAGGTAGTGGATACGTAACCCAGCCAAATCTCACTTTCATCGTAACACTATTTCTTCTTTGTACCTTTCTTTTTGAGTTGTTTGTGCAAGCTCACCATCCTCCTTAACATAGCACACATAGACTTAACATTGATAGCTGTATTGGACACCTGCTGACTTTAGGATTCCTGTTGCTACTTGTATTTACACATTTCCACGATCCAGTTTTTTGTTACAGCTTCATTCTCACTGAAATTTTGACATGCAGGAAGGTACACATGTGAAGACATGTGAATACTTGCCAGCTGACTGTTGGTATAAGGATGGAGGAAGTATGTGTGTGTGTGTGTGTGTGTGTGTGTGTGTGTGAGAGAGAGAGAGAGAGAGGCGGGGGAGAGGGCTCTGTTCTGTGAATATGAACAGCTATGTAGAGCTCCTGGTGAACATCTCTGGATAACCTGTTGAAAATCACTTTGTTTTGAGATTTGGCTGGGTTACGTATCCACTACCTTCAGTATTAACTTCAAAGAATAATTTGTTTTGAGTTCTAGGATAAGAATGTTCTCTGTGTGAATGATCCAACATATCGATTGGATTTCTGTGCTGGAAACTTTATGAAGTCCATTATATATTCCTGAAATATTGCTTGAGAATCTGAATTTAACAATTATGAATATATATGCATATTTAATATGAAAATAAGTGGATTTCCCAGCTATTTCTACTGGAATAGCCTTCAAGAACTGCTCTATTTTTTGAAGACACTAGGAATTCATGATACCAGTTTTATACAGCATCTTTTCAGTTTGCTGAAATTCTACAACTCAAATCTCTGTTCAATCTATGCCACCTCCTCCATGAAAATGTTGCAGTTGTAAATTTGGGTTTAAGCTGTATATAAAGAATTATATTTACATTCATTTCTTGAAATCAAATGTGTGAATATTAGCTTTTAGTATGCATTCTTTGTGGTATATTTGCAGATTTTATAAAAATACAAAAAAAAATTGAAAAAAAAAAGAATGTTCTCTGTGTATGTGGAGGGGGGTTAGCGTGCGCATGTGTAAACACCATTCTGTGTTCTATTTTTGTCCTCAAGTGTTTGAAAAGATGAATGTAGTTACTCTGAATAATATTTTCAGTAGAAGAAAGTTTGCATCCTGTTCATATGTGCAATTTATTCCAGTAATGTTTTTGAAATGTACAGTTTTTATTGCCCAAGGTTAAATAAATTGTTTAAACGTGCATTCATGATGATCATGAAAATTATATGATCTCTTATTTGCTGGGATTGGTCTTACAGCTCATAGACCTTCTTTGCATCATGACATACAAAAGATAAAAGAGAGCAGGCAACAAGCATGCAGGTACAGAAGGAAATATAAAGAGATAAAGCTGATAGACTAGACAAGACCCAGCTCAGGTTCTCTCTCTCTCTCTCTCTCTCTCTCTCTCTCTCTCTCTCTCTCTCTCTCTCTCTCTCTCTCTCTCTCTCTCTCTCTCTCTCTCTCTCTCTCTATATATATATATATATATATATATATATATATACACTGTATTTTTCGGAGTAAAAGATGCACCGGAGTATAAGATGCACCTTAGTTTTTGGGGAGGAAAATAGGGGGAAAAATCTACCTATCAGATATTCATCGTCCTTAGTCTGGTCAGCTTCAGCACATTATTTTATTCTCTGGTTAGGGCTGAAAAAAACCTTTTTCGGAGGGAATAGCAATGAAAACAAGCCTGCAAAGACTTAGGGCTGGAAAAAAACTTATTCGGAGGGAGTAGGAATGAAAAAATCTTGCAAGCTGGGAAGATCATTAGGACCTCATTAGGGCTGGGGGAAAAAGCTTCGAAAAAGCTACATTCGGAGTATAAGACACACCCAAATTTTCAGCCTCTTTTAAGGTGTCTTATACTCCAAAAAATACGGTATATATTTTATCATCAGGTGTTTCTTTTTGTTGTTGTTATTATTTTTCTGATTATGCTATACTCAATAGAAATAGTAACATTTTGCATTCTAAGTTCAGACTGCCCCAGGAGCTGATGAAACAGTTCTACAGAGGAATTAATGAGGCTGTAATTGTCACTTGTATAACTGTCTGGTTTGGCACCGCAACCAACAGGACAGGTACACACTTCAACAGATAGGTAGGACTGCAGAAAAAAAACAACAGTTGCAACCAGCCTTCCTTCCACTGAGGATCTATATATTGCATGGGTGAAGAAAGAGGGCTGAAAAAAAATATCTACAGAACCTTCACATCCTGGACATATTCTGTTTCAACTCCTTCTTTCAGGATGCCACTATAGAGTATTGTAGGACAAAACAACTAGATACAAAACATAACTAAGCATAACTCATAAAATTATCTGCTACAATGTCCTTCCTATCAATGACTACTTCAGCTTCAACCACAACAATACACGAGCACATAACAGATACAAACTCAAAGTGAACCACTCCAAACTTGACTGTAGAAAATATGACTTTAGCAACAGAGTGGTTAATGCCTGGAACTCACTACCTGACTCTGTGGTTTCGTCACCAAACCCCCAAAACTTTACCCTTAGACTGTCTACAGTCAACCTCTCCCCATTTCTAAGAGGTCTGTAAGGGGCGTGCATAAGTGCACCAGCGTGCCTACTGTCCCTGTCCTAATGTTCCTGCTTATCAGTACCCATCTTATGTATATAAACAATGTTATATATATATGTATATTACCAACATGTACTTGACAAAAATAAATAAATAAAAAATAAATAAAACAGTTTTTTCCCCTCGTACCATCACTCTTCTGAACACATAATTCCCACAGTACTGTCTTATGTCTAAGGATATTTATCTATGCAGTACAGGGGTGGGCTTCAAAATTTTTAGCAAGGTATTCTCTGCCCGGTTGCTGGGTGGGCATGGCCATGGTGGGCATGACCTAGTCGGCCTCCTGCACCATGGCAGGGGGTGGGTGTTTTTGCCCTCCCAGGCTCCAGAGGCTTTCCTTGAGGCTCCGGGAGGGCAAAAACAGCCTCCCCAGCTCCGGAGGCCCTCTGGAGGCCGGAAATGGGCCCGTTTCCAGCCTTCCTGAACTTCTGGTATGCCTTTTTTTGCCCTGCCTGAGCCTCTGCATGCGCCCTGTACTTATCTGCATCCAAAACGGGCCGCCTGGAGACTCCTGGGAGGGGCAGGGTACGGTGGACGGGGCAAGCCAGGAGTGGGATTTGGGAGGTTCTCCAAACTGCACAGAATCTTAGCTATAGGTTCTCCCAAACCCCTGTGAACCCCCAGCAGCCCACCCCTGACTGCATTACTATTATCCTTCTCATATTTTCATATTTTTTACAATGTTTTCCTATTGGTATCCTATGATTATATTACTTTATTGTTTGTATGTACACTGAGAGCTTATGTACAGGAGACAAATTTCTTATGTTTCCACAATTACACTTGGCCAATAAGTGTATTCTATTATTGATCTCTAGAATTCTATTCTATTATTGATCTCTAGAATTCATGTCCGTAGCACATTTTCTGATAATGTAGCATTCTTCCCTTTTTTTCCCCCTTATGAAATTGCCTTTTCATTCATGACTGATTAGCAATTACCTTTCTCTCTTATTCACTGTCTCCATCTCTCATAAAAGCTTAGTGTTGTTAATTACATCATGGTTCATTACTTTGTTATTCCTAAATTTAAAAAAAAACAACTATCTTCCTGTCTCTTTTCCATATTGCAACACAACTTTAACCTTAGACTGTCTACAGAAGACCTCTCCCCATTTCTTAAGAGGTCTGTAAGGGGCGTGCTTAAGCGCACCACTGTGCCTACCGTCCCTGTCCTACTGTCCTACTGTCCTCTATTATCGGTACTTTTTACTTATGTTATGTTTATACAGACAACTACTATCCTGTACATGTTTGACAAATAAATAAATAAATAAATAAATAAATAAATAAATAAATAAATAAATAAATAAATAAATAAATAAATAAATAAATAAATAAATAAATAAATAAATAAATATAAACTGAAAGCAAATAAGAAAGTGAGACTCAGCTGAAACTGCCAACTCCAGTATCCTGCTCTTGCAAGCTGTTGTTGAACAAGCACTTCTTTGAGCTGCCCTCTGGATTACAAACACATTTGAAGGACATCCTTGGTGCTACAGAATAATAGCCTGCCCACAACTTACAGAGGTGCAGACTAAAACACAGATATTTTAAATAAAAGGTTCGGCTCAGGCCAAAGATACTGACAGAGATCTATAAATTACAGAGATGCTTGCTACCTGTTTTAGAGAAAGAAGTGAAGGAGGAAAATAAGAATTCACTGGACAAAGAATCTTATAATGCATCTGTGTTTGATTACCACTGTTATCTTGATTAACAGATGAATTGTTAAGGGGAGAATATAAGAAATTCTAATAAACCATTAATAAAAATATCATCATCATAGTTGGAAGGGATCTTGGAGGTCTTTTATCCAACCCCCTGTACTAGCAGGAGACCTTATACCATTTCAGACAAATGGCTGTTCAGTTTCTTCTGGAAAGCCTCCAGTGTTGGAGCACCCACAACTTCTGAAGACAAGCCATTCCACTGGTTAATTGTTCTCACCATTAGGAAATTTATCCTTAGTTCTAGGTTGCTTCTCTCCTTTATTAGTTTTCATGCATTGTTTCGTCTCTTGTCTTCTGGTGCTTTGGAAAATAGGTTGACCCCCTCTTCTTTGTGGCAGCCCCTCACATATTTTAACACTGCTATCATGTCAGGCCTAGCCCTACAAATTACCAATAAAATAATAACAATTATTATTATTATTATTATTATTATTATTATTATTATTATTATTATTATTATTATTATTATTATTATTATTATTATTATTATTATCATCATCATCCTCCTCCTCCTCCTCCTCCTCCTCCTCCTCCTCCTCATCATCATCATCATCATCATCACCATTATTATTATTATTATTATTATTATTATTATTATTATTATTATTATTATTATTATTATTATTATTATTATTATTATTATTATTATTTATTATTATTTTGTGAGATTTGTCAGAGTTACGCAATAAATCAGAAGCTTCAAAAGATAACTGCATTTTGCTGATTCAAATAACTTCTTTATAAGTAGAATAAAACATTAACAATACCACACTTTGTTTCAGATCACATGTTGAGATGTTTTCATACTGGAGTATAATGGTGGACAGACTAAACCACACCCTTCTTCTTGCTAAGTTTCTGGACATGCTCAATTAACACTTCAGCCCAATTGGCTGACTCAATCACATGGCTCTCCCAGTCATGAATATTCCAACACTCCTCCCTTAATTACTGGGAGAGACATCAAACCTATTGGATTTAAACATTTCCTATAATGGACGCCACCCAATGGTTTGGTCATCATGTCTGCTAAATTATCCTCTGAAGAACAATGATGTAAACGTATCAATTTTTCTTTTACAGCTTCCCTGACATTACAATACTTAATGTCCACATGTTTACTTCTGTTCTTCACTCTGTCACCTGTTGCCATTTTTATACAAGCAGCATTATCTTCATAAACAGTTACAGCTTCATTTACATTTACATTTAAATCTTGTAACAACTGTACATACCAAACTACTTCATAACATAACTCAGACAATGCAATAAACTCTGCTTCAGCAGTTGAAATAGCAACCGTTGTTTGTTTTTTGGACTTCCAACCAATTAAAGCCCCTCCAAACATTATTACAATTCCAGAATTAGACTTTCTGGTTTTTACATCATTTGCATAATCACTATCAACATAACATTTCAATTTTAATTCTTCAGTGACCTTTATTTGAAGACCCAAATTCACAGTTCCCTTCAAATACCTGAGAATTCTTTTCACACCCATCCAATGCAACTTTGTAGGTGTAGCAGTAAAGCGACTTAAGATGCTCACTGCACAAGCTATGTCTGGTCTGGACCACTGTGACAGATATAACAAACTCCCTATTGCAGAGTGATATATCTCCTGATCACAGACTTCACTTTTATCCTCACCCAAACTATTGTAAAAATCTGTGCTCATAGGTGTAGGAGCAATATTACAATCTTTCATGTTATACTTCTCTAATAATTGTTCAATTTTTCTCCTTTGACTGAGAATATAACCCTTTTCAGTTTTTTGTATCTCTACACCGAGATAATTCTTTATTTCTCCCAAATTCTTTAATTCAAATTTCTTTTCTAACTTATTAGCAAATTCTTTAACTTGTGATGCATCCTTTGCAATGAAACAAAGATCATCCACAAATGCTAATAGTAGACAATTCCCACCTTGTAACTTTCCAGTGTATATGCAACCATCAGCTTTGCAACTCTTGAACCCAAGACCTTTCAATGCAGTATCTAAACAAATATTCCAATTTCTGGCTGACTGCTTCAGCCCATAAATGGCCTTGTTCAATTTATACACCATGTTAGGCTTTTTATTTTCATACCCTGGCGCTTGAACCATATAAATTTCTTCCTCTAATTCAGCATTGAGAAATGCAGTGGTTATATCAAAATGCCAAATTCTATGCCTGTATGCTGATGCTAATGCCAGTGCTAGTCTTATGCTCTCAGCTTTTACAGTTGGCGCGAACACCTCATCATAGTGCACATTCTTTAATTGAGAAAAACCTTGTGCCACCAACCTTGCCTTATACTGTACTTCATTATTGGGTAATACCTTTTTCTTATATACCCACTTACATCCTACAGCCTTGGTACCCTGTGGCAAAGTCACAGATGTGAACACTTCATGATCGCCCATGGATTTCATCTCTTTATCCATGGCTTCCTTCCACTTTTCTTGTTCAACTTTTGGTAATGCCAATACTTCCTTATAGTTTCTTGGCTCATACCACACATTACACACTTTAACTTTACTGGCAGAATACCTGTCTGGCGGAACCCCTCTGTTCCTACGCTCTGACCTACGTGGCATTGCCTGTACTTGTGTTTCAAGCTTTTCTGGCTTCATATCTTGTTCAGACTCTCCTCCCTGAACATAGACACCTTCAGAAAATGATTCACCATCATTAAATGAGTTATTGTCACTAAGTGGATCACCGTCGCTAAGCGGATCACTGTCGCTAAGTGAGACATTTTCAGAATTTGCATCAATTCTGTTCCAATTTTGTTCTGCAAAACTAGCAGACCTTGAAATCACTATCCTTTTACTTCCATCGCTAAAGCGATACCCTTTTGAGCCTGGCTCATAGCCCACAAATCTGAGCTTTCTAGCCTTTTGTTGTCCCTTTCTTCTGATTGCCTTTGGAATATGTACCCATGCAGTACTACCAAATATTTTTAAATGTGCTAAAGAAGGCTTTCTCCCATATAGCATTGCATATGGAGTATTATTGATGGATGAACTCCACAGCCTATTTACTAAATAATTGGCAGTCAGTATGGCTTCACCCCAATATGACCTGCTCATACCAGAATCCTCCAGTAATGAGTCTTTCATTGTTTGCAAAACACCATTCCTCTTTTCAGCCACTCCATTCTCCCCCGGTGTGTAAGGATTTGTGCGCCTGTGTCTTATTCCCAATTGTCTCAACCATTGTTGAAAATTTGTTGACATAAATTCAGAACCTCTGTCAGTTTGCAACTGACATACCTGTTGTTTGTACCTTCTCTCTACAAAACTTAACCATTGCTTAAATTGCTGTAGCACCTCTGTTTTACTCTTAAGTAAGTAGCAAAACCCAAACCTGCTGTAGTCATCCACAATGACCAGCGCATACTTTGCTCCTCCCAAACTGGCTTGCATAGGCCCAATTAAATCAGCATGCACCAGTTCTAGAGCTCTTGTGGTTTGTCTTGTGCTAAACTTGCTCACTGGGAATGCTTTGGATTTCGATGCTTTGCATACTGCACAATCCAAATATGCCTTACATCCCTTCAAATCTAATCCTTCTGCAAATTCTTTCATTTGTTGAACAACCTTAAAATTAGCATGACCAAGTCGTCTGTGCAGAAGATGAACACACGAATTATGTTCTGCTACATTTTTAAATATCTGGGAACAATGTGGGACCTTTTGTCCCTGCAATACATAAAGATTATCCTCTTTTATGCCCTGTGCACAAACATTCCCATTTCTTTGGATGATACACTTCCCATTAACAAATGTGGTTTCATAACCTTGCTTGTCTAAACTAGACACACTTAACAAATTATGCTCCATTTCAGGTACACATAACACATCAGTAAACCTGGATTCCAAATATGGAATTTGCACATCGCCTCTTCCAATGATTTTAGCCTTTTGACCATTGGCTAAGGCCACTTCTTCATGGTTTCCTGGGAAAAATCTGGAAAATAAGTCAGAATTATTAACAATTGTTTGACTAGCCCCACTGTCAATCAACCATTTGTCTCTATTGTTATTATAACAAACTTTTGCAACTGCAATCTGTCCTTGCAAATAATGTCTCTTGTCTTGCACATTTCTTCTCTGTGCACAGCTTTTCTGCAGATGATTTGTCTCTCCACAAATGAAACATGTTTTTTTAACTTGCTTGAAGAATTGTTGCTGTGTAACTTGATCTCTCCTGCCTCTGCTCTCCTCTTGTCTGCAGACACCTCGGCTGTTGCTAGAGATAGGCAGCCTGTGGAAAATTTTGCTGGAGACTTGCTGTAAGTTTCCACTGTACTCCTTGTTGGGCCCCCGCCTGTGGAATTTTCCATCAGCATGGCTGAAAAGCCTTTTCTCATATTCATTCAATAAACACGATTTCAAAGCCTCCAAATTCAAATCTGCTTCTGGCTTACTTTCAAAAATAGCTGACACAGTCTCCCAGCTCTGATCCAAACTATTTAACACTAATAAAACTTTCTGGGACTCTGGAAACTTTACTCCACGTTGCTCCAATTCTAGAAAATTAGACTGCATTTTCATTAAATGATCTTCCATAGAATCTCCTGTCTGCAAACTCATTCTGAAAAGCTTTCTTGAAAGTTGGACCACATTACACGCAGAAACATTGACATGTACTGCTTTCAATTTCTGCCATATTTCTTTTGCAGACTTTAATTCAGCTACATTTAAGAATTGATCATCCCCCAGAGAAGATAAGCCATAGCTTTGTCATGAGCCTTTTGATCTGCTGCTCCAAGCACACCTTGTGGGGGGTCTGCTACGTTGTCCCATAATTCTTTTGCTTTCAAAAAACATTCCATTTTTGCAGCCCAAATTAAATAATTTTTCTTCCCCAATTTGGGTATTGGACTGTCTTTAAATTCCATAGCAGCAGCCATCCTGCTTTATTTTTCTTCTCTGCCTGTTCCTTTAACAACACAGACAGCTTCTTATCAGCTTTAAATTACAATGCAGTTTTAACTTTACTTCTTGAGCGATTTCTGGGCCCATAACCTGTCAGAGTTACGCAATAAATCAGAAGCTTCAAAAGATAACTGCATTTTGCTGATTCAAATAACTTCTTTATAAGTAGAATAAAACATTAACAATACCACACTTTGTTTCAGATCACATGTTGAGATGTTTTCATACTGGAGTATAATGGTGGACAGACTAAACCACACCCTTCTTCTTGCTAAGTTTCTGGACATGCTCAATTAACACTTCAGCCCAATTGGCTGACTCAATCACATGGCTCTCCCAGTCATGAATATTCCAACAAGATTTATATACCGCCTCACAGTGCAAGCACTCTCCAAGCAGTTTACACCAGTAAGCAATGTATATTTACATTGCCCCCAACAATCTGGGTCCTCATTTTACCTACCTCGGAAGGATGGAAGGCTGAGTCAACCCTGAGCCGGTGAGATTTGAACCGCTGACCTGTGGATCACAGTCAGCTAAAGTGGCCTGCAGTACTGCCTCTAACTGCTGTGCCACCTCGGCTCAATGACAATAACAATAATACCACTTGAACACCATTGGCATTGACCAGTCAGTCAATTGCAGAAGGCAGCTTTATTTGAAAGAGCTTCCATCCTGCGGCGATATCTCTAACATAATCAAACATCCAGATCTGCCTAGCCCAGATCCTTGGTAAGGACTCGATAGGTAGACAAAAATGGCAAAACACAATGATGATGATGATGATGATGATGATGATGATGATGATGATGATGATGATGATGATGATGATGATGATGATTAATAATACTAATGATAACAACAACAACAACAACAGTAATTAAGGCAGGAAAATTAAAAAAAAGGTCTTCAACATTTACCCCTTCCCTTATTTCTATGCTTCCTTGTTTTGGGGAAATTTCTGAAAGCTTCTTTTTCGGATTGACTTCTCACTATATTTGAGAAATGAGCAGCTAATCCTTTACACAGCGGTAGAATTGATGAACAATGCTGGGGTGAAGGAAGAGTTAAATTTAGTAGGAAAGACCATCTGTCAGCTTGAGCAGCTTGGGGGAAAAAAAGATATCCCCCTGGTTTACTGCTAAAATTGCTGCTTGTAGATGGAATCCTCTAGCCCGCTTGTGTTTCATACTTAAAATGAACACTCTAATTATTTTCTAAGTGAGTGGAACCTTACGTACCATAAGCAAAAAAACTTAACCCCAGTTAAAATTTAACATTATGGAGAATATTTTAGGATTCCCTAGTTCTACACACACACAAACACAAACACACATATACAAATGCCTTGAGGTAGCTCTGTGCATTTCTTAATCAGCACATGCACTGTGAGCTGCACTGGTTGCCAGTTTTCTTGCACATTCAATGTAAGCTGATGGTTGTATCCAATAAGCCTCTTTATGGAATAGGTCTGGGTGGATTACTTGAGATACCACCTCTCCCCAATTATCTCCCCTATTAGGTCTAATAGAAAAGGATCCAAGTTCTGTTGGCCATTGGGCCCAGGAAGAGAATTTTTTCCATTATGGCACCCACCCTTTGAAGTATTAGTGGAATGGGATAGATAGCATCACCATCAGATGGATTTGTAACTGACTGACAAACCGTATTCAACAAGTAGTCCTTAATGGTAGTACATCCACATGAAAGGAAGTATTAAAGTTTGTTGCAAAAATCAAAACCAGAAGCACACACAGATGACTGATTCAATAACTTATTTACAAACATAATAACAGATGAATTTACAATACCATTAGCAGATTATTTCTTCAAGTAAACACAAGCAGGAGTTAGTTTCATTTCAGCAGAGAGGACAGAGAGGACAGAGAGCACAGTGGGCTGGAGCCACACCCAGCCTTAAGCTTAAGCTTTCAGTTTCGATTCTCTGCACAGACTCAGAAGTGGTTAGCTCCCATTGGATGACTTAGTTGCTATGCCTATTCATTGGCTGATCTTGTTAACATGGGCTCTCCCAATTCATGAATATCTTAACAGGAAGTAAGTAGTGGGGTACCACAAGGTTCTGTCCTAGGCCCAGTACTCTTCAATATCTTCATAAATGACTTAGATCAGGGAATAGAAGGGGAACTTACCACATTTGCAGATGATACTAGACGTTGATACTAAACTGGCAGGAATAGCCAACACCGTAGATCAGTGGTTCCCAACCTGGGGGTCGCGACCCCTTTGGGGGCCGAACGACCATTTCCCAGGGGTTGCCCCGGTATCCTCAGCTCCCCCCCCACTGCCACAAGCCTGGCCATATCGCGCCCCACAACCCACGCCCTGCCCCCGCGGGCCACCATTTGGGTTCTTTTACCCTCTGCGCATGCGCAAAGCATTCTGCGCATGCGCAGAGGGTAAAAGAACCCAAATGGTGGCATCCAGGCGAAGTCTCCAGATCCGGGCTTGCTTCGCGTGTTGCCTCTGGGAGCTTTTTGAGCCCCGTCGCGAAAGGTGTGCGCGACTTCGGCGGGGCCGGGACAGGCGGCTGCCTGGAGAGAGCCACCCCCTTTGCCCTGAATGCTACAGGTAGACGGGAGAGACTCTGCGCGGGTCACGGCATTAGGAAGGTTGGGAACTGCTGCCGTAGATGATAGGCTCAAGATCCAGATGGATCTTGACAGACTGGAACACTGGGCCCTATCAATATAAAGAAAAGTAAAGTCTTAGACTTAGGCAAGAAAAACCAAAAGTACACATATAGACTGGGTGAAACCAGGCTTCATAGCAGTAACTGTAAGAGGTATCTTGGAGTCTTAGTGGACAACCAGCTAAATATGAGCCAGCAGTGTGTGGTGGCAGCCAAAAAAGCCAATGCAATCCTAAATAGCATTAACAGAGGGATACAATCAAGATCAAGTGAGGTACTAATACCACTCTATAAAGCCTTAGTAATACCACACCTAGAGTACTGCATCCACTTTTGGTCTCCACACTATAAAAAAGATGTCAAGACTCTAGAAAAAGTGCAGAGAAGAGCAACCAGGATGATTAGGAGACTGGAGACTAAAACATATGAAGAACGGTTGCAGGAACTAGGCATGGCTAGTCTAGTGAAGAGAAGGACCAGGGAAGACATGATAGTAGTCTTCCAATATTTGAGGGACTGCCACAGAGAGGAAGGGGGTCAAGCTATTTTCCAAGGGTCAAGCTATTTTTGAAGGCCAGGCAAGGAATAATGGATGATTTATAACCTTCCCCTGGAGTGGAGTGGGAATGGAGATTTTGCAGTATCCTTCTCCTGCCACGCCCAGAAAGCCACACCCACCAAGCCGTGCCACGCTCACAAAGCCACACCCACAGAACCGGTAGTAAAAATTTGTGAATCCCACCACTGCTCCCCCTCCCTCTCCCCCCACTCTCTCTCTCTCTCACAAACACACACACTGCTCAGTTAGCAGTGTTAGATAAATACAATATATTGTATTTATCAAATTTTTAATGCTACCAACTCCCCAGGTGAATTGTAAGTGTTGCAGTCCTAACATATATGGAAGCAACAAATTGGGGAAAGCTGGACTCTGAGATGTCTGTTTTGTAGTCCAAAATATACATTTGCATGCAGATCCCTGGGATTTACATACTGTATATCTGACCAAACATATTTTGAACATGGTTGTTAATATTGTGCTGCAGTCCTTTTCCCTCAATGAAAAAAAAATTCAGTTTATTGATTTTTTTATTTCAGCAGCTCCTTCCTAATCTTCATTCAGATATCTTACAATAAAGTCATCTCCCCAGTAAATGTGTGAGAGCTATATAAACCAGCAGTATACGAATAACATTTCATTTCAGTTAAAATGTCCATTATATTGTGATTTTACAGTATAATTGGATGGCAAAAATGTTGTAACATATGGAATAGGTGATAATGGGAAGCGTATGAAATGTCAGAAGAGAAGAACATTTTTTAAAAAATATTGAGGGTCAGAGTAGAAATGTGTACAGGGTGTCTGTCTGTGCAAATGTAAAATGTGTATTGTCACAACTTATATTAAAGATGGAAGATGACCAGGATTTTACAAGTTATTTATTTCTCCTTGTTTAAAATGTGCATATTCCTTCCTTCATCTAAATAGAGTTTAAAAGTAAAGATGTTCCCCAGGCAAGTTTTACTTCTGGTAACAATATGGATTCATAGTTTTATTTGTCACTACCACATTGCCTTATTTGAGAGGAGGAGGGAGATACAGAGAACAAAACAGATTTACCCATCTCACATTTCACTTTAGTCAAGTATTAATCAAGATTTTATCTGCTTACTAGGTTTATTAAACAAAGTTGGGTGACCAACTGCTGTTGGTTTTTTCTTATCATCACTTATCAAGCTAGTTAAACTGTTGCCATCGCAGCTGGTAATTTTGTATTTATTTATGCGTCTGTGTATGTATACAGGTAGTTCTCAGCTCACAGCCATTTGTTAAAAGCTGTTCAAAGTTACAGCAGTGCTGAAAAAAAGTGACTTGTGACCGATCTTTGTATTTACGACCATCGAAGCATCCCCATGATCCTATGCTCAATATTTGGGTGCTTGGCAACTGATGTGTGTTTATGATGGTTGCTGTATTCCAGGGTCATGTGATTACCATTTATGGCAGAGTCAATGAGGGAAGTTGAATTTACTTAACAACATGTGATTCCAGCTAATGGCTGCAATGGTTCGCTTAATAACCGTGGCAAAAAAAAGAGGTTGTAATATCAGAAGTGACTCTCTTACTGATTTTATCACTTACCGATTGAAATTCCTCTCCCAATTGTCATCGTAAGTCAAGGACTACCTGTATGTACGTATATGTATATACGATAGATAGATAGATAGATAGATAGATAGATAGATAGATAGATAGATAGATAGATAGATAGATGGATGGATGGATGGATGGATGGATGGATGGATGGATGGATGGATGGATGGATGGATGGATGGATGGATGGATGGATGGATGGATGGATGGATGGATGGATGGACGGATGATGGATGATGGATGATGGATGGATGGATGGATGGATGGATAGATGGATAGATGGATAGATGGATAGATGGATAGATGGATAGATGGATAGATGGATAGATGGATGGATGGATGGATGGATGGATGGATGGATGGATGGATGGATAGATGGATAGATGATAGAATAACTGTATTGTCACTTTGAATGTACACTAATCGGCATACATTAAAATGAAATTTCGTTGCATTGCAGCTCTCAAAGGGTCACCACCTCCAATATATATTACATAAACATGATAAAATAAAGAAATACAAAATTATGCATTTGCCCACATATATTATATGACACAGAGAAACAACACAATCTAGCTCAGATGTATACATTTCCATGGTGAGAAAAACGAATCTTGCGAGTTTATCAGATGGATGGCATAGGGGACAAAGCTGTTACAGATTCTGTGTTACAGAATCTAGTCCTGCTAGAAATACTTTGAAACTTCCTCCCAGAGGGGAGCAACAGAAACAGACTGTGAAGTGTGTGTGTGGGGGGGGGTTCGAACAATGCTTCAAGCTCTAAGCACATAGCTTAGAGCTCAAAATATGTATGTAGGTACACACACACACACACACACACACACACACACACACACACACACACACACACACACACACACACACACACAATATATATACAACTTATAGGAAAGGATCGTCTTACTATTGATATTTTTAAGCTGCTGTGGGAACTGTTCAGCATACATATCTATAGAAATAAATATATAATAACAATGCTTATCAGTAAGCATTGCTAATCATGTAAATGCAAACTGTCATAATTCACATTCTGCAGTTGGAACTAGGACTCTCTTTTAACTTTTCTCACATCCATTTTTGTTTCCAAGAAGAGGTTTGTTCTGTTTCTAAATTTGCTATTAAAAAAAAATCCAAGAAAATGTATCTGCATTTAAGAAGGTTTTTCCATCACCCCAAACCATTTTTATGTTTCTTTTAGATCCACTGCATGTGTGCTGTTCTCAATCTTTTTTATAAATTCTCATTTAATATATATCTTACAAAACATACTGTATCTATACCAAAATTCAATGAAGTGGAAAAGCTGAAGAATAATTAGGTTCCTTTTTGTGCATGAGTTCAGAACAAGAGGTCATTTCTGTAGTTGACATCCATCTCACCTTAGACAGAAGAAGGACTCTTCTAAATATTTAGGGAATATTGTTGACGTCTGAGAGCAAGGCTAAGCAGCCTCTAGTCCTATTTTTGCAGATGTCAGAGCTCCTCCAGTTTGTGCCAAAATGACAATTTCATCAATATCCCTCCCTTCCTTTAAAATAATTTAAGAAGATAGATGTTGGTCTCGAGGCAATTGGGAGTCTGAAAGCAAGCAAAGTCACTTTGAGTTGGCCTTGACAAGGACTGGCTGAAAAGCAACATGCTTTTAAATGGAGAAGACATCATTTGTCTCAATCGAAACTTTTGTACTGGAGTTGTATTCAGGAAAAAAAAAACCAAAGATTTTAGTGCAAATCTTTTTCAAAATTAGGCTCACATTACAATAAACCAAATGGTGCGTCCCTGTTTCCCCTTTCCAAACATATCACCAAGGCCTAGTAAAAAAAAACATTCTTTGCTATAAAGACTACTTAGCTGCAAGGCATGACAGTGGATCCAGAAACCTTTTGACGGCAAGCTGTTGTTTTGGGTAGGGATAGCACAACAGAAAGTTAGCTAGACTTCATTATGGCTGAAAGCCATAAATTAAAATACCTTTAAAAACTAAACATATAGTACCTAACAAAACAGAGTGACATAAACTCAATTGCAGAAAATACGACTTCAGCAACAGAGTGGTCAATGCCTGGAATGCTCTACCTGACTCCATTGTTACATCCTCTAACCCTCACAGCTTCAACCTTAAACTGTATACCGTGGATCTCACCCAGGGGTGGGTTCTAACTTACCTCACTGCCGGTTCGCTTCCTCCCATGCCGCGTGGCCATGCATGTGCAGTAGCAAAAAATAAAAAAAAATCCCCCCAAAAAAACTGAAAACAAGATGGTGATGCATGCACAGTGGCGGAAACTTGGCTTCTGTGCGTGCGCAGAAGAAAAAAAACCTGAAAAAAAACAAAAATTTAATTTCTTTTTAAAAAGATGGCAGCTTCCACTAACCGATCCGGCTCCATGACGTCATCGTGACATTACCAGCGGGTTGCTACCGGTTCGGGCGAACCCGTCTGAACTGGGAGGAACCCACTTCTGACCTCACCCCATTCCTAAGAGGTCCATAAGGGGGCGTGCATAAGTGCACCAGCGTGCCTACCATCCCTGTCCTACTGTCCCCATTTATTTGTATTCATTTCTTTCGTTCATGTCCATGTTTATATTTACACCTGCTATTTTGTACATAAACAAACAAACAAACAAATAAAGACAACAGAGGTTTATGAACTACAACAGATGAAGGAACTGGATTGCCCAGGTTTACTGGTGTCCCCTTGGCATGTGTTCTTCTCACTGTAATGCTGGCATCAGTTAGCTGTCAGAAACCAAGACAGAATGAAAGATTTCACCTGAAAAGGTTATTAAAAAGGATATAATAAGCTTGCTTCATAGATCCTTATACCCTCCCTATAATCACACTTCCCAACTGTTTTGATAGGAGCAACAACCACCTGCAGAAGAAAAATGCCTTGAAAATCTACTTCCAACAAATGAGCCCAAGAAAAAAAATCATCTATTATCTTTGGACAATCCCAGGATGGTAGCTAGCTGATTTAGCTAAATTTAGCTAGTTGTGCTTCTGATTCAAACAGGTATTAATGTTATTTAAAAGACTTGATTCATTTTCCTGTTCATGTGACCCAGATGTTCAAAAGACTGTGTCATGTCAGATTTAAGCACTGCACAGGCTTAAAAAGACTGTTGGATATAGTACAGTAAAAAAAAAAGATCATAGAAGCCCTCTAGATATTGACCAGTACAGCTACTGAAATTCCCTTCCCATTTAATACTCTCGCCATTGGGTAGGAATGACAATATTTGGAAGACACTTGATTACTGACCACAGGATTAAAAAGTCAAAGTACAAATCTCAGTCCGATGCAATTGAAAATGTAACGGGGAGAGAGTGATAAGGACAATCACACAGAAAGTCAGGAGATCTGAAAGAAATAGACTGGTCAATAGCATGTAGAGCAACAGCAAATCAAACAAAATAGCCTCATCATTTCACCAGCAAAGAGAACTAAAATAAATGTAATGGAAAGAAATGGTACATTTCTACCATTTGAAAAACTGTTCAGTAGGGACTAGCAAAGTGATAAGGCAATCATCCAGAGTGGAGAGAAATAAATGCGGAGGTGGATTCAAATTTTGATGGTTGTTTTGAACTGCAGAATGGACAGCCCAACCTCCCTTGTGGATTGAAGGCAATTTTGATAAATGGTTATGCATTATTGTACTAGTCCTCTAAACCTAGAAGCATTATAAGGCCACCCTAAGTCATACTTTCAAACCAAACTTTTACATTTTTTTCTTTCTTCTTCTGCCAACAGAAGATCCCACAAACCTTTGAGATGTGCTTTCAATATATGAAATTCAATATATGAATCTCCTCCCGTGATCTGTGCAGTCCACTTGACCAATGCCGGAATGAGAAATTATGTCTTAGAGGTGATAAGATCTTTTCCTTTGAAACTAATCCTTAACAAATGAAACGCGATTATAAAGTCTAAAGTAACAAATATTTATTTCAGTATAAAAGAATATAAAACATAAATCTTAATGTCTACATCTCTGCGGTCTAAAATACACGTCCTTCTATAATGAAGGACAATAGCAGAAGGGGAGGAGTAATACAATGGAATGTGTACATGCGTAGATCACTCACTACGTGACTGCTTCGCTAGGAAGTCTGGGTACCATATAGTGTGGTGTATGAGCACAGCTGACAATCAAAATTCACATCGTGACAACCAAACTGGTGCCCATTGGATGAATCAGCTTCCAGCAATTCATGCTTTCCATAAACAGCTATTTATACACGTGTGAGCCTTCTTAAATGTTTTATTCGCTTCTTAGATGATCTCTGATTTCCTTAAAACATAAGTTGAAAAAGTACCTGAAAAGAGAGACCCTAACTGCATAGTAATATACAAAACAAAAAGCTGCTGTTCTAATCATTTTTAATTTTTAAGATAATTTGTGGGAGTCATTTGGGGCCCAAAGATCATGCATCATGCTGGCTGATATTTTGCTTTGCAGAAAGATTTGTTTCTCTCTCTCTCTCTCTCTCTCTCTCTCTCTCTCTCTCTCTCTCTCTCTCTCTCTCTCTCTCTCTCTCTCTCTCTTTCTTTCTTTCTTTCTTTCTTTCTTTCTTTCTTTCTTTCTTTCTTTCTTTCTTTCTTTCTTTCCAAAAGGTAAGAAGGTACATGGAAGGTTCTTGAGATCCAAGCAAGCATATGTTAGCCTTGGAGGTAGTGCACACAAGAACCATAACCTAATTCTATTTTTATTGCAAGGTTCATTAACAGAATCTTGCAAGACTAAAATTATTTTTTTTCTCTTTTTACTTTCCAGAAAACTAGGGTGAATATGCTTCCCATGCCTCCTACCTATCTGTGGACTGAGATATCTTTTATACCCAAGGTCATTCTCACATACCACTGTATAATAGCATCTTGGGAAACTATGCAGAAGGTACAGATAATCAACAAGAAAACTAAGAAGGTTTCAAAAATAAGAGAGTTTTACCCTTTCCAAAGTATTCAATTTCAGCAAAGAGGTAAGCAGTAGCTTCTTCAATTATTAAAATTTAATGACAATTCTCAACATAAATTACCATTAATATGTTTTGCAAGGTAATGCTGAGGTTAATATTTGCTTACTTCTCTGCTGTTTTGCAGAATGTAGTCATTTTCTAAGTCTTCGCTGCCATTGTTTGCAAATTAGCAAATTTCTAGTCTAGAACTAGTCTGTTGAGAAAAGAAAACAGCATATTATTGCTTTTTATTAAAGCATGACTCAGAAAGTAATTAGCAAACTCTGCTATCACAAATACTGAAATGAAGCAAATCCATCTTTGGAACTGTTCCTCACATAGGACTATATCCCTCTTTTATTGTCACTCTGTTTTACATCTTCTACATTTATATGGATTTAATTTGCACAAAGACTAGATGTGGGGATATTCAAGGATTATGTACAGAACAACATTTAGGATCCTTATGCACAGCTATTTGGTTTGACGCTCAAACCCTCAGAAACATTTTGTATTGCTGCATTTATCCTCACTGTTGCTGTCCTTACCACTTGCATTGTGCCTCATAAGCCAAACACATAAGCACTCAGAAAGAAACAAAAAAACCCTCAACACAGGCTAACTTTCTACTTTCTATTCCTCACTAGATTTGTTTTAGTGGTGAAGCTTATTTTAATTTTATTTTCAAATAAAAATATTTGAGGGGCTGCCACAAAGAAGAGGGGTCAACCTGTTTTTCAAAGCACCAGAAGGCAAGAACAAGAAACTATGGATGGAAACTAATCAAAGAAAGAAGCAACCTAGAACTAAGGAGAAATTTCCTAACAGTGAGAACAATTAAGCAGTGGGATGACTTGCTATCAGAATTGTGGGCACTCCATCACTGGAAGATTTAAAAAAGAGACTGGACAGCCATTTGTCTGAAATGGTATCTTCCCACTGAAGCAGGGGATTGGATTAGAAGACCTCCAACTTCCCTTCCAACTCTGTTGTTCTATGTTCTATGCTCTAAGTTACAGTACATTTATTGAATAGCCCAAAGGCCTTTTCAAAAAAAGAAAAACAGAACAAACAGGTACAGAAACAACCGTACAAATATATATATATGGTACATGACATCAAAATTCAACAATATCAAAATTCAATAACTAAATTTCTAAAACTAGATAACCCAAATGAAATATCTTGTCTCTAACTCAGCTCATCTTTCTTACAATCAATGAAATTCTTTTCAATGTAGCTGGCTCGCATTGCTGTCATCCTATTAAGATAGCGAGTGATAGCCCTTACCAGGGGAGGAGAGTCTGCCTTCAATAGAAATGTTAATTTATGCCTTACATTCCAGTGGGAAAATTGATTTATAATTGGGGACAGATATTGTTTTCTTACTTCCTCATACTTCCTACATTCAAATGTTATATGCGCCGTATCCTCGACAATGTTTGCCCCACATATACATGTTCTTTACTCTAAGTTAATGAAGTGGTGGTAAGGAACTGTAGTTCTTGCACTTCACTAATTCAAATGATGCCTAATGAAAAGATAAGAAGATACTGACATCCACAGAGAGGTGTGATAGCTGGCAACCTAGGAATCAACACAGTATCCCAGAGATGGAAGAGAGCATTTAATATGTTTTCCAACTCACCTTCCATGTGGTGTTTGGATTCAAATGTTATTCTACTCAATTTGTGATTATCTGGAATAAATCACTCCACCTTTTGCTACAAGTCATTAATATATTCTTGGAGACATTAAGGTCTCCAAATTGAATGCACTCCTTCAAAATCCATCTCCAATTGGTTGATGAATCTTTCATGAGCCTGTTGTGATTTCACAACAGCTATGTATCTATTGTTGCTCTACTCAGCTCATACTTACCAAAGTTGCTAGTCTATTTATCAAGAGGTACTGGGTTAAAGTATTTGCAGGTCAAGATCAGTGGTGGTGATCGCGCGAACCGGTAGCGGTGACTGCGGGAGGCTCCGCCCACCTGCCCCAACATAATGCATGAGTACTGCGCATGCGCAGAAGGCCGTGCACATTCACAGATGAAAGCGCATGCACTCACATTTGCAAACCGGTAGGGAAGGTAAATGAATCCCACCTCTGGTCAAGATGTATTATATTTGCAGTGAACCTACACTCTGATGAGGATGTTGCCTTCTCTATTTTCCCTCCCAAAAAAGTTTAATCTGGAAAAGATTTGTTCTTGAAAACCACATGCCTTCTGTGAAGATTCTTAAATATGTTTCTCTTTATGTTCTACTGTGTAATCTTTCTAGCTATTAGTGACAGATTGCCTGCTCTATTCTTTTCTCCGCTTTCTGAAAAGACATTTTCTTTCTTCCAGGCTTATGGATCTTTTACAGATCTTTAGAAGGATAGATTTTCTACTAATAGAAAGCTACCTTTCCTATGACTAATGCAGAGAGACAGCTCTTGGAGTTTACCTTAATCACAACTATACCTACATTTAATCAGCTGAGATATGAAATAGCTATAATAATTTGATCTTGGATTGGCACAAAAATATGTGGAAGTGCCTTTAATCTAGTCTATACATGTGTGCGTATCTGTGGATATGTGTATGTGTGTATGTACACGTGTGTGTGTGTGTGTGTGTGTGTGTGTGTGTGTGTGTGTGTGTGTGTGTGTGTGTGTGTGTGAGGGGTAGGTTCCACTTACGGTACCTTCGCCACCGGTTCGGATCGTGACATTTTGCACGATTGCGCGATTTGGCTTCCATGCATACTCAAAAGCAGGAATTAGCCCGAAACACAGCTGAGGAGCTCATCAGCTGTGCTTTGGGCGAAGAAATAAAGGTCATAATTCACCCGCATGTGGGCGGGAGGGCCCTTTTTCAAGCTCTGGAAGGGGAAAAATTCGCACAAAATCCCCCCCAAAAAGATGGCAGTGTGCACAGAATGGCACTGACAGTGACGTCACCAGCGGGTCGCTACCGGTTCGGGTGATCCAGGCCGAACCGGGAGGCACCCACCCCTGGAGTGTGTGTGTGTGTGTGTGTGTGTGTGTGTGTGTGTGTGTGTGTGTGATTCAAATTCTCTTTTGCTTTTCAATGTTTCTAGTTTTCAAATAAATCTAAGATAACAGAATAACAGAGTTGGAAGGCACCATGGAGTTCTTCTTGTCTGACTCCCTGCACAAGCAGGAGGCTTATACCATTCTGGACAAATGGCTGCCCACTCTCTTCTTAAAAACCTCCAGTGATGGAGCACCCAACTTCTGAAGGCAACTCATTCCATTGGTTAATTATTCTCACTGTTAAGAAATTTCTCCTTAGTTCTAGGTTGCTTCTCTCCTTGATTAATTTCCACCCATTGCTTCATGTCCTGCTTTCTGGTATTTTCAAAAATAGGTTGACCCTCTTCTTCTTTGTGGCAGCCCCTCAAATATTGGAACACTAGTCCTAGTCCTTAAATCATTTATGAAGATATTGAAGAGTACTGGGCCTAAGGCAGAACATTGGGGTATCCACTGTTTCTTCCCTCCATGTAGATGTAGATCCATTAAGGACTAATCATTGAGTGCAGTTTGTCAGTCAGTTACAAATCCATCTGGCAGTGATGCTTACATTTTTCTAACATTCTAAGAAGTAGGTTGTGGTCTAGTTTGTCAAATGCCTTACTGAATCCAAGAATATTACATCCCCAACATTTCACCAGTCCACTAATTTAGTCACTTTGTCAAAGAATGAAATAAAATGTGTTTGGCATGATCTGTTTAGATCATCTAATCTGATTAATATAATTAGACCATCTAATGTGATACAGTGTTGCTGAAAAGGCAGAAGATCTTAGACAGATGCCATTTTGAATAATTGTTTGAAGAGATGGTACCAAAGTTAATATACATAAAAATGTTGCTTTGTAAGGCCACAACACATTCAAATGAGATTGTTCTTAATAATGTAAACTGATTGTCAAGTCTGAAACAGAGCAGAGTGCTGAATTGCTTGGGTTCGTCAGTCGGAACCTTGACACTGATATTGGATTGCAAAGAGTCATGGCTATTTAATTTAATTTAATTTAATTAAAAGTTCTTATAGGCCGCCCAATCCCGTAGGACTCAGTTTAATAGATATAACTTTGTACAGCTACACATTTTACAGATAACATGGATAACAACTGTCACAATCCTGAAACAATTAATTAAAGAAAGTCATGATTTTTTAAAAAGATGACTAAAAACAAAATTAAATCTCAAGGGCAGCTACATGGCAAAAGTGTCCACCACTTTAAATGTCTGTGGAGATTCTCCAGGTCATAGATGTCTCAAGGTGCTTTTTCAAAAGAAAACTGGACTGGTGTTTTTTTTTTCCCCTGAGGAAGAAGAAGAAAATATTTTGCTTCTCATCCAAGAAGCTTCACCACCATCAGAACTGATGAAGCTTCTTGGATGAGAAGCAAAACATTTTCTTCTTCCTCCTCAGGGAAAAAAACAGTCCAATTGCCTTTTGAAAAAGCACTTTTGAGACCACCACTTTAGTTAACAATCCAAATCATTTTGAAAGGATCTGGCAAACTTACTTTCAGTTTAAATGAAGTTAAAAAAAAACTGGTTGGCTTCACCTTCAGACAATGCAAATCAAATTTTAGATCCAGTGACAGGAAAGGAGAGGATGGTGCAAAGCCATCCCTCTTCCAACAAGAGGGATGGCTGCTAAAGATCTTTAAGCAGAACTTACTAATAGTATTGACATGCTTGAAGTGCAATCAGTAAGGAAATTATGAAAATAAAATCCACAACAGGGATAAATATTTCTCATTCTAGTTGCCATACAGATATCTTGCCCTTTCCAGCACTTTATTTCCCTGGCTCAGATGGATTTTTTTCAGATTAATCCATGAGTATTATTTATTTGTTTGTTTGTTTATTTGTTTATTATCAAGTACCATATTTTTCGGAGTATAAGACCCACCTTTTCCCCCATAAAAGAGGGTGAAAATCTGGGTGTGTCTTATACACCGAATGTAGCCCCGCCCAGCCTGTGAAAAGGAGCTTTGCAAGCCTGAAAACAACCTCTCAAACCGAGCTTTGCAAGGCTGAAAAAGCAGCCTTTCAAATGGATCTTTTTAAGGCTAAAACAACCTCTCAAACCGAGCTTTGCAAGCTAAAAAAGCAGCCTCTGAAATGAACCTTTGCAAGGCTAAAACAACCTCTCAAACCGAGCTTTGCAAGCCTGAAAACAACCTCTCAAACCGAGCTTTGCAAGCCTGAAAAAGCAGCCTTTAAAACGGAGCTTTGCAAGGCTAATATACCTGTTCCAGGCTGTTTGCTAAGGATGCTAGCCAGATGGATGCTGGTAGGCAGAATTTTTTTTCTTATTTTCCTCCTGAAAAACTAAGGTGCGTCTTATACTCCAAAAATACGGTATATCTTTAGTAAAAAGGTAAATTTCCCTACCAGTTGTGTCTGACTCTAGGACATGGTGCTCATCTCCATTTTTTGGCTGAGGGAGCCAGCTTTGTCCAATTTCCATAGTCATGTGGGCAGCATGGCTATATGCCAAAAGGGCATGGAATGCTGTTACCTTCTCACTGAAGTGGTACCTATTTATCTACTTGCATTTACATGTTTTTGAACTTCTAGCTGGGCAGGAGCTGGGGTAAGTAACAGGAGCTTGCCCTATTGCACAGAGCTTGAGTCTCGAACCCGGGCTATCACCTCTTCAGCTGATAAGCTCAGTGTCTGCAAATGCTGAGCTATGGTGCCCCCTTTTTAGTACTTTAGGAGTCTTAAGTATTAAAATACCTCTAGTACTTTAGTACTTGTTTTTAGTACTCTTCCTTTATATGTGATAGAAATTTTGAGCTTTGCATTTGATTTTATTTGAGGCCAGAAATAATTGCCAGCATTGCACAAAAAAGCGTTAACATTATTGCAAGAGAGCCATTCGATTTCATAAAGCTTCGGGGTTAGAGAAGTCAATACAAGAGGGCAGAAGATCAGCAGGATATCACCTACAGAAAAGGAATATCATTTTAATTCAACGGTAGAAATGAGCAAATGATTGTAATCTCAGAAAATGTAAAAATGTGGGATCCCTGCTTCTAACTGTAATCTTTTGCTGAGGATTCAAGATTCCAGATTCCTGGGAATCCTGTTCTTGGGCAGAAGCTACTGCCGAGGCTCAAGGTTCTTCTCTTTCACAATTTTACGGAGGACTGAACAAATCCAGCATGTACTAATGTGATCTGGTTGGACAAAAATTGTTGAGGTTAGCTTTGCCTGCCAGCTTTTAGAGTATTTTAGCAGGAAAACTACAACCCTGATGCGGCCCTCAATGAAATTGAGTTTGATACTCCTGGTCTAAAGGAATAACAATGATAACAAAGAGCCATTGTGGCAGAGTGGTTAGAATGCAGGCTACTTCTGCTGACTGCCAATTGCTGGCTGCCAGAAGTTCAGCAGTTCGAATCTCACCAGGCTCAAGGTTGACTCAGCCTTCCATTGTTCCGAGGTCAGTAAAATGAGGACCCAGATTGTTGGGGGCAATATGCTGGCTCTGTAAACTGCTTAAAGAGGGCTGTAAAGCACTGTGAAGTATTACATACCATGTTTCTCCAAAAAGAAGGCCGGGTTTTATTTTGTTTTGACTCCCAAAAAAATGGCTAGGCCTTCTTTTTGGAGGGTTCTAATTATTGACTCACCTTGCGGCAGTGGCACCGACAGCCCCACCTAGCAGGAGCCTGCTGCTGGCCCACTTTTTCTGCAGCCGCTTGCCGCCACTCGCACGCATCGCCCTGACCTCTGTTTTGCCTTCAAATGCCTGCCGAAAAGCCCTCTGCAGCCGATAATAGACCTCCGGATCGATCCAGAGCTCTGTTATCGGCTGCATATGCCTTCCAGCAGGCATCTGAAGCAGGGGTGGGTTCTAACTTACCTCGCTGCTGGTTCACTTCCTCACGTGCCACGTGGCTGCGCGCATGCGCATGCAAAGTGCCAAAAAATAAAAATTCTGAAAAAAAGCCAAAAACAAAATGGCGACGCATGCACAGTGCCAGAAACACGGCTTCTGCGCATGCTCAGAAGAAAAAGAAAAAACCAGGAGAAAAATCCCCAAAAAAATTATTTCAAAAAAAATTCAAAAAAATTCAAAAAAAGAGATAGTGGCGTCCATGGACCGGCAGCAACAGAACCGGTTCTGTGACATCATCGTGATGTCATCAGCGGCTTGCTACCAGTTTGGATGAACCGGTCCAAACCGGTCCGAACCCACCTCTGATCTGAAGGCAAAATGGAGGCCAGGGTCATCTTTTGGGGTCATCTTTTTGGCAAAACACCGTAAGTTTAAGTGCTATTGCTATTACTAACTTCCAGGAGACATTCTACTCTTCAAACAGCTGGAATTGAGTGCCAATATTTTGAGGTCGGACTCTTATTTTCCACAGTGATATTTTCCCTTTGTGTTACAATCTGTTTCCACTTCTACTTTTCATAGTTTTTTAGGTATGAGGGAAATATTTATTTTTAGAGTTTTTTAGAACAATATAGTGAAAGTTGGAATAAGATAATAATACCGAATCCTATTTTCCTTTGCATTTGGTTGTTTTGGTTTCAGGACTAGGAGCATTCTTTAAGACAGTAACAAGATTAAATAAATGTACCCACTGATGACAGATTTATTTCAAATCTGTATGAATTTCAGGCACTTTTTTTCCAAGTACAGATTCAAATGCATCAAGTCAATTGAGCAGAGTAAGTTAATTAATCCACAAGGCAAAATTCCTGCTTTTCTTTAGGAAAATGCACTTAAGTAGTTATGCTGAATGGATTTTCTCACAAAATGCACACTGCTGAACCTTTTATCTTTAAATATGTTATTATCTTTCTTCCTATGTGTTCTGTCACAATCAAAATGTTTCAAAATCCATTTATTTTGAAACTTGTTGGAGTTGTGCTATTATTTTGGTCACCAAAGTTTAAAATATTTTTCAACATTTTGTACATTACAGATTTTTTTTCTGATCTAATAGATTCCTGCAACAGAGGAATTGTTTTGAATTAGAATTCACAAATAGCAAATGCATTTAATTATTTGTAATGAAGATAATAAATGTACAGTTTGGAATTATTACTCTAACACTTCCATTAAAATCATATCCTCATAAAATTTAAGCTCAGTTGAAACTCTGAGTCAATACATTAAAGACTTTGTTACTAAACAGATAATCAGCCTAGACTAGTTCTTACGGTAAATGTAGGGAAGTCCATAGTAAATGGAATTTCTATTTTTAAAAATACTATAGTTTAGGAAAACTCTATGAATCCTTTAAGATTAATGGCATTTTGGATATAGAAATCTATTTCAGATTTCTGGTTTCCTCTAGACAGGGGTCCCCAAACTTGGCAACTTTAAGGCTTGTGGACTTCAACTCCCAGAATTTTCCAGCCAGCTATGCTGGCTGGGAAATTCTGGGAGTTGAAGTCCACAAGCCTTAAAGTTGTCAAGTTTGAAGACCTCTGCTCTAGGGACATCCTGAGGCTGTCCTGCTCCCTAAAATCAAACAAACGGCAATTCTTCTGAAGCAGCAGTGTTGACACATAACCTATTTTTGTGAAGGATATTCCCTAGTCATTTCTACCAAGTAAATATACAGTCGAGGCTGAAACAGCTAAAGAATGCACAAGCCTGATAAATAGCTTCGGTTAAAGAGCAGAGAGACATGATATTGCCCAAATCAACACATTGACTTCCTTTTCTCAAATGTCAGCAAACTATTCCTTTCAGAAAATGCTCCCTGGTCTATCACAAGAACTAGAATGCTCAGTTCCTTGAGTCTGATGGCACAGGTGAACATACAGTTGTTTTGCTATGGCTGCACATTTAAACAGCAAAAAAAAAAACACAAGGGAAAAGGAACTTAACAGAAAGAATCAGAAGAAAAGAAGAAAGTTTAAAAAAATAACACCTTAGTGAACAAGCTATGAATACACTGAAGTTAGAACTGGACTGGACTTACAGATTTTCAACCTGGAGTCTTTGGAGACAAGGTCTTCAAAATGCAATCATCCAGATTCAGAGTACCATTTATTTATTTATTTATTTATTTATTTATTTATTTATTTATTTATTTATTTATTTATTTATTTATTTATTTATTTATTTATTTATTTATTTTTCATTCGTTCATTCGTTCATTCATTCATTCATTCATTCATTCATTCATTCATTCATTCATTCATTCATTTATTTATTTATTTATTTATTTATTTATTTATTTATTTATTTATTTATTTATTTATTTATTTATTTATTTATTTATTTATTTATTTATTTATTTATTTATTTATTTATCACATTTGTATGCCGCCCAATTCCCAGAGGACCCTGGGCGGCTGACAATCAAGACAAATATGAACAAATACAATAAAAAACATCGTAGTAGAATATAGAAAGCACATTAAAAGTTTAAAAAAGAATCCCTCACACATTTCTTAACATTCTCATTCACTTATGAGGTTGTGTGAAATATTTAATCCATTAAATGGAATAATACTCAGATAAGTGTGTATTATACCTCTCTCACATAAGCTTTCCATAGAGAATTGGGATTTCATGTCACAAGGAAATGTTACACAGAGACAAGTTTCCATCTACAAGTGCCCATGTCTAATTTGTGGAATGGGCTGGGATTCGGAGTGGAGCTGAGGAATAACACAACATAGGGTCTGTTGGGGTGAGAATGATATCTCATAGAGGCGATTTGGATCTTTGCTTGGAATTCAGACAGTTAGAAATAAAGCCGAGATTAAAAGTCTAATAGAAATATTTACTTCGGTATAAAAACAATAAATCCTGAATAATTACATCTTTGCTAAGAAAATGCGACCGTTCTGGTCAAGAGCCAAGTCAAAAGTGATTAATGGTGGATCAGGAATGTGGACATGCGTACAAGATCATATCACGTGCCTGTATTGGAATATACCATAATATTAGAATAGGGGTGCATCACCCTGCATAGACATACAACTGACAATATTCACACCGTGACAGGGTCAAATATATTCTTTTTATATGTAACGGATCTTCATGTGTGTAATGCATAGATAAAGTCTTAGAAAATCTTGACAGAAGCCAATTATAGAAAATAAAAATTTTAATACGAAAGTGATTTTAAAAAAAGGTAGATAATTGCCATAAACTGTGCCAAATCACTGAGTTTGCATAATGTCTGCAAGAATTCACACACCCTGGTTCAGAGATCAGCAGAAAGCATCTGCTCCTGACCACAAGATAAAAACAAGATCAGTGTCCAGCTGGTGACTTATTACTGACCCCCCAAAAATTGTCCAAATAATAAAGCAGAGATATAACCAGCTCAAAAACAACGGCCTGAATATTTAACTTAGTATACTTATCGCAAGCTTCTGAAAATAACTCTTTTAAAAATGACCACAATTCAAAGCACAGTGGAGTAAAATTAAGAGTACTAAACTAGATAAATCAATGGGGTACTAAAAATATTCATGGTTTTTAATTTTGTTTTAATGACCATCACACTATTCATTTTCTCCTCTATAGTAAAAGCTTGTTCATTTCATCTTTCAGCTGCTAAAATCATGTTTATTTCAAAAAGTGTTCCTTGCAATTTTATTGAATACATTATTCTAATTTATTTTAGTCATTTTCCTATTGATTTCTGGGTGTTCCACTATATTTAATTAAAAATTGCGAAGCATTTTAGTATGCATCAGGGTGATCAAGATGTTCTAACCCATCCTGACTGTCAGAATAAAATGAACACATGTTACTCCTGAAAGCAATGAATAAATAATACACAAATATCTACTATTTAGTATTAAGTATCAAGGCACAATCAGAGCAGCCTAAAGATTTTAATCTAAGTTGGAAATCGTATTTGAATGTGAGAACAGGAATGCCCAGAATGCAAACAAGCCTCCATCATCAACACATGATATTAGTTGTTGGTTAAAAATGAAAAAAAAAATCAATTTATTTTTATTCTGCAACTCAGCGCTGTCAAAGAACACAATGGGTTTATGATCTGACTATATACATTCTAAACAACCATGCCTGAATGCCCAATAAAGGTAAAGGTTCCCCTTGCACATACGTGTTAGTCGTTCCCGACTCTAGGGGGCGGTGCTCATCTCCATTTCAAAGCTGAAGAGCCAGCGTTATCCGAAGGCATCTCCATGGTCGTGTGGCCGGCATGCAAAGCACTGTAAAGCAGTATATAAGTCTAATTGCTATTGCTATTGCTATTATAATCAAAGTTCCACACCCCATTGAGGTCGCAAATTGAAGATTGCCTGTTTTTTAAGAGGCTATGAGGCAAGTCTCTTTATGGCTACTTAGGAGGACTTTGGGGGTAAGATCACAGAAATACACAGGTTATGACAATAATATAAAGTTTCCTAAGGCAATATCATACATACATGCATCAAAAAAGATAATTCTGGAAAAATTAAGGAAAATATTGACCGCTGACTTATTAAGTGTAAATGGTGAAAATCATAAACGGAGAAGTAAATCCTTTATCCAGAAGTTTACAATTTTTAAAATCATATATATGACGTATAGGAAAATGTAATAAATACTTGACTCTAATTTACAGAATTCTGCTTTGTTACGTACAGAAGGTGGAAAACATATTATTTTACCAAATCAAAAGACTTTCTGCTATCACATACTACAGTATTAAGTTTTTGCTATTTTGTATTCTGATTTTATATTTCCCACATAGTATCGCTGCCATTTCTTTGATTTTCCATTTGTTTGGCATATTTAACATTAATCTTTGCTTGCTTGCTTGTTTTTTCTTAATGCCCAAAAACCATTAATTACTGCCCTTCATTCTTTGATCAGCTCATGTCCTCCTTTTGTAGATGCACAAAATTATCTTAACATGCATACCATACAACAGTGGAATCCATCATTTTGGATCAATGGGCACATTTGACCTTTCTGAGAACCTGTTGTCAAATGACTGCTACTAGAAGCTTGCTTATTCACAAAATAGTTGCTACAATCATGTGACCAGTCACAGAAAACCAGTTTAGCAGAAATAAAACTACTAAGATACATCTCTAATTCAAAAACACATGCATGGTTAGAAAAAAATTGTTAAAGCTACATATAGATCATAAGCCAGAAATATTTCTATTAGGTATAGTATCAGAAAAATATACTAAGGGGAATTTGTATTTAATATTGCAGGTTTTGTCGGCAGCAAGAATTGTATTTGCACAGTATTGGAAAAATGAGGAAACATCAAGGGAAGATGATGTAATTAAAAAAAAATTAGATTGCGCAGAAATGGATAGATTGACATTAAAGATGAAAGAGAAGGAAGATATAGAATACTTTCAAATATGGGATTTGTTTTATAAATGGTTGGATAATAGAAGTAGAAATTAGGAGCTGGGAAAACATTATTATGTAAGCAATTGACCCAGACAATAGACGGTTCACAAAGCACTTATGTATGTTAAATGAAAATGTACAAATAAACTATACCTATCTCTCTCTCTCTCTCTCTCTCTCTCTCTCTCTCTCTCTCTCTCTCTCTCTCTCTCTCTCTCTCTCTCTCTCTCTCTCTCTCTCTATATATATATATATATATATATATATATATATATATATATGTAGGATTTTTTGCTGATAAATGAAAATAAAGGGAGACTATTATAGTTCTATTTCGAGCTTATTTTGCTCTCGTCAGATAGCCATACCCCTTACTGGGATTTGAACCCGGGCCGGCTGCCTTGTAAGGCAACAAATTAACCACTAGGCCATAGGCTCTGTTCCCAATCAGCTCTTTCACCAGGAAAGGGTTATATATGTTTTTATGTCATTTTATCCTGGTGTACCCAAATATGGGAGAGAAAGCATCACAGCTTCCTTTTTGCCTTTCAGCCCCTCACTGGGACCATCCAGGCTGTTTTTTATATAGCCGACACACTATTCTATATGTGTAGGATTTTTTGCTGATAAATGAAAGTAAAGGGAGACTATTATAGATCTATTTCGAGCTTATTTTGCTTATATATATATATATGTGTGTGTGTGTGTGTATATATGTGTATATATATGTGTATATGTATGTATATGTATATATATGTATATATATATATATATATGTGTGTGTGTGTGTGTATATATATGTGTATATACACACATATATACATACATACATACATACATACATACATACATACATACATACATACATACATACATACATACATACATACATATATATATATATATATATATATATATATATATATATATATATATATGGGTATGGCTATCTGACGAGAGCAAAATAAGCTCGAAATAGATCTATAATAGTCTCCCTTTGTTTTCATTTATCAGCAAAAAATCCTACATATATATATATATATATATATATATATATATATATATATATATATATATATATATATATATATATATATATATATATATATATATATATATATATATATATATATATATATATATATATATATATATATATATATATATATAAGATACATCTCTAATTCTACCAGATACTGTAAACCTCAACCCTGTTTACCATTTTTCTTAGTAGGTGGGCACAGTTGCAAATAAAACAGCAGGCTGCAGTCACTCTCCATTATCATTTCCAAGGAATCCTCTGTGGCCTATTGTAAACCAAGCCAGACTTGAAAATAAAGACGAGAGTGGTGCTTTCTTTTGCAGCATGCCAGCCCTTTTAAACTGTGTTTGCACAGAAATACAGTATATTAAAAAGTAGAGTGGGAAATATATTTGTATTCCATTATTAGGATCTCATTTTTTTAAAAAAGATACCGCTGTCTAGGCCTGGTAAACGTAGGTCACTGTATTTTTCAAACCTAGCATGAACATTGCAACTACAGAAAATTGTACTCAAATCAGAGGTGGTATTCAGCTGGTTCGGACTGGTTCGGGCGAACTGATAGTAGCAACCTGCGGGTTGCCCCCCCCACTGCTCACTGCCCCGGCGCTATGCTGTCCTATTTAGGCATATTTTGCTGTCCTATTTTGCTGTCCTATGCTGTCCTATTTAGGCACATGTATGCAAGCCATGCACACGAGCAAAGCGCATGTGGGGAAGGCGGTGCACATGCATGGAAGGAGCGTGTGAGAGCAAAGCAAGTGCGCTCGCACTCCCATTTGCGAACTGGTAGGGAAAGTAAGTGAATACCACCTCTGACTCAAATGAATCTGAATGATACTGTCTATGTGATGTAGGGTTTCCTGTCTAAGCAGGGGGTTGGACTAGAAGACCTCCAAGGTCCCTTCCAACTCTGTTGTTGTTGTTGTTGTTGTTGTTGTTGTTATCGTTATCGTTATCATTATCATTATCATTATCATTATCATTATCATTATCATTATCATTATCATTATCATTATCATTATTCCCAGGATTGCAAAGTTTTAATCGGAATGTTTCCCAGTATTTAGTCTTTTGTGTTATGGTAGAAAGCAAGCTAGAATATCTTTAACTTCACACTCCACTAGCAGTAACCAACTGTAAATTGCTCAGGCATTTCATAGATGTTGGATTTCTGAAGCATTAAGCAATGATTGCTGTCAGAGGCAAGATATTAAACTTGACAGTTCTGTGGTTTAACCCTCTGTGGTCAAATCCCATGTTCAGTTTGGTAAAAGAGCCGTTTCAAAATTGTCCAATGACCTGAGTTGAAAATGTTTATTGCTAGCATGGAAATGGGACGAGGAAATCATACCGAATTTGAAATTTAATTCCCTACCCTCAAGACAAATGTGTTTGAATGGTTGGCCATATTTTCAAATTGTATAAGTTATACTGCATTGTAGATGGACTTTGTATCTTCATCTTCATATCTTGCAGGATTTTTATACTGTAAAATAAACCCCTATAATGTGAAATATTAAGTACACAGCAGAAAATATGGGGAGGTCTAGTGAGACATAGCTAATTGTAATGAAATTGCTACTCAGTTCCTCTCATAGCAACCCAATCAAAATATTGACCTCTTTTTCATATCTATACAAACAAGTACAAAAGGGTATAAATTCAGTTTCCAGTTCCACCCATCTTCTTGACTTTTTAAATCTCTTTCGTAGATCCCCTGTTGCTCTATTTCAATCTTCTTAATTAAGGCACAATGACAATTGTGAATTGGTATGGTCTTCAGAAAATCTATGTGTTAATCAGAATTTGGACTGCAGTAAAAGAAAATATCAACTTACCCTCCCAATATTTTCTCAGTATCTCCCAATTAATAATTAGAAAACCCTGAAGTATGCAGTAACTGCAAGCCAGAATGTCTTTATTATGCAGTGTATTTATGTGGTGATATACATGTGATATTACTTAACTATATGACACTTCTCCTTCTCCTCTTTCCCTGCATTGCCATCAAACCAATCTAGAAAAAAATCCTGAGAAAATGAAGATAGATGGAGAAGTTCTAGTTGAAGAATGGATTGGGAATATTTGAAAAGATGACCAGAAATCACTGGAAATATATATTGATTTTCCCTCTCCCAAATACGTGAATATTTTGCAGAATTCTATCAGTTCCTAAGAAAAGGGTAGAAGGAAAAATCTTGTCTTTTTTGCATGGACAATTTCTTTAGATATTAAGACTTCCCTTCCCTTTGATAGGCCTGAGATATGTTACTGTTATGTTTGTGATACATGTATCTCTCCTAGATAGAATGTTGATAGATAACTTTCTGATCCTATAAATTGACTTTAAAAAAAAGCATATCCAAAGCTAAGACAAAATAAAACTTATATCATTTATCATTTTCGTTCACCATTCATTTGTGGTAGCTAAATTTACTAGGTACAACTATTTTCTAAAACAAAAGAACATTACAGCCATCTGCAATCTCACTGTTAAATATAAAGTCAACATGGTCACTCCCTAAGCTATTGTATGTAAGAAAAACTAGAGACTATTGGAGCAGTACTACCTGAGTCTCAAATTGAAAGACATACATAAAGAGGGCTTATAGGATAAGCCATAAAAACAATATTATACAAATATGCAACATAGATGTAGCAGATTCCTCTTTTCACTATTTTTAAAATGTTTTTTTATTTATGTTTCCTAGTGCTTTTATTTGTTCTATATAAAGGTTTTTATATTTCCGTTATTTACTACCATGGACAGTTCACTGTGGAAGAGCAAGATTACAATACAATACAGTACAATACAGTACAATACTAAAGTGTCTCTGTTTTGATTCTTTTAAGGTTTTAAGAGTAACAGGCTTATCCAAAAATGCTGGCCTTAAAAGCCATGTGGCACTCTAATATCTGTGTTGTTGTTCAGCATAACCAGTGGCCAGGAATTATATGTAATTCAGAACAAGTAGAAACTTCGGGTTGCCTAATCTAGTTTGAATAAGATAGTTTCAGATCTTAGGATGGAATTTATTCTTTTAGTATTAAGTGTCATTTCTCTTCTATTCCTCTACTTCCAATTTTCAGCTAGATTGCAAAGCAATTTTATAGCAAACTACAACTACATCTAGTATTTCAAAGAGTGCTTTTGACTATATTTTTAAATAACTTATGTTTAAGTTTATCTCATCTTCCTCTTCTTCTTCCTCTCATCCTCTTCCTCCTCATCCTCATCCTCTTCCTCCTAGTGAGCATGACACATGTATTTTCTAGACATTGGTAGAGGTTTCAATGTTTTTTGAAGAATTTGTAGGATATGCAAGAAAACCATTTGAAGAAAATAGTTTTCCTCCTCCTCCTCTTCCTCCTCCTCTCTCTTCCTCTTCCTTCTCATCATCATGAATATCACAGTCTGAGTTAAAAGGTGTGTCCAATGTTTCATGTCCTAAGAATCTAAGAGGTATTGTCCAAAATGTGTGCTGTCTTTTTTATTTAGTATTATTTCTCAGTAAGTATGCAACCACTACATTATCATCATCAATATTTCATGAGGCATTTAGCAACATGAACACAAATCAACAAGAGTTCCGTTCTTCAAAGTTACGGTCACATTCTGACTTCATATAGTGAAGTTAAATGTATTCGTTGACTAGATACATGTGGTTGTCATCTTTAAAGCAGGTCCTGTCAAATTTTGATAAGGCTTCTTTGGCCTGATGAGCTTTGTTTTCATTTTATCGATTGAAAATGTGACATTTGAATCATGGAAGTACAAACAGCATAAAATTCCCTGACATACATATTGTGGGTGCCAGCACCCTAGAAAGCTTTAAGAGAGAACAGACAGATTCTCACAAATTAGAACAGGCGATGTTTAACATTGTTTTGTAATTTTACATGACCAAAGGTTCAGTGGCATTTCTGTAGAATCTAATGATATGCTTAAGTCAGTTTGCAAGCACAGTAACAGCTGATGCATGCTTTAATTTTAATAGCATGAGGAAGACTATTGCTATATTGTAGTTATTTATTCATTTATTCACTGTATACCTGTGAATAGCCCAGATGGTGCAGTGGTTAAATGCAGCACTGCAGGCTACTGCTAGTTCAGCAGTTCAGCTGTTCAAATCTCACCGGCTCAAGGTTGACTCAGCCTTCCATCCTTCTGAGGTCGGTAAAATGAGGACCCAGATTGTTGGGGGCAATATGCTGAACTCTGTAAACCGCTTAGAGAGGGCTGTAAAGCACTATGAAGCGGTATATAAGTAAGTGTTATTGCTATTGCTATTGCTATTGCTATTGCTACCTAGGTCATGATTAGAGCTGATAATGAACCCCATGAAATTCACACTGTTCAAAGTTGTATTTATCTAAAATATGATAATTGATAATTCAAATTTATTGTTAACAGATAATAGTTACAGAAAGTATTTTTTTAAAAAAATGTAGATTGTAGATTCAGGCATTTTGACATCTTATCCCATTTTTTTATGACAGCATTCATGTAGTTCGGTCCCATTACATTTTTCCTCTAATATAATTATAAGCTTCTTCTGGGTTTTTTTTTTTTTTTTTTGGTGTGTGTTTGTGTGTGTGTGTGTGTGTGTGTGTGTGTGTGTGTGTGTGTGTGTGTGTGTATGTTTGTTCGTAGTGGTTTAATCTGAAAGAATATTCCTTTTGTCAATTTTGCCCATACAAAGATAAACAACTGCAGAATTAAGTAGCAGCATCCAAACCCCCAATAATAACCTAGAAAACTCAAATGCAAATCTACTAGCCTCACATTAATTGAATGTTGGTTCTCATTAAACAGAACATTTTATAGGAGTGGTATGGTGGCCTAGAGGTGGAGTTCTCGCCTCACGATCAGGAGGCTGTGAGTTCAATCCTAGGTAGAGGCAGTTATTTCTCTCTCTGGGCACAATGAGAATATATCTGCTGAACAAAGCTCCACATTGGCGTCAGGAAGGGCATCCGGCCATTAAAACACTCTGCTAGCTCCATTCAGTTGCCCACCCCACAAGGGATTATGGGATCATTAAATGATGATGATTAAACATAACTTTTTATCATTGCACAATTCCAATAAAATAAATACTGCATTAACTGTGACCTGGCAGTATATGACTGCTTTGCTTTGGAAACTCAAGATTGCTGGTATAATCTTCCTCCAATTTTATCAGTTGGAGCAAAGTTAGTTGGGCCAAAGTGACCCGGTAACTTTGTATAAAGGAGCACAGATCTCCTCCATTTTAATAAGAAATTGTAAACCCTGCATCATACTGGTACTTAGCATTTGTCAAAAGCATTGCAGAAGATCAATAGAAGTCTCCTTGATTTGAGAAAAACCGTCAATACTAAGAAAAAGGCAAATATCGATATGGGAATTCAAAATAGCAACTTTTCAGCATTGCTCTTAACCATTGTAACTGCATTAAATAAAAGAGCAGTCAGATCGTTGTGACATTTCTCGCATATATAAAGATTTGAAATATTAAGTCATGAATAGTAGTTATTACTGGCCATTTCATCTAAGCAGCCTTATACATGCTTGATTGCATTTCACATACTTTTGTCCTTGACCTCTGGATTTTTTAAAAGTCCCAGAGCATTTGAGATAAACACTCCTTCTAGATGTGATGTTAATTCCCATCATAATCTAACTGCACTTAAGTGTTTTAATATGCATGATATTTTTGGCCCTGATAATTTCCAGAATTTGCTTTAAACTGCCCTAAGTTCTGCTAAGGCCCTGCTAAGTTCTGAAGGAAGTAACGTGTAAAGCATGATTTAATTTTATGTAGTTATCTTTTTTCCTCTTTCAAAAATATGTATCTAAGGGAATACATTCACTGCTTAACAGAATAACAGATTAACAGAGTTGGCAGGGACCTTGGAGGTCTTTTAGTCCAACCCCTTATTGAAGCAGGAGATCCTATATCAGGGGTGTCAAACACGATTTCATTAAGGGCCACATTAGGGTTGTGTTTTACCTCAGAGGAGCTGGGGTGGGTGTGGCCAAGGTGGGCATGGCCAGCTCGACATTACTCATGTCGGGGGGTGCCTGTGGTGGCCTGAGCACTCTGCCAGTGAAAACGGGCTCTCAAGCTCCATTTTTGGCTGTGACGGCCTCCTGCAACATCTGCCCACAGCCCTCCTGAGCTCCGTTTTTGCTGGCAGAGGCCCTGTGGGCCAGGCCTTCACTGTTTCCAGAGTGGACCCATGGGCCAGATCTAAGTACCCCCGTGGGCCGGATCCAGCCCACAGGCCTTGAGTTTGAAACCTCTGCCCTATATCATTCCAAACAAATGGTTGTCCAGTCTCTTTTTAAAAATTAGCAATATAGCAATAGCACTTAGACTTTATATACCGCTTCATAGTGCTTTACAGCCCTCTCTAAGCGGTTTACAGAGTTCAGCATATTGCCCCCAACAATCTGGGTCCTCATTTTACCCACCTCGGAAGGATGGAAGGCTGAGTCAACCTTGAGCCGGTGAGATTTGAACAGTTGAACTGCTTAACTAGCAGTAGCCTGCAGTGCTGCATTTAACCACTGCACCATCTCGGCTCTTTCCAGTGATGTAGCACTCACAACTTCTGGAGGAAAGCCATTCCATTGATTAATTGTTCTCACTGTCAGGAAATTTCTCCTTAGTTCTCCTAGTTGGTTCTCTCCTTGATAAGTTTCCATTTTTTATTTCTTGTCCTGTTCTTAGGTGCTTGGAGAATAGATTGACTCCCTCTTTTTTGTGACAACTCCTCAAATATTGAAATACAGCTATCATGTCACCCCTAGTCCTTCTCTTCACTAGGCTAGACCTACTCAGTTCCTGCAACTGTTCTTCATATGTTTTAGCCTCCAGTCCCCTAATCATCTTTGTTATTCTTTTCTGCACTTTTTCTTGAGTCTCAACATCTTTTTGTATTGTAGTGACCAAAACTGGATCCAATGGTCTTACTTAAGGAATATAAAGTGGTACTAACACTTCACATGATCTTGCTACTATCCCTCTGTTGATGCAGCCTAAGACTGTAGTGGCCTTTTTTGGCAATTTCAGCACACTTCTGACTCATATTTATATGATTCTCCACTAGGACTTCTAGATGCCTGTCACAGTAACTGCTATAGGGCAAGGTACCACCTATTCTATACCTGTGCATTTGGTTTTTCTTCCTTAATTGTAAAACCTGACTTTTCTCACCATTGAATTGTCTTTTATTGGATAAGGCCTAGTGTTCAAGTCTGTCAAGATCTTCCTGGGTCTTCAATATATCTTGTAAAGTGTTGGCTATTCTCCACAGTTTGGTGTCATCTTCAAATGTGATGAGTTCCCCTTCTATTCTCTCATCTAGATAATTTATGAAGATGTTGAAGAGTACTGAGTCTAAGATGAAATTTTGGGGTACTCCACTGCTTACTTCCCTCCATGTAGAAGTACAGTAGCTCCCTTAAGGACTACATTTTGAATGGTGCCAGTTTATTTAGAGATTATTATTTAGAAATGTTGTATTCTGTTAAATATATGAAACTATTGAAATTAGAAACCGGGAGGATAATTAGCAGAGAAACCTACATTTTTGTAGGTCAAGATGAAGCTTTTAAATGGCATTTCAGTTCTATGAAATGGTTCAGTTCTATTTACTCTCTCTGTTGTTTATTTTTATATTTTGTTTTTTAAGTAATACTTGATTTTTTTAATTATTGGCAGCCAAATAAATAAATAAATAAATAAATAAATAAATAAATAAATAAATAAATAAATAAATAAATAAATAAATAAATAAATAAATATGCATGCATGCATGCATGCATATATGCATGCAGCAAGCATGCTGTCATGGAAATTTAAATGTGCATAGTAGTGCACTGGAGTTTTGGATCTGTGCCTTATTTTTCTTAATAGTGTGGGTTGCAGTCTGCTAAGGTATAGCACCTGCAGTCTGCTCAAATGCTAGTTTCTTTCCTCAATTCTTTAATTTTGTCTCCTCCAGGTGGAAAGGAAAGTAACAGAGCAATGGCTTGTTTTAGTTAGTATTTTGACAGAGCTGCACAGTTCTTCTCTTTGTCGTTGAAAACAATGCAGCAAAGGGAAAAGTTGGCTTCTTTGGGAGTACACGTGAAGATTTTTGATAAAATGAGGGTTCTGTTTTCTTTTTAAATCTTTATACAAAGAAAAGTTGTCATTAGCTGTAATTTACCCATTAGAACAATACAAAATCCATATTTGGTCTTTATTACTGTGGTAATAATACATCAGATCTATTGCCCACAGCATTTCTGTTTACAGGTCCTGTTCAGAACAATTTATTTTGCACGTGTGTTAACTTTATTTTTGATTTCTCTCATGTATAGTTTTTTTGATATAGTTATTAAACTATGGAGAATTCACCAGCTTTTTTTTGGCTGTCACTGTTCCTTCTCCAAACTAAATATTCACTCAGCTATTCAATTATTACATTGAAAGAAATAAAAATTACCTTTCCTTCAACAAGATTGTTTTCTACTGATACCAGTACTATCAGCTTGAACATTTTCATTTGAAGTAGGGGAAAACTAATAATTAACTATAATGATAATGACAGTTAAGAATTAACATTTTTCACTTTCAGATGTAGATGATTATAATAACATGTGAGCCTAATAAACAAATTTATCCTTTTATAATCCCTCTTCAAGGGATGTTGTGACAGCTGTATTTTATGAAAGTTCTTCAAATGTGTTAGATCTATCAATAATTCTAGCTTGTGCAATTGAGGAGTTATGGTCTAAATAGGATTAAAGTGTGTAATATGAGGAAAGTATGAGTTAATAGATCATGATATAAAGTGTAATATAGAATCACATGTAAATGGTTGGATGATGTTTAATCATTTGCTTATTTATCTAATTTATTTAATTAATGGTTTTATATGTAATGCAGTTCTGTATTAATTCAAATCATGTCAAGGCTTATCATCCTGTGATATGACTACAGAGAAAAAAAATATTATAGAGAAGTAGGACTACCCAGCTCATTTGGTTTAAAAATTAGCATTTTCTTTTCTTTTATGTCTTCTAGTTATCACTGTTTTCTACAGGAGCAAAAAAAAAATTCCAATATCCTTCTTCAATATTGTCTCTTCAGCACTGATTTCATAAAGCAGATTTGCTATTCAAGAGTTGTGTTTTGACATATGAATTATGAAGGAGAAATAGTTTGCTGTCCAGGGTGCTCAGACATTTTAGTGAAAAATAATAAGAGAATATAAGCTATTTTAGGGAGGGAGGGAGGGAGAGAGAGACAGAGACAGAGACAGAGAGAGATGTATGTATGTATGTATGTATGTATGTACGTTAACAAATTAATATAAGTCAAAATTATATGTATATCTGTTAAGAATCTTTGGAACAGGATCCAGAGGAGAGAGTTACAAATAAATATTTTGTTGCTCTGTTTTCCTCATGAGAAATGCATATATTATGCCTCTGTGATCTGAAGGACACCCTTTCCTTCTGATTTGTCTCAATGTTGGAACAAAATAACATGAGTAGCTTAACAGTAAGGCAAAGAATTTGAACATGGCAGATATTTGTACAGTTGTTACTAAAATTCACTTGTGATAAAAATGTAGGAGATGCTATTTAGACAATCTAATGCATTTTGTATAATCCTTTAGAAATCTTCATCGGGCCATTTTTTCTTGAAAACTCACACCTACATTTAACAACTACTTTAGATAGATGATGATGATGATGATTGTTCTCTTGTGTTATTAATATTTCTTTTTCAGGATTAATGTAGGTACCAATAAAAAGAAAATATTTTTGGATCCTATTTGATTTGTTTAGGATTTAAGCAAAGCTCTATAGCAATTCTAGGGAAACTGATGGGATGAAACTGACTCAAATAAAATGTTACGAGAAATTGCAAAAATAGAATAGATATTTTAAAATTCTTTATGTTTATTTTTTTTATTGAGAAGAAACAATCTTGAACACTGAATGACAGTTTTTGCTTTATTGATAAAACAGAATATGCAAATCTCAGATGAAATTGATACTGATTATCTTAAGGCAGTGGTTCTCAACCTTCCTAATGCCGCGACCTGTGACCCGTCCCTGTGCCCCCACCACAACCCACCCCACTGCCACGCCCGCCGCTGTGACCCCCGCCCCACCGCCGCCATTTGGGTTCTTTTACCCTCTGCTCATGCGCAAAGCATTCTGCGCATGTGCAGAGGGTAAAAGAACCCAAATGGCGGTGTCCGGGTGAAGTCTCCCGACCCCTGTGAAAGGGTCGTTCGACCCCCAAAGGGGTCGCGACCCCCAGGTTGAGAACCATTGTCTTAAGGGAAACACATCTGGTTTGAGAAATACACTGATGATAAACTCTGAAGAATAGCTGAAGAAACTTGGATAATCCACTTTGAGCACTTCAAGAGGATAGAATGGTGGTTGTGCTTCATGAAAAAACCTGTTTGTTTTCTTCTTGTTTGGTACCACGGAATAAGTATCCTGAGTCAATTCACTTTGCAGTTTACAATATAAGATCCTACAATAATTATTGACCATAACAATACCATGGCCAGAGAAACTCTGACAATCCATTTAGCTATATTTGCAGGATTGGATTATTCGATTTAAGTGACCTGAGTTAAGCCATAAGGATAACACTAAACTAAACAGATAAATGAAGCTAATCTATTTCCTTAGTGAAAACTGAAGAAGCTAGCTAGCTTTGATTTAGACCTAGACAAAGCAATTGCTTTAACTTCTCACCTTCCATCTTTGCTTTGCTGTTTAGAATATGAAGTTTTATCCATTTCCCCCCTTCTAATAAATACTTGGTTCAAAAGACAAGTTTAAAGCTGAACTCTACATTCCCCAGAGAAGCATCTCTAAGAGCTATACAACAAAATGACTTTAAGAAGTGATTTATATGAATACAGATTTTCCCCTAATGAAAGAGAAAATGGTTATTATTAAACATAGAGTTTACAAAACATCAAATGCGTGAGTCCATATTAACTTAAGAACTTCTAAATTTATCAAGATTTTTAACAGTGTTTCTCATATTTCTGCTCCAGTTCTCTGTCTGTCTGTCCCTCTATTTCTATCTCTCTATTTCTTTCTTTCTTTCTTTCTTTCTTTCTTTCTTTCTTTCTTTCTTTCTTTCTTTCTTTCTTTCTTTCTTTCTTTCTTTCTTTCTTTCTTTCTTTCTTTCTTTCTTTCTTTCTTTCTTTCTATCTATCTATCTATCTATCTATCTATCTATCTATCTATCTATCTATCTATCTATCTATCTATCTATCATCTAGGTATCTATCTGCAACAGTCAAAGGTTTTAATTCATTTATTAATTTAAAACCGCAAAATTGGGCAACTTGGAATTAAAATTTAGAACTATAGAACTAACATGTTATCAGTGATGTCAACTGGCTTCAGATCAAATCCTTGTAATTTGGAAGGTCTTTTCTAGCCATTGAAAGCTCATTTTGAAATCCAAACTTGCTTTGAAATGCTCAAATCCAACTGAACAGACTTTCCAAATCACAACAGCAGTTTGAATCACACTATACTGATAAGAAACCCACTAACTATGGCATATAATTAATCCTTTTAACAGATAAATATACCACATGGCCACGGAGATGTCTTCGGACAGCGTGGCTCTTGGGCTTTGAAACGGAGATGAGCACCACCCCCTAGAGTCGGGAACGACTAGTACATATGTGCGAGGGGAACCTTTACACACACACACACACACACACACACACACATACATTGTGTGTGTACTTTGATTTATATACCGTATTTTTCAGAGTATAAGATGCACCGGAGTATAAGACGCACCTTAGTTTTGGGGGAGGAAAATAGGGGAAAACAATCTGCCTACCAGGTATTCATCTGGCTAGCGTCCTTAGTCTGGTCAGCTTCAGCATATTATTTTATCCCCTGGTTAGGACTTAAAAAAACCTTCTTCGGAGAGAGTAACAATGAAAGAGCATGCAAGCCAGTAAGAGCTGGGAAGATCGTTAGCACCTGGTTAGGGCTAGAAAAAAACTTATTGAGAGCACCTTCAGCACATTATTTTATCTCCTGGTTAGGACTTAAAAAAACTTTCTTCTGAGAGAATAACAAAGAAAGAGCCTGCAAGCCAGTAAGAGCTGGGAAGATCGTTAGCACCTGGTTAGGGCTAGAAAAAAACTTATTCGGAGCAAGTAGAGCAATGAAAACAAATTCTGCAAAGACTTAGGGCTGGAAAAACATTCTTTGGAGAGAGTAACAATGAAAAAGCCTGCAAGGTAAGAGCTGGGAAGATCTGTTAGCACCTAGTTAGGGCTGAAAAAAAAAAGCTACATTCGAAGTATAAGACGCAGCCAAATTTTCAGCCACTTTTAGGGAGGAAAAAGGTGCGTCTTATACTCCAAAAAATACGGTAGTTTTGAATGCATATTAGTTTGACTGAATCGATAATCAATCAAGACTGAATCAAGTATGAAAAAAAACCCAAGATCCTAAACTCTGAGTGCATTTAAATGCAGAGAAACAACAAGATAAAAGTTGAAATTAAATATACGTTGGACTGCAGAAAGCCCTTGAAACAGTTGTTTTGCAACATGAGTCTGCACAAGCATAGCACTCACTCCTTGAAGGCTTAAGACACGGCATCATTGGGAGATCTCCTGTGGCTTCCTCAAAGACTATCCCAGCTGGCTGCATGTCTGTAGTGCTGGGGAACCACTTTATTACACTAGAAATTCATGGAAGCGTAAACAGTTCAAGCATATGCTTATGGAGACCACTGGGGGAAACCATCAAAATAGATGTATGAACTTCCAAAAGATGCAGCTAGTTTAATGCTTCAAGGAGGTGTGTTTAGCTTAAATAGCTGCTTAGCTCAAAACATATATTTCAAATGGTTTTTTCCCCCGCAGCTCTAGAATAGTCTGCAGTTATGAGGACATATTAGTACTATGTATTTTCCATTAAAGTTAAGAACATTTAGAGGTAGGAATTTATTGTACTACAGTATAACGCCTAGTAATTATCGATGTCTATTAAATGCATTTTACTTATTAAATTTTGCACATCTCTATGTATCAAGAATATCTGCAGCCTCTTGGATTGGTTTTATAAAACCATTTGTGCAAAGTCCATTAACGCTGTGGAGCCTAACAAATAATGAGCTGATATTACCAAAATAGCCCTCATATGAATGTTGTAATTACCTAAAAGTAAAATCTTAGCCACTATATCTGAGATAAGCTGCATCACCTCAGACAGGGATTCCATTTTAAAGTAGGATGGTTTGTAGAAGAAAAGACTATTTTCACCCAGCTATTCAGAACAGAATATAGGACATGGCCTTAAAAATAAGCAGGCACTAGTCAAAGGCCATAGAAATGGGATAACATTGTTAAATAATACATTTTCTCCCAAACCAAAAGATATTCAGAGTAGATGGTCAGCAGCAAGTAAGCTCAAGAAGGTTTCCCATCCCTTCCTGTCAAACTTTCATGATACATATCCAATTAGGCATTTGCTACTCCTTTTTACAAAAACACATTTTTATTAATTGTATTATTAGACCCTATTTTCAGTAAAACAACAACAACAGTAGCTGTTTCCTCAACCTATTTTGGAAAATAGAAAGGGAGGTGGTTAGATCCGCTATAACCAAAGGGTTCTTAGAAAAATACACACAATTATATCTTCCATTTTATCTATTTTGTCTTTTGCTATTTGAATAAGAATACAATTGCCGGAGAGGTAAGCTGAAAAACACATAATCAGATTATAACAGTCTCTGCTGCCTTCCCCTCAAATTCCAACCAAGTGCATAAATAAAAGAACTGGGGGAAAATCAACTAATCATACAATACAACATACCCTAGGCCATACTAGTATAGGTTAGTCCCCGGGGGCTAGATCCGGGCTGTGGGGTGCTTAGATCTGGCCCGTGGGGCCATCCTGGAAACAGCAAAGGACCAGTATGCAGTGCCAGTATGCATACTTACCAGTATGCAGAGCTCGAGCTGCTTGTTCACTGGCAGAGGGTTGCAGGAGGCCGTCATAGCCGAAAACGGAGCTCAGGAGCCTGTTTTTGCAGACAGATCACTTGGGTCACCACAGGCGCCCCCAAAATGAGTGACATTGAGCTGGCCATGCCCACCCTGGCCATGCCCCCTGCGGTCAAACACAACCCTGATGCAGCCCTCAATGAAGTCAAGTTTGACACCCCTGGTATAGGTCGTCCTTGACTTATGACTGCCATTGAGCCCAAATTTCTGCTGCTAAGTGACACAGCTGAGTGAGTTTTACTCCACCGTCTGACCTTTCTTGCCACAGTTGTGAAATGAGTCACTGCAGCTAGTAAGTTAGTGACACGGTCGTTAAGTGAATCTGGCTTCCTTGTTGACTTTGCTCGTAAGAAAGTTGCAAAAAGGTGATCACAGGAGCCCAGGACACACAACCATCAAACATACGAGTCAGTTGCCAAGGTCTGATCCAGGGGCGGGTTCCTAATTTTTTTACTACCACTCTGTGGGCGTGGCTTATTTTGTGGGTGTGACTTGCCAGCCATGTGACTGGGTGGGCGTGGGCCTCGGGAGCTTGGCAGCAGCCGGAGAAGCAGGAGGGCATTGCCCACCCACAATGTAGCCCCCCGCAGCGGGAGCAGCAAGACCGTGGCAGTGGTTCTTCTAGGAGGCTCCATCCGGCCTGAATGCTTCTCCCCATTCGATGATCCTAGGCTCCTGCCACAAGTTCCCCCTCCCCTCAGCAAGTCGAGAAGCCTCGAACATGCCAAAATGCCTGGGATCATCACCGCATGTTCGTGGCTTCTCGGACTGCTGAAGGGAGGGGAACTGAGATAGGTCCTGCCATCCATTCTTTCAGCGTCTCATGCACTCCCTCAGCCAACCTCCCCTGCTTGGACTCACTGTGGCGTAGGAAGGCAACGCATGCGCAGTGCCGGAAGCTCAGCTTCTGGGCATGCACAGAATTTTTTTTTAAAATTAAATTTTAAAAAAATGGCAGCGCCCAGGCACCGGCAACCGACTGCACCAGTACTGTGATGTCACCAGCAGGCCGCTACCAGTGCTATAGAGTGGATCACACCGGTAGGAACCCACCACTGGTCTGATCATGTGACCAGGTTGCCGCAACGGGTTGCAATAATCTAAATACTCATCCAGAAAGAGACAACCAAATAAACAAACCCATTGGTCATCCTCCTCCCCCTCTCCAGGTTCTCGCCTTTCTGTCTTGCCTCTCGGTTGTTATTACTGGTATTATCATAAATCATGACATTATTCCCTCTGCTCAGTGATCTCTGCTTTAATAGGCCATGCCAAAGCGGGTGAATGGAAACGCAACATCTTTCATTCAGTCATTAGCCAAGATGAAAAGATACTTCAGTCAGGAGAATCTGCCGGAAATGGTGGAGCCAGTTTTATTGAAAGAAATACTGTATTTTTCGGAGTATAAGACGCACCTTAGTTTTGGGGAGGAAAATAGGGGGGGAAATCTACCTACCAGGTATTCATCTGGCTAGTGTCCTTAGTCTGGTCAGCTTCAGCACATTATTTTATCCCCTGATTAGGGCTGAAAAAATTCTTCTTTTGAGGTAGTAGCAATGAAAAAATCCTGCATGCTGGGAAGATCATTAGCACCTCAGTTAGGGCTGAAAAAACCTTTTTCGGAGGGAGTAGCAATGAAAACAAGCCTGCAAAGACTTAGGGCTGGAAAAAAACTTCTTTGGAGGAAATAGCAATGAAAAAAACCTGCAAGCAGGGAAGATTGTTAGCATCTCGTTAGGGCTGAAAAAACCTTTTTCGGAGGGAGTAGCAATGAAAACAAGCCTGCAAGCCAAGAAGAGCCGGGAAGATAGCTTCAAAAAAAGCTTCAAAAAAAAAGCTACATTTGGAGTATAAGACACACCCAAATTTTCAGCCTCTTTTAGGGGTGAAAAAGGTGTGTCTTATACTCTGAAAAATATGGTACATTGTTTCTTCTATGAATGACCTCTGAAGCTGAGATGGAAAGATAAATACCTATACATTATTTTGTACCTGCAGTCCTTGTTTAGTTGCTGCCTCATTTATCAACGATTTGTTTTGATGGTGATGAAAAAAGTAACTTTATGGCCAGTCTTCTCATCAATGATCTTCACAGGTCTATAAAGCAGATGAAAGTTGAAGATTATAAACACGGTTTAGGTTTCACTTACTAACCAATTTGCTTAATGACTGATTTGTGAATCCTAATTGTGGTCATTAAACAAGAATCACCTATAGCACCAAATATTACTCCATGCAAAAGTTACAGCATGTGGACTTTTTCCCTGCATCACATGCTTCATTAGTTCGAGTATATCATGTAAAGAAGAAAGGACAAAATTACTTTCATATGCATACAGTTTGTTTGCTCTTGATTAATTTATTATAAAAATTAATAAACCATGCCTTGATTTCCCACCATCACCCCGAAATCCCAAAACAATTAATTGGAATTATTTCCAGCCTTCTTAACCTAATACTTCTTTAAACAAGCAACACATATCTTATTTATGCCAACAAAAATGTTGGACTATAATTTGATATATGTATACATGAGGTTTGAAATTCAATCACTGTTGCAGTGTTATTGGCATAACCAAAATGTTCATAACATATACGGGCCCAGTGGTATACTCAGACAAGCGTTTTTCAGAGATGGACTAATATAATTACAAATGGCATCGCTAATAGCAACTGATATCCGGTATCTACTTTGCCACTATGTCCTTAGTTACAGCTAGGGAAATATGTTACACGTATTTTTCTAGATGTAACTAAGTACAAGGTGTTGTATTAATCATGCCATCTCCTACATCCTGACTTCTGGTGAGTGCATCATAGCAAACTAGAGATTCTTCTTGCATTTACAATAAATATTATATACATACCATGTTTTCTTGAAAATAAGACCCAACCAGAAAATAACCCCTAGCATGATTTTTCAGGATGCTTGTAATATAAGCCCTATTCCAAAAATAATTCCCAGTTAAGATTGTCAGACAGACAGACACAGTTTGTATAGTACAGTGATGGCGAACCTTTTTTTCCTCGGGTGCCAAAATAGTGCGCGTGTGCGCTATTGCATGCGCGTGCGTGCCCACACCCATAATTCAAAGCCCCCCACTCACCCCACCCCCCTGCACATGCGTGCATGACCCCCCCCACTTACCCATTTCCCGACTTCCAGTGGGCCCTGTAGGCCCATTTTTTGCCCTCCCCAGGCTCCAGAGGCTTTCTTGGAGCTTGGGGAGGGCAAAAACATTCCCTGGTCACCCTGGAGGCCCTCCGGAGGCCAAAATCGCCCTCCCAGAGTCTCCGCGCTAGCCAAAAATCAGCTGGTGGGCACACACGCGCGCTGCAGCTGAGCTAGGGCAATGGCTCGCGTGCCGGCAGATATGGCTCCGCATGCCACCTGTGGCACCCGTGCCATAGGTTCGCCATCACTGGTATAGTATTTCACCGAAAAGAAGTCCTAACCAGAAAATAAGTCCTAATGCATCTTTTGGAGCAAAAATCAATATAAGACCCGGTCTTATTTTTGAGGAAACATGGGTATGTATAAATGTAAATAATAAAAATATAAAAATATTTATATACAGGTAGTTCTTGACTTACAACAGTTCATTTAGTAACCATTTGGAGTTACAACGACATTGAAAAAAGTGACTTATGACCATTTTTCACAGTTATGACTATTGCAACATCCCCATGGTCATATGATTTACATTCAGACGCTTGATGACTGTCTCACATTTATGACGGTTGTAGTATTCAGCTGTTCAAATCTCACCGGCTCAAGGTTGACTCAGCCTTCCATCCCTCTGAGGTCGGTAAAATGAGAACCCAGATTGTTGGGGCCAATATGCTGAACTCTGTAAACTGCTTAGAGAGGGCTGTAAAGCACTATGAAGCGGTATATAAGTCTAACTGCTATTGCTATATTGCTACTGTATAAGAAGTCTTCATTTGGACTCTGGTGGTTTCATTACATCTAAAGCTTTCCATTGAAAAGTGGCAAATCTTTCTTTCTTTCTGTCTCTAATATCCTCTCTCTGATATATGTATATTAGAGCTAGCATGCTTTTTTCCAGAAACTGTAGAGCAATGGTTCCCAATGTGGGGCCCACTCCCCACAGGGGGGCAATTTGATTTTTAATGGGGGCAATTGGAACCTTGCTTAAACCAAGTTAATGGCCTTTTAGGCTTCCTCCGCGTGAGTAGGAGTTCACTTTTTGAATAGTAAGAATTATATGTCACCGGGGGGGGGGGGGAGCATCAGGATTTTAGAGATGCTTAGGTGGGGCATGGCCAAAAAAAGGTTGAGAACCACTGCTGTAGTGTGTCCTAACTGGCAGCTGTACTGTTCAGGAGAAGTTCAGATCAGGAGAACAACATGCTTCTTGCACAACCCTAGAAACTTTGGCTTTTTATAAAATCCATACAGTGCCTTGTATCCAATTCAGTCTGAGATATGCAGGCAGCTAAACTGACAGCTGATTGTACACTCTGTATCGAATTATTTGAAAAGCCAAACAGTAAAATGAGTTTAGAAAATTTGAGGGTCAGAAGGACTTTCCTTATGACAAGCTGTTTGCTCGCACAGTTTGAGGTCATTATCTCTTTGCTTTCCTTTCTGTAATGAACTGTCAGAACCAGAAACGAGTGCAGAACCCTTTGCCTTTGGTAACAAGAACTACCCATCATATTAAAAAGGAAAGAACAGGGTATTTTGTATCTGAAATCTTGGCTGAACACTTATACAAGACCTCTACCAAAATGTACCCTTTGCCCTGCAGTGAATATTTTATTTGCATGTTGCTTACTTATTCAACTAACACTATTCAATATGAAACTAAAATACTGTGAAGTAAGTAATTAAACTGAAGCACAAAAGCAGATTTACCCTAGAGTGACATTGTTTAAATTACATCTCGAGATCAGTAACATCAGCTAACCTTATAGTGAACAGTATTAGTTGCTGCGTATTTTGTGGTGCGTATTTACAGTGCATGACTCCAATCTTTTTTGATATCCAGATTCTCTCAACCATGTCAAACAACCAAATGTTTAAAAAAAAAGATTTTGGAAGGGTACAAAATGTTTTGATACATAGTAAAATGCTTGATTTAAACCTGAATCAAAGCATTCTTGTGCCAGAAGTAAGAACAAGGTAAGTCAGTCTAACCTGGAAGAGGAATTGTGGGCAATAGTGGGGAAGTGGAGATCCAGAATTACTTGAATTTTACCAATTGGGCAAACTGTAATGGCCACTTCAGGTAAGCAATGCTTGAAGGCATTAGCAGAGCATTTGGCAAGAAAGCTACATGTCCTGACAATCTTAACCTGACCAACAAGAATGGTTGTTGGACCACCAACAATGATAAAGAAACACCTTTTGATGGTACAGTTAGTTTGAACTGGGAATGTATGCCAACTGCTGTTTGGCTCAAGCAGGCAAATGTTTCATTTTGGCCCTTTGAGTAATTGGAAATGAAGCAGACACAGTAGCTGGAAAGAGGGAGAGAGAATTTATTTGTTTGTTTGTTTGTTTGTTTGTTTGTTTGTTTGTTTGTTTGTTTGTTTGTTTATTTATTTATTTATTTATTTATTTATTTATTTATTTATTTATTTATTTATTTATTTATTTATTTGTCAAACATGTATAGGATAGTAGTAGTTTGTATAAACATAAGTAAAAAGTAACGATAAAAGAGGACAATAGGACAGTAGGACAGGGACGGTAGGCACAGTGGTGCGCTTATGCACGTCCCTTACAGACCTCTTAGAAACGGGGAGAGGTCAACTGTAGACAGTCTAATCCTAATTTTCTTTTTCAGATTATATCTTCACAGGAGAAGAAAGTTTGTGAGTGTGACAGACAGAGAAATCATAATAATTTTATCATAAAACTAATATTATGGCTTGTCTGGACTTAGAAACTGAAACTAGAGAGTAAGAAATGTGATTATATCTCTGTTGTATTGCAGCTATGAAATTGGTTGAAGGAAGCCCAAAGCTGCTGGGCTTCTAACTCATATAATATCAGTTCACAGGATTTAAATGCAGTGCATCCCTACTCAAGTCTATGGAGTCACCTTATGCATATTTTTTAGAATTTTTCCATTGGTTATACTTTAAATTATTGGTAACACTTTATCCTTATTACAACCAGTTAACTGCAACAATTATCTCATTCATTCCTGTGCATTTAATTAGATTTATAAAGCAAAAAGAAAGAATTAACAATCCAATCCCAAAACTGATTAAGATAGATCAGCAGGAGTCATAAAATGATAGAATTTTTTTTACTTGAGGGAGATTGTATCAAATTAAATTTAGTACTGTTGCTTAAGAAGTAGTTCAGTAGGGCAATACCATAATTGCACCTGGGTTCTGGAGAAGCGTGAATGCATACCTCTGAAGCTCACCTATTTCAGAGAAAAGGCAATATCAGACATTCATATACCTGATGTAGTAAATGTGAGTGCTTGGCTTTTACACTGATGTTAGGATAGGTAAAACAAGGAAAAACTATATAGCATTGGGCACAGCTAACAGAGTGGGGCTTCTGCCATTATACATACATACATACGTACACATATGCATACATGCTGCCCCAATCTATGCAACTTTGGATAGTATAAATGAGAAAATTAGGACAAATACACAAACAAACAACCTTAACACCATCAACAACAACAACAACAACAAAAGACAGATGGATGGATGGATGGATGGATGGATGGATGGGTGTGTGTGTGTGTGTGTGTGTGTGTGTGTGTGTGTGTGTGTGTGTGTGAGAGAGAGAGAGAGAGAGAGAGAGAGAGAGAGAGAGAGAGAGAGAGAGAGAGAGAGAGAGAGAGAGAGAGAGAGAGAGATTGATTCTTGGTCTTTGCTTAATCACCTGCAACCCTTGCTTAGCAACAGGGACTATTGGGATTGTCATTGGTAAATGATGTGTCATGTGATGTTGCATTTTATGACCATCATTAACTGAGGACTATCTATATTCCAATTATTAATTTATAGGGGGTATGAGTCATTGTAACCAGGAGAGTGGTGTTGTGGCCTAGAGATGGCGCTTTCGCCTCACAATCAGGAGACTGTGGGTTCGATCCTAGGTAGAGGCAGATATTTCTCTCTCTGGGCACAATGAGAATATATCTGCTGAACAAAACTCCACATTGGTGACAGGAAGGGCATCCGGCCACTCTGCTAACTCCATTCATTTGCCCAGACTCCACCCTGCAAGGGATTATGGGTCGTTAAAGGAAGATGATGAATATCAGTCATTGTAACTAGGGCATCTTGGGCCAGGTAGTGCTATATCTGCTACACTGAGCTGATAAAACTTGCAAACTTTGAAAATAGTCCTGGCACTAAGGGCTCCCAGATGATACAGTCCACTCATCCAGGAATCTAAGAGGGTCCTTCACTAGAATCACCAATGCTGTTTCTGTTTCATGACTGGGCCTGTACCATGAATAAAAAGAGTCCAGAATCCAGTTTCCATTGGGATCCTTTGCAGCCAAATTCCTACCATCTTCTCAATAACCTCCCTTCAAAGGAAAAGTTGGAGACTGGGGGGGGGGGGGACCCAAGAACAGACATATGAAGAAATGATTTCTTCAGGAGAGGATCCACTGCTATCTCTTTCAAGTGGAGGGCACCATGGCATCCCTCAAAGGAACATGTATCACCTCCTGAAGTTACCCATATGTGCTCTGCCCAGTCTTCCAATAAATCCAGAAATGATATGGATATAGCCCCATAAGTAGGAGAGCTCATACTGTTTACTTTTCCAGGTTTCAGTAGCTCAAACAATCCCAAGCTAAATACAAGGTGTTATTTTCCTCACCTCACTTCACTTTGCCCAACTGGCATCCAATTCAGTGTATATACAAGCAAGTTTATCTGTAAAGAAAGATTACTTCCTCTGCCATCCTGTCCTAACACAATTCAGGTTACTCTGATTTTGACTGATTTTGACATCTGTCAATCCCCTTCCTCTTGCAACACACAGGAGAATAGGACTGTCAGCATATGTCCCTGATCATTCTGTTTTTAGAATTCTGTAGCAAAATTTATATCTTGTCTTTCTTTCATGTAGGATGATTAAGGTGGCTTATACAAGTTATCAAAAATTGATAGCCAATCTCACTTATTAAAGTATCTAAAGCAGCAAACTATTTAAAAACAGAAAAGGGGAATCGGCGGCACCAGAATTCTTAACATTGTTAAGATATTCATGAACTGGGAGAGCCAATGGTAACAAGGTCAGCCAATGAATAGGCATAGCAACTAAGTCAGCCAATGAGAGCTAAACACATCTGAGTCTGTGCAGAGAATCAAAAGTGAAGCTAGAAGGCTGGGCATGACTCAGTCCACTCTGAACTCTGAACTGAAAGCTTTTCTGCTGCTGGAAATGAAACTGCTTGTAACTGTTGCTACATTGAAGAAATAATCTACTTGTGGTATTGTGTGTGTATATATATATATATATATATATATATATATATATATATATATATATATATATATATATATATATATATATATATATATATATATATATATATATATATATATATATATATATATATATATATATATATATATATATATATATATAAATATATATATATATATATATATATATATATATATATATATATATATATATATATATATATATATATATATATATATATATATGTTTATAAAGAAGTTAATGAATCCAGCTGAATCAGTTATTTGTGTGTGCTTCTGGTTTTGATTTATGCAACAAACTCTGATAAACATTTATACCCAGAGACCCATATTCCCGTTGTGCACACTAGAAAATAGAGAAGTCACTATTAACACAAAGGAATTGCATCTAAAACTTTCAGAAGTTTTGAAGATTTTAATAATAATTTAGCGTTCTCTGAAAATTCAGAGCAAGTAAAGTATTAAATAGTTCAGTCTTCAAGATATCAATCTCTTTACGGAAAAGAGCATTGAAATATTTGCTATTAAAAGAGGGAAAATGTCCAGTCATCAGTTATGGTGCTCATGACAAGCTAATCAAGAATAAATGTTATGCTGCAGATCATTAAGAAAAAAATTCAAGGCAAAAGTAATTGGTAAATCATCGCACAATTTGCGACATAGAACTGAATCTTCTCTAATTACTTATTTTATTCATGATTATATTGTCTAAATATATTTTCAAATGAAGATCCTCTCTTGTGTCTAATTAACCTTCTTTTATGGCATAGCATCTATTGGAAAAGAAAAAGGAAATTACCATTACAGAACTGTGAAATAAGATTCCAATGGTTATGACATACAACATAGGTTTGGAAGTTGATTGATTAAATATTGCTCTTCTGATCTTTGTAGGAATAGCAGCCTCCTAGAATCTGCCTATTTTTCTATTGCTATTCTACCTGGAGGATATTTTTGGAAATGGTTGAGCATAAATTTTGAGAAGACTCATTAATAAACTATTTTTTTTTAGATTTGACTGTTTTTCTTTTCCATTTAATTTGAATAAAACAATTCAGACACATTTTACAAAGTAAGCAATAACCTCACATCCACCGAGATATAATTTTCTACTTCTATCTCTTTTCTTTTTTATCCCTTTCCTCCTTGAAATGGAGTCATACTGAACAAGAGAATATATTGCTCTTTTGTAGCTGCATTTTTAAACCAAAACTTGCATCAATGCACAGCGCAAAGCCTATGGCAAAACACTTTCCCAGTAAAGTGGCACTTATTTATTTAACTTCATTTACTTGCTTTCAAACTACTAGGTTGCAAGAACAGAGGCAAATGACAGGAGGTCACTCCATCATGCGGTCATAGGACTTGAAGCACTTGAGTGTAGATTTTATTTGGTGTTTTTTAAATTACTAAGCCACTGCACAAGAAAAGGGAATGTTGACCGAGAAGCCTATGAACAAATCTGAACAATACTTGCAATCAGACCATCAATGATTGATGCAATCATTGTATCTGTTAAGTATGGTAAAAAGATGCAAGGATTGAAGGAAGTGTTGAGGTGTATCATTAACTGCACTGTTACTCAAATCTCTCATTCAAAGCAGTTTTGTGACAAGTTTAGTTTTAGTTTTTAGTTTACTTTATTGTCATTGCACCTCGTAAATTAAATGCCATCTTCAGTGTACATTATAATTATAAAAATAAAACACAAACACACATCCTTCATTCTATACAACTGAATGTTAGTAACTGACCTGGTAACTAGATTGAGAATGCCCAAAAGTTACTTCTGCCTCACTCCTAAGAATTCCTAAGAATAATCTTTCCATAGCACCCACCATCTTGCCAGAACTGATGAAGCTTCTTGGATGAGAAGCAAAACTTCTTCTTCTTCCTCAAGGAGAAAACAGTCCAGTTGCCTTTTGAAAAAGCACCTTTGAGACAACTATGCCGTGGACGACTGAGAATCTATACAGACATTCTCCTAAGAATCATTTTTTTTTCCATACCCAGGAAAATACAGCATCCAAACGTTTACTGCATTACTGTACTCAACTGATATCTTCCTTTTTATCCTTTGGGGATGAGGTACTTTCAAGTTACCTGTTACTCATATGAGTAAACCTATTCTGAATTTCCTCTCTTTCTGTCTCCACACAATAAAGCTATCTGCCGATGAAAACACAAACTGAAGGAACAGTATTCAAAGCCCAGGATATCCATTTCAATTTGGCACACCCCATGTATTTCAGTCTGCCTCAAAATTTCATCTCATTTGTTTTTTTGTTTAAACCAACAAATAAATAATAAATACATAAATAGATTGCACCCATTGTGGTTTTGTTCTGGCATGGCATGGTTGGAATTAACACATAACTACAGACCAGCCGTCATAGTGACCGCAACAGTTTTCCAAAATGTTCAGAACACCCCTAGTTTTAGAAATGGACTGTTATGGTTGCAAATAGCTTTTGTTTTCCAGCCAATAAGAGTGTATGCAGCATCGCACTTGCGTGAGTTATTTGGTGTTTTCTGTAGCTGCGTTTGAATTTGAGTTGCGGTCATTTTGACTGCAGATCTTTGTTAATGTATATGTGTGTATGTATGTATGTATGTATGTATGTACCGTGTTTCCCCGAAAATAAGACCTGTCCCGAAACTAAGCCCCACAGGGCTTTTTGGGACATGCGTTGAAGTAAGGCCTGCCCCGATAATAAGCCCCCCCAACTACTTCCGGGGGAAAGGGAGGCATGCCGGGAGCCGCTCTTTTTGCGGCGGCACTCTTTTGGCCCGGAAAGAGAGAGATCCCTCAAGAAGTTTCTCTGCAAAGACCTGCTGAAAAGAGAAGCCGCGAACTTCCAGACACTGGTAAAGTGAGCGCCTCGCAGCCCGGCCCTCCCCTGCATTCCCCCCCAAATTGTGCCTGATTATCTTACCAGCGTCTGGAAGTTTGTTTGGAAATAGCCGGAAGTGAATCTTTAAAAGGGGGATGCACCCCAAGTCCGATCGCACAATGAGCCTCCCTCACTCCAACAATGCGGAAAGCGGTGCGATGCAGTGGAAGGAATCCCCTTCGCACGCTCCGCCGGGCTCTTTCCCTACCCAGCCACCCGCGTTCGTTCCCTCCCTCCCTCCCTCCTTCTCTCCCATTGATCCCGGAGGCTGGGAAGGCAGCATCCCAACCCACACACGTCGCCTCGCTCGCAGAGAGCTGCTGGGGAGGGGCCAGTAGGAGCGGCTGAAGCCAGCTGTCCAAATGCACGTTTTGAACATGAATTAGCTGGGAAAGGACTGACCGGCTGGGGAACGCAACTGCGGCTTCTTCCCTTCGCCGCCCTTCGAAGACCACGGCTCGGCGGCGGCAGGGGGCAGACGAGGCGGGGAGCGCCCAGACCGACCGCTAACCTGCCCCTTTGTCTGGAATGTCTCTCTCCGCCCCCGAGGCGATATTTACAGGTGACTGCGCTCGCCGGCATAGTTTCTAGAGAAGAAAAGTGCAAGCGTAGCCGGGAAGGGTTTCTGGACCGCACGCGAGGTGCCGTGGGGGGAAGGGATAAAACTGCTCGCGCGGAAGCTGCCGTCCTATCTTTGTTTGCTCTTTGCAGCCTCGCTTGGATAATCAGTGGCGCCTTTTTCGTTTCCACAGCTGGCGTCGCCTCCCACCTTCTTCGTAGCTTATAGTTTAATGATTGGCTTGTCCCGGAACCTCCGTCATGTTATTATGGTCTTCTCTCCATGGCAGCCCATTTTAAAAGAATGTCTCGCGAGTTCAAAGTTCTCGAACTTGCTAATTCTCGCGAGAAGAGTTTCTGCACTATGCAAGATTTTTTCCCCCTAAACAGATTAGCCGAGAGAGATATATATATAATGTCAGGGCCATGTTTTCCACCAAAAAGAGTACGATTTGGTGATCCAAACTTCGAAGAAACTGTTCTAACATGGTATGAAGAAGCAGAGAGTGATCTGAGTGAAGTGGAATCGGATTGTGATGAAAATTTTGTAATGGACAAGGAGGAACCCACCCCCGCCGCTGATTCTGACATCAGCGATGATGAAGCCTCCGATGAAATTGATGACCAGATAACAATCTACGTTGTGCAATACTTTATAGGGCAAGAACAAATTCGAATGGTATTCTGCACCTTTTGGAAGCAATAGATCCAGAACCACCAGTCACAATATCGTAGTGCAATTACCTGAACTACGGGCAGCAGCTAGATTGGTCATCATGATCTCATGTCTGTAATAGCATAGCCGAAATAGTACGTCTGTGGTTAAGGGTTAAACCTCATTTAACAGCCAACAATCAAACTTGGTGACCTCAAGATGGTCCAGGTTTTATATTTAAACCATTCGATGAAAATCAGGCAGCAGGTCAAGAGCCAAGAAAAAACAAGGCAAGAGTTATAGCACATATTGATTTCAACATCTGACACAATTTCGATAAGACGTATTTACATCTGGTGCTTCCACTGCCCTCCCCCCACCCCACCCCCATTCATGAGGCTCATTTATTCTTTTTCTCTCAGCTGAAGTTAAAAGTTCTACCACTATTTGTGAACAAATATCTTTGCAGAATCCAATCTGGGTCTGCCATCTTTGCTCTTGGTCACATTCCAGATTTTCTGTTCTGGATTAGAGGTAAGTTGCCAGAAACCTCCTTAGGTGCTTTGTAAATAAGACAGTTATCTTCTTGAACCACCTTCTCTGAAAAGCTTATTGAAAGAAAAAATAAATAAAAACAGTCTGACAATAAGAATGTACAAGAGAATGAAACATCAATTTTGTTATTTATTTATTTAGTGAGATTTATATACCGCCTCACAGTGCAAGCACTCTCTAAGCGGTTTACACCAGTAAGCAATGTATATTTTATATTGCCCCCAACAATCTGGGTCCTCATTTTACCTACCTCGGAAGGATGGAAGGCTGAGTCAACCTTGAGCCGGTGAGATTTGAACTGCTGACCTGCGGATCACAGTCAGCTAAAGTGACCTGCAGTACTGCCTCTAACCACTGTGCCACCTCGGCTCTTATTGATCTCACTTCAGATCCTTGGATCCTTGGAAATGCTCAGACTGGATTGATTAATTTATTTGCAAAGTTATACATTCATATTAGATTTAAGAGCTTGCTTTGTGTGGTGGTTAAGGTACCGTGCTATAAACTAGGAGACCATAAGTTTTAGTCCAGCTTTAGGCACAATGCTGGCTGGGGTGACCTTGAGTCAGTCTCTCTCTTTCAGCCGTATGAAGCAGGCAATGGCAATCCAATTCCAAAATCATGCCAAGAAAACTGCAGTGACTTATCCAGACAGTCACAAGGAGTCCACAAACATAACTGAACAATTATAAATTAGATCAGAAAACCTCTGCATATACTTAATTTATACCATTGATTGAGAATGATCAAGAGTTCATATTTTTAAATTGGAATTACAATTTAAATTTGTTTCTTTCGTATGGTCATCTATCGCACAGCAGAACACGCAAATCAAATCTTCATTATGGTCATAGAGAAGTATAATAGTGGTATTTGTATGTCCGTAAGAACAAGGTCAAGTATATAATCTTGAAGAACTTTCAGAAGTCATGAAAAGATAAACAGATAGCATTTTAATATTGATGATGAGGGGTCCTTGATGTTCTCTGAGCTTGGTTTGTTTTCTTGCACACATTTCATTACCCAACTAGGTGACATTATCAGTCCTAGCACTGATGATGTTATCTAGTTTGGGTGATGAGATGTTTCCAAAAAACAAACCAAGCTCAGAGAGCATCAAGGATTCTTCATTTCAACCCTGACCTATAAATGTTCTCCTTTACTGATAATATTGTTGATATTAGGAAAATCCCTTAGATACCTTATGTTATGTATTAAGGTTAAACTGTTTACTCCAAGGTCCGCTTTTCTGAGCGGGAAAATGGAGACCACTGATTGGTTGAACCAGCTGGCAGCCCTCTATAAAAGAGAGAGCTGTCAGACTGGTTCCTTTGCTGGATCTGAGTATTATACAATAAAGAGTTGTTAGTCACAATACTGTCTCCAGCCTTTTCAGTACCAGAACTCAACACCTTATCTCTGTTGCTATTTGAATTTTCCCAGTCATATAGGAAGAAGCTATGGTATAACATTTGAAGGAGGAGGAAATATATTATAAAAATAAATAAATAACAAACTCCTCAGCCACAGAAATATTGCGGTCTACATAACAACTCTGAGGGCTATAAAAACCAATCATGCAGTGAGAATAATGACTGATTTATTGTCAACAAGAAGATACCCATAAATAACCTTTATATTTATATTGTATGGAAAAGTATGAAACAGATTTTATTCATCTTTTGAATATGAATAAAGAAAAATATAAAACAAAATTGATGGAGAAATTATGAAAACACACCAGTGGGAAATGATTTACCTTACATTGACTACAAATCATTTTATTTCTCAGGTAACACGATGACATCATCTGCAGACAAAATATCTGTAATTTACAATCAACACACCTGAATCATGGCTTAAGCATTCCTTATACATTTATCTATAAATACATGAAATACACATTAATTTCTTACTTCCTACACATTGTCAAACCCTTTTCTGTACCTTTATTTCTTGTTGTTCTGTTGTATGCAGTTCTTACTATATTCAGCAACTAACCTTCAATTCCATATTTGCATAAAACATTCCACAGTTGCCTATTCATAAGCTTTTATCATGAGTTTTCCCTAAATCAGAAAACATATACCATATTTTTCGGAGTATAAGATGCACCTCCCCCCCTAAAAGAGGCTGAAAATTTGGGTGGGTCTTATACTCTGAATGTAGCTTTTTCGAAGCTTTTTTCCCAGCCCTAATGAGGTGCTAATGATCTTCCCAGCTTGCAGGCTTGTTTTCATTGCTCCTCCCTCCGAAAAAGGTTTTTTCAGCCCTAACGAGGTGCTAACGATCTTCCCAGCTTGCAGGATTTTTTCATTGCTACTCTCTCCAAAGAAGATTTTTTTTAGCCCTAACCAGGGGATAAAATAATGTGCTGAAGCTGACCAGACTAAGGATGCTAGCCAGATGAATACCTGGTAGGTAGATTTTTTTCCCTATTTTCCTTCCCCAAAACTAAGGTGCATCTTATACTCCCGTGTGTCTTATATACTGAAAAATACGGTAAGTTTTCTCATATTTGTATATTTATCAATGAGCTGCTAAGAAGCCAAAATCTGATACATCTGATAATTTATTTTCTTTTTAATTTTAATTCTAAGCCCAGGATCGTTCCATGACATCAGGAAAATTGCTTTGCGGCTCTTGCTTTCGTTAGCTGCTGTCTTTGGTTCCCATAAAGCTAGGATGAAGAGCTGGCATGGGGGATGATACAAGGAAAAAAGGTTTCCAAAACAACTGATTCTAGGCTATGAAGAGCTTTAACTACCAAAACTAGCACCTCTAATTGAGCCCAAAAGCATTTTAGTTGCCAGTACTACTAATAAAGGAGCTGAGTATTCACATTTTTAAAACAACAAGGACATGGCAAGTGCAGGCTGCATGAGTTGATTCTTCCAGATTATCTTCAAGGATTAACTGCAAACTGTATGAATATTGTAAATGGTGGATAGTTGAATAAATGGAAGGTTTATTGTAAAATGGTTTAGTAGTAATCAAGATATATATATATATATATATATATATATATATATATATATATATATATATATATATATATATATATATATATATATATATATATATATATATATATATATATATATATATATATATATATATATATTATTTAGGGCAAAACAGAAATAACAGAAAAAGTGGGATGAGGAATTTGTTGTACTTAAATGTGGATTATTAATTAAATTGAGAGGTTTTTCAAACATAAGACTTGAAGTAGATGATGAATACTGTTTAGAGTGAAATAGAAAGTAGATGGAATGTGTGAAAGAAATTTGCTTCATTCTGAAAAAATAATTTGAAATAAATTGAATTAATTAAAATACAGAGAGAAGTTGTAATATAGAAATATAGAAAATATGAGAAATATGTAGTAAATAATATAATTAATTGATGTGAGTGAAAGGGATCAGAAATTTGGGTGATTAGTGGATTGTGCATGTAATAAAAAGAAAATAAGTTATGATAAAGAAATATGTATGGCTAACACTATGGGTTGGAATTGAAATGGAGAGACAATAATGGAATTGATTATGTACTAGAGAAACTATGTATGATTACCAAATATGACCCGGACAACACTTTGTGCAGAAACTATGTATTGTTTGTTGGAAAAAAAAACTTTTGTAAAAAAAAAGGATTAACTGTCACAAAGCAAATAACAATAGATAAAGATAGAGGTGCAGGTAGAGATAGAGATGATGGAGATGGAGATGAAGATGGAGAGAGACAGAGAGAGACAGTGAGACAGAGGTAGTAGAGGTAGATAGAGAGATATATAGAGAAAGACATGACAGAGAGAGAGAGATTGTGGAAGAAATGGAGATGAGAGAAAGACAGAGAGAGATTTGTGTAATTTCTAGATAGCTCAATACATATCTATCTATCTATCTATCTATCTATCTATCTATCTATCTATCTATCTATCTATCTATCTATCTATCTATCTATCTATCTAAACAAACAAATAAACAAATAAACAAACAAACAAACAAACAAACAAACAAACAAACAAATAACTTCCTAGATATGGAGAGAGAGAGAGGGGGGAGAGAGAGAGATATGAAAGAGCTAGCTAGCTAGCTAGCTAGCTAGCTAGACAGAAATTTGTGCAAATTCAACATTTTGTAATAACTACAACAATGCTAAAGCACCTAGAGGAATAGTTTGCAAATGTTGCATAATAGGAGGGGGCAATTCTGGCAGCCTTCAAAGAGATATTGGTTCACCTTCTCTTTTACAGGAACTCTCTTGAACTGGAAGAATTAGGCAAATGGTGCCTAGTTGCCAACCTTCCTTTTGGTAGGTTGGCAACCTTCCTAAAGAAGGTAGTTCAAATAGTGGTTCAAGACCAACTAAAGAATGTACTAGAAGAAGCATATTATGTGGGTCCTTATCTGTCAAGGTTCAGATCCAGGTACGGGGCACACATGACTATGTTCCCTCCTGGCAATAATCTGTGTTGTGATGTGGTTAAGGGTCATGCATTGAATTGATACTATTTATTATTACCAATATTATTAACGTTTCTAATAAATACGATTGATAATGTTGATGATTTTTCAAATCAATTATACAATAGGTTATGCTTTGTTATAATTTTTAAATCACAAGAATGAAACTGCACAAAAGCATTAAGAAATAAATATCTATGCACAAAGCAAATTGCTACAGGGCATTAAGATAGGAAGGCCAAATGTATCCTTGCATATGGAAATTCTGACAGAAAAACAATGGTAACTTTGCTGACACCACCAGTTTCCTTGTTGTTATATTGGGTGAATTTAAATGTAAATGTCCTCTATTTAATGCTACAATAATTGCCAAGAATCTTAGCATGTACTGTAACTAAATCACATGAAAGGACTTCATGCAAACTATGTCTTGATACACTTCAAACAAATCATTGTCTAATCTGTTCTCTAATCTCTAGCCAGTGAAACCATCTTGTCTTTCGGTCTGTAGAGATTCTCAGTCATCCAGGTCATGGTTGTCCCAAAGGTGCTTTTTCAGGAGGCAACTGGACTTTCTGGTTTTTCTTTGAAGACATTTCCCTTCTCATCCAAGAAGCTAATAATCTTGGAGGTGTATCTGTGTCCTCAGGGTCGCCTGAGTAGTGCCCCTGGTTCCCGTACTCTGCCATTTTTCCTCTGGAAAAAGCACCTTTGGGACAACCATGACCTGGATGACTAAGAATCTCTACAGACTTTTAGCTATACAATTTGGATGAACACCCTTGGAATGGTGTGGGAGTAGGAATGGAATTCCAGAGGAAAAAAACTACAGAAACCAGGAGCCTTACTCAGTTGACCCTGAGGACCAGGGGCGGGTTGCTTACTGGTGCCAGTTCGCTGTGCGCGCATCTCCACGAAGCAAAATCTCGTCCCCTCGCAAGATTTTGGCAAGATTTTGCTTCTGCGCATGCGCAGAAGCAAATTTGACCAAAAATTCACTGAAAAAGATGGCGATGTACGCAACGGACCAGCGGAGAGGGCTCCGGAGTGGTCGCATGCAAATTGTGCAATCAGACGCTCCCTACCGGAGCTCTGTACTGGACAGCTCCGGCAGGAACCCACCTCTGATGAGGAAACAGATAAACCTCCAAATGCTTCAACAACCCTCTAAAAGGATGCAAATGACCAGCTATCTGCAAGGAATATAAATCCTTCAATTCCTCACTATCCTGTCAGAGCTGAAGAAGCTTCTTGGATGTGAAGCGAAACGTCTTCAAAAGAAAAAACAAGGAAGTCCAGTTGCCTCCTAAAAAATGCACCTTTGGGACATCTTGCCATTCCATCTCGTCACAGGTAGACTGCTGTATGTCAGCAACAAACTTAAACCCCAAAAAAATTGCTTCAGTGAAAAAATAATAAGGATTAGTCTGATAAAGTTTGTTATGAGGGAAGCATGAAATATTGGAAGGACATAGCAAACTGCCTTATATTAAATCTCACCAATGATCCATCTGCCTAAATATTTTCTGAATAATATTGCAGTAGCTTTCCCCAATTTCATGACCTTCAGAAATATTAGAATTTCAGCTCCCATAATCTCCAGCCAGTAGTCTTGGACTCTTCATATGAAAAAATATCTGCTGTATACTGAACTTTTCATGAAAAAGAAGGAGATATATTTAACTTTAGAGTATTGACAAAAGTATTCTCATAAAGCTGAAATATTAATGAGCTCAGTAATAGAAGAACATCAAGTGATGGAAGTCAATGGAAGGGCAAACGACACTGCATGATTCATGACATCTTTGTATAAATGACATGAGGTATATGTTTGTATGATTTTCATGACAACATCATTTTGACATCATCATGGCTTCAGAAGCCAGCAAGTCCAGCTTCAGGTCTTCTTGAATCATAATTTTCTCACTTAGAAGTAAATCCTGATCCGTACTTACTATATGGATATAAAGTCTAAACTACAACATCTAAAGCAGGCCTGTCAAACTGGCAGCCACCAGTCCGGATGTGTCACGCACAGGCCATGCCCAAAACATCGTGATACATCACAATACGTCACGTGATGTGGTCGAGTTTGACACCAGTGACCTAAAGCAAAGTTTTGAAGCTAAAAGTGAAGCATTTTCTACACATCCAGATGAAACCTCAATGCTATTTTCCTTGGATTTTATTTTTTGATATATTGTTCTTTAAAAATGTAAAGGGGGAAAAGATTTTTTTTCTGAAAAGTTGTTTATTTCTCAGAATAAACAACCTGGAGATGATCAAAGGAATAGAAAAAATGTCCTATTTTGCTTATCTTTGATTCCCCTTACTAGCTTTATTTCTTTGGGACATTAAGAACTCTGTTGTCATTGTTTGATTGAAGGTGATATGGACTATCTTGTACGAACTCCAAAAGGGGATAGAAAGGACAATTCAGAAAAGAAATCAATGAGATATTTTTCAAGCTATCATAGCTAGGTACAAGCTACAGTATGAAATATCACCAGGTGTTCCATAAATAAAAAGCAGCACAAACTATATATTATATGACTGAAGGCAATCACACAAGATACATAAACCTGAGATGACAACTGCAAAGCTAACACATTCCGATCGCCTATATTCAGCCTTAATAAAACACAAGCAAGTAGTTCAAAATTCATTTGTTTCTGCTTTTCCATCAACTCCTGCTTTTTAAAAATAAGATTTCTAGATGCAATGGATTAACAAAAATGCACCTGCAATGGAAGTGCATAAGCCACGCTTCTAGGCATAGGACAAGTTGATAAAATTAGTTCTGTGTTCGTTCATTAGCTGTAATTATACTAATTTTCTTAAAAATCAATCTGAAGAGGAAAATACACAACACCGTCATATTCACCATAGGCTATGCAGAAACAGCCAAAAAAGTCAATGCAATCCTAGGCTGCATTAACAGAGGGATAGAATTAAGATCATGTGATGCATTAGTACCACTTTATAATACCTTGGTAAGACCATACTTAGGCATCCAGTTTTGGTCACCCTGATATAAAAAAGATGTTGAGACTCTGGAAAAAAACAGAGAAGAGCAACAAGAGTGATTAAGAGGTTGGAGGCTAAAATATACAGTATGAAGAATAGTTGCAAGAATTAGGTATGACTAGTCTAGGGAAAAGAAGGACTATGGGAGACATGATAGCAGTGTTCCAATATCTAGGGGACAGAGATGAGGAAGTAAAACCATTTTCCATAGCACTAGAAGGCAAGATAAGAAACAATGGATGGAAACTAATCAAGGAAAGAAGCAACTTAGAATTAAGGAGAAATTTCATAACAATGAGAACAATCAACCAGTGGAACAACTTGCCTTTAGAAGTTGTGGGTGCTTCAATGCTCTTTTAAGAAGAGACTGGACAGCCATTTGTCTGAAGTGGCATAGTTTCTCTTGCTCAAGCAGGGCGTTGGATTAGATGACCTCCAAGGTCCCTTCTAACCAGTGGTGGGATTCAAATAAATTAGCAACTGGTTCTCTGCCCTAATGGCCAGGGGTCAGGGATGTGGCCAGGGGTGTGTGACAGGCAGCACTTGGCCTCTTGCACCCCCCTGGAAGCAAAAATGGGCTGTGGGGGGTTCTGCCCCCCACACCCCATTTTGGGCCTAGTAGGCTTTCCTGGGATCAAAAATGGGCTGTGGAGGGCCCATTTTCAACCTCCCCGGGCTCCGGAGGCTGGAAATAGACCTGTTTTCACACTCCATGGGCCTCTGGGAGGCCCATTTTCCACATCCCCGGGCTCCTGAGGCTCTCTGGAGGCAGGAAATAGGCCAATTTTCGTGCTCCGTGGGCTTCTGGGAGGACTGTTTTCTACCTCCCCGGACCCCAGAGGCTCTCTGGAGGCAGGAAATAGGCCCATTTTCACACTGCATAGGCCTCTGGGAGGCCTGTTTTCCACCTCCCTGGGCTCCGGAGGCTCTTTGGAGGCAGGAAATAGGCCCATTTTCACTCCACGAGCCTCTGGGAGGCCCGTTTTCCACCTCCCCGGCTCCACAGGTCCCCTGCACTTACCTGAGATCCAAAATGGGATCCCAGGTAAGTGCAGGACTTACCTGGGATCCCGTTTTGGGGATTCCTGGGAGGGACGGGGTGGGGTCAACTGGTCATCGCAACTACTGGTTCACCAAACTGACATAAAATTAACATCCGGTTCGCCCGAACCATTCCGAACTCGCTGAATCCCACCTCTGTTTCTAACTCTGTTATTCTACATTCTATGTTCTCTAAGAAGAATCATGGAGAATCATGGCTTCTGTTAAATTAATAGAACAGAGCACCATGGAGCATCATCAGCAACCCTTTGGGGAAACGGGTTTTAGGAGCTGGGTTATTGTTTATGGTTATTGTTGTTCTATGTTATTCATTCATTCATTCATTCATTCATTCATTCATTCATTCATTCATCACTAATTGTGTTCTTTAGTTTGAGAGTCTTGCAGTGGGAACAGTGGTCCCGGAATCCACAGATTGAGAGACCTGCAGCAGAATTATGATTTAGTATTGAAATGATAGGGAGATAGTTATTATTCATGGAAAAATTCACTGAAAAGTTAATTTAAGAGTGATGTATGTATCTGGGATTTCTGCACATGCTCCTGTTTACTGGCTATTGACTACAACAGATAAAAGCGAAAGAGAGATAGAATCTATTGACATATAATAAAGGCAGATTAAAAAAGGGTGAATCTTAGAGACACCCTTAGAAGCCTTAAAAGGTTTTGCCTATAACTCTTGAAACATAGAGTCAAGAATCTATGAAGCATCTTTATACGTCTATATGTGACATACAAAGTCATATCTGTAAGGATGACCCTGAGAATACAAAGATAATCATTTTTTTTGCACAAAATTGCAATTCTTTCTGTAATCAATCCCATCCACATGTTTATATATTATCCCAGATGTACCAGCTCTTCTTATAAATAAATATCGTAGATATTTAAAACGCTGCTAGTACCGGTAGCAAAAGCAGCCGACCTTGAATTTCTAAACAAATGGTATAGCTATGCTTTAATGCCACCAAGTCTGATGTTTTCTTGTAGAAGTTTGCTCATACCTTCTTCTATTTTAAAATAACAAGTTTTAATTTTCCACACTGTTTGCTTTCAAGCAAATGTTTATTGTTTAGATCAAGAGAATGCTCCAGTTGTGATTTTTAAAATTCTCAGAGGGATCATTGGTAGACTATTCTGTAGAAGACTGAATATAAACACAAACCAAGAAAGATGTTTGTTCATTATTTAACATGAGTATTCTGTAGCGTGTGTTGCAATAAATACTTGTAATTAACAACCTTCTATCATATTAAAAACATATAGTTCAGCAGGAACTTTTGAAGGGGAAGTAAGTCTGAACCAAAGATTTTGGGACAGAGTTCCACAAAGCCATCTATTCTTCTTAGTTTGTGCCCATTTTATTTTATCATCTCTGTTTACAGTATACTGCTAGGTACAATTGTATGTATGATCAAAAATGTTGACACATACATACATACATACATACAGTTTGTGAAATAGAATATATATACATACACACACACACACACACAGAATATTTTCTGTCCTATTAGCCTGGTGTACCCAAATATGGGAGAAAGCATCACAGCCTTCTTTTGCCTTTCGGCCCCTCTCTGGGACCATCCAGGCAGTTTCTATAGCCGACACACTATTTTCTGTATTTGTAGCATTTTAAGGCAGCAGCTTAGCCACTAGGTCACAGGCTCTATTCCCTATCAGCTCTTCACCAGGAAATAGAGCCTGTGGCCTAGTGGCTAAGCTGCTGTCTTACAAGGCAGGTGGCCCAGGTATAAATCCCAGTAAGGGTATGGCTATCTGACGAGAGCTAAATAGCTCGGAATAGATCTATAATAGTCTCCCTTTATTATATATATATTCTGTCTTATCACCTTTATGCTATTATTATTATTTAGTGTATAATGACAATATGACAGAAGATAAGTGAATACATATACACAGTCCATGTAATTATAAGTAAAATTTCTATGGGAGTATGGCAGTGGCCTCAAAACTGGATGTCCAAATCAGCTATCCAGGCAATCACCTCTGGCATTGCTTCATGCAGATCTTCTAAGGAAACAGAGAACACAATCTTGCTCAATATGTTTAATAGATTGCATATCAGCATCACAACAAGGGAATTTTTCTATCCCCACTGATACAGGGCAGAGGCACTTCTTCCAGTATCACATCTAATTGTGTTCAATTTTGACCAGACAAAGCAAGGCAGGTCAAAACCAGGTGGTTTGGTAGAGAGATCACTAATAATAAATAAATAATAATAATGCCAATTATTTCTAAAACATTTTAATGGAAGACAATTCTACTTCTAGTTCCAAATGTATGCATGGTCAATAATGGTGGCTTAAATTCTGGGGGGCGGGAGAAATCTGTCCTTTCCTCTCTCTACTCAAGCATAACAGTAAGCAACATTCTTGTCCCCCCCCCTACATTGTACACTATTTATTTTATTTTATTTATTTTATTTTGGAGTTCTTATATGCCGCCCTACTCCCTGGGGACTATGAATAATGTTTGGTTCAGTATCCTTTATAATAATCAATATCCCTATAAAATAACATGCTGTGACAACTAGACATTGATATGCTCTGTTACAGACCGTAATTTTTTGTAACATTAATCCCAGGTTGAAGAGAAAGAAAAAAATTGGTATATGCATTTTTCTCTTATTGCAGAAATTTGAAACAAATAAACAGATAGATAAATAAGGCATTATCTTACATAGTGACGATGAAACCATGACAGTAAAATTGAGTCTAAGACTGTGGTGAAGTCTTCAGGACCTAGCAATGTATGACACTGAAGACAGCAAAATAGAAATTATTCTAAAATCAACAGCATCTTTAAAAAAAAGCCCACCATATGGCAGATCCACAAAATCAATATAGACCAGTCCAAAATTCTTAAATATCTTGAAGTCATTTGAAGGAGCAAATGAGATCAATGGAATGGAAGAATCTCAAGGCCATTCTCAATTGTACACATGTTTGTGTATGTTTGTTTGTTACCAACAGCAGAAAGGATAAATGTATACACTTCAAGTTTTAGATCTTGGAAGGAAAAAGAATCTGATAAATGCTTCTGAATAACTGTCAAATGTTTGCTTATAGAAAGTGCCTTTGTTGTATTTATCCACTCCAGATTTATGAGAGCCATGTGGCAGAATTCTAGATGAGTTTAAAATTTATCCATATATTGGGGAAAGAAAATACGTGGAGATTTCGGAGATGCAGACTCATTTATACATTCTCAGTGTATGGTTCAGCCTTTCTCTCCTCCTCCTCCTCCTCCTCCTCCTCCTCCTCCTCCTCCTCCTCCTCCTCCTCCTCCTCCTCCTCCTCCTCCTCCTCCTCCTCCTCCTCCTCCTCCTCCTCCTCCTCCTCCCTCTCCCTCTCCCTCTCCCTCTCCCTCTCTCCCTTGCTCTCACAAAAACACACCACACTGTTTATCTTGATAGCCAGCTATCTATTTACTTCCTTGCTTATTTACTTTAACTTATTTGCTTATTTATTTTAACGTAGCTATATCTCAGATATAAAGAAAGAACTTTCTCTAGGGTCCTGTATTTCTCTTTATCTAAAAAAAATAGAAATTTTTTGTTTTCTGTTCTATGTCTATATCTGTTTTTCAGATATAGACATAGAACTTCAGAAAGATTTTCAACTTCACAGCTTTTTAAAGTCTATTTTGGGTGGTGCCATAAGCATTCAATTTGGAGTATCAAACAGATTGGGTATAAGCCTCTCAGTGGTGGGTTCCTACCGGTGCGGTCTACTCTATAGCACCGGTAGCGGCCCGCTGGTGATGTCACAGTACCGGTGCGGTCAGTTGCCGGTGCCTGGGTGGGAGCGCCATTTTTAAAAATAAATAAATACATTTTTTAAAAAAAAATTCTTCTGTGCATGCCCAGAAGCCGAGCTTCCGGCACTGCGCATGCACTGCCTTCCTACCCCACAGTGAGTCCAAGCAGGGGAGGATGGCTGAGGGAGCGCGTGAGACGCTGAAAGAACGGGCGGCAGGAGCTATCTCCATTCCCCTCCCTTCAGCAGTCCGAGAAGCCACGAATGCGCGGTGATGATCCTAGGCATTTTTGCACGTTCAAGGCTTCTCAGGCTGCTGAGGGGAGGGGGAAGGGGCGGCAGGAGCCTAGGATCATTGAATGGGGAGAAGCATTCAGGCCGGACGGAGCCTCCTAGAAGAACCGCTGCTGCGGTCTTGCTGCTCCCGCTGCGGGGGGCTGCGTTGCGGGTGGGCAATGCCCCCCTGCTTCTCCGGCCGCTGCCAAGCTCCCGAGGCCCATGCCCACCCGGTCACATGGCTGGCAGGCCACACCCACAAAATAAACCATGCCCACAGAGTGGTAGTAAAAAAATTAGGAACCCACCCCTGAAGCCTCTAGATTTCCTACATTAAAGAACCATTGGAAAGTTGTGCAAGGATTGTATGAGTTCTTGCTTAGCTCTTCAACAAAGAGTTTTCTCTTTGGACTATTTCAATATCAATTTCAGTGTTTTGAAAAGGGGAGGGTGAGATCATGCCCCTAAAGCAGGGGTAGGCAAAGTTGGCTCTTCTATGACTCATGGACTTCAACTCCCAGAATTCCTGAGCTAACATGATTGGCTCAGAAAGACTGGGAGTTGAAGTCCACGAGTCATAGAAGAGCCAACTTTGCCTACCCCTGCCCTAAAGGTAAACAGTTCTATCCCTGCAAAGTTAGGCATTGATGTGTATTTGTCTTTTTTACTTTAATCTAGGTTCAGACATACCAGTATAATTTTCCTAAATTGATAATTTTGTACAACAAAAGAGAATATAATCTTAGTCTTATTCTCAGTGCAATGCTAAAAGAAGGTTGCAAGGTTGTTGTTTTTTTATGCCACCATTATTAATTATTAAAAGCCAAAGTTTGGGTCAAGTTATTCTCTTTGTGTATTTATGAGATTTCAATGTTCAACTCCATGCAAGCAGAATAAGTTTAAATCATGAGGGCCAAATGAATTGTACTCCACATTACTGAAGGAAGGATCCAAAAACATTTGCCAGAAATTGTTGTCTAGGCTACAACAGTGTTTCTCAGTTTGGAAACTTTAAGACACGTGGACTTCAACACCCACGGGAAGTTGAAGTACAGAAGTCTTAAAGTTGCCAAGGTTGAGAAATACTTGGGCTACAACAAATCTTCTAGTCCAGTGATGGCGAACCTATGGCACGCGTGCCACAGGTGGCACGCAGAGCCATATCTGCTGGCACGTGAGCAGTTGCCCTAGCTCAGCTCCAGTGTGCATGTGCACATCGGCCAGCTGATTTTTGGCTCACGTGGAGGCTCTGGGAGGGCATTTTAGGCTTCCGGAGGGCCTCCGGGGGGGCATTTTCGCCGTCCCCAGGCTCCAGGGAAGCCTCTGGAGCATGGGGAGGGCGAAAAACGGGCCTACCGGGCCCATCGAAAGTTGGGAAATGGGCTGTTTCCGGCCTCCGGAGGACCTCTGCGGGGGCGGGGGAGACCGTTTTCGCCCTCCCCAGGCATTGAATTATGGGTGTGGGCACTCGCACGTGCATGATAGCGCACGCGCACACGCTTTCGGCACCTGAGGGAAAAAAGGTTCGCCATCACTGTTCTAGTCTATCCTTATCTAATTTTTTAAAAAATCTGGCATCTTCCTTAATATATTGTGGGATTGCTGTTAACTTTAAGACATTTAAAGAATTTGACAAAGTATCCACAATATTCTAACGAGCAAGCTAGCTACTTAAATGTAACATAATTCACTGGATATACAGCTGGTCAAAACACATGTAAAGGTAATTTTTATGACCCTGCAAATAGCACACTATTATTTAGGATAGCATATAATACTGAAGACAAAAATTAGATTCAAATTGTGTGAATTTTATCAAGATACATGACAGGTAGTAAAATAGGCCGAAGATTGGGTAATGTATTTATCAACAACTATTCCTCCCAAACATTTTATAGCTTTTCATTCCCATCTCCACTAATCTCTGCAAATAGTAAGAACATTTCACAGAATTACTTTCAATTTGGGCCAAGAAACTAAGTAATTGTATCCAGCGAGAAAGAGGTGCTGAAAGCTGAGGTAATTTATACTAGCTGTATTTTTTAAAAATAATAGGTTATCTTAACAGAATAAAAACACTTTTTTTAGAAAAAATAAGAAAATAAGAACAATAGAAAGGTTAAAAAACATACAGTATATAACATCTTCTGCTAAAATGGTGTTCTTGAAAGTTTAAAAACTCAGGGAAGATTATCTGGGCTTTCAGCTTGTTCAATCTCATTTGAATGCTCTACAGCAGGGTTGTCAAACTCGCGGGCCGTGGGCAAGGTCATGTGCCGGCCATGCCCACGCCCGTTTTAGCAAAGGGGGAAAAAAACTACCGATACATCACATATGATGCCGCGAGTTTGACACCACTGCTATACAGTAACCAGTTGTTTCTCTTTTAATTTGTTTCAGCAAGCCATTAAAGTAAGATAATTGTTAGATATTATTTAAAAATGAAGTTACCGTATTTTTTGGAGTATAAGATGCTCCGAAGCATAAGACACACCTAGCTTTTGGGGAGGAAAACAAGAAGAAAAAAATCTGCCTCCCAGCAATTTGCCTCCTTGCAGCAAACAGCCCATTTCAGTTTCACTTTCAGTTTTAGTCAGCCTGGTTAGCACAAGCAGCTAATAGTTTCATGCTGTAGGGATCGCCATAGCCTACTCCTGCCTGCAGCCTGAAACAGTTGATGGTCGGGAGGCCGACAATCACTTGCTTGTGCTAATCAGGCTGTGCACTGTTTGCTGCAAGGAGGCAAATTGCTGGGAGTCAGAGGCCAAAGGGTGGGGGTGCATGGGTGGGGCTACATTCTGTGTATAAGATGCACCCAAATTTTCACCCTCTTTTAGGGTGGGGAAGTGCGTCTTATACTCTGAAAAATACGGTACTTTGGAGTTGCCCTTACTTGAAGTTACTTTTGCAGCATTCTTCAAATGATGCAGAAATCATTTCTTTCTTTTGGAGAATAGACAGACAGGCGAGCAGACTTACAGACAAAACAGATTTTGCACTACCCAGATTACTGTCATCATTAAAATTGCACAATACCAATCATATATTTTCATTTCTTCTTTCCAGTAGATTTGTAAGTGAAGTGACATGTATTTTGATCTTTAGAGTCAATGTGTAATTAGCCTTTTTATTTGAAAGCTTTTATGCTAGCCATTAATTGTATGCTAAGGATCTTAACTGGAAAAAAAACTTTGCTACATTATTCCAGAATGCTAGTCAGATGTCTCAGATATAAGAACGATTATCCTTTTATAAATTTTTGACAAATCAATTTCTCTGCAAGCTATTTTGCAAGGGAAAGAATGTAAAGACTTTTGTTGTTTTTCTGTCATTTAGCTTTTTAAATAATAATAATAATAATAATAATAATAATAATAATAATAATAATAATAATAATAATAATAATAATAATAATAATAATAATAATAATAATAATAATAATAATAATAATAATAATAATAATAATAATAATAATAATAATAATAACTGTATGGAAAGTCAGAAATAGAAATCCAATCACTGACCAACACAGTCCTAATATTCAGCACAGATATCTCAATGCAGTTTGGCATGGAAAAATGTGCCACTGTATCTATGAAAAGGGGCAAAATCACTACATGTGACGGAATTGAAATGCCCAATGGCCAATTAATTAAATGCAATCAAAATGAAGCCTATAAATATCTGGGCATTCTGCAGTTGGATAACATCAGACATGGAGAAGTGAAAACTATCATTAGAAGAGAGTACACCAACAGAGTTAGGAAAATTTTGAAATCTAAATTAAATGGTGGAAACACCATCAAGGCCATGAATACCTGGGCAATACCAGTCATAAGATACACGGCTGGTATAATTAACTGGACACAAGCTGATTTGGACATTTTGGACCGAAACACCAGAAAACTAATGACAATGCACTACAGTTTACATCCACGTAGTGACACTGATAGACTTTACCTGCCCAGAAAATCAGGTGGCAGAGGACTACTACAAGTAAAGCAAACAGTTGAAGAAGAAAAGCATGCATTGGCGGATTATTTAAAAGAAAGTCAAGAACATCTATTAATTGAAGTAAAGAACAAAAATCTACTGAAGGTCCAACAGACGAAACAAGAATACAGAAAAAATGTGATAAAATCAAGAATGGAGAGTTGGCAAAATAAAGCATTACATGGCCAATTTCTGGAAAAAATAAAAGACAAAGTGGACAGTGAAAAAACTTGGTTATGGTTAACATCTGGTACTTTAAAGAAAGAAACAGAATCATTGATCCTGGCCGCACAAGAACAGGCAATTCGTACAAATGCCATAAAGGCCAAAATTGATAAATCTTCAAATGATGCTAAATGCAGATTATGCAAGGAAGCTGATGAAACTGTAGCCCATGTGCTCAGCTGCTGCAAGAAAATCGCACAGACTGATTACAAATTACGACACAACTCTGTTGCACAAATGATCCACTGGAATTTATGCAAAAATTATAACATCCATACTGCTACAAACTGGTGGGAACACAAGCCTGAAAAAGTCACTGAAAATCAGATGGTCAAGATCTTGTGGGATTTTCGTATACAAACAGACAAGGTACTGGCGCATAATACACCAGACATCACGTTGGTCGAGAACAACAAGGTGACTATAATTGACATTGCAATACCAGGAGATAGCAAGGTCGATGAAAAGGAACACGAAAAAATTGCAAAATACCAGGACTTAAAAATTGAAATCCAACGATTATGGCACAAACCAGCAGTGGTAATTCCAGTAGTGATTGGAACACTGGGTGCTATCCCAAAAGCACTGGAATTACATTTAAAACAACTCAAAATTGACAAAATCACCATCAGTCAAATGCAGAAAGCCGCACTGCTCGGTTCCGCACATATACTTCGAAAATACATTACGACTTCCTAGGCCCCTGGGTGGGGCTCGACTAGTAATCAATGCCAAATCCGGCGAAACAACTGGCCGCTGTGATACAATTGTATAATAATAATAATAATAATAATAATAATAATAATAATAATAATAATAATAATAATAATAATAATAATAATAATAATAATAATAATAATAATAATAATAATAATAATAATAATAATAATAATAATAATAATAATAATCCCCCCCATTTCCGCTGTTGCCGGTCCCAAGCCCGGATGAGAAAGGAGGAGGGTTGGGGTCAGGTTGGCAACCTGGCCTCATAAAAAAAACTCGCCAACCCATATAACATGGTGAAAGAAATGAAGAAAAATTCTATACCGCATCGGTCGTCATGCGTGTTAACAAGGGCCGCGGCGGATGTTGAGGTCCCTGGACATCCGTCGACAAGTGGGCTACAAGTGGACCAGCCAACAAAACGACAAAAATATAGTGCAGATGAAAATCGTGCCATAATGGCCTGTTATTACAACTCAGAGCCAGAAAGAAGAGGTTATTTGAAGCGAATGCATGAACTTTGGAAACAACAATATCCAGATTCAAATGTTAGCGAACAACGACTAGCAGATCAAAGGCGATTTATTATACGAAATAATGTGTTCAGTGAAATTGAACTTGAGAAAATTCAGACAAATTGCCAAATTAAAAAAATAACACCACCAGTGGAAACAACAGAAACTCACAAAACAACTGGAGACATCACACTGGAGCTTCCAACAGAAGAAACTGTTAGTGGAGAAGTAATAGCACCACTACCAGAACCAGTCATGATTGAACCAATTGATGAACTAACTGAAAAACAAAAGGAATTGAAGGACAAAATCATGGAGCATGTACTGTCTAATGAGGAAAGGCAACGTTTACCATCATTAAAAACTGTGCCTAACAAAAACTTGGCACCTATAATGAGAATGGTTAATGCAGTACTTTCAACAATTGAATCGGCATCCATCTTAGAAACAAATCAGTTAATGTACAGTGCAGCTGCAATAGTCACTAATGAACTAGGTTTTAAAAACAAAGCACCTAGTCGCAAGGCAGAAAAAGCATCAAAACCAAAGTGGAAAATTCGACTGGAACAAAAAATAAAAAAACTCAGAACAGATGCTAGCAATTTAAAAAATATGAATGAACAACGGCTAAAAAATAGCAAGATCATGGATCAATTAGCCAGAAGATACAGGCTTGATACAAGGAAAATTGAAGAAGCACTTGAAATTGTAAAACAGCAAATAACAGCAATAGCCAGAAAAATTGAAAGATATGATGCAAGAATCATTCAGTACAAGCAAAATCAGCAATTTCGATCAGATCAAAGACGTTTCTACCAAAGCCTCAATGCAAATGACAATTTCAAAAGTGAAAAACCAGAAAAGCAAGCCACAGTTGAATTCTGGAAAGAACTGTGGGAAAATGCAAAGGATTACAATAAGGAAGCAAAGTGGATACAAGACTTTGAGAAAAGTGTTGGCAAGAAGCAAATGCAAGTATTAGAAATAACAACTGAGATGGTCAAAAATCGAGTAAAAAAAGTAAAGAACTGGACATCACCTGGAAATGACCAATTACATGGTTTCTGGCTCAAATATCTGACCAGTTTGCATGCAATATTGGCCAAGCAACTGAACAAAATGCTACAAAATGGTCAAATTGATGAATGGTTGACAACTGGAAAAACATACTTGATTCAGAAAGATGCAACTAAAGGAACAACACCTGGAAACTACAGACCAATAACATGCTTGCCAACAACCTTCAAATTACTCACCGGGATAATTGCAGATAACATAATGGATTATTTGGAAACAAATAACATCTTGCCAGTAGAGCAAAAAGGCAACAAAAGAAGGAGCAGGGGCACAAAAGATCAGCTCCTAATTGACAAAATGATACTAGAAAACTGTAAGAACAGAAAAACGAACTTGAATATGGTCTGGATTGATTACAAAAAGGCGTACGACTCACTGCCACACAGCTGGATCATCAAATGCTTAGAAACTATTGGCATCAGCAAAAATATTACATCATTCACTGAAAAAGCGATGAAACAATGGAGAACTGTGTTGGCAGTAGGGAATGAGAACTATGGAATGGTTAATATCAAGAGAGGAATTTTTCAGGGAGATTCACTTTCACCCCTCCTCTTCATCATCGCAATGATCCCACTATCAGTAATCTTAAAAAAAATGAAACTTGGATACCAAATAGCCAAAGACGCTGAAAAAATTTCACATTTATTGTATATGGATGATTTGAAACTGTATGGAAAGTCAGAAATAGAAATCCAATCACTGACCAACACAGTCCTAATATTCAGCACAGATATCTCAATGCAGTTTGGCATGGAAAAATGTGCCACTGTATCTATGAAAAGGGGCAAAATCACTACATGTGACGGAATTGAAATGCCCAATGGCCAATTAATTAAATGCAATCAAAATGAAGCCTATAAATATCTGGGCATTCTGCAGTTGGATAACATCAGACATGGAGAAGTGAAAACTATCATTAGAAGAGAGTACACCAACAGAGTTAGGAAAATTTTGAAATCTAAATTAAATGGTGGAAACACCATCAAGGCCATGAATACCTGGGCAATACCAGTCATAAGATACACGGCTGGTATAATTAACTGGACACAAGCTGATTTGGACATTTTGGACCGAAACACCAGAAAACTAATGACAATGCACTACAGTTTACATCCACGTAGTGACACTGATAGACTTTACCTGCCCAGAAAATCAGGTGGCAGAGGACTACTACAAGTAAAGCAAACAGTTGAAGAAGAAAAGCATGCATTGGCGGATTATTTAAAAGAAAGTCAAGAACATCTATTAATTGAAGTAAAGAACAAAAATCTACTGAAGGTCCAACAGACGAAACAAGAATACAGAAAAAATGTGATAAAATCAAGAATGGAGAGTTGGCAAAATAAAGCATTACATGGCCAATTTCTGGAAAAAATAAAAGACAAAGTGGACAGTGAAAAAACTTGGTTATGGTTAACATCTGGTACTTTAAAGAAAGAAACAGAATCATTGATCCTGGCCGCACAAGAACAGGCAATTCGTACAAATGCCATAAAGGCCAAAATTGATAAATCTTCAAATGATGCTAAATGCAGATTATGCAAGGAAGCTGATGAAACTGTAGCCCATGTGCTCAGCTGCTGCAAGAAAATCGCACAGACTGATTACAAATTACGACACAACTCTGTTGCACAAATGATCCACTGGAATTTATGCAAAAATTATAACATCCATACTGCTACAAACTGGTGGGAACACAAGCCTGAAAAAGTCACTGAAAATCAGATGGTCAAGATCTTGTGGGATTTTCGTATACAAACAGACAAGGTACTGGCGCATAATACACCAGACATCACGTTGGTCGAGAACAACAAGGTGACTATAATTGACATTGCAATACCAGGAGATAGCAAGGTCGATGAAAAGGAACACGAAAAAATTGCAAAATACCAGGACTTAAAAATTGAAATCCAACGATTATGGCACAAACCAGCAGTGGTAATTCCAGTAGTGATTGGAACACTGGGTGCTATCCCAAAAGCACTGGAATTACATTTAAAACAGCTCAAAATTGACAAAATCACCATCAGTCAAATGCAGAAAGCCGCACTGCTCGGTTCCGCACATATACTTCGAAAATACATTACGACTTCCTAGGCCCCTGGGTGGGGCTCGACTAGTAATCAATGCCAAATCCGGCGAAACAACTGGCCGCTGTGATACAATTGTATAATAATAATAATAATAATAATAATAATAATAATAATAATTGTATAAACCAGCAGTAGATGAATAGCATTACAGAGATTTGACTGAAATTTTCATTGAGTTAACCAGGGGTGGCCAAACTATGGTTCTTTGAGGACCTGTGGACTTCAACTCCCAGAATTCCTGAGCCAACCATGCATGCATGGCTAGCTCAGGAATTCTGGGAGTTGAAGTCCACAGGTCCTCAGAGAACCATAGTTTGGCCACCCCTGAGTTAAACAATGCTTGAGTCTGACAGTTTTTCAAAATGGTCGTGTTGTATTTTAGTTTTTTATTTGTATGTTTGTTCTATCTTATACCAGGCCTGTCAAACTGGCGACACGCGGGCCGGATGCGTCACACACAGGCCATGCCCACCCCAGCTCCACAAAGGTAAAAAATATCATGATACGTCATGTGATGCAATCAAGTTTGACACCCATGTTCTATACCTCACAATGAGACAGTGGAGGACAGGGGGCCTGGCATGTTATGGTCCCTGGGATTGCAAAGAGTCAGACATGACTTAGTGACTGAACAACACTCTGAGTTTCTTTCTAATGTTCTTCTGCAGTCCTCACTTAAAATCATGGTTTGATAATTAGGTCATCACATAATTTCTCCAACTTCATCTCTCTGGTTGTCTACAATAAGGGACCATTTGTTTTCTGCAGTATGCCCATTCCATTCAATTGGGCAGAGCCAGCATGCTTTGTGTCTCATTGATTATCACCTGACTGAGGTTGTATTTTTTGCCCTCTGGAATTTTATGTGGCTTGTGGCTTGCACTCTGATCTTTTTTTTTAAGGGAGTCCTTAAAATGTACCTCTTTTCCCTGTCTTGGACCAAGTGTTTAGCAAACCACCTATAAGATGATTGATATGAGTTTAGCACTTAGCACTTAGACTTATATACTGCTTCACAGTGCTTTTACAGCCCTCTTTAAGTGGTTTATAGAGTCAGTCTATTGCTTCCAACAATCTGGGTCCTCATGTTATCCTCATGTTAAGGATGGAAGGCTGAGTCAACCTTGTTTGGCATTTTTTTCCAGGGTGTTTAGATTTATTAGATTTATTATTAGAGTTGGAAGGGACCTTGTAGGTCATCTAGTCCAACCCCCTGCTCAAGCAGGAGTTCCTACATCATTTGAGACAGATTGTCCCCCCACTTTTTTTATTCTTTTGTACTGTGTTCCGCATATTGTATGCCTTGCAGATTGGTGATGGAGTTGGAGGCTTATAATTTCAATTAATAATCAGTCTAAATATCTTTTTTTTTTGCCTTTTGCATCTATTTGAAAACTGCTACTTTTGCTTTATCTGATTCCCGTTGCTGCCTTTTTGGTCTACAACTGTAGATTTCATAAATAAATGGGGTTGTGAAATAATTTGGCATGGATCTTGCTGGGTATTTTTTTTCTTTTTTCTTCTAGTTGATACAAGATGAGATAAATGTTGGAATGAAGCCTGCCTAACACTTATCTTATCCCAAGGGGATGACAATAAAAGCATACAAACATACTTTTTTTTGTATACAATAGAGTTCATTTTCAGGGACAGTCCAACAGGGACTGCTTTGCAAATAAAAGCTTTTAGTTAATAATATTTAATACATGCATCCCGGAGTGAATATGGATCTCAAAAAGGCAGCCACACATGCCTCAGAGAAATTAGGTGGATTCATTTTTTAGAGGAACAACACAGTGAAATCCTGTCAATGTGAAATGGCATCGGAGAAGAAGGTAATCATTGGGGAAATAGCATTCATTTAAGCTGTATTGAGGAACAATCCCTGGGGTCCAGAGACGAGACAGCATGTGGAATGCAGTTTTAGGGAGAAAAAGAAACAGCAAAGATAATACGTCTTCCCTAAAGAGAAAGATTTAGATAGGTAGGGTGGCGGTGTACATGTGCTTTACCTTTGGAAATTAAAAGTGTTGCAAAAGAAGAAGAGATAGGAAAACTGAACATTGAACAACCACTCTATGCTTAATAGATAGATGGGGAAAGAAAGAAGATTGAGATATACATACACACACTGTATTTTTCGGAGTATAAGACGCACCGGAGTATAAGACGCACCTAGATTTTAGAGGAGGAAAACAAGAAAAAAAGTATTCTGAACCAAATGGTGTAGTCATATATTATTTAATAAAATACCAGTGTAGCAGAATACTTTTTACAACCATGTACACTTTTTACAACCATATACACTTTTTACAAACTTCAAACTTGACAGCTTTAAGACTTGTGGACTTCAACTCCCAGAATTCCTCCTCCAGTCATGCTAGCTCAGGAATGGGAGTTAAAGTCCACAAGTCTTAAAGTTGCCAAGTTTGAAGAGCCCTGGGTTAGGGGTGGCAAGGGTCTTCAAACTTGGCAACTTTAAGACTTGTGGACTAGCTCATTCCTGAGCTAGCATGACTGGAGGAAGAATTCTGGGAGTTGAAGTCCACAAGCCCCACAGCAAACCTGGAAGTTGGTCTCCAAAGCTGTCAGGTGGCTCGCTTTGGGCAGCAGCAGCGGCGGCGGCTCCGTAGCTGCCTCGGGAACAGGCTTCGGCCAGCAACGGCGGCAGTGGCTTTCCCGTGGTCTGGCGGTGGCAGCGGTGATGGCCAGCAGCAGCTACTTTGTTTGGGGTGGTGGTGGCGGCTAGCAGCAGCGGAAGCGGCTTTGTTTGGGGCAGCCGCGGCGGCTTTTTTATGGTCTGCCGCCGGCGGCTTTCCCGTAGTCCGGCAGAGGTGGTGGCTAGCAGCAGCGGAAGCGGCTTTGTTATGGTCTGCCGCCCCAAGCAAAGCCGCTTCTGCTGCTGCTAGCCGCCACCACTGCCGGACTACGGGAAAGCCGCCGGCGACAGACCATAAAAAAGCCGCTGCGGCTACCCCAAACAAAGCCGCTTCCGCTGCTGCTAGCCGCCACCACCGCCCCAAACAAAGTCGCTGCTGCTGGCCATCACCGCCGCCACCGCCAGGGCGGCTGCGGCGGCTTTTTTATGGTCTGCCTCCGGTGGCTTTCCCATAGTCCAGTGGTGGTGGCGGCTAGCAGCAGCGGAAGCGGCTTTGCTGTGGGGCAGCCGCGGCGGCTTTTCTATGGTCCGCCGACGCCGGCTTTCCCGTGGTCCAGTGGTGACAGCCGCGGCCGTGACCAGCGGCAGCGGCTTTGTTGTGGTGCGGCGGAGGCAGCGGCGGCGGCTTTCCAGTGGTCCGGCAGTGGCCTAATGCAACATCCGGAGTATAAGACGCACCCAGTTTTTGACCCTCTTTTTTGGGGTAAAAAGGTGCGTCTTATACTCTGAAAAATACGGTATATATATATATATATATATATATATATATATATATATATATATATATATATATATATATATATATATATATATATATATATATATATATATATATATATATATAAATATAAATATAAATATATATATAAATATATATATATATATATATATATATATATATATATATATATATATATATATATATATATATATATATATATATATATATATATATATATATATATATATATATATATATATATATATATATATATATATATATATATATATATATATATAATATGCCAAATACCACTCACTCATCACAAAATCTCCAGAACTGCAAAGCCTACAAACTTGAAACTTGGCACACATGTTCCTCTCGGCTTCTAGGTGCTTGCTAAGAAAGGATTTTTCAAAATGACCATCAGATCATTAGTATTTCTTATACAGTATTATATTAACACGCTCTGATGCTAAGGAGTTAGATGTTCTACTCCCCCTCACCACATGAAAAGAACTCTGTTCCAACTGCCAGTTGCCTTATATTGACACGCTCTGATGATAAGGAGCTACACATTCTACATAAATTTTCAAGCTTTATTTATTTATTTATTTATTTATTTATTTATTTATTTATTTATTTATTTATTTATTTTTGGTTCTTCTATGCCGCCCTACTCCCGAGGGACTCAGGGCGGCATTTAAGTGTCAATGTATCAAGCCTGATCACATAGTTTTTCAAGCAAAGCATAAATGAGAAAAGGTGATTGCATAAAACAGAAAAAAATAAATTTATGATTATTTGGGGTGGGTGGGTGCCAAAAAAACTTAAAATCTACTTTAGTTTGAATCCCCTGAGTATATATGTTACCCTGGTCATTTACTCATTTACAATGAGCCGAGGTGGCGCAGCAGTTAGAGTGCAGTACTGCAGGCCACTTTAGCTGACTGTGATCCGCAGGTCAGCGGTTCAAATCTCACCGGCTCAAGGTTGACTCAGCCTTCCATCCTTCCGAGCAGTGGTGGGTTCCTACCGGTGCGGCCCACTCGACAGTACCAGTAGCGGCCAGCAGATGGCGCTATTTGAGCGCGGCTGCTCCGGTGCTGTATTTTTGGGCTTTTTTGTTTCCGCGCATGCACAAAAGCAAAATCATGGGAGGGGCGCGCATGTGTAGCGAGGGGGTGCACGCGTGTAGCGAGCGCACACGTGGAATCAAATGTGGCGATGCACGCGCAGAGCTCTGGTAGCAAGGTAAGAGAGCAAACCGCCCCTGCTTCCGAGGTAGGTAAAATGAGGACCCAGATTGTTGGGGGCAATATAAATATACATTGCTTACTGGTGTAAACCGCTTAGAGCCGTGATGGCGAACCTATGGCATGGGTGCCACAAGTGGCACGCGGAGCCATATCGGTGGGCACGCGAGCTCAGGTCCAGCGTGCATGTGTGCGCCGGCCAGCTGATTTTCGGGCCTTCTGGGCCCACTGGGAGTTGGGAAACAGCCTGTTTTCAGCCTCTGGAGGGGGTGGGGAAGGCCCGTTTTTTTTGCTCTCCCCAGGCTCCTAGAAAGGCTCTGAAGCCTGGGGAGAGCGAAAAACGGGAGTGCTGGGAACGGGGGTGGGGTCATGCACGCATGCGTGGGGGGTGCATGGAATTATGTGTGGGCACGCACACACGCGCCCCCCCCCCCTTTTGGCACGTGAACCAAAAAAGGTTCGCCATCACTGGCTTAGAGAGTGCTTGCACTATGAGGCAGTATATACGTCTCACTAATAAATAAATAAATACTTTGCCTATAGAAATCCTTTATTAATTCAACTGACAGATAAAACCTAAACAAACTTAAACATTATTTTGTGGACTTTCCACTGTTCTTTCTTTTATATTGAAAAACAAAAACAAAATTACCTTATCTTCCAGTTATTCATCACAGTTATTTGATAAAATAACAATATGGTTAGACCACTAAAATGAGCAATTGCTAACGGTAAATGAAGCAAAGCACATTGAGACAAGAACTAACTAGCATACCATACAGTAGCACCAAGAAAAAATTAATTCCAAATTATAGCACACACAGAAATCTTTCTTACATGAGAACTACTGGTGTGCATCTGGGAAAAGTTACTGAATTATTAAAATTAATTTTATAAATCATAAAATGATTTACAATTGAAATTAAATGAAGTGGATAAACCAATGCTCGTATTTCTGCTTCTATGAATATTTGATATTAACTGGCCAAATTCCACTTGTCGTTTATAAAATTAACTTTAGATAAAATGAAAGGCTTGGTTGCAAACAGACAAATTTAGAACTCTTCCAACCACATAGATCCCTAGCACAGATTTATAAAAATATACACCTACCCCAATTAGTATTACATATTATTTTTCAAATTCTCTTAACGGCTTGGTGGAAAATAGAAACAACAACTTTGAAAATTGGGAATCACCAATCAAAACCTATTGTAGTAAATTGAATTATCAATGTGATTCTTTGGCTATGGTCTGGAGCAATTACTGCATTTGTTTTATAGTCCTATTAAAATTGACCTTCTTTAAAACTACAGTGAAAGGTCTTTGAAGAATTCAGACAAAACTATAGCTTGTTGAAATAACTTTCTGTGCTTGTGTCATTACTGAGAGTTAATGTGCTTTTTATATTATTTACTTGTGGAGTTTCTTTTCCTTAATATGCTTGATTTTCCTCTACAATTGTATGTTTGTACAGTTAACTGCCTATATCCTTAATTGTAAAAAAGTGGTTTGAGGTTCATCAAATACTGTATATCTGTCAGAAATACCTGTAGAAATATTGTTGATTTGTAGAACAGAATAGCTATATAAGTTGAGTGAATAATCATTCCATTATTTTATGTTACCTGACTTTTTAAGTGCACTAAAATGTAGAATTGACATTATTGTTTGTTGCATCAAAGCTGCATTATTCAAACTAGTTCAGGATTTTATTTATCAGGTTCAGTTCTAATTCACTGTTCTTAAATATCATATTGAGAAATGAAATATGTATAAGATATAAATGAAGCCCCAAGAGAGAAAAAAAATCCCCAAATGAATATAAAGTATAGATTTGATCATACTTTAGGAATTATTTAAAAAAAAACACCTTCTCTGTGTACAAATTAGTATTCCTAAAAATTTATCCTATATTAAGAAAATAGCTGTCAGATCAGATCATTGTGATTATTATGGTTAGTAATTATTAAGGGGACACGGTGGCTCAGTGGCTAAGACACTGAGCTTGTCAATCAGAAAGAAGGTCAGAAGATCGTCAGTTCAGCAGTTCAAATCCCTAGTGCCGCATAATGGAGTGAACTCCCGTTACTTGTCCCAGCTTCTGCCAACCAAGCAGTTCGAAAGCACGTAAAAAATGCAAGTAGAAAAATAGGGACCACATTGGTGGGAAGGTAACAGCACTCTGTGCACCTTCGGGGTTTAGTCATGCTGGCCACATAACCACGAAGATGTCTTCGGACAGCGCTGGCTCTTCGGCTTAGAAACGGAGATGAGCACCACCCCTAGAGCTAGAAACGACTAACACATATGTGCGAAAGGAACCTTTTCCTTTAATTATTAAGGATCTTGGAGAGTATTCTTTGCAAAATCTATAAGTCACACTGCGTGGTCAGGGCACTTCCCTACCAATAAGTAAAGAAATATACAGTAAAGTAAGCATGATATATAATTGTCCATGTAGAAGAATCTCTTCAGATATTATCTACTATTGTAGAAATAGCAGAACAGACAAAACCTGGACCATTTGCCAAGAATGTTAAGACTGACCTGGAGGGACAACAATAAAATAAAACAATTATAAACTTATTTTTAAATAAGAGCTCCTCAAAACTGGGCTGCAAGTATTTGTATGACCCCCAGATAACCACAAAATATACTGAGACACCTACTGGTATCTCTTTTCCTCCATTTCATGGTTCTGTGTAGTTGGGGAGCCCAAATATAGTAGCCCTATTCAAATTGTCTTGGGAAAGATTGTGAGACAGTTCACTTCAGATAATGCACAGCTTCTGTCAGTCATTTGAAAAAAATTTGAGGCTATGGCAGGCACAGGCAGACTTTGGAGGCTCATAGGTCATTCAATCCTTTGAAAAATGAATATCTATCTATCTATCTATCTATCTATCTATCTATCTATCTATCTATCTATCTATCTATCTATCTATCTATCTATCTATCTATCTATCGCCATGATGGCACAGTGGTTAGAATGCAATACCTGCAATTTGAGAGTTCGAATCTCACCAGGCTGAAGGTTGATTCAGCCTTCCATCCTTCCAAGGTGGGTAAAATGAGGACCCATATTGTTGGGGGCAATAGGCTGACTCTGTAAACCGCTTTGAGAGACCTGTAAAGCACTGTGAAGCGGTATATACAGTAATTCTAAGTGCTCTGTCTATCTGTCTGTCTGCCTGCCTGCCTGCCTGCCTGCCCGCCTGCCTGCCTGCCTATATCTATCTATCTATCTATCTATCTATCTATCTATCTATCTATCTATCTATCTATCTATCTATCTATCTATCTATCTATCTATCTATCTATCTATCATCTATCTATCTATCTCTATTTATTTTATTTGTTTATTTTATTTTGGAGTTCTTCTATGCTGCCCTACTCCCTAAGGACTCAGGGCGGCGTACAGCATTTTAAAGAACACCAGAGAATAAAAAACAATTTAAAAAACAATTTTTAAAAAGTTAAAAAGAAAAACATACAACACCATACATACCTGGGGGAAACCTCAGATGTAAAATTCTCTCTCTCTCTCTCTCTCTCTCTCTCTCTCTCTCTCTCTCTCTCTCTCTCTCTCTCTCTCTCTCTCTCTCTCTCTCTCTCTCTCTCTCTCTCTCTCTCCATCCATCCATCCATCCATCCATCTCTTATATGCTGCTAATAAACAATCTTCTCTACATTACAAATGAGCCTAATATGGAGCCCCATTTGTCTATTTCGGAAAAGAAAGACAGGTTACCACCAAACAAAAATACTCATTTTTTCTCTCTCAAAGGCTTCACATTCATCAACCTGTTCAGACAATTAGCAGGTCCAATTAAATTCAGTGATTTAATGACTCACTATTGGCTTTATCAATCTAAAGATCATTGCCAGGGCCAACAAATGTTATTCTGTACTAAACAAATCTCAATGGCTATAATAAAGAAGCTGCTGCAATAAAAAATAATCAGCACAAAGGTCATGAGCCAGTTGATATATGGAGCATAGTAATTACTGTGACTTAATCCTTCTTTGCTGGCTGGGGAATTCTGGGAGTTGAAGTCCAGACATCTTCAAGTTGCCAAGGTTGGGAAACACTGTTCTAATGCAAAACTTGGGGGAAATATAGAGAGTCAATTTGGTGGAATAGTTAAGACATCAGGCTACAAACTGGAAGACCATAATTTCTACTTTTGCTGGGTGACCTTGACACAGTCACATTTTCTCAGCCTCAGCCTCAAACAAATATATATATATTTGTTTTCTGAGGTTTTCGTGGGTGTTTGTATGTAGGTCTTTGGTTATTCGGGTTTTCTCCCGCGTGAAATTGGAAGTATCTTTGCAACGTTTCGACGAAGTCCCATTCGTCATCATCAGGCTGGAGTCTTCAGCTTGCTGCTTCTAGGAGCAATGTGAGATTGCAGCTGTTTCTTCCTTTTAACTGCCACTGGGGGTTTGAACTGATAGGGTGGGAGCTTGGCTGTGTTCTGATTGGGTGGAGGTGTGTTCTGATTTGTTGGGGGCTTGGCTGTGCTCTGATTGGATGGGGGGTTGGCTGTGCTATGATTGGCTGGGGTGTCAGTTTGCTTCATGTATGGAATGGAGGGGTTTAGAGTGGCTAAAGATGCAGCTATGGTCTGGCTTCTGGTTTGTGGCCGTGCCTCATTGGTGTGGGTTTGGGTTTGCTTTTTGCATGGGTGTGTGGTGGTGACATCCTGTGTGGTTTTCGTGAGTGTGGGTCTAGTGTCATTCTTAGTGTTAGGGACTCGTTTGTCAACAAGTGCGGGTTTCCAAATGGCTGGTAGGCGGGAGGTGTCATCTCGTTTATTCATGCTTTGTGGGCGTTTCTCTATCTCAATGGCTTCTCTGATTATTCTGTTGTTAAAATGTTCAGTTTTGGCGATAGTTCTGGTCTTTTTAAAGTTAATTTCATGTCCTGTGGCTTTAAGATGTTGGACCAAGGAAGAAGTTGGTTCCTCTTTTTTGACTGAGTTCTTGTGTTCTTCAATGCGTGCACTTATTCTTCTGTTGGTTTGTCCAATGTATGTGGTGGGGCAGGCGGTGCATGGGATTTCATATACTCCTTGATTTTCTAACTCAATTTTATCTTTGGGGTTTCTTAGGATGGTGGATATTTTTCGGTTTGTGCAGAATGCTGTCTTGATGTTGTGTTTGTGGAGGATCTTGCTGATTCTGTCTGTGGTTCCTTTTATGTATGGTAGGAGGGCTTTGCCGTTTTCTTGTTCTCTGTCTTGGATTTTAGTGGGGGTTTCTTTTTGGATTAGGTTGGTGATCTTATTTCTTTGGAATCCATTGGATACTAGTACGTTAGTGAGAGTATTTAGTTCGTTTTTTAGGTGTTGTTCGTCAGCTAGGCGTTTTGTTCTGGAGATGAGTGTCTTGGCTACGGAGTTGATCTGTGCTGGGTGGTGGTGTGAGAGTGCGTGCAGATAGCGGTTAGTGTGGGTTTTCTTCTGGTAGATGGTGTGTCCTAGGGAGCCATTGGATTTCTTGTAGACTAAGACATCCAGGAAGGGAAGTTGGTTGTTAGCTTCTGTTTCCATGGTGAACTGTATTTTGGGGTGTAGGCTGTTGAGGTGTATGAGGAAGTTGTCCAGTTTTTCTTTCCCGTGTGGCCAGATTATGAAGGTGTCATCTACATATCTGAGCCAGAGTTTGGGTTTGTGATCAGATTTTTCTAGAGCTTGGGTTTCAAAGTGTTCCATATAGAGGTTAGCAATGACAGGTGAGAGGGGTGATCCCATGGGTGCTCCTTCCATTTGTTTGTAGATGACACCTTCATAAATATATATATGGTTTTACATATACTAACCGCAACTAGAATTGTATTTGCACAGCAATGGAAAAATGATGAGATTCCGTCAGAAGAGAATGTAATTAAGAAAATATTAGAATGCGCAGAAATGGATAGCTTAACGCTCACTATTAAGGATAAAGAAGAAACTGAATATTTCTTGATATGGGATGCATTTTATCAATGGCTAGACAATAGAAACAGAAGCTAGCAAGGAGGAGACATAAAAAGAGGAAATGTTAATGTGGAGAGTTGTTAAAGAAGATAATGTCAAGTATTATTGTTATTATATTATTATATTATCAATATTATTGTGATTGCATACTACAGCAAATATGTGGATTAAGACTGTTTAAAAATAACTGTATCCAGATCACACACTGTTTGATGGAAATTGAATGTTATATAAATAAAATAAATAAAACATGGGGAAAAAGAAAGAAAATTGCAAGGACTTATCCAGGCAGTTGTCAAGAGTTTTTAAAAAAAGACTTAATGGCATGTTTGATTCCCCCCACCCCCAATAAAATTTGGAATATACAGCAGTAACAGAATAATAGAATAACAGAGTTGAAAGGGACCTTGGAGGAATTCTAGTCCAAACCCCATTAGTCTTACAGATGTTCTTGTACTGCTCTTTCTGCTCATCTTGGCAAGAGGCCCAAATAATGTCTGTCCTAATTAACAATCAGGATAGAATATTAACCCACCTGATCACCTGTGAACTCCAGGAAAATTACCGAATTCTGTTGCATAGGTATGACTTCCTTGATAAACTTATTCACTGACTACGGCACATTGTATTGTAATTCTATAGCTTATTGTGTCAGATTAATTATAAATATAAGGATCTCTCCCTCCTTCTGTGAGTCACTTGGTCTTCATCTACTGTATAAACCAAATTAAGCTAAATACAAAAATGTTGTCCTGTTCAGCTAAGCCATAAAATTCAGTTTACCAGAAAATAAATACTTGCTGTTGGTCTTTCTTCCCTCTCACAAGTCCCTGTTTGTTGCTGTTGCTGTCATCATCCCTTGGCAAGTGAATACATTTTCACATAAAAAACAGGAGAATACACTCACACATCATTTTATTTTCAAAGAATGTGTTTAGGATTTGCCTGGGGCTCAGAAGTGTTCCTGAAAATCCAGACTGATGTTTGGACAAAACAGACAGACTGTTTTGTAGCACACAGGCAAGAAGGTAGCATTTATCTGTTATTTTGATTTTGTAGTTAATTTGCAAGTGAAAGATGAAAAGAGAATCAGGAAAATCCAGAGAAGTGTATGAATGAATGAATGAATGAATGCATGAATGAATGAATGAATGAATGAATGAATGAATGAACACCCACTTACCCTATCACCACTATCATCATTATGCCATATTTCAACTTCAGGAATAATGCAGAGAAGCAGAAATTTCTTTCATAGGACAAGAACATTTCCCCCCAAAACAACCATTTAGTTGTGCATGGTATTTCCGCAAAGGCAACTGTTATGTCTTACAATGTCTTTTCCAAGTAACTGTACTTTCCAATTAGGAAAACAGCTGAGCAGTTTGAGTTATATTTCTCATCAGCCACATTTCCTGCAAAATTTTTTGCAAAACAAGTGGTAAATGGTCTATTAAAATGCAGTAATATCATAATAGTTGTACTGCAATCATCATATCTATATACATAAAAGCCAAATACCACTCACGCATCTTCACGAAATCTCCAGAACCATAAAGCCTACAAACTTGAAACTTGGCATGTATGTTCCTCTTGGCTTCTAGGTGCTCGCTAAGAAAGGATTTTTCGAAATGACCATCAGATCATTAGTTATTTCTTATATTATTATTAACACGCTGTGATGCTAAGGAGTTAGACGTTCTACTCCCCCTCCCCACCTGAAAAGAACTCATTAAAGTGGTCATCTAACATTCTCTTTTCCCCCCTTTCTCTTGCCCCTAGTTTACAATCAATTATCTCTTCATCACATATCCCATTTCTTACCTGTAGAGATAAACCATCATATTTTCAGTGTCAGCGGAAATTAATGGTTACCAGAAATAACATACCTTATTTTAAATTTGATCAACTAAACCAACTTCGTATACCTTCCTTGGCAGTCATCTAACAGGTTTTCATTCTGTCCCTGCAAAAAGAGAAGAGTCAGTTTAATCCTTTTCTTATTGCTTGGAAATCTTTAAAACCATATACATAAAATATTTTTTTCTGAGTATAAAGAGCATGAAGGCAACATCAAGCATTATTCATCATTCACCAACACAATCAAAGGTCTAGAACCATTGGCATAGCTAAATAAAATGTGTGTATGTCTGTGTGTATGTAAAAAGAGGAATAAGGAGGAGGATGTATAAGGTGGAAAAAGTAGATTACTAGCACATAAAATAACAAAACACACACACGCACACACACACACATATTGTTATTAAATATTAATTTTAATTATTATTATTTTTGTCATTTTATATATTAGTAATCTACCTTTTCCCTTATATACATCCTCCTTATCATTCCTCTTTTCATTTGAGGCAGAAAGGGAATTTCAATTAATTATTTATGTAAATAAGTTGTGTAAAAATGCAAATATGAATTAATTTGATTTAACTTTAACTTCGGATGTTCTCCCCCATGTATGTTTGTGTGATATAGATGTTATTAATTGTTTTTAAATTGCTTTTAATGATTTGGTTGGTTGTTTTATTAAAATGTTGTATGCCGCCCTGAGTCCTCAGGGAGTAGAGCGGCATAGAAGAACCTCCAAATAAAATAAAATAAATAAAATAAATAAATTTTAACTTTTTAAATGTTATAATTCTTGAATGGTGCATTTCATTTAAATTCAATTTCTTCATATGTTCTAAAGCAGTTGTTCCCAACCTTTTTTTGGGGGGGGGCATGCCCCATCTAAACATCTCTAAAATCCTGATGTGCCTCCCCCCCCCCGTGACATATAATTCTTACTATTCAAAAAAGTGAACTCCTACTCACGTGGAGGAAGCCTAAAAGGCCATTAACTTAGTTTAAAGAAGGTTCCAATTGCCCCCATTAAAAATCAAATTGCCACCCTGTGGGGCGTGGGGCCCACATTGGGAACCACTGTTCTAAAGGAAGAGAAGAAATGCTTTTTTTTGAAAATGTTTGTCTTTTATCACTGAGGTGTTGAAAATTGATTCATCCACCAGAACACAGCTTTACAGGGTTCTCAACCATATATGAGAACAGCTACAAATTTCAGAGAAAAAGCACAGTAGGGCTTCATCGTGGATCTCCCACATGAAGTCAATTTTAATTAATAAGTTTAAACATTCTAACTGCATCTCAACATGAATTTTCATACTTTTTACAGTACTTTTTAATACCATATCCTTAAATATTGGATACATCAATGACACTCTTAATTATTTAAATGTCGAATTAGGCATATTTCATGGTCTTCTCTGATATTCATTCATAAGTGTCCAGAGAGGAGAAAATGCCAGAATATGTGTCATAATATCACAGTGCACATTTTGTTCTCTTTCTTTCATTTTTCTTTTTGTCATTGCAGTTGACTTTAGATGGCTATATATTCGTTTTTAAGTAAAACTCTGACATTTCTTTGACTGCTACATGGATCAGCATGCAGTTAATCATCAGTTTTCATAGTTTTCTAAGATGCTAAAATAAAATTCGTGGCCCAGACCTCCTCCAAAATATATAACAGTGTGTGCTTAGATTAAACATGTATGTAGATGTGCATTTTATTTGATGCAAATGTTATTTATTTAATATTCAATTGCAAATTTATAGGAGAACAAGACAGAACAAACTTCTGCATGACTAATGTAGGCTGATGGGTAAACCTATGATGTCACTATGCTTTCTCCACATGTCTTTCTACTCACATCCTTCCAATTTAACAGAGAAATGTGATTACATTCAACTAAATATACTGTATGTACAATATAAAGGAAGGTCTAAATCAGGGGTGTCAACTCAATTTCACTGAGAGCCGCATCAGGGTTGTGTTTGATATTAGGGGGGGCGGGGTCAGTGTGGCCCAGGTGGGCATGGCCAGCTCAACATCACTTGTGTCAGGGGCTGCTCTATCAATGAAAACGGGCTCCTGAGCGCCGTTTTCGGCTGCAATGGCCTCCTGCAACCCTCTGCCAGTGAAAATGGAGCTTGGGAGAGCTGCCCACGGCCCTCATGAGATCTGTTTTTGGCTGAGACAGCCTCTTGCAACCCTCTGCCAGCGAAAACGGAGCAGGGAAGGGCCACACGGGTTGGTCCTTCGCTGTTTCCAGGTCAGCTCTGTGGGCTAAATCTAAGCATCCCATGGGCCGCATCCAGCCCCAGGGGCCTTGAGTTTGACACTCCTGGTCTAAATGATCTGTAATTTGTCACTAACAGGTGGTTTCTCACATGACGTTTATTTATTATTTATTTATTATTAGGTTCTTCTATGCCGCCCTACTCCCGAGGGACTCAGGGCAGCGTACAACATTGTGCGAGAACACTAAACAATAAACAGCGATTAAAACCATTTTAAAAGATTAAAAAAGTTAAAAAGAAGATATTCACCAACATACATACAGGGGGAGATCTCGGATGGAAACTAGTCTCAACCCCCTGCCTGCAGGAAGAGCCATGTCTTGACGGCTTTTTGGAAGGCCAGCAGGGTGGGGATAATTTGGATCTCTGGGGGAAGTTGGTTCCAGAGCGCGGGGCCCCCCACAGAGAAGGCCCTCCCCCTAGGCCCCGCCAGTTGGCATTGTTTGGCTGACGGGACCTGGAGGAGACCCACTCTGTGGGCCCTAATTGGTCGAAGGGAAGTGTGAGGCAGAATGCGGTCCTGGAGGTAACCTGGTCCTAAGCCATGTAGGGCTTTAAAGATGATGAATTGTACCCGGAGACCAATGGGCAGCCAATGCAGCTGGCGGAGTATAGGTGTAAGTTCTTTCCCCATAACCTGAAGTTAGACAGTGGAAACTTCACTTCTAAATTATTAGACAAGTCCAAAAACAAATGCAACTTTACAATAGAGTGATCACCAGACTCCAGCAAACAAACCCAAGAATACCAATATATTGTTACAAAGCTGTCTTGTAAATTATGCAAAATTCTAAGGCATATGAGCTAATAAGTAATTAGTAGAGGGTATTTTTGTCTGGAGGTGGGCTTGGGGGGCTTGGGCTCATCCCATTGACCAATATTAAAAGCACAGATGACCCTGCTATTGTTAGAGTATAACTTTTCTTATTTTCTAAACATAGGGAACGAATATGTATTATCTTGATCCTTCAGCAAATCAGCATAAATGGAAGATATCTGACATGTATTTCAAAGCTTGCTTAGAACATAGAAAGAATGTTACATAAACAATTTGTTTCTTGTCAGTGTCATGAAAATTTGCTACTTGCATGATAATCTGATCTTACTTACATATAGGATGAGAATAATGTTACATTTCGAAGAAAGGACTTCTATATAGCTGGCAACAATCACAGATTTCAAGGTTCTATGCAGTTCATAAATTTATATTATTAACACTGGAGAGAGAGAGAGAGAGAGAGAGAGAGAGAGAGAGAGAGAGAGAGAGAGAGAGAGAGAGAGAGAGAGAGAGAGAGAGAGAGAGAGAGAGAGAGAGAGAGATTCACATTCATTTTTTCCCAGGTAAACATGAGAACTTTGAAATCTCAGAAGGATGAATCACTGCACACTCTTACTCTCCATTTTACAAGTTTTGAATATCTGAAAAGTGCTTGACAGACCTCCAAAACAGATTGATCAATTCTGTTCATTCTCTTTTCAGATCTGCTGGGAATATATTTTTGCCTCTCCGAGTGATTTACACACACACACACATAAACAAGCACACATGCACACATGCATAAACACACACACACACACACACACACACACACACATTGAAAAGTTATGGTATATACCTCCCAAACCGTTCCCTTTTTATGATTTTGTATCTCTTAATTTGGGGTAGAGTCAGGGCGACTGAATGGAGCTGAGTGTTCACTGGCCGGATGCCCTTCCTGACACCATGCAGAGTTCACAGCAGATATTTTTTTCTTGTGCCTTAGGAAAGAAGCACCTCCCACTAACTTTCAACCTTCCAAATGGGAGGCAAGCATCTTCACCACTAAACCACCATACAATATACAGTATACGGTAACATAACTACTTGTGATAGTATGAGTATAATCCATCTACCGGTATTATGATATAATGTAATGCACATGAAACTGAACTCTCAGCCATAGTGTATTGGACAAGACAATGATAAAAAAATCACATTAAAATTATGGGTAAACGTTTCAAGTTTTTTTCCCCCAAGTAGTTCAGTTTTAGTGATATCCCTTTTATCTTCTCATTGTTTTGGTTCAGTAACTCTTAAATTGCTATCAGGGTTGAAAGCAAAATGTGTTATTGATTGCAATAAAACATTTCCCTTCTTGCTGGAATCTTTTTTCTTTATACCTGATATAATAAGAGTTAGACTTAAACTGAAATTGTGTTATTAAAACTAGACCAATAATCCCATCAGCTTTCCAGAAAAGCTCCACCTGCCTCAAAATCACTCAAAATGATGCCATTTTCCTGCAGTTATATATTGATTTAGCACTATTAGGAGCCTGGTTGATGTGAAGCCAAGCTCAGATCTATGCTAACATATTTTTCTTCTGCAGTTCTTTGCAGGAATGTCTCTAGGTCAGGAATATCATTTGATGGGAAGCAAGGTTTATACAGAACATACATTTAAGGAGCATGCTTTGGTAATAATGTGCTAAACGAAAACATAAATTGTGACTTTTTTAATAACAAGTATTATAGATTAATTTCAAGCAAGTGCTGCTTAACTTCAGCAAGTGACAATACCTATTTTAATTTAATGGGCTGGAAAGTCTAAGCAAGGTCTGAAAGAAATTGGGAAATTTCTAGAGAAAACTAGTGTGGGATACTGGATTGGAAAACTGAATATCAAACAAAGAAAGCAGTAAATAATTGTCTACTGCTGCCAGGAACTTTTCCTATAAGTATCCATGGAATCACCAATATTAAAGCTTTACTCAAAATAACCTGTACCTCTTTTGACTTAGAATTAAGTATAGATAGTCTTTGACTTATGACCATGTTTGAGCCCAAATTTCTATTGTTATGCAATTAACATTAATTATGTTAAGTGACTTTTGCCCCATTTTATGACTTTTCTTGCCACAGTTGTTAAGCAAATCACTACAGCTGTTACATTAGTAACATGGTTGATAAGTGAATCTGGCTTTCCCATTCACTTTACTTGTCAGAAGTTCACAACATTTTATCACATGACCCCAGGACACTGCAACTGTCATAAATACATGCCAGTTGCCAAGTGTCTGAATTTTGATCATGTGACCATGCATCAATGCAACAGTCATAAGTGTGAAAAAGGTCACAAGTCACTTTTTTGAGTGACATTGTAATTTTGAACTTGATGGAATATTCATAACTGGGAGAGCCATGTTAACAAGGTTAGCCAATGAATAGGCATAGCAACTAAGTCAGCCAATGAGAGCTAACCACTTCTGAGTCTGTGCAGAGAATCGAAACTGAAAACTTAAGCTTAAGGCTGGGCGTGGCTCAGCCCACCTGTATGCTCTGTTCTCTCAGTCCACTTTGAACTCTGCTGAAATGAAACTAACTGTTCTCTGCTGCCTGTAACTGCTTGAAGAAGAATCTACATTGGTATTGTAAAAAAGCCTAGAGGTTAAAATTGCTGCCTTACAAGCAGACTGCCCAGGTTCAAATCTCACTAAGGGTATGGCTATCTGACAAGAGCAAAATAGCTCGAAATAGATCTATAATAGTCTCTCTTTATTTTCATTTTTCAGCAACAAATGTTACAATACAGACAATATTGTTTGTCGGCTATAAAAAAAACCAAAAAAAACCCCTACCTGGATGGCCCAAGGAGGGGCCGAAAGGCAAAAGGAAGCTGTGATGTTTCCTTCCATACACCATGATGACTCGACAGAAAAAACATATATAACCCTTTCCTGGTGAAAAGCTGATAGGGAAGAGAACCTGGCCTAGAGGTTAAAACTGCTGCCTTACAAGCAGACTGCCCAGGTTCAAATCCCACTAAGGGTATGGCTATCAGTCGAGAGCAAAATAGCTCGAAATAGATCTATAATAGTTTATATAATATATATAACTATGTTTATAAAGAAGTTAACGAATCCAGCTGAATCAGTCATCTGTGTGTGCTTCTGGAAATTAATTATCTGCAACAAACTCTGATAGAACTGTCACTAAACAAATGGTTGTAAATCAAGGACTACTTGTATTCTGCCATTCAAGGAAGCTTTAATCCCAAGAGTGCAAGGTTTGAACACAAACTAGGCTTCCATTCTTTCCTTAGCCATCTTTCATAGCTTGTTACCTCCTTATAACTTCCATGGTAAACAGGGCTAATTGAATTCCACCCACCAGACCATTGAAAAATCATTATTTTCTGCCACATTAAAAACAAAGATGCAGATTATGTGGTTTCTTTCTTTCTTTCTTTCTTTCTTTCTTTCTTTCTTTCTTTCTTTCTTTCTTTCTTTCTCTCTCTCTTTCTTCCCTTCCCTCCCTCCCTCTTTCTTTCTTTCTTTCTTTCTTTCTTTCTTTCTTTCTTTCTTTCTTTCTTTCTTTCTTTCTTTCTTTCTTTCTTTCTTTCTTTCTTTCTTTCTTTTTCTTTCTTTCTCATGATTTCAATAACAGGTATTGTTGGCACTGTATCAGTCAGATTTTGCCAGAGGCTTGTTAAGAATTTTCAAAATGGAAAGTGTTCCCCTGCCTGTGGCTCAGAGACTCTGTTTGAAGTTTTTTCAAGGTATTTTGTGATGCAGTGAATGAACCCTACAAGTGTCAAGCATGCCTGAGCTTATTTACGGAACTTAGTAAATATCTCTTAACAACAGAGAAACACAGAGAGTGAAATTTTCTTCGCCATACATTTGCAGCCATTTGCTATTTCTCAGGAAGTATGATGGCTCTGTTCAGTAGGCAAGAGATCTGTTTTCTTTTCATACAGATAAACTAATCTTTGCCCTTTGGGGATATTTTTTCCCCCAAAGTGTTAGTTTAAAGATGGAATCTTTTATTTTTCTCTCTCCCACTAATTCTATAGTCTTTGGTGTATGACTGCAAATAAACCACCCTGATAAAAGTGTGTGTGTTTTCCCCCTGTCTGGAATTCAGGCAGCCAGATAAAATATTTAACAACCAAAGGTAATCTTTCTGTGGTTAACCATGCAACGACATTACAAAAACGTCTGTGTTTCAGAACATTTCAGAAATGCAGAAATTAATGCTACGTAGGGAAGCAGAAACAAAGCTATAACTAAGAGATATTGCAAGATAAGGAAGCCTTTGATTTTCACTTGCACTAATAAAGTGCAACGGAGCTCTGCAGATCATATCAGTCAAATGAATTTTGGGTTGTTATTACTGAAGTTGTTTTTAAATAAACAGACCCTTGAAGTGCCATATCCACCGATTCAGTAATGCACAAGCTTCTGTATGGAACTGCTCCTGAAATAAGTAAGCTAAGTTTGTCAAGACTACATTCTTTAACCAAAGCTTTTCTGATCAAATTATTGGTTATGTAAATCATGGTGGGTTTCACTTACCTTTGCTACCGGTTCGGGAACGGGAGTGTGTGGGAGCTTCTGCGCATGCGCAGAAGCTCCGTGATGACATTCTGCCGAGTGGGCGGAGCCTCCTGCTGCCGCTGCTACAGGTTCGCCCGAACTGGGCCGACCAGGAACCCACCACTGATGTAAATCCTTCAACACAGACTTTTCAATATATTTTTGGTCATTATAAGTATTTATTTTAGCCTAATCTAGAATAGTTTGCTTTATTCAAGAATATTTGGGCCAGGATCCAGAATCTGTGATTGTATTTTTCCTCTCCATTTTAAAAAAAAGATGGATATGTCAAGTCATGACTAGGGATATTGCATTTAAAACATTAAAAGGAAATGATGAAAAATAAAATATTTCTGTTTCTTTCAGCTTTGGAATTACAAGGTAGGCATGCTAATAATCAAAAACAAATATATATGTACACATGTATGTATGTACACATACATACATACATACATACATACACACACACACCATAATTTGGGATATTCATGGCCTAAATTACTAGTGTCTAGAAGCTTCTTGAGATCAAGGAATTTATGTTTGAAATGGGTGAATTATTCAACTGGATCTTTTTTTTTTAATCTCTAGTATGTTACTTCATTTTTGCACCATTTATGGAGGCAGAACTGTAAACAAAATGAAAATGAAGACCAAGGCTAGGATACAGATTAAAAAAAACATCCAGATCAAAGATAGAGGAACCAAGTATACAGCAAAATATTTATACTTTGATATGTTATGTATGCATGCTAGAACTCTTCACATTATCAAATTATTATTATTCCTGTTTTTGCTGTGAGATTGGAACTCCACTGAACAGGACTACACTTTGCATTCTGCCGACATAAGGATGGATTATGCGTCAAAAGTACAACGTGATTTTAAAAATGTACGCATTCTTTGTTTTTCTTTAATTTCCACCTTAATAGAGTCTCCAGTCTGTACTTTCCTCTGAATGTCATTCCTTCAGCTGGTCTGTGAAGTTTCAGAACCTGATGGATGAGTGTCAAGGAACCACTTTTGCCAAAACCAATAAGCTAATAAATTTTTTTCTCATAATTTCCTACCTGATACTCTTCATGCTGCAGCAGAGAAAAACAATGTTTAATTAATCTGATTCTTGTCACGGGAGATTAAATGTAAAACGTGTTTATTTCTGCTTGAAAGAGACGGATATTTCATTGAATGATTTGGATCACCTCATTCAGACCTGAAAGATTTCCTAGTAGATTTATATGCATTAGAAAGATGTGAAATGGTATGAAGACAATTCTCCCTCTTCAATATGGATATTTATCACATTCTCCTATCTACTTTATTTTCATTTATTTACAGACATTGTTGTTACTCACAGTCATTTTACCATTGCACTTCTCCAAATATAGACAATTGGATAGGGTTACAGAGAGTTAGGATGATTTATTGCCTGGACAGAGAGCCAGTTTGGACTAATGGTTAAGGCAATAGGCTAGATGAGTTCTAGTCCCAAGAGGTGGTGCTCTCACCTCACAATCAGGAAGTTGTGAGTTCGATCCTAGGTAGAGGCAGATATTTCTCTCTCTGGGCACACTGGGAATATATCTGCTGAACAAAACTCTGCATTGGTGACAGGAAGGGCATCCGGCCAGTAAAACTCAGCTCCATTCAATTGTCCAGACTCCACTCCGCGAGGAATTATGGGCTTGTTAAAAGAGGATGATGATGGTGATGGTGATGATGATGAGTTCTAGTTCCACCTTAGCTATGAAAGCCAGGTGGGTGATTCTGTATTATTTGTAAAAAAAATAATACAGGAGGGATACAAATAAATAAATAAATGGAAGAAGGAGGAAGAGAGGAGGAAGAGACTACTTTGCGAATTGCCAGATTTTTCAAGACCATTCAAAACACCAGGTGGATGCAGCTGCTTGGATCTCTTGGGGAACCTCATTCCAGAAAGCAGGGAATGTTATTGAGAAAATGTGCTTCTAGTGTCTAGATACGGATATGCATTGAGCGCACCAATTTTGCCAAATCAGATTGGCTAAGCAGGCCAGTTTGTGCGCATAACTTTTTTTAAATGTTACATTTCCTGTAATATTATGTACATCTTCATTCACAATATTAGATAGTGGGCTTATTCTATTGATTGGCCTTTTCAGTTTCTTGCTCTGGTGTGCTAGACGTTTGCCTCTGTTCTTGTATCAAGTCAGAGAGCTAGAATTTGATTAGTGATTGTGGTCCAGTTTTAATTGATGAAGGTTTCACTCAATAAAGACATTTCTTTGTAACTTCTCCCTATAATTTGGTTCTTATTTATGACTCTGAGTTCTAGTCTTACTATTGTACTTTTGAAAAATCCCTATTATTAGGTGTGGATATATTAGGACAAGAGATGGACAGAAGGTAAATCAAGACCTCCTAGAAGACTGCTGGGTTATTTGTGATAGTTCATTAAGCTTTTAGACTGTCAAGAATATATTAACAAGATTAAAATTGCAGGTAATCAAATAATCATATACCAGTACTGATCTATACAAATTGCTTCTCTGACTCATTGTCACCTAATCCTATTACATGGATTACAAAGTCTTTATGCATTCTGTATTAGCAATACTTCATTGTAGCAATAGTAAACTCTAATCCTAATTTAAATCTAACTAGTCACTTTTTTATACTTCTTCTAAGTTAGTGGTCATCATAATAGCACATAGACATAGAATAGCAAAGTTATGACTTGTAAGTGGTTATATTATGTATTGTTGACTATTAGATTCATACAGTATAGTACATATGGAATTTCAATTGGCACAGGAAGGTTGTTAGCCAATGTGGGCCAAAATCTTTGATAGGACAAATAGTGATTAGTCTTCAGGTCTTCTATGGGCATTCTTATTGGTTGTGATAAACAGGACTTTCCTTCCCCCACATAGGATGTTGCAACTGGACTTTAAATGGATGTGGGCCAACTTCAGCTTAGAGGCTGGCATGTCTATTGCACCTTCCCAGATTGCAAAGCAGACAACATTACTGGTTCAGGCTGGAGTTGGCTAAAGTGTCATATTGCCTATTGACTTTATATTCCTTACAGAAAGCTGGTCATTTGCATCCTTTTAGAGAGTCTTTGAGGCCACTTGGAGGTTTATCTATGACCTCAGGGTCACCTGAGTAGTGCAAATGGGTATGGAGCCTTCTTGCACTACTCAGGTGACCCTGAGGACACAGATAAACCTCCAAGTGGCTGCAACAAGTCTCTAAAAGAATGGAAATGACCAGCTGTCTGCAAGGAATATAAATCCTTCATTCCCCACCATCCAGTCAGAGCTAAAGATGTTTCTTGGGTGAGAAATGAAACATCTTCAAAGAAAAACAAGAAAATCCAGTTGCCTCTTGAAAACGCACCTTTGGGACAACCATGATCTGGATGATTAAGAATCTCCCTCGACATGTAATACACATACTTTCCTCCCTCCCCCCAAAAGGCTATTGTTCTGGGTTAACTCCACTGTCCTAGACTTCACTACATAGTGACATAAGTAAGTCTGTGACGGTCAGACCTTAGGTAAAAGTCTTAAAGACTTAAAATGTAAAAATGGCATACAGCCTTTGCTTCCTCCAAGAGTTCTTGCATTCCTTGGAATTAGATGCTGCTTTATGTTTAATGTTCTTTTTCTAATAGCCAAGTTCTAATTGTTGTTCTCAAGCACTCCAGTGAGCTCCCAAGTTAAACTCCTGGCAGGAATCACATCAACCCGTGCTTCTTAATAATAATAATAATAACAACAACAGAGTTGGAAGGGACCTTGGAGGTCTTCTAGTCCAACCCCCTGCTTATGCAGGAAACCCTACACTACTTCAGACAGATGGTTATCCAACATCTTCTTAAAAATGTCTAGTGTTGGAGCATTCACAACTTCTGGAGGTAAGCTGTTCCACTGATTAATTGTTCTAACTGTCAGGAAATTTCTCCTTAGTTCTAAGTTGCTTCTCTCCTTGTTTAGTTTCCACCCATTGCTTCTTGTTCTACCCCCAGGTGCCTTGGAGAATAGTTTGACTCCCTCTTCTTTGTGGCGACCCCTGAGATATTGGAACACTGCTATCATGTCACCCCTGGTCCTTCTTTTCATTAAACTAGACATACCCAGTTCCTGCAACTGTTCTTCATATGTTTTAGCCTCCAGTCCCCTAATAATCTTTGTTGCTCTTCTCTGCACTCTTTCTAGAGTCTCAACATCCTATTTACATCGTGGCAACCAAAACTGTATGCAGTATTCCAAGTGTGGCCTTACCAAGGCATTATAAAGTGGTATTAACACTTCGCGTGATTGTTATTTTATGTTGTATGTTCTTAATTGTATGTTGTGGTTCTTGCTGCTGACAACAGCCCTCTCACTTGCCATGTGAGAAAGAAATGTAAATAGAAATGTAAATAATATTTACATTTGACCTATGTAAATATTTACATAGAAATGTAAATAAAATAAATAAAATAAAAATAAATGTTTTTTGTGTGCCAAGACATTGCTTTCTCGTCTGCTTGCGGTGTTCCACTCCCCTTTTCTCCCATATACCTGCCACCCCCACAAACAATGAGTTATTTTTCCCTTTTGTAGGCTAATGGCTTGATTGGGGTGAAACTGCCTATGAATGTTGGCATGTTCTGGAAAAAGCCAGGATATGACTCAACTAGGTAAACTGCTGGAACACCACTGTGGAGGCTTATGAGTTAGGGATCTTTGGTGCTACCTGAGTTTGATTGTTTTCTTGCAGACATTTCATTACCCAAACTAGCACTGATGCTAGGACTGATGATGTTACCTAGTTTGGGTAATAGCAATAGCAATAGCACTTTTCTTATATACCGCTTCATAGTGCTTTACAGCACTCTCTAAGCGGTTTACAGAGTTCAGCATATTGCCCCCAACAATCTGGGTCCTCATTTTACCGACCTCGGAAGGATGGAAGGCTGAGTCAACCTTGAGCCTAGTGAGATTTGAACAGCTGAACTGTTGAACTAGCAGTCAGCCTGCAATGGCTGCATTTAACCACTGCACTACTTCAGCTCTTCAATGTAATGTAATGAAACATCTGCAAAAAAAAAACACTTAGAGATAACCAAGGACCCCTCATTTCAACTCTGAGCTACAAATATTCTTCTTTATTGGCTTATAAATAAGTCAGTGTCATTTCTGAGACTGGAAACTTTTATGTGCTTTTTTTTTGGAGGAGAAAGGAATAAGCTATGGTGGCGCAGTGGTTAGAGTGCAGTACTGCAGGCTACTTCTGCTGCCTGCCTGCAATTTGGCAGTTCGAATCTCAACAGGCTCAAGGTTGACTCAGCCTTCCATCCTTCCAAGGTTGGTAAAATGAGGACCCAGATTGTTGGGGGCAATAGGCTGACTCTGTAAACCACTTAGAGAGGGCTGTAAAGCACTGTGAAGCAGTATATAAATCTAAGTGCTATTACTAGTGCTAAACTGACCTTAGTTTTGGCAAAGTGGGAATAGGAAGGGTGATAATCTGGCCATATCCGCTCCCAAGTGCAAAAAAAAAAAAGTTCTGGTTTCACTTTTTCTTTTTCATGCTGCTGACACATACATGACGCTTGTCCAGAAGTTAATAGTCTCCATACTGTGAGAAAAACTTTAGCTTTCATGTTTTTCCTTATTCTCTAGCAATAACTACGTGTATGCTAAATAATATGCTTTTCCCACCTTTTATGTCCTGAATAGGTGGTAAATTCATATGCTGAATATAACTCCAAATCCACAATCCATTTCAACTTTTCAAATCCCACTTCAACTTTTGATCAAAACATTAGCTTCAAGACATTAGCATGGTGGAAATGCATTAGTGGCTGTTTTAATTTTTTAAAATGTTTGAAGTGAGCAGAAACTATTAAACTCTATACCACTAATATTAATCCCTGGTAATCTCCGTTGAGGGAGAAAAAAAATCACTCATCTGTTAAAGCAAAAGGATGCTGGGTTCTATTCAAAACCGAATGAGAAAAATACCACTCAAAAAAGGAAGAACAGAAAATAACTGGTTGACTGACCTTACAAAAAAGAAAATGACACTTTAATGGTATTGTAAAAAAAAAAGACATTGCATAAATTTAAAATGAAATCACTTTGTCAAACCTACAAATGGGTATGACAATTTGGCTTTCCAGTATCATTATCTTGTTTTGAATGGAAAAAATTGAATTCATAATTACAGAACCATGATGTATTTGTGATGGGCTGATTTAGCTGATGGATTCTATCTTTCCTTGTGCCTGGGATTAGCATTTTCTTTCTATTCTACAAAATGATAAATGACTCAAAAGCTAACTTAGCAGTTCAATGGAATATGCAGTAAATGAAGAGCTTAATGATTAATTAACTGAAATCTTAATGAAAGCATACAACTTTCTGCCTTCTGAATTGCAGTGCTCATTTTAAGGCAGCTTAATGTTTCTTCAAAACTTGAAATTAAGTTTCTCTAGTATCTTAGGCCCAGAAAAAACATTTTATTTTGTTCAGTAGAACTTATTACAGTAAATGTATTCAGGATTACATCTATAGAATATTATTGTCAAGGTAATTGCAAAATGCATCTTTCATAGAGTCTTTCTACTATAATTTCATTTCATTTTTTCTTTTTTATATGTAGAATTGCTAATATGTTTGAAGATGATTCATCATTTTTCACACAGTCCAAGTAAAAAGGCCCGGCAACTATCTGACTTGAAATTAGAGTCATTCTCACAGCTTATTTAAGCACCTAGTCACAATATGAATGGTATAACTTTCTCATTGCATAAAATACAGCTATCTAACTCATCAGTAAAGTCACAGATGGAAGGCTATGGTCCCTGTTATCTTGTTGAAGTGACAATATCTGTTTCCAGGTTCTGATTATCCTTGAGACAATTAATTCTCAGTTTAAAGTTGCTCAATTTATAGCAATAGCACTTTACTTATATACCGCTTCATAGTGCTTTACAGCCCTCTCTAAGCGGTTTACAGAGTTCAGCATATTGCCCCCAACAATCTGGGTCCTCATTTTACCGACCTCGGAAGGATGGAAGGCTGAGTCAACCTTGAGCCTAGTGAGATTTGAACAGCTGAACTGCTGAACTTAGCAGTCAGCCTGCAGTGGCTGCATTTAACCACTGCACCACTTCAGCTCTTAATTTAGCAGGAAACGAATGCACCTATGCATTCCTAATTTCTCCAGTGTGTTTGTCTACCTACCTCAATATATTAATGTTACAAAAACCACTGTATTCACTTTTCAACAGAGTTCTTTCAAATAATTTAAATCTCAGATAATCTCAGGTAATTAAATCTAGATAATTTAAACCTCAGATAATTATTCACCTAAATCACAGTTATCAAATGCAAATTCTTCATGTGTGTATGCGGAGGGGGGGGCATGGAAGGAGAAAGAAAGAGAGTGGGAGAAAGAAAGGGCTACACTCTGAAAAGATAGAGATCACTGTTCTGCAAAGCTCTTGATTATTTAAGGCAGGTCATCTGACACAAGCTGACATACTGCAGTGCCTTTATAGAACTCCTCAGCCTATTTCAGGTATTCCATTCAAGTCTTCTAATCCCCCAAACAATTAAAATCACAGGGGAGAAGTTGGGGATGAGCAATAATCCTGTCTCATTTTGTTATCACCAACCTGCATGGAATTGAAGAGCAAATGTTAACAGCAGAGACTCTGCTGTTATGGACTTTTGATATGATTTATAATCCTAAAATTTTTGAGCAATACATCCTACAGAATCATCATAAGGCAAGCCAACATTCATGTGTCATCTCATGCATGATGAAGAACATGGAAGAGCATGGAAGCAAGGGGAATTTACTTAGCATACCTCTCTCTAGTTCAGTGATGGCGAACCTTTTTTTTTGGCTCGGGTGCCAAAAGAGTGCGTGCTTGCGCGATAGCGTGCGTGCACATGCCCACACCCATAATGCAATGCCCTCCTCCCCATGCATGCGCACAACCCCCTGTGCTGCCCCCCGCGCATGCACACAACCCCTCCCACTGCCCCCCCCCGCACATGCGCACAGGCCTCACTGAAGCCTCCGGACTTCCAGTAGGCCCGTCGGGCTGTTTTTCACTCTCCCCAGGATTCAGGAAAGCCTCCTGAAGCCTGGGGATGGCAAAAAATGGCCCAATGGGCCAACCGGAAGTCTGGAAACAAAATGGAAGTGGAGCTGCCCTACTATTTACCTTCAGATAGTTGCAACCAGGCCTCGCACTGCTGCAGAGGCCTTTCCTAAAGGCCTTTCCTGAAGGCCTCTCTAGCCGATAACAGAGCTCCAGATCGATCTGGAGCTCTGTTATCGGCTACACAGGCCTTCAGGAAAGCCTTGCCAGCTGCAGAAGAAATGGGCTGAGGTGTGGGAGGCCTGGCTGCAACTGTCCAAAGCCAAAGAAGTTCCTGAAAGCCTCTGACAGGGAAAATGAGGCTGGGGATGACGCACACAAGTGCTGAACATATGCTGACTCTGTAAACTGTTTAGAGAGGGCTGTAAAGCACTGTGAAGTGGTATATAGGTCTAAGTGCTATTGCTACTTGCTTATACTTATATTTCAGAAAGATACAGATCTTACTCCAGAACAGACACATTTTGGACTTCCATTTTGGCCACTGGTGTTAACAAAGTTGAAATATTGCCAAAGTCTTTCTCTGTCCATAGTCCAGTGACTTTAATACATATGCAAGAAGAAAGCTGAAACGTGCAGATGAGTTGAAATGAAATATTATTCCAATATGAAATAATAAGGGAAGAATGTAAAAACAATCTTATAGAATTTTTGAAAATAATCTCAGTAAGGTTACAGATATTAAATAGTATGGAATGCCAGCAATGCACTGATGTGAGGACGATTTATTCAGCAGAACAATAAATTGAACAAGAAAAGAAAATATGCAAAAGATTCTAAATGATACAAAGATAAAAGAGGAGGAACTAATGAGATCTCTGGGGAGGAAAAATATCTCACAGCAAATTAAACTTCTACAGCATAACTTTCTGTGCTAATGGTGAGAGCAATGGAAATAAAATAAAATTTGTTAAACAAAGGAACTTTATGTCAGCAAATAAACCAGGGAAATGGCTTGCTTACAGACTGAGAAAAAAGAATAAAAAGAAAACGATATTAAAATGACAAAATGAGGAAATTATGGCGACCCGTGAGGGCAGATGAATATTTAAAGAAACAAAATCTACCAAAGTTAATGGATGAATGAAGAATGGATCATTAAAATAAGAGAAAATTTTGATGCTATTAAAAAGTAATACATAGTAACAAATAAAGGTAAAGATCCTATATAAGATGGGTTAATCAAATTCTTACTATAAATATTTTGAAGATGAGTTTTTGTTACCTTTGCAACAAAAATATGAACTCAATTTTCAATGACAGAATATACTGGATAGTTAGACAGGGATATATTGATTCCTAAAGATGGGCAGGATTTTCCATTGCCAAAAAATTATAGGCCAACATCATTACTGAATAGTGATTATAATGTATTCATAATGATTTGAATTGAAAGACTGGAAAATATTTTACAAGTTTTTATCCACAAAGACTATAGTTTTTTTATTTTATTTTTACTTAACAGACAATTAATAGATAGTATTAGAGATTTTCTTAATGTACTTGGAGTACTTGGAACCACATAATAAAAATTGTTTGTTTTAATATTTCTTGATGCAGAGAAAGCTTTTAACAATTTAAACTGAATTTCTCTGATTAAAATTTTGGAAGATATGGATTTTGGCAAGAATTACATGGATGCAATCAATATATTTTTCACAACAAGCACAAATAATTGTGAATGGAACATTGATCAAGACTTGTGAAATATAGAAAGGAACAAGACAGGGGTACTCACTTTCAGGTCTATGACAATTTGCCATGGCCAACTTGCCACAGGCTACTTGCCATGGTCAAGTTGCCATGGCCAACTCACCGCCGGGCAATTTGCTGCGGGACAAGAGTTACAATAATATAAAGGAAATGGTGTAATGGAATCATTAAAGAAAGGATGCAAAAGGAGGGACAGAATGAAATGTGAATGACAAAAAAAAAATAGACATTTTCTGCTTATAGCATTTTCCTAACCTCACTGTAGCTGTCCCTAAAATGCCCACTCCTAACATTGTCATACACTAACATGGCTTTGTGAATGCAGGTCTTTTCCTATGATTACAATTATATAAGTCATATTCACATATGTGAGAGTGTGGTTAAAGCACCAGGTTGAAACCAAGAGACTATGTGTTCCAGTTCTGCCTTAGGCACAAAAGCCAGCAGGTCCCAAAGTGCTTTTCCAGAAAGCAACTACCGGTAGACGTTCTTGTTTTTCTTTCCCTTGAAAACATTTTGCTTCTCCTTCAAGAAGCTTCTTTAATTCTAGCTGATAGGTGGGGAACAGAAGGATTTACCATATTTTTCGGAGTATAAGACGCACCTTAGTTTTTGGGGAGGAAAATAAGAAAAAAAAAATCTGCCTACCAGCATCCATCTGGCTAGCGTCCTTAGCAAACAGCCTGGAACAGGTATATTACCCTTGCAAAGCTCTGTTTGAAAGGCTGCTTTTTCAGCCCTGCAAAGCTCGTTTTGAGAGGGTTTTTTAGCCTTGCAAAGGTTTGTTTTAAAGGCTGCTTTTTCAGCCTTGCAAAGCTCAGTTTGAGAGGTTGTTTTAGCCTTGCAAAGGTCCATTTCAGAGGCTACATTTGGTGTATAAGATGCACCCAGATTTTCACCCTCTTTTATGGGGGCAAAAGGTGTGTCTTATTCTCCGAAAAATATGATTTCTTTGTATACTTTGTAGTCATCTGGTCATTAGCACTCTGAAGGTCAGTTGTTAGGTCTCTGGGAGTCATTGAGGCCACTTGGGGGGTTTATCTGTATCTTCAGAGTCACTTGAATCAGAGTACAAATGAGTGTGGAACCCTCTTGGGACTGCTGAAAATGTTGTAGATAGGAGACATGAAATATTCAATTTCATTGTACACATGTTGTGCATTGACAATAAAGGTTTGATTTTGATTTCATTTGATGTCTACGGAGATTCTCAGTCATCCAGGTCATGGTTGTCCCAAAGGTGCTTTCTCCAGAGGCCACTGGACTTTCTGGTTTTTCTTTGAAGATGTTTCATTGCTCATCCAAGAAGCCTCTTCAGCTCTGAAGGGGATGAGAAGCGAAACGTCTTCACAGAAAAACCAGAAAGTCCAGTTGCCTCTGGAAAAAAGCACCTTTGGGTTAGATAGGAGACAGGTGGTCGCATATCTCCCCCCTCAGTTGATAGAGAACTGTTCAATTTTAACATTGATGGCCTCTTTGACCCGTCTTTCAAACCAGTGGTCTTCTCTGTCCAGAATGTGAACTTAGTTGTCTTCAAAACTGTTTCCCATTTGCCCTCTGATTCAGGTGACTCTGAAGACACAGATAAACCCGCAACTGGCCTCAATTATAATCAGAGAGCTAATAACCACATGACTGCAAAGAATATAAATCCTTCCATTCACCACCAGTCAGTTAGAACTGAAGAATCTTCTTGGATAAGAAGTGAAATGTTTTCAATGAAAAAAGAGAATTAAAAAAATTCACTCGTCTTTTGGAAAAGGACTTTTGGGACAATCATGATTTGGACCATTGAAAATGTCCATAGATTGAAAGCCAGCAGGGTGATTTAGGCATTCTCTCTCTCTCTCTCTCAGTCCTTGATGTCAGACTCAGGTGACAAACCAGTCAGTCAATTCTTGTCACAGCCAATAGATCAACACTCTATTGATCCCCCAAAAAAGTGTACTCTTAACGTTCAGGGAAAATGCTAGGGAGATTTTTTTTTAGAAAAAATAACATTAGGCCCCCATGATATGCTTACTGGTTTCCTTTTCATAAAGTTATTTAAACTTTGGGGATAACTTTATTCACTTCACTGAAGCAAAGAAACACACCTGATTTGTTTTGACAAACTGAGTCATGTGGCTTTGAATCATTCTGAGCCATTGTTGCAGAAGGTTTCACTTGGCATCTTTTCTCAACTGATAAAAGCAGAAAATTTGGTTTGTTTCCTACCCCTTGACTCTTCTCTACTGCATGTCAACTGTCATTGATTGGGAGAGTGTGAAATGAGATTTCCGATGTTCCTGTCTTGCTGCTTTGGGTGCCATCCAGGGGTGAAATCCAGCAGGTTCTGACAGGTTCTGGAGAACTGGTAGCGGAAATTTTGAGTAGTTCGGAGAACCGGCAAATACCTCTGGCTGGCCCCAGAGTGGGGTGGGAATGACAAGTTTGCAGTTTCCTTCCCCTGCCATGCCCACCAAGCCACACCCACCAAACCACACCACGCCCACCAAGCAACGCCTACAGAACCGGTAGTAAAAAAAATTGAATTTCACCACTGGTGCCATCCTTCAGCTGTGGGCCTTTAGAACCCACCCTGCAGCTACACTGTAGCCAGGGTGTCAAGCAGGATGTGTCAATCACATATCAAAATGCAATAGATGGTGAGACAATCATAACAAAGAGATGAAATTGAAGATCTCAGCATCGATAGCATCTTTCAGAGGAGACATTCACAAGGGTCTCTTAAAAATGCACAGGGAAAACTCAAGCTGACCAACTTCAGTTCAGGCAGCAGAAAATCCTTTGGCATTACTTGCCTTCTCATGAACACCAGCAAAGTACCTGAGAAATATTTCCATACAGGCTTGTCATTCCCATATTTGTGTCATCTTATGGATTCTGCAGCTGGGTAGCCAGGATTTGGGTGATATGACTCCAGAAGGTCTATGGAGATTCTCAATCATCCAGGTCGGGGTTGTCCTAAAGGTGCTTCAGAACTGAAAAAGCTTTTTGGATGAGAAAAGAAACATCTTTAAGGAAAACCAAAGAAATTCCAGTTGCCTCTTAAAAAAGCACCTTTTGGATGACTCCAGAAAGCCCACCATCCATGCTGGAGCTGTTATATGTTATTTCTGATGTCCTGCCTAAGAAATCTCTTCATCTGGGCCTTAGGAGAAATGTTTGTTCAACTTTCTCTACAGCTAGAAACTTCTCTATTTCTCACTCCTCTTAATCTTATGTTATAGTACAAACTGTGCAGTTACAGCCACTTCTCAGTTAGAAGTAAAGCAGACTGTTTCAAAGAAGTAAAGCAGACAGTTGGCTGGAAGAATTTATTCAAAGTTCCATCAAAGTAAAGCCTTCATTTGAAGCTCTGCATAGTCCTATTATGCATTCATAAGTTACATCCAATTCCCAAAACTCATAGGAGCAAACAAAGCCATTTGAACCATCACCACTTCCTGATCTATTTACATGAATGATTAGAGAGAATGAACAGTGAAGAAGAGGACTCATTTATGCTAAGTAATCAGTCAAACCTATTTATATGCTGACACTACTTAAAGGCAGAAAATGCAATTTTGGAATAAGAGTTGCTTTTTGATTAGGCAAATTAGCCTAGAGTCCTAGATAGGGGAGGAACATAAATTTTGCAAATAAATAAATGCTAAAGCAGTTTTCAGTGCTGCTAAAAATATCCATGAAATAAATAAATAAATAAATAAATAAATAAATAAATAAATAAATAAATAAATAAATAAATAAATAAATAAATAAATAAACAAACAAACAAACAAACAAATAAATAAATAAATAAATAAGTGTGTGTGTGTGTGTGTGGATAGATAATAGATAGATAGATAGATAGATAGATAGATAGATAGATAGATAGATAGATAGATAGATAGATAGATAGATAGATAGATAGAAATAGGTAGTTGGTAGGTAGGTAGGTAGGTAGGTAGGTAGGTAGATAGATAGATAGATAGATAGATAGATAGATAGATAGATAGATAGATAGATAGATAGATAGATAGATAGATAGATAGATAGATAGATGGATGGATGTAGGGGAGAGAGAGATGATAGATAGATAATAGATAGATAGATAGATAGATAGATAGATAGATAGATAGATAGATGGATGGATGGATGGATGGATGGATGGATGGATGGATGGATGGATGGATGGATGGATGGATGGATAGATAGATAGATAGATAGATAGATAGATAGATAGATAGATAGATAGATAGATAGATAGATAGATAGATAGATAGATAGATAGATAGACAGATAATAAATAAATAGATAGATAGATAGATAGATAGATAGATAGATAGATAGATAGATAGATAGATGGGGAGGGATATATATATGAGAGAGAGAGAGAGAGAGAGAGAGAGAGAGAGAGAGACAGAGACAGAGACAGAGACAGAGACAGAGACAGAGACAGAGACAGAGACAGAGACAGAGACAGAGACAGAGACAGAGACAGAGACAGAGACAGAGCATGGATCTCTATTTCCAGATTATCTCCTTTGCTATTACATGGTGCAGATTTTTTTAAAAAGAAAACAAAGATCAATAAAAAGCTTTCACTATAATTTCAAATCAATATTTTCAGATTTATGAAGCTGGATGCTTTGAACAGAGCAAACAAGCAAGATGTGTCATTTTCACCAAATGCACACCTATTTTACAACTGAAATCTTCTGCATCAATATTGTAGCAAGAGAGGTTTACTGAAAATTGTCATAACCCTTAGAGACAATAGAATGAAGTCACGCACAGTCAATCATTTACCCCTTTAATAGTAACTAATTCTGCAGTGCTCAAAAGCAAAACTGCATCCCTTGCTGAGACACCTTGCGAGTTGTGTTTATTATTCACACCATAGCTCCAAGAGAACTAACATTATTCACTTGAGAAAAAAAAATATTTAAAAGGTGCTAACATTTAGTAAATAGGGATGCAGTGGCTCAGTGGCTAAGACGCTGAGCTTGTTGATCGAAAGGTCGGCAGTTCGGCGGTTCGAATCCCTAGCGCCGTGTAACGGGGTGAGCTCCCTTTATTCCCCAGCTTCTGCCAACCTAGCAGTTCGAAAGCATGTAAAAAAATGCAAGTAGAAAAATAGGGACCACCTTTGGTGGGAAGGTAACAGCGTTCCGTGCGCCTTCGGCGTTTAGTCATGCCGGCCACATGACCACGGAGAAATCTTCGGACAGCGCTGGCTCTTCGGCTTTGAAACGAAGATGAGCACCGCCCCCTAGAGTCGGGAACGTCTAGCACATATGTGCGAGGGGAACCTTTACCTTTACCTTTAACATTTAGTAAAGTGCTAGATTTCTTTCCCGCAGCATTACCAAAGTAGACCCACAACAGTTTGTGAATGCAGGTAGTCCTTGACTTATGACCATAATGGAGCCCAACATTTATGTTGTTAAATGAGACAAAAGTGAATTTTGCCCCATTTTATAACTTTTCTTGACCCTGTTGTTAAGTGAATCACTGCAATTGTTGAGATAGTGACATAGTTGTTACTGGCTTCCCCCATCGACTTTGCTGGTCAGAAAGCTATAGAGCACTGCACACCAAGACAACTAGACACAAGAACAGTTTTTTCCCGAACGCCATCACTCTGCTAAACAAATAATTCCATCACCACTGTCTAACTATTCACTATGGCTGCATTACTATTACTATTAGTCTTCTCATTGTTCCTATCACCCATCTCCTCCCACTTATAACTTGTTGCTTGTATCCTTATGATTTATATCAATATTGATTGTTTCCTGATTGCTTATTTGTACCCTATGACAATCATTAAGTGTTGTACTTCATGATTCTTGACAAATGTATCTTTTCTTTTATGTACACTGAGAGCATATGCACCAAAGACAAATTCCTTGTGTGTCCAATCACACTTGGCCAATAAATAATTCTATTCTATTCTAAAAGTTGCAAAAGGTGATCACCTGACCCTGGGACACTGCAACCGTCATAAATATGAACCAGTTGCCAAGTGTCTGAATTTTGATTACATGCCTCAGGGATGCTACAACGGTTGTAAGTGTGAAAAATGGTCATAAGTCCCTTTTTTCTAACTTTGAATGGTCACTAAAGAAACTGTTGTAAATCAAGGACTACATGTATGGTTATGGTCAGAGGTCAATGGCCACAGTGATTGCTCAAAACCTGACAATAGTGGTAAGGTGTATTAAAGATGGGCCAGGGGAAAAACAATCTTCCCTATTGTCTGATTTGTTGTATTGCTTGATTTTCAGGAATGACTTAGTAAGTTCTCAAAGGGCTCTTGCCTTGATTACCGCCATGTGAGATTTTCTGAAATAACATCTGTCAGAGTTTTGGCTGCATGATTAGTATTATGAGATAAACCCAGGAGCAAAAACACAGCACACAGCACACAGAGCCTTTGGATAATTAATAGTGGTTTATATACAGCTAAATATATACAAACCTATACGTGATTAAATACCTTATCATAGAGCTATTGATACATGGAAAAGAGCAAAGAGAATACATGATGAGAGAGAACATGAGGAGAAGGGAAATGCCCTATAATGGTTTCCCTTATATAGGCAGCTTCTTACCCAGCTTCTTAAAGTGGCAGTAACCCTGCTGCATCATTCCCATTGCATCAACTTCCAGTTGCCTTCGCTTACCTCTCATCAGTTTACAGCTATTAAATCTACATACCCTGACAACATCCTCAGAATAGGATGGAAGAAAGAAAGAATAAATTGAATTGGTTATGTATGTATTTTCACTTGTGTAATTAATAAAGATCTGACAGTGTCATTTTTTCCCTTATTGTGGTAGAACCTTTATCTATCTGATTTGTGAATGCCGTGATACAAATACACCAGAGGTGGGTTCCTGCCGGTGTGGTTAATAGCTGTTGTTCGGCGCAGAGCCGAAGACGCTACTGCTGTTCGCGGTGCGGAAGCTTTCCCAGGGCGCTGCCGCCGCCTGCATAGACACTGCCGTTTGCGTTCTTTTGCCCTCTGCGCAAGCGCAAAGCATTCTGCATGTGCAGAGGGCAAAAGAACGCAATTGGCGGCGTCCATGTGGGCGGGGAACCCACCTCTGAAATACACCATGTAAATACTTACATCTCTTAGATTTATTTTTTAGGAATTCTCAGACAGATATTTCATTGATTGCTCTGGAGATTCCTAATACCATAAAGGTATTTGAAATGACACAACTTGTGTCAGGGTTGAGTAGAGAGATAGATGTAAACCTTGTCACTTAGATGGCACGACCGGAGAAGAGCGTTGTGGGAACCTGGGGACATTCTAACTTGCCCCCCCTCCAAATATTGGAGTGTTATGTAGACTATATTTCATCCTCTTTTCTATAGCACTTCTGTTTCTTTGCCAAGCAAGAGATTCAGAGATCCGCCCAGGAGACAACTTACTCAATAATGTGGCAATTGAGATGACAGTAGTAAGACTAAAATGGCATTTCCAGCTCAATTGAAGCAAAACTGCATATGGAGTGTGAAATGCAGCATAATGAGACAAGGTACTGAACTTAAGCAGTAGATTTTGTTGTCCTGTTATGATTCTCAAATGAATATGTACTTCCTTATAATGAAACCAATCAGCAGCATTGTATTTTAAACTTTTGTTTATTGATGGGGGACAGGGAATCAATTTGAATGAAAAAGAGCTGGGTTTTTTTTTAAGGAAATGTATCAAAAAAGTGAATATTGAAATACCACTCTTTCTGTCCCTCCTTCTCCCATTCTATCTTTCTCCCTCTCTCTTTCCCTATTTCTTCCTCCCTCCTTCTCCCTTTCCCTCCCTTCCTCCTCCATCCATCCATCCCTCTTTCTCCCTCTTTCTCTTTTTTCTATCTCTCTGCCTTATGGGTCAATTCCAAGAATGCTTGTGGAAAAGCCAGCACTTTTGGGTCTTCTGGAAAGTTAAGAGCCTGAGGACCTGCCAGATCTCATGGGAAAGCATATGCGATAGGGCAGGGGGCACTATGAAGATGTGCTTCCTAAGTCCCATAAGATGATCGTCCTTAAGGGAAAGAACCTAGAATGCAACCAACCTATTTGACCTGGTGAATTGGGGCAGATACCTTCCAAAAGAGTTAACCTCACAAATAACCTGGATCTGTGCCATATGGGGCTTTAAATATGATAATTGGCAACTTTTCAGCACCTGTAAGGAAAGTGAAAACCAGTGAAGCTTACTTAGTAGCAGTGTAATATGAGAAAACCATGTAATCCCCAAGCTTCTGAATTCTAGACCAGTTTCCAGATGGTCTTATTAGCCACGAGATTGTTTTCCCTACTTCAGACAATGCTTAACAGAATTGCTCTAAGCCTTCCTACTTTGTCTTTCATCTCAATGACCTTCGTTGCTACAAAAAAATCCCAGGCAAAACAGCCCTACAGTTACCTGATCCGTAGACTGCCAAGAAATAGGCATTTCCACAGGAGGGAACCTCAGGAGCAGAATGATGGTTCTTTGTGTCTGTAGTTCAGCTGATTTGTGGATCTCTGGGTAACATAGAAAAGGAATAGCATCTTCCATAGCTGGCCACATAATAGGCATCGGATGATATCCAAGATATCCTTTCAATTGGAAGCTGGGATTTTTTTATGTTGGTAATCATGCCCAAGCCAATTGCAAAAAGCTTAGCAATGCAGTTCAAGAGGAGTTAGAATCAAATATTTTCTGCTCATTCAATTTTTCCTAAGCAATATTCTACAATAGGGTAGGGAATCTGATTGCTTAAAATATTGTTGGGCCCCCAGTCCAATCTTCCCTATGTACTGGCCAGGCTGGCTAGGACTAATGAAGTCCCTTGCCATCATTTCTGATTATAAGAAATAGAGGAGACATTTTACAGTCCTTTTGTTTTTAGTTGTTTTTTTCCTCTCCAGCATTCTCTATCATGTTCAAGGGCAAGAATTAATCTATATATACAGTCACCAGAAATCATAACACTACCGAGAATTCATTTTAAACTTTCTATTATTCATGTTTAGCCATGGGAAAATGAAAGTAATTACTCGTGTAACATATTGCAGCTTTTGAAAATTGAGTGAGACATCTTAAGATGCTTTTGCTGGTGCTTCCTTGGTCTAACCCTCTTACACAATGACCTTGTTCTTACAACCCGGAATTTAAATCCGAAACAGTGTCACATTTCTTTGCTATCTTTCCCTGCAGCAATACTGCCATCTCTTTGGGTATCCCTTGCCCTGGAGCCCACCCCTGAAGCTTCTGAATATTTTTTTAAACCACAAGTAGTGCTACTTCAATGGGCACATTTGACTTTTGTCTGACAGTCTGACTGCTAATTTTCCACATGGCTGAATAAGAAAAGGTATGGTTATCTTTAGCTTCTGGAGAAGAAATTGCGCAAGGGCTTGTCTAACAAAAGCTATCTCTTCCTGTTTTTTAACACATTACTTTCCAGCTAGGAATGTCATTCTGACACAAAAATAAGGCAGAGCTGGATAGTACTGAAAGTAAACTGTGTGCAGGGATATTCTCTATTAACACAGCACAAGTAATAGGTTAGATCCTGAGATTCCAGTGTAATAGTTATTAATTGTATTGAAAACAATTGGATATTGGAGATCTTCACCATATTCCACACATGGATTTTTTAGCAAGTTAAGAACAATTTGTTATAATGGTTATCTGCCACTAACTAATTGATCCCCCAAACTCTTCTTTTCTCTCTCTCTAGAGCAGTGGTTCCCAACGTGGGGCCCACGCCCCACAGGTGGGGAAATTTGATTTTTAATGGGGGCAATTGGAACCTTCTTTAAACCAAGTTAATGGCCTTTTAGGCTTCCTCCGCGTGAGTAGGAGTTCACTTTTTGAATAGTAAGTATTATATGTCACGGGGGGGGGGGCATCAGGATTTTAGAGATGCTTAGGTGGGGCATGGACAAAAAAAGGTTGGGAACCACTACTCTAGAGTAATCTCATTTCTATTTTTTTCAAGATTATGGGGAGGAGTGATTTACATTTCAAATAGAAATTCAAATGCAGATAAATGAAAGAAAATGGAATATTTTATTTATTTTATTTTTATTTATTTATTTTTATTTTATTTATTTGTCAAACATGTACAGGATAGTAGTTGTTTGTATAAACATAACGTAAGTAAAAAGTACCGATAATAGAGGACAATAGGACAGTAGGACAGGGACAGTAGGCACAGTGGTGCGCTTAAGCACGCCCCTTACAGACCTCTTAGAAATGGGGAGAGGTCTACTGTAGACAGTCTAAGGTTAAAGTTTTGGGGGTTTGGGGAGGAAACCACAGAGTCAGGTAGTGCATTCCAGGCATTGATCACTCTGTTAAATATGTTGAGGTCTACTGACTATAATGACCTGAGAAATATTCAAGCTGCTCTCTTCTCTACCATCAACTAATCAATATTGCTCTTAGTTGAAAGTTAGCTAATATCTGGCTCAAAGGGAAGTTAATTTTCCCCTTTATATTAGGAAAGATTTTAACAAGGAATAACCTTGTTAAATAACCATTGTTTCTGATCAATTAGCTGTCAGCTTGATACAACATAATTATTTCTCTTGAACACCTTATGTATAATATGCTATTGATGACTATAAACTATGATGACTAATTTACTTGCTTCTAAATTTGAGGGGATGTAAAATATAGATAATAATTTGCATAAAAGAGAACATTATTTCATATCTTTCAACAAAGGATTAATAACCCAACATTGTATTTATTATTAAGCAGTGTTCCCTTACTGTGATACAATACACTTTTATCACTTAATTATTAACAAAGGGAAATAAATGAAAGTAGCCAACATTGCAAAATTATATATTTTCATTTCTCCATTTTCCATTTTTACCTTAATTAATTTCTTGTGTTAAAAAAGAGATTCAGTCTAAATTAATGGCACAAGGCAACAGTTTAAAATCATATTTGCAGTTTAAGGAAAATAGACCCATTAAGGCAGGAGCTGAAGTGGCGCAGTGGTTAAAAGCAGCGCTGCAGCCTATTTCAGCTGACTGCTAGTTCAGCAGTTCAGCTGTTCAAATCTCACCGGCTCAAGGTTGACTCAGCCTTCCATCCCTCTGAGGTCGGTAAAATAAGGACCCAGATTGTTGGGGGCAATATGCTGAACTCTGTAAACCGCTTAGAGAGGGCTGTAAAGCACTATGAAGCGGTATATAAGTCTAAGTGCTATTGCTATTGCTATTGCTGTCAAACTCGTGGCCCACGGGCCAGATGTATCATGCACTGGCCATGCCCATGCCCGGTTTAGTGAAGGGAAAAAAAGTCCCGATACATTACATGATGCCACCATGATGACACAAGTTTGACACCCCTGCATTAAGGCATTTCTCTGAAACCATAATGGAGAGTAATTCCCTATGGACTGCCTTCAATTGACAAGATTTCCCAGTTCAAGTTTTATTTTTCTTCTAGCACTATAATTGACTAACTATGAAAGGCCTAAAGAAGTGATATGGACAAACTCAATAAGCTGAATATTGTTCCATACTTGCATAAAATTGTACAACCATATTCATCCATCCATCCATCCATCCATCCATTCATTATTTTCATTTATTTATTTATTTATTTATTTATTTATTTATTTATTTATTTATTTATTTATTTATTTATTTATTTATTTATTTATTTGTCAAACATGTATAGGATAGTAGTAGTTTGTATAAATATAAGTAAAAAGTAACGATAAAAGAGGACAATAGGACAGTAGGACAGGGACGGTAGGCACGCTGGTGCGCTTATGCACGCCTCTTAGAAATGGGGAGAGGTCTACTGTAGACAGTCTAAGGTTAAAGTTTTTGGGGTTTGGGGAAGAAACCACAGAGACAGGTAGTGCATTCCAGGCATTGATCACTCTGTTGCTGAAGTCGTATTTTCTGCAGTCGAGTTTGGAGCGCTTTACATTTAGTTTGAATCTATTACGTGCTCGTGTATTGTTGCGGTTTAAAATAGTTTTCCAAAATTTTTCTGGTAAAAAATACACAAAATGACTTCCAATATAATGGATGTCCCTCTGAATTTTAAATAATTGTCATCTCTTTATATTGCTTAGCACATGAGTTACCTGCTTCTTTCCTCCACTCCGTTCTCTTACCTTGAGATCTTCTGTATTTGAAACCCTCTCCTTGCGGCAGGAGAGGCAAGCCAATGAAATGAAAGGTTAGAGATAAACCATGGTTTGCCATTTTTCCTACTGAATGAAGTACAGTAATTTAAATGTGTAGATTTAGCATCAGTGCTAAAGTGCAGAAATTATGGAAGAAACTCTCTATTTATTGGGGGGCAACTGGTTTTTCAGCTTGTACAATAGATATGTGGGCAGTTAAAAAAAATTCAGGGCAAAGTAGAAATTCTGCAATAATCAATAACAGGATTTCTCCTTATTTCTTATTGATTTTGAATTTAAGTGACGTCTGGAGGCTTGGGAGAAAATAGGGTTTGGACAGAGGAGTGATTCATGACTGTTGGCAATCTTTTAGATTAAACAAATGCAAAAACTCCATTCTGCACCCATAGATCTTTTAAAATGTTTTCTAAAACTTTTTTTAAAAATTTAGGTTGAAGGAAAACTGGGGGGGGGGGGAATGTAGAAGAATTCTCTGCCCAAATATTTGTATTTATAATCTTTTTCCCCCCTGATCAACCTCTTGTGTACTTTAAGTTATCTCCCTTTGCCAGCTCTGCAACTGTCACTTCTCCCTCACCTCTGAGGACAATGAAATGAGAACCTTTTCTCAGCTCTTTATCGGTGAAATTCATAGACTGAGCACACACAGTATGCAGAAAGCTTGTTTTGATAAATGCATAGATACGGTATATAGATACTCAAAACCTGCTGGAAGCAGGTTCACCATATAATTTTTATGACATAACCTTGGGCCAAGTATTCCAATGTTTTGGGACAGTGAAGTCATTTGAAACAGTTGTCTTGGTACACATGCAATGGCCAATTATAACATACCGCTGTATCATGCAATCATGACATTTAACAGAATAACAAAAGAACAGAATAACAAAGTTGAAAGGGACCTTGAAGGTCTTCTAGTTCAATGCTCTGCTTAAGCAGGAGACCCTATTCCAAGCTCTTCCTAAAAGCCTCCAGTGACGGAGCACCCACAACTTCTAAAGGAAAACCATTCCATAGATTAATTGTCAGGAAATTTCTCCTTAGTTCTAGGTTGGTTCTGTCCTTGATTTGTTTCCAGTCATTGCTTCTTGTCCTGCCTTCAGGTACTTTGGAGAATAGGTTTACCTCCCCTCCCTCTTCTTTGTGGCAGCCTCTTAACACTGCTCTCATGTCATCCTAGTCCAAGGCAAGAAAAACAAAATGCACAGGTACAATATATGTGGTACCTTGCTCAACAGTAGTAACTGTGAGTGGGATCTTGGAGTCCTAGTGGACAACCATTTAAATATGAGCCAGCAGTGTGCAGCAGCTGCCAAAAAAGCCAACACAGTTCTAGGCTGCATTAACAGAGGGATAGAATCAAGATCACGCGAAGTGTTAATACCACTTTATAATGCCTTGGTAAGGCCACACTTAGAATACTGCATTCAGTTTAGGTCGTCACGATGTAAAAAGGATGTGGAGACTCTAGAAAGAGTGCAGAGAAGAGCAACAAAGATGATTAAGGGACTGGAGGCTAAAACATATGAAGAACGGTTGCAGGAACTGGGTATGTCTAATTTAATGAAAAGAAGGATCAGGGGAGACATGATAGCAGTGTTCCAGTATCTCAGGGGTTGCCACAAAGAAGAGGAAGTCAAACTATTCTCCAAAGCACCTGAGGGTAGAACAAGAAGCAATGGATGGAAACTAAACAAGGAGAGAAGCAACTTAGAACTAAGGAGAAATTTCCTGACAGTTAGAACAATTAATCAGTGGAACGGCTTGCCTCCAGAAGTTGTGAATGCTCCAACACTGGAAGTTTTTAAGAAGATGTTGGATAACCATTTGTCTGAATTGATGTAGGGTTTCCTGCCTAAGCAGGGGGTTGGACTAGAAGACTTCCATTATTATTATTAATTATTATTATTATTATTATTATTATTATTATTATTATTATTATTATTATCATCATCATCATCATCATCATCATCATCATCATCATCATCATCATCATTATTATTATTATTATTATTATTATTATTATTATTATTATTATTCCTTCTTTTCATTAAACTTGCAGATTTACAAATTGAAGCAAATTGATGGCTGTCTAGCTTCAGCGCCGAACATCTTCAATAAAGACATGAATTGCTATAATGTTAAGAAGCTTTGCTAATAGTCAGTTGGAAACTTCCATCCTGTAACTTAAATCCTTCAATATACAGTATATATCATGTAACATGGAATGATAGAGAATAGATCTTGACCTTCCATTTATTGAAAGCCCTTAAACCTTTTCTCAACAAGGATAAATGTAACCAGATCATTCAATCTCTCTTCATAGGATTTTGCTTCTAGTTCCTGTTAATTACCTCAACCTGTTTCAGTATGTCTGTTTAAAACTGTGCTACGAGAACTGGACTCACCACATGACATGACATCTGAACAACAGAGAATAAATCAGTACTATTATAAGATTTGGAAAATATATTTATAGTTTATGCAGCCCAAGATTATATTTGTTTCTTTTCCAGACACATCATGCTGCCAATTTAGTCTGCAATTAGCTATTATTTAAATTTCTTTTCCCAAAGTAGTATTCCCAAGCCAACATTCCACTAAACTGTACTGTTTCTTAAATAAGGATATTTGCATTTCTGTCTGTTAAATTTCATTCTGCTGATTTAATCGCATTTCTCTAACCTGTTAAGATCATTTGAATTTTTTCTGGTGCATTATACTCAAATCTGTATGTTCAGCAAATCTGATAGACATTTTCTCCACCTCTTCATCCAAGGTGTTAACAAAAAAATCTTGAAGAACACTAGACTCATGACTGAATCTTGAAGAACACGACTGAGTCTAGTGAAGAACACTAGACTCATGACTGAATCAATATATCCCTCTAGTTTGCTGTAGTATAATTTTTGAAATATCTCTGTGCCCATTTAATTATCATGGCCTCTAGCTCACACTTAACAAAGTTCCTAATTAGAATGTCATGGTGAACCTTGTAAATGCTTTTTTACAGCATTCACACAATCTACTCAGGAGCTTACCTCATTTCTTTTTGGAAATGTGATGATACTTTTCTTGACAAATCCTTGCTGAGTTCTTATAATTCCTTCATTGCTCTTAAGATTTATTCAAATTGATCTATTAATGATCTGTTCTAGAAACTTCTCTAGGCATGGTTGTCAGGCTGACTGATGTGTAGTTCCTCTTTTTAAGAGTTGAGAATATTTGCTAGTCTTTAAAGAGTTCCAGAATTTTACTACAGGTAGTCCTTGCTTAATGCCCAGTCTCTTAGGGAAAGTTACAACTTATCTCAAAAGGGTACTTAGAATCTGGATTTGAAGTTCTGACAATAACCATCTCTCCCTCAGGTTCACCGGATCACATTTTGGCCACTTGGCAATTGGTAATTCTGGCAATTTGCAGCATCCTGCAGTCATGTGAGCATGATTTACAAAGGGGTGGTTTTTTTTTTTTTTTGGTCAAAAACGAGTATTCACTTCTGTTACTTCTGATTTGCAGCAAAAAATGCCCATTGCAGACAATTTGTTTGCTTAACGACCATGGCATTTGCTCAAGGATTGCCATGTTTGTGGTGGCACAGTGGTTAGAATGCAGTATTGCAGGCTAACTCTGTCCACTGCCAGGAATTCGATTGTGAATGGCTCAAAGTTGATTCAGCCTTCCATCCTTCTAAGGTAAATAAAATGAGGACCCATATTGTTGGGGGCAATATGTTGACTTTGTAAACTGCTTAGAGAGGGCTGTAAAGCACTATGAAGCAGTATACAAGTTTAAGTGCTACTGCTATTGCTATTACAACCAGTACATTCACTTAATAACTCCCCCCCCCAAAAAAATTGGATCGATCATATGAGGGACTACTTAACAATTGGCATGACTTACATCCATAATTCCAGGCTTAATTACTGTCATAAACTGGGGATGACATGTATTTACATTACCCCCCTCCAAAAAAAGTAGTATTTCTGAAAATGAAGATCAGACTGCAACACAGTTAAAAAGAAATGTTGAACCAAATATTTCCTACAGCCCATTATTCAAAGACTACTTGACCTCCTTACATCATGATTGATAATGTAAGAGTGGCAGCTAAGAGATATGATACAACAGGGAGAGGTACTATTAGCATTCTCCTCTTTACTTTCATGTCATCTAGTTTCCATGAAGTAGAGACCATCAGCTTTGCAAAGTGTTCATTTGGAGGAAGTCAGGTCATTTGTAGTAACTGAGATAGAATAACAGAGTTGGAAGGGACCTTGGAGGTCTTCTAGTCCAACCCCCTGCTTAGGCAGGAAACCCTACATCACTTCAGACAAATGGTTATCCAACATCTTCTTTAAAATGTCCAGTGTTGGAGCATTCACAACTTCTGGAGGCAAGTTGTTCCACTGATTAATTGTTCTATCAGATCAGATTCAATAGACTGAAAATCGACAGTGTTAGTGTGTCTCTCTGTGCTTAATATTTCAGTAGGAAAGTTTAAACCAGCAAGACCAGAATGTGTAATTCCCTTCAACGATTAAAGCTAAGAAATTGGTGGCAAAGTGTCTCTTACCATGGGCAAGTTGGAGAATGAGACCTGGGCTTGAATCCTGAAGATTTTCTAGTAGCTTGTTTTTATCAGAATTCTTTTGCATCTGCAATAAAAGCCATTTTTCTATTTGATTCTTGGCCTTAAATCCTCTATGTTAAACTGATGGAATGAGCAATTTATTGCCACGGCCAGAATGAAATTCAGATGCGTAAGGATGGATAAAGGCTTTGAAACCATTACTATGGAATGAGTTTGAGTGTCATACCAGAAGACATTTCTCTATAACTCAGGAAGAATGTTGAACTTTCACAAATAGATCTGGACAAAGTGATTTAGATAGGCCACTATCTTCAAAAAAAGAGAGTCTTTTTTATATTCTGTGTATTGGTCATTTTTATGCATTATAGTTCCTGGCATTGCACGGATACATAGAATTCAGACAAAATACCTGTCACTGGCCCTATTGAACTTATAACCCACACATAAATTGGCTTCAAGAACCCTGTCTCTTCTCCTTGCCTAGCTAATGGAGAAAGTGATATAATAAAGTTTTGCCTTTATGCTTCTAGCTTCTTGGCTTGGGGTAAACTAGGGATCTCTAAATGATGGAGACAACTAATAGTCATAAAATACTGAAGTTTTGCCTACTAGATGCAATTGTATGCTGCTAAAAGCAGTATATGGTCATACGACCAAATTATGGCTTACTGGTTTGTAGGTACATGACCAAGGTATTCATAAGTACAATATTGCTTTTGTTTGGTTTGTTATAAATTAATAGAATTTAAGGAAATGAAGAAGGAGGTTTCTAAAGGCACCTTCACATCATAATCAACTATCACGGCAGTTTCAGTATAAAACAGTTTTTTTTTTCAACTTTTGCTATCTTTCTAGTGATGGAAAGGGTTTTGATGGACCATGTTTTAGAAATCTTTTTTTCCATTGGTTTTTTTTTAAATATTACTTGATAAGTGTCCTTTTTTGGTTTATTTTTGGGCTCATGCAGAATAATAAACACAGTTCTAGGTTGCATTAACAGAGGGATAGAATCAAGATCAAGTGAAGTGTTAATACCACTTTATAATGCCTTGGTAAGGCCACACTTAGAATACTGCATTCAGTTTTGGTCGCCACAATGCAAAAGGATGTTGAGACTTTAGAAAGAGTGCAGAGAAGAGCAACAAAGATTATTAGGGAACTGGAGGCTAAAACATATGAAGAATGGTTGCAGGAACTACCGTAGGTATGTCTAGTTTAATGAAAAGAAGGACTAAGGGAGACATGATAGCAGTGTTCCAATATCTCAGGGGTTGCCACAAAGAAGAGGGGGTCAAACTATTCTCCAAAGGTCCTGAGGGTAGAAGAAGAAGCAATGGGTGGAAACTAATCAAGGAGAGAAGCAACTTAGAATTAAGGAGAAATTTCCTGACAGTTAGAGCAATTAATCAGTGGAACGGCTTGCCTCCAGAAGTTGTGAATGCTCCAACACTGGAAGTTTTTAAGAAGATGTTGGATAACCATTTGTCTGAAGTGGTGTAGGGTTTCCTGCCTAGGCAGGGGGTTGGACTAGAAGACCTCCAAGGTCCCTTCCAACTCTGTTATTCTATTCTATTCTATTCTATTCTATTCTATTCTATTCTATTCTATTCTATTCTATTCTATTCTAAATTGATCATCGATTTTCTGGCTTGCCAAGAAAAAGACCAACGTTAAAGAATATAATATTTAACTGCAATTCAAATCATTCATATAGAATGCTAGTATCAATGGTTATTATCCTGCTAATAATACTAGCACATTGTTAAACTGAACAGAGTACAGGCTTCTATCAAATCTATTACAATGCATGTTGCAGCAAGAGAAACCCTGTCAAAATCTTCACAGCAGTTCTAGTATTCTGGCTTGTTTATTTAGCTTTGTTGATTCAGCTGAAAAGTCAATTGTCCTCAACTTACAACAGTTTGTTTAGTGACCATTTGAAGTTACAATGGCGCTGAAAAAAAGTGACTTATGGCTGTTTTTCCCACTTGCAACCATTGCAGCACCCCCATGGTCATGTGATCAAAATTCAAATGCTTGGCAACTTACTCATATTTATGCCAGAGTCCATGGCAGACTGTCACTACATGGTAACAAAGCACAAACAAGGGTGAACTGGCAGCTGGCATTCTATCCAAATAATATAATGTATTATGGGGGGAGGAAGAAGAGGAAGTTAGTCATTTAACTGTGAAATTTATTGGGAGAGATAACTGCTGCATTTGTTTTTGCTTTGCTTTGGCTCTTTAAAGCAGTTCTAAAACCTCAGATCTCAATGGTTAAGTAAAACTAAATTCAGTCCATGAAGAAATGTCTCCCGTGCCAAGGCATACATCCCAAAACTAAGTAGGTTTTTGCAAAGTAACATGAAAGGAGAAAATCAAGGTGAAATAACATTGCCACACTAATAGGTTGTAGCAACTCACGAAAATCATACACTCAAGCACATCAATCTTCAGTATGTCAAGAATGTCAAACCTGTAGCAGCAATATGTTGGCCCAGCAGTAGCAAAATGATATTCTGAGGTGAGTGACACATTCACATTTGACAGAATACTAGGTAATGAAAGCTGTTTTCACCCTGCCCAAATGAAAAGTAAAGTTATAAGAAATGTGGTTCCCCCCCCCTTTTGTTACTGATGTACCTACAAGAAATTGGTTACAGATTCTCAAAAATCAGGAACAGAAAACCATCCTGAAAAGAGAAAGCTTCAAACAATTGGGCCATTTATTTTTATTATTATTATTATTATTATTATTATTATTATTATTATTATTATTATTATTATTATTATTATTATTATTATTATTATTATTATTATTATTATTATTATTATTATTATTATTATTATTATTATTATTATTATTATTACTACTACTATTATTATTATTATTATTATTATTATTATTATTATTATTATTATTATTATTATTATTATTATTATTATTATTATTATTATTATTATTATTCAATTACATAGTCAGCCAGATGTTTAGACTGGGTTTGGCATTTTTACCCACCTATGGAGTCATTCCCAAGGATCTGGATTAGGCAGATGGTGCTGGTTGATCATTTTAAAAGTATTATCGCAGAATGTAAGCTGTTCCAAGTAAAGCTGCCTTTTGCAATTGATAGATGGTGAATTTGTCAATGCCGATGGCATTCAAATGGTGCTCCAGATGTTCTGGTATTGCACCCAAGGCACCTATTACTACTGATTCTATTATTGTTTTATTTTGCTACCATCTTCCTACTTCTATTTGCAGATCTTTGTATTTTGGGATTTTATCCACTTTCCCTTCTATTCTGCTGCCTCCAGGCACTGCCACGTCCACTATCCAGACTATTTTTGACCTTTTTATCGACAATTGTTAAGTGTGGTGTCTTGTGTGACAGGTGCTTGTCTGTTTGAATTCTGAAGTCCCAGAGCATTTTAGCATCTTTATTTTCTATCACTTTGTCTGTTTAGTGACAAAGTGAACATTTCCACCAGTACTTGCTTGCAAATGTTATTATTATTAAGGAAAGTCACAGTATTTCTCACCATTCTCTGTATGATACTCTACCTATCCACTTTGCTACCTTTCCAGTATTTACATGAATAAAAACTATTATATTATAGTCATATTAGTATGCATATTAGGGAGAGCAGGTTGAAGTAACGGTTAAACACCAGGTTATAAAACTGAAGAATATGAGCGTCAGCTAGGTGAATTTGAACTGAGCCCTGGTTATACAGATGTAGTCTGTCTGTCTGTCTTTCTGTTTGTCTGTCTGTTTGTCTGCCTCCCTCCCTCCTTCCCTCCCTTTCTCTCTGTTTATGAAACAATAAAATAGGACTATATTTTAACATTGGCAGTAGGTGTGACCCATTCTCTCCCTGCATGTACATTGAGAATCAAATGTGAAATCTGCCCTTGGAAAACCTGAATATAAGATAAGAAGTTGCCTCGCTTTGGTTAGTTATTTAATTTGGTTTATTTAATTAAATCACATTTCTTTCTTCTCATTTCCAGTCTCATTCAGCTCCTAGGTTTGATGTACAGTATGCTGTTCTTTCTCAGTGGAATTCAATAATCCAAACTGTTTGATGAAGTCTGTTTGTGGGAGAGAAAGGAAGGTGAATTAGCTGGAACATCTGGTTCTCTAAGCCATTTTTCATCTCTCACATTGTCACTTGACCTTTCTTTCTTTTCCACCTCCGTGCAGGAAGACTGCACAGATACATGAAATAGACTATAACCATCATGGGTAGAAACTTTAATTCCATGGTCTATAGCTTTAGCACTGAAATGAGATCTGCGAATACTGACTGGAAAAGCTAAAATCAATATAATATACAAAGAACTTTTAGAAACAATATGTGGATCATTTACACTTGATATGGAATTCAAAGGATTTAAATTTGGCTAAAACTCAACTGGGATGTGCTGTTGTCGAATTAGACTTAGTAAAAGTTTAGCCCAACTCTGCCTTGGACTGCTATTGTTGGATCCAGACAGCTAAAGATATCAAGCTATTAACCATGGGTTTTTCTCCCAAATACATACCCAGATAGGTCCACATACATTGCTGATTTATCCTTGGTTTTAATCTTCATCTCATAATAACATATGTTTCATTTTTTGTTAAGATTTGTTTTATTTTTTCCCTCCACTGGGAGGTGGACTAATGTGACTTTTTCAACTCTTGAGTTCATTTTTAGTCCCCTTAATGACATTTATCCAGTCGAGTGGTGCGGTGGCCTAGAGGTGAAGACACTCACCTCCCACTTGGAAGGTTGAGAGTTCAATCCTAGGGAGCAACAGATGCTTCTCTATCAATGCACAAATTGAAAATATTTGCTGTGAACCGTGCGTAGGCATCGGGAAGGGCATCCAGCCAGTAAATGCTCAGCTCCACTCAGCCATCCTTACCCCACCCCGAAAGAAGGGGTTACATGTTCATAAAAAGAAAAGACATGATATTTATCAAGACAACATAAGTATTTCTTATTCATGGGACATTGTCTCTCTAAAAACCTCTAGGCAGAAGTTTTTTAATGCCATTTGTTTGTTTCAAATAAAACATCTTCCTAATAAGCAAGTTATTAGGTCCTGAGGGAGTAGGGCGGCATAGAAGAACTTCGAATAAATAAAATAAATAAATAAAGTTAAAGCAAAGGACCTTCTTCCCAGGGGGGCACTATTCAAATGTTCCAACAAAGCAAGGAGATCAATAAAGAATAATATATGTAATTCAGGGTTTGACTGCAGAATCCTGGTATGCTCTGAGGCTGCTTGCTTGCAGATGTTTCATTACCCGACTAGGTGACATCATCAGCGCTACTAGATGTGCAGATTTCCCCTTGTTTGTATACGATAGCTTGCCCTGTAACTAAGGATAAACTAAGGAGAATCAGATTAGAAAATGCCAAACTGCCACAGATCTGATGTGTACAGGCTCAATGATACAGAATGAGGCAAGGGAAGTGATTCCTTTGAAAATGAAAAATAAAATTATTCACTCACTTTATATATTTTTTCTAAATTGTAAGAGAATTGTAAAATGGATTATAACTCAGGGGTGGGTTCCTCCTGGTTCGGACCAGATCACCCGAACCATTAGCGACCCGCTGGTGATGTAATTTTGGCGTCACAGATCCGGTTCTGTTTGTGCTGGTCTGTGCTCGCCGCCATCTTTTTTTCCGAATTTTCTGCCGATTTTCCTGTGTTTGGATGGCTTCACAGCATTCTGTGCTTTGAAAAAAGCCATCCCGCCCGCCCCCGGGTTAATACTGACCTTTAGTTCTTCACCCAAACACAGCTGATGAGCTCCTCAGCTGTGTTTCGGGCTGAATCCACCTTCTGAGCATGCACGGAAGTGAAATTGTGCGAGGGAACGTGCACTCGCGCGCGAAACGTCGCGACACAAACTGGTGGTGAAGGTAAGTGAAACCCACCCCTGTTATAACTACTACTTAATTAGGTTACAATAAGCATAAGTCCACTTACTGTCCTTCTATACCACAACCCAGGTGCCGATTCTTTTTTTTATTAAATTATTCAAAAATTCTAGACTTTCTGAATTTTAAAAAAAACATTTACATCATCTTATGAACAGATTTTCTAAAATAATGAATGGCTAATTATTAGGTTTATCCTCTGTGATGATAAGAGTCCAGATCAGGCCATTGTTCTGTTACAATTGTTCTCCTACAACAGGGGTGTCAAACTCGCGCCCGTGGGCTGGATGTGTCAAGTACTGGCCACGCCCACACCCATTTTAGCAAAGGAGAAAAAAGTGATACGTCACATGATAACAACGTGATGTGGCGAGTTTGACATCCGTGTCCTACAATATAAAAAAATAAATGTAGAAAGCAGCCCAGTGCAGCATACTTTTTACATATCCGCTACCTGCTTGATCATCAAAATGTCATTCCAAATGGACCAAAATAGTATGAAAGGAGAGGGGGGAATGCCACACATTTATTCTCTCCCAATCTGCATAGAAAGTGGTCTTTCAGATAGAAGTACATTAAACAACAACAGTACTCCTAAACCTCAACAACGCAGTACAAAATTCTGTTTCTTGTTCTGCTAATGAAAGGGAAGAGACACACCTTCTCTTCTTTGAGGCTAGATTTTCTGCATTGGGACATTATTTTCTTCATCCAAAAACTTGGAGATGTTGGAAATCTAATTGTACAGGAAAATGCCATTGGTGTCACTCAAGTGCGGTCATCAAGCAGTGAATAATACAATCATTCATCCTAGACCTTTAAGTCAAATTTACTTTAAAAAAATGTTTGCATGAAAAACTAACCAATCAAATTGCACAACCACCCTGAGAATTGATATACAAAAGAAACAAAAAGGGGAAAATGTCAAGGAAAGTGAACTATAATGTTCGTCACATGGAAGGTGAGTTGTAATATAAACATTGAAAGAAACATTATAAAACCTTTTAATGATTTTTGGCTTAAGTTCGAGCTATATTGCTCTGTCAGCTCTACATGTGCTTTCATCCATCTACAGTACTTGTTTGAAGAATTACCACAAGCATTTGCATTTGAGTAGATGATCTGCCTGTGGTTAGCTTTGAGTTCATATCTCTTTCTAAATTGCTTTTCAAAAGTTTGAATTCTGCCTTAGGGAGAAAGCCATCTGGGTGATTTTGGCCACTCACTGTCTCTCAGCTCTGGAAAGAAAGCATTAGAATAGAATAGAATAGAATAGAATAGAATAGAATAGAATAGAATAGAATAGAATAGAATAGAATAGAATAGAATAGAATAGAATAACAGAGTTGGAAGGGACCTTGGAGGTCTTCTAGTCCAACCCACTGCTTAGGCAGGAAACCCTACACCACTTCAGACAAATGATTTTCCATTGTATTGCAGTAGGTATGAGTAGGATATTGCAGTAGGTATGAATTCAGTCACACACAGAGATACATTAAAGTGCATATAGTTTTTACTTTAAGAGTTAGCACAGTCCAATAAACAGTCCAAGTCATACACGTTCAAATCAGTCAGTATCTAGAAGTACAGATTCTTCTTACCAGTTTGTCTTTGTTATATACATTAAACAAAGATAACACAGCTTACAAACATAACAGATTATCAGAGAGAGTATCAGAGATATACAACAGAGAATCACAGAGACAGTAACAGAGAGAATAAGCTATGATCTCTAGCTCACTCTTATGGCAACTTGCAACACTGCAGCCAATTGCAACATAGCATACATTTAAAGCTATATCACATCAATATATACAAACATACATTGTTGGTTTATATATTGCCAACCCAACCATTTGGACAGAGTCCTAACAACTACCATATATATTTATTTTGTAATATATTGCAACTATTGTTTATTGTTTTATTATTGTTCACTACCCAGAGTCATTTGTTTGAGTTGGACAGCTATAGAAATTGAATAAATAAATAAAATGTCAACACGTATAACACTTACTGCAGATACCTTAAACAAAATTTGTCTTTGCCCAAGGTTACTTGGGAACTGCAAAAAGCATTCCTGGAAAAAAGTATTCATGACATGACAGCAGTGTTCCAATATCTCAGGGGTTGCCTAATCTAAGTCTAAGTCTAAGTGCTAAGTTTAAGTGCTATTGCCTCAAAGAAGAGGGAGTCAACCTATTCTCCAAAGCACAAGAAGGCAAGACAAGAAACAATGGAGGGAAACTAATCAAGGAGAGAACCAACCAAATTTCCTGACAGTGAGAACAATTAATCAGTGGAATGACTTGCCTTCAGAAGTTGTGGGGTGCTCCAACACTGGAGGTTTTTAAGAAGAAATTGGACAAACCATTTGTCTGAAATGGTATAGGGCAGTGGTGGCGAACCTTTTTCGGCTCGCGTGCCGAAAAAGGGGGGGCGCACTCACGCGCGCTCGCGTGCCCACACCCATTCCCTCCCCCCCACGCATGTGCACAACACCCCCCATGCTGCCCCCTGCGCATGCGCACACCCCCCCACCCCCGCACAGGCCCACTTACCGGAGCCTGGAACGACGAAACGGAGCCTGGAACGACGAAACCGGCAAACCGGAAGTGCGAAAAAACGCACTTCCGGTTTGCCGGTATGCTGTTTTTTGCACTCCGGAGGGTTCAGGGAAGCTCCCTGAAGCTCCGGAATGCAAAAAACTACAAAACGGACAAACTGGAAGTGCGGAAAAGTGCACTTCCGGGTTGTCCATTTTGTAGTTTTTTGCATTCCGGAGCTTCAGGGAGCTTCCCTGAACCCTCCGGAGTGCAAAAAACAGCACACCGGCAAACCGGAAGTGCGTTTTTTTCGCACTTCCGGTTTGCCGGTGGGAACCCTCACGTGCCGGCTTCTATGGCTCCGCGTGCCAGCTCTGGCACGCGTGCCATAGGTTCGCCACCACGGGTATAGGGTTTCCTGCTTGAGCAATAGGTTCAATGGAGCAGACCTCCAAAGTTCCTTTCAATTCTGTTATTCTGAAAAAGGCAAAGTTATTTGAAGATGTTCCTGGCAGGTTCTACTTGCACATCTGCACATACTTTGCCCTTTGAATGAGGTGCTGTGCACAACCCTAACAAATAAGCCATTCTTGTTTCCCTCCCCCTCCCCCAGCAGCTTAAATTAAATAGCCCAGCTGCATACTTTCCTTGATGTGCTGCTTATTTTCTGATAGGATAATGGCTGATGACCATCGTATAGCCCAAGCAAGATTGAATTTTAGATATGAAATTCCATGGTGTGTCTCATCATAAGTGTTGTTGATGCAACCATTTTTATCAAAGTGTTACAAATGTCTGGCAGATTGTAAAATGCATGACAGGAGATAAATCATTTTCCCCTTAATTTATAAATATCCCACTTTTATGTTGCAGTCAGTTGTATGAAACATTTTCATTTTAGATGCCTAGCGTCTGACAATTTTTTTTTTGTATACCAATATAAAACTTAAAGGAACTATCAACTCTTAGAAGTTGTTATATAGTTATTCATGGAATTTTAACTTTTTAGGTCACACACAACAATGTGTGAGTTAAAAGTTGCAGGTCTGGACATGCTGCTTTTAGTACAGGAAATTATCTCTTTCTTTTTTTGTCTATGACAGAGAATTGCATTCTGCTGCCATATGGAATGAGGGTCTATGACAATTTGCCACAGCCAACTTGCATGGCCAACTCACCACAGCCAACGTGCCACAGCCAATCTCACTGCGGGACAACTCACTGCAGAACAGGAGTTACACTAATATCAAAAAATGGTGGAATAGAATAATTGAATAAAGGATAGAAAAAGGAGGGGCAGAATGAAATGTGAATGACAAAAAAATCAAAACATTGATTTATTTATTTATTTTAAATATTTAAATAGAATGATAAAATTGTCCCATGGGAAGTTGGCTGGGGCGAGTTGGTCATGATGAGTTGACCACAGTGAGTTGGCTGGGGCGAATTGTCCCATTCCAATGGAATGATTGTACTATAAGAACAATCCATCTCTTTTGATTAATATGTAGTATGTAAAGTACTTTTTTTTCAAATTTTTTATTTTTCCACCAAACATACACAAATATACATACATATACCATATCATCAAAACATCCATAGTAATAAATTTCTGTCCAAAATATCATAGACATATCTCCTTAATTGTTCCTTTTATACTTTTATCTCCAGTCTGCCTACCTTCTATATTCCATATTACTCCCCTCCCTCTATCTCCCTCTCTCCCCTCTACCTTCTTCCTCCCTCTCTGCCTCTTTCCTACTTATTTATTTATTTATTTATTTTGTGAGATTTATATACCGCCTCACAGTGCAAGCACTCTCTAAGCGGTTTACACCAGTAAGCAATGTATATTTATATTGCCCCTAACAATCTGGGTCCTCATTTTACCTACCTCGGAAGGATGGAAGGCTGAGTCAACCTTGAGCCGGTGAGATTTGAACCGCTGACCTGCGGATCAGTCAGCTAAAGTGACCTGCAGTACTGCCTCTAACCGCTGCGCCACTTCCCTCCTCTCCCTCTCCCCTTCCTTTCTACTTCCTCTTTCTCCCTCTTATCCTTCCCTGAGTACATCTAATCATATTCCATTCTATGGTTAGCAGACTAGCAATTCAAAAATCCTAACTTCATCCCAATATCGGAGCTATTTCTTAACCTTGTATCTTTCCCTTTATCTATACCTATATATTTAATACATTCTACCAGGTATATCTACTATTATTCTAATGCTGCCTCCTCCCTCCTATTTTTGTCGTAAAGTATGTAAAGTACTTTCAGGATGCATATTGTTTCTGGCTTTGTATCACACCATTACCTTTCAGTGAGCTCCCGTCACTCCTTCCCTGGCTCCTGCCCACTCAGCAGTTCGAAAGCATATTGCGAGTGGATAAATGGGTACTACTTTGAAGGGAAAAATTTCATATGTGCAGAGAATGGAAGCTGACAATGGACCTGGCCGGACACGAGACATCACGACACAAGGCAAGGCAAGGTGAGACCAGAGGAGCCTGGAAGAGCCAGCAACATGAGCACCTCTAGCCAACTGATGTAAGCTAGTTCACCCCCTGTGGTGCACCAAGGATAGGCATACACGTGTTGAACAGAATGAACTAGCAATTTAGACTGTCAGAACTGCATTGTCATCAGAGCCATGGTGGCACAGTGATTAGAATGCAGTATTAATTCTGCTGACTGCCAGCAGTTTGATTCTCACTGGCTCAAGGTTGACTCAACCTTCCATCCTTCCAAGGTCGGTAAAATGAGGACCCAGATTGTTGGGGGCAATATGCTGACTCTGTAAAACCGCTTAGAGAGGGCTGTAAAGCACTATGAAGTGGTATGTAAGTCTAAGATGCTATTGCTATTGTGTCTAGCACTTCTGGTTTCCCTGCATTGTATGCCATACACTAAATAATAATAATAATAATAGGTAGGAAATAGTGGTGTGGAGGTTTTGTTGCAAGAGTTGTTTGTTTTGTTTTTGCATCCAGGCCACTAGTGACTAGCCTGTGTCTAGAAGACAGCAGACAGGATCACAATACATGCTTAGTGATTGGGCTTGGGAAAAAGAAAAAGAAATATTGTTTGAAGTGCTATAAGAAAAATATTATTTCCCCCCTTTATTCCCGTGTAACTACACTGTTCCTCCAAATGTGTAAATTGGTTTATGTAGAAACCTATGTATTAGTGTGATAAATTTGGATACTATAATCTAATCCAGGGGTGTTAAACTACAGGCCTGTGTGCCTGATCCGGTCCATGGGATGCCTAGGTCTGGCCCATGGGGCCACCCTAGAAACAGAGAGGGACTTGTGCGGCCCTCCCAAGCCCCATTTTCACTGGCAGAGGGTTGCAGGAGGCCTCTGTAGCTGGAAACGGAGCTCGGGAGCCTGTTTTCGTTGACAGAGCACTCAGGCTGCCACAGGTGCCCCTGACATGAGTGACATCGAGCAGGCCACGCCCATTCTGGCCACACCCACCATCACCCCCCAAGGTCAAAAACAACCCTGATGCAGCCCTCAATGAAATCTGCTTATCTACTGACACCTCTGATCTAATCTGTATGATTAATTTCCTGTTTATTTTCCCTATAGTTGAGTGATCTGATTTAAGTGATGATAAGGGAACTGTACGACATAACATAAATATACAGTCAAAGAATAGCCCAAAAGTCAAACCCAAACGTGCAATGGATGATCCAGAATTTGCAAACATTGTACAAAATATTACCCTATTTAGGAATTTTCAAGAGTCACGCAAGCCAGTGTAGAAGTGTTTAGTAGAAAACGATAATGGATTTGAACATTTAATGTAATTTACGGTATATATTTATTATATTGTAACTTTCCCAGAGTGCTCTATCAGTAACATGGGTAGCATAAAAATGTAATAAATAATAAATCAGTAAATAAATTAGTCTATGGGGCCTGATTTACAGACCACTATATATATAGGCAGGAGTTCAATGTTAATAGAGGGATATATCAGTTTGCATGTTGGGAAAAAGCTGTCAACAAGATATGGAAACAATTTTTGGAATCTAGAAACAACCTATGGTAGGGCAAAAAAGTCAGGAAAGCTCATAAATTCACAGAATACTTCACTTAAAAGATTTATTAGGGGAAACATTGATCACACAGTCCAGAGTGCCTGCAACTACCTAGGTTTCCACTTGAAAATGAAATGCATTTGCAGAAGCATCAAACTATAGCAGGATCACAATATGTGTATCAAGCTCAAACTCAACACTTAACAATGGCTATGAATGTTTTGAAACTGATTCAAAAGTGCTTTGAACTTCAAACAATGTATGTATGGCTCCTATCATTCTGACATGAACAACAACAAAAGTCCCACGTGAACTTTAATGAATGGATTGCAGGCTTATTTGGAGATCCTCTCCATCTCCCACAAAACAAATATTTTTTTTTACTCTTTTAATGGCTAAAACAAAGAGCTGGGGTCATTTAAAGGACTTGTCCAAATTGGTGTCAAAACTTGCGCACTTAGCTCATATTGTGCACATTGTTGTAAACAAAAAACCATCTGCATATTTTTGCAGCAACCTTTCAATTCTGGGATATTAAATGGGGAAAAAAGAAAAAGCCACGGTTGCTGAAGAAATTAGCTACTCTGGGCTTTGTGGAAAAGTCAAGGATTATGGCCTCTCTTTTCATTTCCCTTCAGCTTCCATAACAATGCACATCCAACTGAGATAGAAAATGTGAAGCCTTTTTGCCTTTCCTCCTATTATTTCCATCCACTCATTTTGGAACTGTCTTCTATTTCCTTCCTTCCTTCCTTCCTTCCTTCCTTCCTTCCTTCCTTCACTCCCTCCCTCCCTCCCTCCAACCATTTGTCTGAAATTGTATAGGGTTTCCTGCTTGAGCAGGGGGTTGGACTAGAAGACCTCCAATGTCCCTTCCAACTCCTTCCTTCCTTCCTTCCTTCCTTCCTTCCTTCCTTCCTTCCTTCCTTCCTTCCTTCCGCCCTTCCGCCCTTCCGCCCTTCCTTCCTTCCGCCCTTCCTTCCTTCCTTCCGCCCTTCCCTCCCCTCCCCTTCCCTTCTCTTCCCTTCACCCCTCCTTCCCTCCCTCCCTCCAACCATTTGTCTGAAATTGTATAGGGTCTCCTGCTTGAGCAGGGGGTTGGACTAGAACAGGGGTAGGCAAAGTTGGCTCTTCTATGACTCATGGACTTCAACTCCCAGACTTTCTGAGCCAATCATGCTAGCTCAGGAATTCTGGGAGTTGAAGTCCATGAGTCATAGAAGAGCCAACTTTGCCTACCGCTGGACTAGAAGACCTCCAAGGTCCCTTCCAACTCCTTCCTTCCTTCCTTCCTTCCTTCCTTCCTTCCTTCCTTCCTTCCTTCCTTCCTTCCTTCCTTCCTTCCTTCCTTCCTTCCTGTTAGTTGTTTCCTAAGGCATTTTTTTGTTTAGAAAAATAACACAAATATCTGGCCCATATTGACTCTACAGACAGGATACTGTTTTAAACCATCTCCCACCCTCTTTTTTCAGCTGTTGCCTGCCCAGTGTCTATTTCAGACATTTTATTACAAGCTTGGCGGTTTTCTAATTAAACTCTGCAGGGTGACTATTCAGCAGAATGTGGATGGCACCGACCATATATGCTAATGGAATCTATATGGTTAATTGAATCACTGAACTTTCCTGAATACTTATCACTGTATGTCTTTGCGGCAAACACTGTATAATCAAAACCATCCATCTTGTGCTGTATGGAAAATATCTCGGTGTTTTGTTTAAATAATTTAAGATATAAACACCTGCTGTCTAACTGCAATTTATGAACCTGACCTCTGATGACTTGGAGCTCCAAGGAATCATTTTAATTTGACTGGTTAATTTTCTATAATGAGTCAATTCCTTCATCTGCTCTTTTCTAATAAGCAGTGCTGTATAACTGAAATGATTGCTTCAACTGACGGGCGTAGGCAGAATCTTAACCAAATCAAATCAACATTAAATTACCATATATTTCCATCTATCAACTTTGCAATAGCAGTGCTTTTATTTTATTTTATTTTTTGTAGAAACACAGGGGGGGGGGAATTCATTAAGCCTCTCTGTTTATTAAAAAGTAATGCAAGAAAAATGCCAATCTGTATCCATATTTATAGGATGCAGATAGAAAGTGAGAAAGAGAGAGAGAGAAGAGAAAGAGAGAGGAAAGAGTGGGATATATTGTTCTGACCTAAGCTTCCTGATAAATCATAAAACACAAACGTAGTCCCAAAAAAACCTCTTTTTATTTCAACGGCTGTGAATTCTGTTCATTCCCAGCCATAATAAGTCCCAAACAATGTTAATGAGTCCGACAGAAGTCTTTCGGAAGAAGGCTGATAAGTACTAACCTTTATCTCTCTTGACACACTGCCAAAGGCCTAATTGGCAAGGAATTTTGCAAGGCCAAACAGAACACGGAGTCAGAAAAGAGCTGCTGAATTACACCAATCAGAATTGAACAAAGTTGCTTCCTGCAATGAGCACATCCATTTGCCCCTCTTTTATGTCCTATGGGAGGGGCCAATCATCTCCAAACCTTACTCCTGAGTAACCCTTTTCTTCCTCAACTGTTCTTGCCTTCTGGCAGCTCTGTACCTGCTCACATTGGGAACAGGCTCCCCCTGTTCCTCTGCCTCACTCATGTCAGCCTCTGGAGGCTCTGGAGTCAGCACAGACCTCCCAGATGGCCCGGGCTGGATCTCTGCCTCTGGCACCGAGCCTTCTCCAGACTCCAGGACTGGCCCATGGTCCTCCCCAGCCTCCTCACTGTCCAATTCTGCTGCCAGCTCCGCAGGCTGCTGGCGGACCACAACAGATATACAGATACAGGTACAGACACATCAATAAGGACAGACACATCAATAAGGACAGACCGAAAATGAAAGACTTTATAATGAAAGTACAGTACAAAAAAATCAATTGTTCATTTATTTTTCTTCTCAAACATTTCTTCTGACCAATCAGTACCAAATTAAGTCACCTAGCCATCCCAATCAGCTGAATCAATCCTGGCAATCAAGGGGGTGACAGATGTCAGAGCTTAGATTGCCCTCACATCCATCATCATCAATGATGGGTGCAAATCATTGGTTGCATTGTTGATGCCGGATTCTGTGCATCCAACATGTATAGAGTATCAGAGAGGTAACGAATGCATTAAATGCATCAAGTTGTCTATGGAGATTCTCAGTCATCCAGGTCATGGTTGTCCCAAAAATACTTTTTTTTTCAAGAGGCAACTGGACTTTCTGGTTTTTCTTTGAATACGTTTTGCTTCTCATCCAAGAAACTTCTTCAGCTCTGAGCATTGACAACATCTATACACTATGCAAAAGGGACGATCAACCCAGCCAAAAAGGGAACAAAAAGACTCCAGCGCCTTTCCACCAGCAATCAGTACCCAGATCAGCATAGATTAACTCCAAGATTAATGTCAGACCAACAATCAAATAAATCAGAGCTGAAGAAGCTTCTTGGATGAGAAGCGAAACATCTTCAAAGAAAAACCAGAAAGTCCAGTTGCTTCTTGAAAAAAAGCATCTTTGGGATAGTCATCAACTTAAAACCATTCAGTTAGCAACTGTTTAACAGAGGGATACAATCAAGATCAAGTGAGGTACTAAGACCACTCTATAAAGCCTTAGTAAGACCACACCTGGAATACTGCATCCTGTTTTGGTCACCACACTATAAAAAAGATGTTGAGACTCTAGAAAGAGTGCAGAGAAGAGCAACCAAGATGATGAGGAGACTGGAGACTAAAACATATGATGAACGGTTACAGGAACTGGGCATGGCTAGTCCAGTGAAGAGAATGACCAAGGGAGACAATCAACCAATGGAACCGCTTGCCTTCAGAAGTTGTGGGAGCTTCATTACTGAAAGTTTTCAAGAAGGGACTGGATTGCTGTCTGTCAGAAATGGTGTAGGGTCTCCTGCTTGGGCGGACGTGGTGGTGTTGGACTAGATGACCTACAAGACCCTTTCCAACTCTGTTAATCTGTTTCCCAAAATCTCAATGTTACAGTGGCATTTAAAAAAAGTGAGTTATGACCAGTTGTAGCATCCTCACAGTCACATGATCAAAATTTGAGCACTTGGCAGCCAGCATCTATTTAGGATGATTGCACCATCCTGGGGTCATGTGATCACTATTTGTAAACTACTCCTTTGGCTTTCCAACCAGCAAAAGTTAATGGAGGAATCTGGATTTGCTTAATGACCGTGTGTTGTAGTGATGTAGAACAAGCACCGCACAACTCACATAACAAGCACTTTGCTTAACCATAGAAATTCTGATCCCAATAATGGTCATAAGTCAAGGATTACCTATATAATGTTTGCATCATCATCATCATCATCATCATCATCATCATCATCATCATCATCATCATCATCATCATCATCATCATCATCATTATTATTATTATTATTATTATTATTATTATTATTATTATTATTATTATTATTATTATTATTGTCTCCACAATTTCTGTACATATATCAATACATATACCTTACAATATGTCAATAATATATTTAATTATACATTCCAACCAATCAGTCATAAATCAATATTCTATTTTGCACCTTTTTTATATTTCTGCTCATCAGTCTATTTTCCTTCATCTCTTAACACTCCCCTCCCTCTATCTCCATCCCCTCCTTCTACTTTCTTACTCCTTCTCTCCCCTCTCCTACTTCCCTCCACTCCTTCTCTTCTCCCTACCTTTCTACTTTTTCTTTCTCCCTCTTTTCCTTTCCCTGAGTGATTCTTATCTTCATTCCTCTCATATTGAACATATTGGAAATAATAATAAAAATATTATTATTTTTTAAGTTGTAGAAAAGAAACTCCTCCTTCTTGTCCTCCATAATAAAAAAAGTATAAAATAAAAATACCACCCAGAATTGGGATCTCTTGGTTCAGGCTACTGCTAGTTCAGCAGTTCAGCTGTTCAAATCTCACCGGCTCAAGGTTGACTCAGCCTTCCATCCTTCCGAGGTGGGTAAAATGAGGACCCAGATTGTTGGGGGCAATATGCTGAACTCTGTAAACCACTTAGAGAGGGCTGTAAAGCACTATGAAGCGGTATATAAGTCTAAGTGCTATTGCTATTGCTATTGGTACAAAAACAGCAAGAATTTCATTTTTATCCAGTAACTGTTTGCTAATATTAATAGGTTATTTTTGTTTGATTGTTTGTTTGTTTACTTGGCTTTTTGGCTACGATCAAGTGTAGTATCTGTTCCTATCAGTTTTGTTTTTAAGTGTTGTTATTTTATTGTAGACTGGTAGTTTCTCTGATTTCTCTATAGGTAGAAAGGTGCACTATAAATCCACATATGTAAATAACGATTTAAAAAGAATTAGTTCCTACACTGTCTGCTCTTATTAGCTGAGTAGTTATCAGCAGAAAGTTTGTGATATTTTGCAATATTGTTTCATATTGACTATATGATATGGAATTTATTAGAGAAGAAATGAGCAACGATTAGTTTAAAATGGAAGGTGGGGGTTTCCCTCCCCCCTTCTTTGGTTATTTTTTTTAAAAAAATCATCTTTTCTTTGGTTTCTACTTTTTTCATTACTTTGTACATGTTTTTCATTTAATGGTGTTTTCATATTTTTTGTTTAATTTGCAATTTGAAATATTTTTTAAAAAAATTAATAGAGATAATTTCCAATCTATTTTGGAAAGATGAGCACCGGTATATATACAGTTGCCAATTAAAACAAACCTTTATAATTCTAGGTCAGCAATTGTGTGTATGTGTGTGTGTATGATTCACAATAGTTCTTCAGTTTCCAAATAGGAACCATCTCAGCATTATCTATAAAAAAAATTGTATTTGAATCAGTGATTTTTTTTCTTATGCAAATTGTTTGTTCTACTACTTGTTACAATACTTTAATCTACAGTATGTGACACTCTGATCAGCATTCAGATTTTCAAATCCTACACATTCAGATTCAGCATTCAGATTTTCAGATTCAAACACTACAATAAAAGGATGTTGAGACTCTAGAAAGAGTGCAGAGAAGAGCAACAAAGATGATTAGGGGACTGGAGGCTAAAACATATGAAGAACGGTTGCAGGAACTGGGTATGTCTAGTTTAATGAAAAGAAGGACCAGGGGAAACATGATAGCAGTGTTCCAATATCTCAGGGGCTGCCACAAAGAAGAGGGAGTCAAGCTATTCTCCAAAGCACCTGAAGGTAGAACAAGAAGCAATGGGTGAAAACTAAACAAGGAGAGAAGTAACTTAGAACTAAGGAGAAATTTCCTGACAGTTAGGACAATTAATCAGTGGAACAGCTTGCCTCCAGAAGTTGTGAATGCTCCAACACTGGAAGTTTTTAAGAAGATGTTGGATAACCATTTGTCTGAAGTAGTGTAGGGTTTCCTGCCTAGGCAGGGGGTCGGACTAGAAGACCTCCAAGGTCCCTTCCAACATTGTTGTTATTATTATTATTATTTCTCTTATTGTAGTGGTTCACTCAAAAAAAATTAAGAAATTGGCTATGAGTCTTCATGAAATACTTCATAATGTTCAATACTGAGAATACATACATTCTGTAAAACAGAATACATAAATTCTGTATGACAACAGACTGATAAACTAGAATGGGAGAAATATTGCATCACAAAACTACCCAAAAATAAGATTAATGTACCGTAAGTACTAATAGTTAGAATTATTCAGGGGTGAAATCCAGCAGGTTCTGACAAGTTCTAGAGAACCAGTAGTGGAAATTTTGAGTAGTTTGGAGAACCGGTAGTGAAAATTTTGAGTAGTTCAGAGAACCGGTAGTGGAAATTTTGAGTGGTTCAGAGAACCGGTAGTGGGATTTTGAGTAGTTCGGAGGACCGGCAAATACCACCTCTGGCTGGTCCCAGAGTGGGGTGGGAATGGAGATTTTGCAATATCCTTCCCCCAGGAGTGGGGTGGGAATGGAGATTTTGCAGTATC